>JAESUZ010000174.1:2777500-3977500 GCA_017311185.1 Proteles cristata cristata | reverse complement strand
TCTTTGATTTCCTTGTTCCTTAGACTGTAAATCAAAGGATTCAACATGGGGATAACCACAGTGTAAAAAACTGATGCAAATCTGTCAAAACTGGATGAGCCACCAGAGCTAGAACTCAAATAGACAAACATACCTGAGGTATAGAAGAGGGACACTGCTGTTAGATGAGAAGCACAGGTGTTGAAAGCCTTGGACCTGCCTTTAGCTGAAGTGATCTTCATGATGGAGACGACAATATAGCCATAGGATATTATGATGATGAAGGCATTTATTATCCCAAAGATCACTGTTAATATAGCAGTCAAGAGTTGTACAAAGAAGGTGTCCGTGCAGGACAGGACTAACAACTGGGGCATGTCACAGAAGAAGTGGTTGATGACGTTAGGCCCACAGAAGTGAAGCTGAAGTATGGCACACAATTGGGATACAGAAGCAGAGAGTCCGGCCAGATAAGACCCCAGCACCATCCGAATACAGAGGGTGGGTGACATGACTGATGAATAGACAAGAGGATTACAAATGGCGGCATATCGGTCATAAGCCATGGCTGTCATGAGACAAGACTCACTCAATCCCATGATTGAGAAAACAAAGTATTGAACAGCACAACCCACAAAGGTGATAGTCTGCTGCTCTTGGAAAAAGTTGGAGAGCATCTTGGGGGCTGTGGAGGTCACATAGCAGATATCCAAGAAGGACAGATTACTGAGGAAGAAGTACATGGGCGTGTGGAGGTGAGAGTCCATTCTTATTAAGATGATGAGGCCCAAGTTCCAAGTCAGAGTCATAATGTAGATCAGCAGGAATACAACAAAGAGCACTGCTAGGACTCTGGGGAAATCAGAGAATCCCAAAAGGATGAAATAAGTGACCTCCGTAATATTTCCTCCCCCACTCATTGGCTTGGTGCTTCTAAAATCAGAGAAGTAACAGAGAATGTACTGCTGACTCAGATGAAATGACAGCATTACATTTCTCATATGTGCCATTCTTTCCTCCATTGAGTACTGGGAAAGAAGCAATGCCTCACTGTCTTGATGAGAAGACCCCAGATTTTCATCTCAAATGATCAAGAAATGACTTTAGTGTTTTAGTTTCTCAATTATTTCATGAAGTATCATGAAAATCAGAGATATTTTCAACTTTGAGAACTTAAAACAACAAATGCTGTGATTCTTACAGAGATCATTCATTGAAGGTTTTTTTAAAAGCCTTTGATAATTTACTATATAAATGCTGCTTTATAAGAGCATAAGTGGCATCACCTCCAGATTAAAAGTGAAATAGCCCTTCAGTTCTAGATGGCTATGTAGATAAATATTTAAAATTTCTTCTTTTACCCTTAAGAAAAGTTAGTTAACCCATTTGTAATCATTTCACAAACTTTTATATAAATGTATTTGATATGTCATCTTTCAACTGGCCTGGAAAACTATATCATAACTTGAATTTGATAATATTTTCTTGAGGCATAGCATATGTGCCCAATAAAGTTATGGAACAAGTCTTCTTAGGGAAGTCTTCATACAAGTACATCAAATGGAGGCTTGTTATTGACCCCAAACATTTTTTTTCCAATTTTAAGGTATTTTACTACATGATAAATAGTGTGGTACTGTGGTTAAAGGTTCAGACTTTAAGAATTTTGTCTGATACTCTCCCACTTTATTAACTTGTCCCAGTAGCTCAAACACACTAAGATTGATTTGCTCAAAATAAAGTGAGAACATTAAGAGCCCTTGGACTATAAGGTTACTAGGAGGTTTATAAGAAAACTCATGGGGATGCTCAGCAGACATTTGAACACAGTAATTGCTCTATAGGTGTTGGCTGTTATTATCCTGGTTTGCTTACAGATAACCATGAGTGACAGCTGTACCCATGCATAGGAATGTCAACAGTGCTAGAGTTGTATGGGTTAATTAGAGATATTTCCTGAGACATCACTGGCCTTGTATACCAGTGTCAGGAATCATTGCCTCTAGGCACATGTATATTCAGACCTCATGTGGAAGCAAATCAAACCACCTGGGGCCATGAATTCATAAACCACATAATTAATTTTCTATTTAGGTTGCTTGAGTTTGAGTATCCTTGGTCCATTGACAACTAGCATCAAGTTACAATGGGCCTTGATACAGAGAAAAAGTAAATAATTATAATTACCAAATACTATATAGCTACAGTAGTTCATATTTTTGTATTGATATAGTCATCATATTAGGGCTTACTAACAGATTCATAATAGATTGCGGCTATGGCCTGTGCTCCATAAATAATCTGTCCTTCCTTGAGATGAAAGAGTAAATCAATGAGAAGAGATAAGAAATTTTTGAAAAAAGATTCATAATTAAAATAACATGAACTTTCAAATAATAGAAAGTATTATATACACGGATAACTCACTATTATAAAAATAGATGGTCAAAAGAATATACAGTAATTTTAGAAAAATTTAAATGTTGGTAAGATTTAATAAATCATAAGTATTTAAATGGATAAAGGTTAAACTCTTGTAATACATTTATATAATCTTAGTATGCAGAAAATATCTTGAAATACAACACCAAAACAGAAACTATAAGAGGAAAATATGATATAACACTTTAAAACTTGGTTACATCAGAAAAATTCACCTATGTAAAATATTTCTGAAATATAATTGATGAGGGGAAAATAGTTACAAAAGATAAAAAAGACAATACAGTAATGCCTTTAATATAAATCAAGGGATGGAGAATTCACATTTACTACTAACGAGGGTAGAAAATTATTCTACCTTCCTGCAGGACAAAATTTTGCTTTATATAATCTCTCTCTCTCTTTCCCTTTCTCTTTCTCTCTCTCTCTCTCTCTCTCTCTCTCTCTCTCTCACACACACACACACACACACAGATCACACACAACATGTGAGCCAATTACAAATGTCAAAAGTAATGACTGGTATGATTTTGATTGCCTTCCTTAAATGTCTCTGTATCTGATCAATTTTCCACAACTTCTATAAATGAGAAAACAGCTATTAAGATATATAAATCCTTAATCATAAGCACAGATTGAGAAAGAAAGGGAGAAGGGAAGGGAAAAAGGTAGAGAAAGTGAGAATGACAGAGAAAACAGACTTTCAGAATTTCCTGAATTTTACTTACTGCCCATGTTATCCTTCACAAGTTATTAATTAACCTTTCTGTGCCTCAGTTGCCTCATCTATAAACAGGGCTAATAATACTTACTACCTCATATGACTGCTGCAAGGACTGAATGACGTCAAGAGCTTCAAAGAGTAAGGACTCAATAAATGTTAACAATTATCATCCTCATTATCATTTCTCTCTGTGAAAGAAAAATAAGGCAAAATGAATACTGAAAGGTCAAGGAGCACCTCACATAATTATTTTCTAAATTAGATGGTCTCTGAGCCTAGACTCAAGAATATTGTTAATCAATGACTATAGTTATTTCTATCTTGTATTGTTCTGTTTATCTCCCAGTCAGCTGTAAACTCCTGATACCACTTTTCGTGTTCCACTGTCACCAAATACTCCTGAGCTGTGATACTATGTATAGTACATGGTCCAGTGGAGATGTTTCACTATTTAGTGATAAGCATCTGGTATACTAATGTTTGTGTAACTGAATAAATACATGCTGAACAAATGATTCTTTCATCCACTTTTGGATGTAAAACTACAATTGTCTTATTTCAATTATGGTTTTAGGAACTTGGAAATTGTTCTGTTTACTCTTAAAGTGTTGCCAATGTAAGCTCTCCATTATTTTATCCAAGATGAGTTAAAGTCAATGAAAATATTTGGCAAATATGAACTCCTGTACACAACATCCCCCAATACACCAAGTAATTGATCAATTCTGTGAAAATAAGTCAACCTCCTGTTCAACCACTTGCAGTAAAACTCTTCACTTTCTTATACCATTCTGTTAACAAAGACAATCAGAGCTAAAAGTATTTTATATAACTCATCATTCCCAAATAAGATAGGCAATTGTGGATTGTTTACTAACTCGTGATAAAAATACATCTGGTTAAACTTTGGTAAGCTATAGGAAAAGAGAGAAATTCTGAATATATTCACTCTCTTTGGTTCAGTTTTTGCATGTCTTCACCATCTCCAAGACAATTAAAAGAAAAGGTGATGTGCATAGCAGCACTCTCCACAATAGCTAAAACATGGAAAGAGCCCAAGTGTCCATCAACAGATGAATGGATCAAGAAGATGTGGTTTATCTATACCATGGAATACTACATGGCAATGAGAAACAATGAAATCTGGCCATGTGTAGCAGCATGGATGGACCTTGAGGGTGTTATGCTGAGCGAAATAAGTCAGGCAGAGAAGGACAAATATCATATGTGTGCACGTATAGGAGGATTAGGAGGAACTTAACAGAGGACCAAGGGGAGAGAAGGGGGAAATGGTGGGGGAAAGGGAGAGAGGCAAACCATGAGAGACTCTTGAATGCAGACAAAAACTGAGGACTGATGGATGTGGGGGGGTAGGGGGGATGGGCGTGGAGGAGGGCACTTGTGGGGATGAGCACTGGGTGTTATGTGGAAACTAATTTGACAATAAACTATTTGCAAAATAAATAAATAAATAAATAAATAAATAAAGTCCATACATAGAGTAGGAAAAAAAAAAAAGAAAAGGTGATGTGGATATTAATTAGGCATTTTACTATGCTAACCAAAACGTTTCAAATTCTGATAACTAAGGACATGGCCAGTTTATAAGGCTGTACAGGGTACAAAATCAGGTTAGGAAAGCCAAGATGTTGCTTGAATGAAGAACAAGTTTTTTAAAAAAGGTTAAAATGGATAGTTACATTAACAACTACCTATGCCTGGAGTGGGGCATCTTTTATATCTGTGTTACCTACACTGGTGCCTCCTGACCCCCAGCATCTCCAAAGAAGACTATGTAAAGCTATTTGATGTATTTCAAAAAAACCAATGGAATTGTACTTGAGTACTTTGTCATATCATTATTTAGTGAACACCTTGCCTTTTGCTACTCAGAAATTATGAACCAAGTTATTTATGTAAATGGAATTTAAATTAATATCTTTTTAAAAATATAATCCTCAAGGAAAAAAATTAAATTAAAAGGGTCCTTGGGATAGATAAAGTTGGAAAACCTAGACAAGAATGTGTGGTCATAGGAAATTCCCCTGAAAGCCAGTAACTTGTTATTTTTAACTCAGTGCTCATTATTGACTTCTAAAATTTGTTAGACTTTATAAACATTGTCTCATTAGATTCTAAATGATTTCATTATCCTCCACTTTACAGGTGAAAAAACAGAAGGTAACAGGGCTCAAGATCAGATCCTTAAGAAATTGTAGAACTGGTGGGGCGGGGGGGTCCTGGGTGGCTCAGTTGGTTAAGCGTCCAACTTTGGCTCAGGTCATGATCTCACAGTCTGTGGGTTTTAGCCTCACATCAGGCTCTATGCTTACAGCTCAGAGCTTGGAGCCTGCTTCAGATTCTGCATCTACCTCTCTCTCTGCCCCTCCCCTGCTTGCTCTTTGTCTCTGTCCCTCAAAATAAATACATAATTTTATAAAAAAGAAAAAGAAAAAAGTTGTAAAACTGGAACTCAAAATTCATCCCTCACCCCAGAATAGTCTCTGATATTTTAGAGTAGAGATTAATCTTTTCAAGGAAGGTCAGAGGCGTTCAGTAGAGGAAAAAGAACCCAAGGAAGAGCCCACCATGGAGGATGTGGAAGTCAGGGAGGGAGAGCAAAGAGGTGAAGAATGTGAGAGACTAAGGACCATATACCTTGCTCCACACAGGTCCTACTGGAAGAATCATATGGCTATTAAAATAGCAGAAAATCCACTGTTCTCACTAAATCTTGCCCTCTCACCTTGACTCAGATTCCCCAAGAAGACAGAGCTCTTGACAAAGGTTAAAACTGCTTATTTCTTTTCCAAAGGAATTTTCCAGCTGAGTCCTATCACTCTCCAAGATGGGAGCGTTTGACCATGAAATTGGCTGTCCACTCAGGGCAAGAGAGATGTCCACAACTGGAGGTCCTCTTAAATATGTTATTAAGAGCAGAGCTAACACGAGAAAAGACAATTAGACGGAGAAAACCCTCCAGGTACTTGATCTCTGGAGTCGTGGTTGTCATGGAGTTTTTGTCCCTGCTAATTTCATGCCCCACTTTGCCATGTCCCTTCTGGATCCATTCCCCGCTTCCCTATAGTCCAATCATGTTCTCATGATTGTAGACCTTCTATTAGAAACTTAAGAGTCATTAGAGCTGTTAAGAATCTAGAGATCATATAGTCCAATACCTTAAATTACCAGGTGAGGAACCTGAAGCCAGGGAGCTAAAAGATTTGCCCCAGATGACACGGCTAACTGGTAAAATACCTCAATTAAAATAAATTAGATACATGAACAATTCCTTCCGTACAAAGCACTTACATTTTAGATATACATATACATACATTTTCTCAAATACCTGACCAGACTCAATCATCACAGCAGCCCTGTGAGGCACACATGCCATTATTTCCTATGCATAATGAGGAAACTGAGATAATAAGGAAAACAATAAGACTAACTCATGACAGCCATGACTTATCATGGTTACAACCTGGAACATGGGTATCAACCAATGAGTTGAGTTCCAACCCTTCCACTTGATGACTATGTGACCTTGAACAAATTAACCTCTCCAAGCCTCAGGATCATCATAAAATGGGCCTGATAGTAGTAGCTACTTCATAGAATACATTTACAT
Source organism: Proteles cristata cristata (assembly GCA_017311185.1). Taxonomy (NCBI): domain Eukaryota; kingdom Metazoa; phylum Chordata; class Mammalia; order Carnivora; family Hyaenidae; genus Proteles; species Proteles cristata. Next base: position 3,970,724 of record JAESUZ010000174.1, on the reverse strand, counting down.
AGAGAGAATCAAATTAGATAATGCATATAAAGCACTTACCAGAAGTTGCAGTACAAGCGTAACTTCAGTTAACAGTAGGTGCAATTTGTATGTCCTGATTTGGAGTTCTTTCCAACATGTTATGCTGCATTATTATTCCTTCACTAAAAATATATACTTAAGATCATTCCCACTCACAGCTTTTTGTTTCTAGGTTTTTAGAAATGAAACACATCTATCCTGCCAGTTACTAGGGATTCAGATACTCTAGACAAGTCTCATCCTTGGTTTGATCTACTTCAGCTATTCTTACCTCCAGGGAGAAAATGGTGGTGTGGGCAATGAGTTATTTACCTCTTGCTGATAGGTTAGTAGTTATATATTTCCTCCCCCCACCCCATAAGAACTAGAATAACTTTATCCTTGAATCTGAATAGGTTCTTAAGATAATCTTAAGGATGAAACACCAAAAGTATAGACTGTGGGCACCATGGCCAAGTAATGGAATCCATGTTTCTGGTTAGTAAGAACCATACATATTCCACAAATCACACTTTGTGAGATTCAAGATGAATTGTTGCTACACTGGGAAGGATGTGGCAAACCTCTGTGTGCCTAAAGGTTATATACATAATATAATTTCTAACCTGCCATCTTCATATGGTAACAGAAAAATAAATCCATGTGATGTAACTATGTGAGATGTAAAAGTACTGTATAAATACAAATGTAATATGTATGAAACTAGTCCATAAACTCTTGTATGGAATAAAACCTCTTTTAAACTTTTTTGAAGTTCCTCTTATTTGGACTCTGAATGCTCATGGAACTCCCAACTCTGGTGACTCTTCTACTTCTGGTCAATTTAAAGTCCTAGAATCCCAAGGGGCTCAGATCAGAGACTCAGTTTCTGCACCCTAAACATACCACAATAACCATCATTTCTGAAGTTTTGCAAAGTCTCTGGAAAATACCAACTGGCATAGTCCAGGACTCCCTATGCCAAGAAATTGATGACATTATAGCTGTTTCAGGTGTACATTGTAGTCAACATCTGTATATACACTACAAAGTGATCACCACCAAGTCTGGTTATCAGTCATCACCATACAGTTGACCCCCTTCACAATTTTACCTACTTCCCAACCTCCTTCCTCTCTGGTAACCACAGCTATATTCCGTATCTATGAGTTTGCTTTTTTGTATTGTTATGTTTGTTTATATTATGTCTTTAGATTTCAAATACAAGTGAAGCCATATGATAACTGTCTTCCTCCATCTTACTTCACATATCATAATACTGTCAAAGGCTATCCATATTGTCACAAATGACAAATTTTCATTTTTTATGGTTCAGTAGTATTCACAGATATATAATATGTGATATTATATATGTGTGTGTGATATATATCCATTATATATATAATGTGATAGAGATATAGATAGATATATCACATCCTTTTTATCCATTCATCTATTGATGGACACTTGGCTTGGCTGGCTATTGTATATAATGCTGCAACAAACATAGATGTGCATATATCTTTTTGAATTAGTTTTTTTATCCAAAATTTGAGGAAACTCCATACTGTTTCCACAGTGGCTAAACCAACTTACATTCCTACCAACAGTGCACAAGGGCTCCCTTTTCTCCACATCCTCTCCAACAGTTGTTATTTCTTGTCTTTTGGTACTAGCCATTCTCTGCTGGAGACGGAAGCTGCACGGGTCATCCCTGATGGCAAGGCCCAGGGAAAAACTGTGGTAAAGGACTGCGCAGGTCATCTCTGATGTCAAGGCCCAGGGGAAAACCTGTGGGAAAAGACTGCAAGGCAGTCAGAAGAACCCCCTGAAGAATTCTTTTTCTCTGCTTAGTCTGTGCCTTTTACTGTCACTTCTGCTGTTAGTCTATTCTAGGGTTAATATGAAACCAGAATTGCCCAAAGTTCCCCCCTTCCTCCAAAAGGGAATGTACCTATCATGCCCGTCCCCTTAATAGGATGTTGTCTTATGCTTATTGTAGTAGCTGGCAAAATTGGGGACAGTCTGGTATGCATGGGGTCTGTAAGAGACCTGGAACTCATTTTCCTTGTAGGGGTCTAATTGCCAATAATACTACATATTATGTTTTAATCAGAGACAAAACAAAACATTAATTTTAGAGGACTTTCTTGGAAAAGTGTTAGAGAAATATTTTCCTGTTGCCCCTGGTTTCAAGCCTGTGAGGCAACTTACAGCTTGTTCTGGCCAAAGAATGAGACCTGTAAATGTAGAGACCAAACTCTATTTGGTCCATGTAAAACAATTCCATATGTCCTCTATGATAAATGTTGATATTGTTCTTTCTTAGTAAGGGGTTGTGAAAGTCTATCATCTATAACTGTAGGTCCAAGTATATCCTGTTCTTGCTTGCTCACTAAACTTACACAATTAAAGAGCACTTTGTTCTCATGTATTCTGGCTATATGCTTCACTTATTCTTGGATACCCTGCCATACGTAGTAAAGAATATGTAGAACTTTGTTATGACTACCTGGTTAAATTTTATTGGTTTAAGTGGAAATCATGCACCATGAAATCACTGTTGCCAAGAAAACTTAGAAATGTTAAGTCCCATGACTGCTTTCTAAAAATATAGATTGTTTAAGCATTATGTCAGTCTCTTACGGTTTGCCTCCCTCTGTTTGAAACTATTTTCCCCTACCCACCCCATGGTCTTTTGTTAAGTTTCTCAAATACTACATATGAGTGAAAACATATGATATCTGTCCTTTTCTGACTTATTTCACTTAGCATAATACCCTCCAGTTCCATCCACGTTGTTGCAAATGGCAAGATTTCATTCTTTCTCATTGCTGAGTATATTGTATATATAAGCCCCATCTTCTTTATCCATTCATCAGTTGATGGACATTTGGATTCTTTCCATAATTTGGCTATTGCTGATATGGCTGCTATAAACATTGGGGTACATGTGCTCCTATGAATCAGCACTCTTGTACCCTTTGGATAAATTACTAGTAGCGCTATTACTGGGATGCAGAGTAATTTTATTTTTAATTTTTTGAGGAACCTCCACACTGTTTCCCAGAGTGGCTTCACCAGTTTGCATTCCCAACAGTGTAATTTCTTCACATCTTTGCCAACATCCGTTGTTGCCTGAGTTGTTAATTTTAGCTACTCTGACAGATGTGAGGTGGTACCTTAATGTGCAATGTTCGCATCTTTTCTTCATGATGTACGATGTTCAGCATCTTTTCCTGTGTCTGTTGGCCACCAGCTGGATGTCTTTGGAAAAGTGTCTATTCTTGTCTTCTACTCGTTTCTTCACTGGATTGTTTTTCAGGTGCTGAATTTGGTAAATTCTTTATAGACTTTGGATACTAACCCTTTATCCAATATGTCATTTGAAAATATTTTCTTCCATTCTATCAGTTGCCTTTTAGTTTTGTTAATAGATTGTTTCCTTTGCTGTGCAGAAGTTTTTCTCTTGATGAAGTCCCAATAGTTCATTTTTGCTTTTATTTCCCTTGCTTTGGAGATGTGTCAAGTAAGAAGTTGCTGTGGTTAAAGTCAAAGAGGTTGTTGCCTGTTTTCTCCTCTAGCATTTTGATGGTTTCCTGCCTCACATTTAGGTCTTTAATCCATTTTTAATTTATTTTTGTGTATGGTGTAAGAGAGTGTTCCAGGCTCATTCTTCTGATCATTGCTGTCCAGTTCTCCCAACACCATTTGCTAAAGAGACTGTCTTTTTTCCTTTGGATAATCTTTCCTGCTTTGTCAAAGATTAGTGGACCACACATTTGTGGGTCCAATTCTAGGTTCTCTATTCTGTTATAACATCATAAAAACCACATACGAAAGACCCAAAGCTAATATCATCCTCAATGGGGAAAAACGGGGAACTTCCCCCATCAGATCAGGTACACGACAGGGAAGTCCACTCTCATCACTGTTGCTTAACACAGTGTTGGAAGTCCTAGCCTCAGAAATCAGACAACAAAATGAAATAAAAGGCATCCAAACTGGCAAGTAAGAAGTCAAGCTTTTACTTTTTGCAGATGACATGATACTCTACATGGAAAATCTGAAAGACTCCACCAAGAAGCTGCTAGAACTGATACATGAAATCAGTAAAGATTTCAGTAAAGATGCAGGATACAAAATCAATGTACAGAAATTGGTTGTATTTCTATACACCAATAATGAAGCAACAGAGAGATATCAAGAAATTGATCCCATTTACAATTGCACCAAGAACATAACATATCTAGGAATAAACCTAAGCAAAGATGTAAAAGATTTGTATGCTGAAAACTATAGAAAACTTATGAAAGTAATTGAAGAAGACACAAAGAAATTGAAAAGCATTGCATGCTCATAGACTGGAAGAACAAATATTCTTAAAATGTCGATCCTACCAAGGCAATCTACACATTCAATGCAATCCCAATCAAAATTGCACTAGCATTCTTCTCAGAGCTAGAACAAACAATCCTAAAATTTGTATGGAACCACAAAAGACTCTGAATAGCCAAAGTAATGTTGGGAAAGGAAACCAAAGCTGGAGGCATCACAGTCCTAGACTGTAGCCTGTACTACAAAGCTGTAATTATCAAGACAGTATGGTACTGGATTGTTTGGATTTTTTTGTTGTTGAGTTGTAAAAGTACTTCTTATATATTTTTTATATTAACCCCTTGTCAGATATATCATTTGCAAATATTTTTTGCCCTTTTCATTTTAATGATAGCTTTCTTCACTTTGTAGAACTTTATGGTCTGATATAGTCTCATTCGATTGTTTTTGCTTTTGTTTCCCTTTGCCCTTTGCATCACATCTACAAACACATCAGCTAAGACTGATGTCAAGGAACTTGCTGCTTATATTTCCTTCTAGGAATTTTATGATTTTTGGTCTTATATTCAAGTCTTTAATCCATTTTGACTTAATTTTTTTTATTTTTTTTTTTATTTTTTTTTATTTCTAGGAGAGAGAGAGAGACAGCGTGAGCAGGGGAGGGTCAGAGAGAGTGGGAGTCACAGACTGAAACAGGCTCCAGGCTCTGAGCTGGCAGTCAGCACAGAGCCCAACGCGGGGCTCGAACCCACAAACCGCGAGATCATGACCCAAGCGAAAGTCGGACGCTTAACCGACTAAGCCACCCAGGCGCCCCTTTTTTTTGACTTAATTTTTTGTATGGTATAAGATAGTGGTCTAGTTTCATTTTTTTTCCACAGGGGTGTCCAGTTTTACCAGCACCATATTTTGAAGAGACTGCTTTTTCCCTATAGTATGTTCTTGGCTCCTTTACTGTAAATTAATTGTTCATAAATGTGTGAGTTTTTCCTGCACTCGCAATTCAATGATATTTGCATCTGTTTTTGTCAATATCATACTGTTTTGAATACTATAGCTTGTTAGTATGGTTTAAAATCAGGAAGTATAATGCCTCCAGCTCTGTTCTTCCTTCTCAATGTTGCTTTGGGTATTCGGGATCTTTTGTGGTTCCATAGAAGTTTTGGGATTGTTTGTTCTACTTCTGTGAAGAATGATATTGGAATTTTGATAGAAATTGGTTTTTAAAAAATTTTTAGTTTGTTTTTCAGGGAGGAGAGAGAGAGACAGAGAGAGAGAGAAAATGAATCTCAAGCAGGATCCATGCTCAGGGTAGAGCCTAATGCAGGGCTCAATCCCACGATGCTGGGATCATGACCTGAGCCAAAAATCAAGAGGTAAACACTCAACCACTTGAGCCACCCATGTGCCCTGGGACTGCATTTAGTCTGTAGACTGCTTTGAAAATTAAGGTCATTTTAACAATATTAATTCTTCCAATCCATGAGCATTATATAACTTTCTATTCATTTGTGTTTTCCTAAATTTCTTTTATCATCATTGTAGGTCTTTCACTTTCTTGGTTAAATTCATTCCTAGGGATTTTATTATTTTTTGTACAATTGGAAATGAGATTGGTTTCTTAATTTCTTCTCCTGCTAGTTCATTATTTGTGTATAGAAATTTCACAGGTTTTAGGGTGCTTTGGTGGCTCAGTAAGTGTTGACTCTTGACTTTGGCTCAGGCCATGATCTCATGATTTATGATATCAAGCCCCATGTCAGGCTCTGTGCTGACAGTGTCGAGCCTGTTTGGGATTTTATCTCTTTCTCTCTATAAGCCTCTATCTCAAAATAAGTAAATAAACATTTAAAAAAAATACTTTAAAATGTCACAGGTTTTTATATATTGATTTTTATCCTGTAACTTCACTAAATTTGTTATTAGTTCTAACAATGTTTTGTTAAAAGTCTTTTGGGTTTTCTATGTATATAATCGTGTTATCTACAAAGAGAGGAAGTTTTACATCATTTTTTCCTATTTGAATGCATTTTATTTCTTTTTCTTGCCTAATCAATCTGACTAGAACTTCCAGAGTTATATAGAATAAAAGTGGTGAGAAGGGGCATCCTTGTCCTGTTCTTGATTTAGAGGAAAAGCTATGAGCTTTTCACCACTGAGTATAACGTTAACTGTGGGACTATCTTATATGGCCTTACCATGTTGAGGTACATTCCATGTATACTCAATTTGTTGACATATATTTTTTTATTATATCTGGATGTTGAATTTTCTCAAAAGCTTTTTCTAAATCTATTGGCATGATCATATTTTTACCCTTCATTTTATTCATGTGTTATATCACATTGATTAATTTGTAGATGTTGAAATATCCTTGCATAGCAGAAATAAATCCCACTTGATTATGGCATTTGGTTCTTTTAATGTATCCTTTTTTTTTAAATTTTTTTAATGTTTTATTTATTTCTAGGAGAGAGAGAGAGACAGCGTGAGCAGGGGAGGGTCAGAGAGAGAGGGAGTCACAGACTCTGAAACAGGCTCCAGGCTCTGAGCTGGCAATCAGCACAGAGCCCGACGCGGGGCTCGAACCCACGAACCGCGAGATCATGACCTAAGCGAAAGTCGGACGCTTAACCGACTAAGCCACCCAGGCGCCCCTCTTTTAATGTATTCTTGAATTCAACGTACAATATTTTCTCAAGGATTTTTGCATCTATGTTCATCAGGCATAGTGGGGTCTAATTTTCTTTTCCCTTGGTGTCCTTGTCTGTTTTGGGTACTAAGGTAATTCTGCCTTTATAAAATGAGTTTAGACTTTTCTGCCCATGCTCTAGGCAGTAACCAAATACTAGGACCACAGCACATGTAAGGACTACCTGGAGAGGTTTCAGGGATAAGACAAAGAGGGGAACAGCAAAGTCATGGGAGCAGACCTCAGACACGTCCTCACCGCCCTGGGAGAGAAGATGACTTAAGAGGAGGTGGAGACTGTTCTGGCAGGACACCAGGGCAGCAACGGCTGCATCAACTACAAAGCTTTCCTGAAGCACATCCTAAGCATCTGAGCTCTACAGACACTGCCTCCGCCACTCCCTTGCAGGTGGAAGCACATTCCACCACTATGAAGCCACCTATTATTTCAAAGAGACAGTTTGAGGATGATTGGTATTAATTCTTCTTTATTTTTTTTAAAAAAATTTTTTAATGGTTTTATTTATTTCTAGGAGAGAGAGAGAGACAGCGTGAGCAGGGGAGGGTCAGAGAGAAAGGGAGTCACAGACTGAAACAGGCTCCAGGCTCCAAGCTGGCAGTCAGCACAGAGCCCGACGCAGGGCTCGAACCCAGAAACCGCGAGATCATGACCTAAGTGAAAGTCGGACGCTTCACCGACTAAGCCACCCAGGTGCCCCTAATTCTTCTTTAAATATTTGATAAAGTTCAGGGGCATCTGTGTGTCTCAGTCGGTTAAGCATCTGACTTCAGTGCAGGTCATTATTTCGCAGTTTGTGGGTTCGAGGCCCACATCAGGTTCTGTGCTGACAGCTCAGAACCTGGATCCTGCTTTGGATTCTATGTATCCCTCCCTCCCTCTCTCTCTCTCTCTATGCCCTTCCCCCACTGGTGCTGTGTCTCTGTCTCTCTCTCAAAAATAAACAAACATTTTAAAAATTTAGATAAATAAATAATGAAATTCACCAATGAAGCCATCTGGTTCTGGACTTTTATTTGTTTAGAGAATTTTTTTTTCATTTGATTTCAAGTTTTTATTTCTAGTTAGGTAACACATATGATTAAATTGGTTTCAGGTATAGAGTTTAGTGATTGTCACTTACATATACAACCCAGTGCACAACAAATCAACTGCCTTCCTTAATACCACTACATCACCCATTTAACTTATCCTATCTATCTCCCTCCATCAACCTTCAGTTTGTTCTCTCCAGTTAAGAGTCTCTTATGGTTTTCATCCCTCTCTTTTCCCCTTCCCCTGTGTACATATGTTTTGTTTCTTAAATCACACGAGTGAAATAATATGGAATTTGTCTTTCTTTTACTTACTCTTTTCACTTAGTATAATATACTCTAGCTCCATCCACGTCATTGCAAAGGGAATTATTTCATTCTTTTTGATAGTTGAGTAATATTGCATTGTATACATACAATACATACACACTACATCTTCTTTATCCATTCATCAGTCAATGAACACTTGGGCTCTCTCCATAGTTTGGCTAGTATTGATAATGCTACTACTATAAGCATCAAGTTGCATGTGTCCCTTTGAATCAATATTGTTGCATCCCTTGGGTAAATACCTAATAGTGCAATTATGGCGTTGTAAGGTAGTTCTAGTTTTAACTTTCTGAGGAACCTCCATATTGTTTTCCAGAGTGGCTGCACCATTTTGTATTCTCGCCAACAGTGTAAGAGGATTACCCTTTCTCCATATCCTCCCCAAGTTCTGTTATTTTCTGTGTTAATTTTAGACATTCTGACAGGTGTAAGGTAGTATCTCATTGTGGTTTTGATTTGTATTTCCCTGATGATGAGTGATGTTGAGCATCTTTTCATGTGTCAGTTGGCCATCTGGATGTCTTCTTTGGAAAAATGTCTATTCATGTCATCTGCCTATTTCTTAACTGGATTACATTGATTGTTTTGTGGACATTGAACCAGCCCTGCATCCCAGGTATAAATCCCACTTGGTCATGGTGAATTTTTTTAATGTACTGTTGAATCTGGTTGACTAATGCCTTGTTGAGGATTTTTGCATCCATGTTCATCAGGGAAATTGGTCTACAGTTCTCCTTTTTAGTGAGGTCTTTGTCTGGTTTTGGGATCAACGTAATGCTGGCTTCACAGAAAGAGTTTGGAAGCTTCCCTTCCTTCCTTCCTTCCTTCCTTCCTTTCTTCTTTTTTTTGAACACCTTCAAGAGAATAGGCATTAACTCTTCTTTAAATATTTGGTAGAATTCCCCTGGAAAGCCATCTGGCCCTGGACTCTTGTTTTTTGGGAAATTTTTGATTACTAATTCGATTTCTTTACTGGTTATGGGTGTGTTAAAATTTTCTATTTCTTTCCTGTTTCCGTTTCCGTAGTTTATATGTTTCCAGGAATTTATCCATTTCTTCCAGACTGCCAATTTTATTGGCATATAATTGCTCATAATATTCTCTCATCATCGTTTGTATTTCTGGTGTGTTGGTTGTGATCTCTCCTCTTTTCATTCTTGATTTTATTTATTTGGGTCTTTTCCTTACTTTGTGGATTAACATATGAACTCTCTTGGAGCATGTTTCATTCATATCCTAGAAGAGTGTATATTCTGCCCCCTTTGGATAGAGCTCTGTACACGGTGTTAAGCCCATCTATTCTAACATGCAGTTTCAGTCCAATGTTTCAGTATTAATATTCTGTCTGAGTGATTTATCCATTGTTAAAAATGGGGTAGTGAAGTTCCCTACTGTCATTGTATTCTTGTCTATTTCTCCCTTTGAGTCTCTTAATATTTCCTTTACAAATTTAGGTGTTCCAATGTTGAGTGCATAAATATTTGCAAATGTTATGTCCTTTTGATGAGTTGATCCCTTTATTGTTACATAATGACCTTTCTTGTCTCTTACTAAAGTCTTTGTCTTAACATCTATTTTTTTCTGATACAGCTAACCATGCTTTCCTCTGATTTCCATTTACATGGAATTTCTTTTTCTATTCTTCATTTTCAGTCTGCGTGTGTCTTTAAAGTTCTAATATGCCTCTTGTAACCAGCATGGATCCAGTTGGATCTTGTTTTTTATCCATTCAACCACTCAAAATGTTTAGTTGGAGAATTTAGTCCTTTCATATTTAAAGTATTATTGGTAAGTGTGGATTTAATATTGCCATTTTGTTCATTGTTTTGAATCTTTTGTAATTCCTTTGTTTCATCATCTCTCATTCTCTCCCTTTGATTTGATGATTTTCCATGGTAGTATGTTTAGATTCTTTTCTTTTTAACTTTTGTGGATTTACTATAGGTATTGCTTTGTGGTTACCATGAGGCTTGCATAAAACACCTTATAAAAGTCTACTTTAAATACAAAAATATAAGTTCAAATCCATATTAAAACTACATTACTACATTACTACATTAACGTCTACGTTTTTGACGCAACAATTTACAACTTTTTACCTTATAGTATCCACTAACAAATTTTTGTAGTTGTGGTTTTCACTTTTGTCTTTTAAACTTCATGCTAGATTTCTAAGTGATACACCGCCATGATCACCACATTACAGTGTTCTGAATTTAATTTACCTTTCTAATTAGATTTTCATGTTTTCCTGTTACTAATTAGTGACCATTTACTTCTGCTTGAAGAAGTCCCCTTACATCTCTTTTTTTTTTTTCTTTTTTCTTTTTTAAATTCAAGTTAGTTAACATACAGTGTAGTCTTGGCTTCAGGGATAGAACCTACTGATTCACCTCTTATATATGACACCCCATGCTCCTCCCAAAAAGTTCCCTCCTTAATACCCATCATCCATTTAAACTACCTCTCCTCCAGCAACCCTCAGTTTGTTCTCTGTACTTAACAGTCTCTTACGATTTTTCTTATTTTTCATTCCCTTCCCCTATGTTCATCTGTTAAGTTTTCTCAAATTCCACATATGAGTGAAATCATATATCTGTCTTTGACTGAATAACCTCAATTTCCAACCACATTGCCGCAAATAGCAAGATTTCATTCTTTTATATCACCAAGTAGTATTCCATTGTGTACATAAAGCACAACTTTTTTAAAGGCAATCTAGTGGTGATGAACTCTTCAGGTTTGCTTGTCTGGGAACTCTTTATCTCTTCTTCAATTCTGAAAGAAAATTTATCCAGGTAGACTATTCTTGGTTGGCATATTTTTTTCCAGCAATTTGAATATGTTGAGCCACATCCTTAGGCCTGAAAATTTGCTGCTGAAAAATCTACTTATGTTTTATGGAGATTTTCATACAGAACAAGCTATTTTTCTCTTGCTACTTTTAAGACTATCTATTTAACTTTTGACATTTTATTTACAATATGTCTCAATGTGGTTCTCTTAGATTCATGTTACTTAGAATTCTCTGAACTTCAAGAATCTGTATGTCTATTTCTTTTCCTATTTTAGGGAATTTTCAGCCAATTATTTCTTGATAAGTGTCTTGCTTCTTTCTCTCTCTCTCTCTCTCTCTCTCCCTCTCCCTCTCTCTCTCTCTCTCTCTTTACTTTCTTGGATCTTAATAATGCAAGTTTTGGTCTATCTGATGGTGTCCTATATGTCCCTTAAGCTATCTTCACTCTTTTTCATTCTTTATCCTATAGCTTCTCTGAATGGATGAATTCCACTATCCTGTCTTCATTTCATTAGTCCTCTCTTCCATTTCACTTAGTATGCTGCTGACCCTTTCTATTGAATTTTTCAGTTCACTTATTGTATTCTTCAGCTCTATGGCTTCTATTTGCTGATTTCTTATATTTTCTCTTTTGTGAAATTCTCACTTTGTTCGTGCATTATTCTCCTGACTTTGGTGATCATTTTTATGACCATAATTTGAACTCTTTACAGGTAAATCACTCATCTCTGTTTCATTAAGACCTATTTCAGGGGGGGTCATCTTACTCTTTTGTTTGAAACCTATTTCCTTGTTTCTTCATTTTCCTTGATTCTCTGTGTTGGTTTCTGTGCATTAGATAAATAGCCACCTCTCCCGTCTTGAAGGAGTAGTCTCACATAGGAGATGAAACTTACTATTCAGATGGGTCGAGCTCAAGATTATTTCTCTAATCTTTGAGACTGTCCAAACAGCCTTCTTTGTTCTTAGTGGCTCCCCATAGTTGAGGGTGTGCCATACCATGTCAGTGTCTTAAAAGGGAGGATGTCAGACAACACCTACATGCAGGGTGAATGGAAGTCAGATACTCAGGAAGCACTTTTAAAGTGTGCACATAGGCCTTTTTCAGGGAAATACATGTTTCTTTTTTTTTTTTTTAATTTTTTTAAATGTTTTATTTCTTTCTAGGAGAGAGAGAGAGAGAGAGACAGCGTGAGCAGGGGAGGGTCAGAGAGAGAGGGAGTCACAGACTGAAACAGGCTCCAGGCTCTGAGCTGGCAGTCCGCACAGAGCCCGACGCGGGGCTCGAACCCACGAACCAGCGAAAGTCGGACGCTTAACCGACTAAGCCACCCAGGCGCCCCGGGAAATACGTGTTTATATCTGTGCCTTCTGTACTAAACCCCCTGGGGACGGGGGAAGCCTATTAAGAACTGTTTATTTGTGGGGCGCCTAAGTGGCTTAGTAGGTTAAGAGTCCGACTTTCGCTTAAGTCATGATCTCGCTGGTGGGTCTCGTTGGTGGGTTCGAGCCCAAGGTCGGGCTCTGTGCTGACTGCCAGCCCAGAGCCTGGAGCCTGTTTCAGAGTCTGTGACTCCCTCTCTCTCTGACCCTCCCCTGCTCACGCTGTCTCTCTCTCTCTCTCTCTCTCCTAGAAATAAATAAAACATTTAAACAAATTTAAAAATAAAGAATTGTTTATTTGTTTGATACAGTCCTATGGAATCCGTAAATGCAAGTCTCACTGGTCAACAAAGCCAGGATATCAAGGGATGTGTCCCCAGACACCCAGGAACCACAAAATCCAGGATATCAGGCATATGCACAATCCCCTTCCTAGGAGATACTGGTAACCTGCAGTGGGAAAGAGGGAGTGTGCAAAGATAGTGCTAGCAGGCCTCCCCAATCTCCAGAGAAGACTATAGTCCACTAATAGGAGTGTTAAATTAGAAGGCTCCTCAGGATATAGTGTTTATAATACATATGGACCTCCTTCAGGAAAACTGGGAGTTCAGTGTTTCTGACTGCTGCTGCTGCACTAAGTCCCAGGTGATAGTCAGTTCAGACTGTTTCTTTGTTTGCTATCATCTTGTGGATCTCATGCATGTAAGCACAGTTGGCTTTCAGAGATGGGTACTCGGGGGGCCCATTCCCCAGGAGGAAGTCTTAAAAGCTAAGCTGCTACATATTGAGTCCAAACCCCACACCATTCAAGGAAAAGCTGGAAGTTGTGAGTTCCCTCCCAATATATGTGACTGTGCCAGGAGTGGGGTTATTGGCAAGATTATGTCTCTAACTCTCCCATTTGTTTCGATGTGGAATTTTTCTTGTTTGCACACTGTGTAGAAGTCATTTTGTTAGTTTATGAATTTCTCTGACAGCCAATTGCTCTGTGTGGAGCTGTAGATTTGATGTGTCCATCTGAGAAAGTAAGTTCAAGAGCCTCCTATGTTGCCATCTTGAACTAGAACCTATTTTTTGTCCCCTCCCTCCTTTAAAAGCTGAAAATCAGTAACTAGCTATAAACAAAAGTACATATGTAGGAATTGTGAGATCTATCTACCACTCCTCTTTTGGACAGGGCCAAAGAGGAGTTTTGCCCACTTGTGTGGTAGGTAACAGACAACTGATCCCAATGTATTCTGTGGGGCTAATGGAAGCTAGCAAACCATGCCCAACACCTCTCAGCCCAGTCAGGGAAAACCTGGAGTGCTAGCCATGGTCAAATGATATTTTGTACAAGTACAGCTTTCCTGGGGAAAGAGTTCAGCTCTCCACTGGAACAAAAAAATAAATATGAGTTTGTATGCACTGGAGAGGGTAAACAAGACATAGCCAGTACTGCCCTTCTCCTAAGGCAATACAGTGCAGGAAGGAATTAACCAGTGGCAACCTATCTCACGGGGCAAAGAAAAATTGGTGAATGAGTGCCTGAGTGCCACAGCTGTGTGGTACATAATGGAGAGACCCAGAAACCCATTTCTCTCCAGCACTACTGCATGCTTAGGTGGGACCTTCATTACTGGGAAGGTGTTGGGGGTGGGGGGAAGGGGAATAGATTTTGTGAATGAGGCAGGTAAGAATATCAAAGAGCATTAAACAGATGCAGTAGATCACCCCTCTATCTGGCCTGCAGTCACCCCCAACACCGTGAGGGCTAAATCTACCACTTTCCCTTGTGACAGCTCATTGTGCACTATCTCAAGTCAGGGGCAAGGGTGAGCTCCAGTAAACAGTGACTATGCTAAGAAAATCAGGCCAAGACTTCTACTCAAGGGAGAAACCACAAACTTGAACTTCAGCGCCACCTTCTGATAAACAAAGCAGAGCTTTCCAGGAGCCAGACTGGTGAGCTATAAGAACCAGTATATACAGGGGCGCCTGGGTGGCTTAGTCAGTTAAGCGTCCGACTTTCACTTAGGTCATGATCTCACGGTTCGTGGGTTCGAGCCCCGCGTCAGGCTCACTCTGTGCTGACTGCCAGCTCGGAGCCTGGAGCCTGTTTCAGTCTGTGACTCCCTCTCTCTCTGACCCTCCCCTGCTCACGCTGTCGCTGTCTCTCTCTCTCTCTCCTAGAAATAAATAAAACATAAAAAAATTAAAAAAAAAAAAAAAAAAAAAAAGAACCAGTATATACACACAACCTGAAGAATTCAACCACAGCAAGAAGTCTGGAGCAGGTGTATCCATACAAAGGTGAATAAAATACCAACCAAAAGCAAAACCTATGAACAATACCCCCCACCCAAAGACAGCTAGTAAAGATTTGAGGAAGCATCTGCTATTTCAAATGCAAAAGCAGAAACACAAAACTCAAATGAACATAGATTCAAGAAATCATGTGATCACTAAAAAATAAAAATAATCCTCAATCAATCAATTCAAAGCTACAGAATTTTGCAATACACTTAATAAAGAATTCAAAATAGCAATTCTGAAGAAACTAAATGAGATACAGGAAAACACAAACAAATCAGTGAAATAAAAACAACACACAAACAAAAATGAGAAATGTAACAGACATAAAAATCATTAAAAGTAACCAAACAGAAAATCTGGAGCTGCATAAATCAAAGAATAAAATGAAACATATGCAATAGGAAGCATCTACAGTAGATGGAAATAGAAAGTAGT
Organism: Proteles cristata cristata; assembly: GCA_017311185.1. Taxonomy (NCBI): domain Eukaryota; kingdom Metazoa; phylum Chordata; class Mammalia; order Carnivora; family Hyaenidae; genus Proteles; species Proteles cristata. The sequence continues at coordinate 3,955,402 of JAESUZ010000174.1, read as the reverse complement.
ATCAGTGAGCTAGGGGATAGGAACTTTGAGATGAGCCATCAGAAGACAACAGGAAAAGAAAAAAGAATAGAAAAAGCAAAGAAAGCCTATGGGAGCCATGAAACATACTATTTTAGAATAACGAGTAGAAAAAGAAAAGAGAGGTGAAGAAAGCAGAAAGTCTAGTTAAAGATATAATAGCTAAGAATTTCCCAAACCTGGATAGATACATGGACATCCAAGTTAACGAAACCAGTAGACTGCTACATTATCTCATTGCAAAATGGCCTTCTCCAAGATGTATTATAATGAAGTGTGAAAAATTAATGACAATCCAAAACTGGCAGAAGACAGGAAAAAATAAAGGTTAGAGTACTAATCAATGCTATCTAAAACAAAAACAAAAACAAAAAAACAACAACAGTAGAACAGATGAATGAAACCAGAAGCTGATTCTTTGAAAGAATTAACAAAATTGTTAAACCCCAGCCAGTTTGATCAAAAAAGAAGAAGGAAAAGACCCAAATAAATAAAATCAAGAATGAAAAGAGGAGAAATCACAACCAATACACCAGAAATACAAACGATGATGACAGAATATTATGAACAATTATATGCCAATAAAATCGGCAGTCTGGAAGAAATGGACAAATTGCTAGAAACATATAAACTACCAAAACTGAAACTGGAAAAAAAATAGAAAATTTTTACAGACCTATAACTAGTAAAGAAATCTAATTAGTAATCAAAAATCTCCCAAAAAACAAGAGTCCAGGGCCAGATGGCTTTCCAGAGGAATTCTACCAAACATTTAAAGAAGAACTAATGCCTATTCTCTGGAAGGTGTTCCAGAAAAAGAAATGGAAGGAAAGCTTCCAAACTCATCACATCAATAAAAGAAAGGAGAACCATATGATCCTCTCAATAGATGCAGAGAAAGCATTTGACAAAGTACAGCATTCTTTCTTAATAAAAACCCTCAAGAAAGTAGGGATAGAAGGATGAAACCTCAAGATCATAAAAGCCATATATGAAAGACCTAATGTTAATACAACCCTCAACTGGAAAAAACTGACAGTTTTCCCCTAATGTCAGGTACAAGACAAGGATGTCCACTCTGGTCACTTTTATTCTACATAGTATTGGAAGCCTTAACCTCAGCAATCAGACAACACAAAGAAACAGAAGGGATCTAAATTAGCCAGGAGGAAGTCAAATTTTCACTCTTCGCAGATGACATGATACTCTATATGGAAAACCCGAAAGATTCCACCAAAAAACTGCTAGAACTGATCCATGAATTCAGCAAAGTGGCAGGATATAAAATCAATGCACAGAAATCTATTGCATTCCTATACACCAATAACGAGGCAACAGAAAGAGAAATGAAGGAATCACTCGCATTTAGAATTGCACCAAAACCCAAAAAATACCTAGGAACAAATCTAACCAAAGAGGTGAAAAATCTATACACTTAAAACTATAGAAAGCTTATGAAAGAAATTGAAGAAGGCACAAAAAATAGGAAAATATTCCATGCTCCTAGATAGGAAGAACAAATATTGTCAAAATGTCAATACTACCCAAACAATCCACACATTCAATGCAATACCTATCAAAATAAGACCAGCATTCTTCACAGAGCTAGAACAAACAATCCTAAAATTTGTATGGAACCAGAAAAGACCCCGAATAGTCGAAGCAATCTTGAAAAAGAAAACCAAAGCTGGAGGCATCACAATCTTGGACTTCAAATTGTATTACAAAGCTGTAATCTTCAAGCCAGTAAGGTACTGGCACAAAAACAATCACTCAGATCAATGGAACAGAATAGAGAACCCAAAAATGGACCCACAAATGTATGGCCAACTAATCTTTGACAAAGCAGGAAAGAATATCCAAAGGAATAAAGACAGTCTCTTCAGCAAGTGGTGCCGGGAAAACTGGACTGCAACATGCAGAAAAATGAACCGGGACCACTTTCTTATACCATATACAAAAATAAACTCAAAATGGATGAAATACCTAGAAGCCATCAAAATCCTCAAGGAGAAAGCAGGCAAAAAAACCTTTCTGACCTTGGCCACAGCAACTTCTTACTCAACACATCTCCAGAGGCAAGGGAAACCAAAGCAAAAATGAACTATTGGGACCTCATCAAGATAAAATATTCTGCACAATGAAGGAAACAATCAGCAAAACTAAAAGGCAACTGATGGAATGGGAGAAGATATTTGCAAACGACATATCAGATAAAGGGTTAGTATCCAAAATCTATAAAGAACTTATCAAACTCAACACCCAAAAAACAAATAATCCAGTGATTATTTGGGCAATGACATGAGGTGGGCAAAAGACATGAATAGACCCTTTTCCAAAGAAGTCATCCAGATGGCCAACTGACACATGAAAAAAATGCTCAACATCATCTGGGAAATACAAATCAAACCACACTGAAATACCACCTCACACCCATCAGAAAGGCTAACATTAACAACTCAGGCAACAACAGATGCTGGCGAGGATGCAGTGCAGCCACTCTGGAAAAGAGTATGGAGGTTTCTAAATATAGAATCATTCTAAAAATAGAACTACCTTACAACCCAGCAATTGCACTACTAGGTATCTATCCAAGGGATACAGGTATGCTGTTTCAAAGGGGCACATGCACCTCAATGTTTATAGCAGCACTATCAATAATAGCCAAAGTATAGAAAGGGCACAAATGTCCATCAATGGATGACCATATACAAAAATAAACTCAAAATGGATAAAGGGCCTGAATATGAGACAGAAAACCATCAAAACCCTAGAGGACAAAGCAGGAAACAACCTCCTTGACCTCAAACGCAGCAATTTCTTACTCAACACATCCCCAAAGGCAAGGGAATCAAGAGGAAAAATGAACTATTTGGACCTCATCAGGATTAAAAGCTTCTGCACGGCAAAGGAAACAATCAACAAAACTAAGAGGCAACTGATGGAATGGGAAAAGATAGTTGCAAATGACATATCAGATAAAGGGCTAATATCCAAAATCTATAAGGAACTCACCAAACTCCACACCCAAAAAAGAAATAATCCAGTGAAGAAATAGGCAGAAGACATAAACAGACACTTCTCCAAAGAGGACATCCAGATGGCCAACAGACACATGAAACGATGCTCAGCGTCTCCCATCATCAGGGAAATACAAATTAAAACCACACGGAGATACAACCTCATGCCAGTCAGAGTGGCTCAAATGAACAAATCAGAAGACTCTAGATGCTGGCAAGCATGTGGAGAAATGGGCATCCTCCTACACTGTTGGTGGGAATGTAAACTGGTGCAGCCCCTCTGGAAAACAGTGTGGAGGTTCCTCAAAAATTAACAACAGAACTCCCCTATTTACCCAGCAATAGCACTGCTAAGAATTTACCCAAGGGATACAGGAGTGCTGATGCACAGGGGCACATGTACCCCAAAGTTCACTGCAGCACTCTCAACAATAGTCAAAACATAGAAAGAGCCTAAGTGTCCATCAATTGACGAATGGATCAAGAAGATGTGGTTGATCTATATGATGGAATACTACATGGCAATGAGAAAGAATGAAATCTGGCCATGTGTAGCAACATGGATGGACCTTGAGGGTGTTATGCTGAGTGAAATAAGTCAGGCAGAGAAGGACAGATACCATATGTTTGCACATATAGGAGAATTAGGAGGAACTTAACAGAGAACCATGGGGGAGAAGGGGCAAAATATTGGGGATAGGGAGGGAGGCAAACCATGAGAAGACTCTTGAATGATAAGAAACTGAGGGCTGATGGGGGTGGGGGAGAGGGGAAAGGGGGTGATGGGCATGGAGAAGGACACTTGTGGGGATGAGCACTGGGTGTTCTATGGAAACCAACTTGACAATAAACTATTAAAAAAAAGCTGGGGTTTTAAAAGAATAAACAAAGTGATAACTATTTAGCTAGACTAAGAAAAAATGAGAGAACTAACGCTATAACCTTAACCCTAAACCTCATTTTATGATCCCAACATTATCCTGATACCAAAGAGTGATAAGAACACTGCATGAAAATTATAGACTAATGTCCCTGATGAATATAGAAGCAAAAAATCACAATAAAGTATCAGAAAGCCAAATTCGTTAAAGGATCATCTATCATGACTAAGTGAATATTGTCCCTACAAGGATAGTTCAACATACACAAAACTATAAATGTGATGCTCCACATTAATATAAGATAAAAAGCATATCATCTCCATAGATGCAGAAAAAGCATTTGAAAAAATACAACAACCTTTCTTAAATAAAATTATCAACAAATTGGGTATAGAAGGAACTGAACTCAACATAATAAAGGCCAGAAATGAGAAACCCACACTTAACATCATTTACCAATGAAAGGTTAAAATCTTTTCCTCTAAGATCAAGAGCAGGACAAGAGTGCCCATTCTCACCACACTCACTCAAAATAGTATTGGAAGCTCTATCTAGAGCAATTACATGATAAAGAAATAAAAGGCATCTAAATCAGAAAGGAAGAAAGAAAACTGTCATTATTGCAAATGATATAAAATCCTAAAGACTCAATCAAATATCTCTTGGAACTAATCAACAAGTTCAGTAAAGTTGCAGAATATAGAATCAACATAGAAAAACCAGTTGCATTTCAATACACTAACAATGAAACACCCGAAAAAGAAGTAAAAAAAATTGTACCATTCACGGTAATGTTAAAAACAAACAAACAAAAGACTTAAAAACAAACTTAACCAAGGAAGTAAAAGATCTGTACTATTAAAACTAAAATACAATGGGGCGCCTGGGTGGCTTAGTCGGTTAAGCGTCTGACTTTCGCTTAGGTCATGATCTCGCGGTTCGTGGGTTCGAGGGCCGTGTCGGGCTCTGTGCTGATTGCCAGCTCAGAGCCTGGAGCCTGTTTCAGTCACCTCCCTCTCTCTCTGATCCTCCCCTGCTCACGCTGTCTCTCTCTCTCCTAGAAATAAGTAAAAAATATTTAAAAAAGAAAAAAACTAAAATACATTGATGAAATTAAAGAACACACCAAAAAAATGGAAAGATATCCCATGTTCATAAACCAAACTTAATATTCTTTAAATGCCCAAAGGGAACACTTGTATACTTTGGTGGAAAGGTAATTTTGTTTAGCCACTATTAAAAACAGCATGGATGTTCCTCAAAAGACTAAAGAACTACCATATGATCCAGCAACCCCACTTCTGGGTATACATTCAACAGAAATAAAAACAGGATACCAAAAAAATATCCCATACACTCCCATATTTATTGCAGCATTATTAATAATGGCCAAGATATGGAATAATAAAGAGTGATAAAGAAGACAAGGTATTGACATACTGTACAGTGGAATATTACTCAGCTATGACAGTGAAGGATACCTTGCCATTTGAGACAACATGGACGGACCCTGAGTGCATTATGGCACATGAGATAAATCAAACAAAGACATAATCTGTATGATAGCACTAATATGCAGAATCAAAAAGCCAAACCCACAGAAACATAGAGTACAATGGTGCATACAGAGACCTGGGGGACAAGGAATTTGGAGAGATGTTTTCTTAAAGGTTACAACTTGCAACTAAATGGCAAATAAATATGGAAATGTAATGCATAGCACAATGATTATGAGGTTTCCCTCCTACTGAAGCCCTCATGGTTCCTTACAAAGACTTCTCATATACTCTTACACATTTTTAAAGAACAATGCTTCAATGAACATACCTATGCTTGCACGGATTGGGGGGTGGGAGCACACATCCTTTATTCATACTCCATTACTTCCTTGATACGGAGTAAGCCCTCATATTCTCTCCCAGAGATTCAACGATTCCCCTTCTCTCAATGCTGTCTATTTGTAAGCTCACGAAATGTCTTGGCAAAGGCTTCAAATGCCTCTTCATTTACAATCTTTAATTAAAGAGAAGATTATGTGACTCATCAGGATTAAGATCCCCACCTCCAAACAGCATTAAGAACCCAATGGAGGGGCGCCTGGGTGGCTTAGTCGGTTAAGCGTCCGACTTTCGCTTAGGTCATGATCTCACAGTTCATGGGTTTGAGCCCCGCGTCGGGCTCTGTGCTGACTGCCAGCTCAGAGCCTGGAGCCTGTTTCAGTCTGTGACACCCTCTCTCTCTGACCCTCCCTGCTCACGCTATCTCTCTCTCTCTCCTAGAAATAAATAAAACATTAAAAAAAAAAAAAAGAACCCAATGGATCTCCAAGGAAAATATGTAATTGTAATGACATCTCTTTTGTATCAGTAGGTTCAAGTCTGAGCAACCTGGCAAATCAGCAGTCAGTGTTGTTCCACATCTTGTTCCCTTTTCAAACAGGTCACAAGGACCTAAAGCTTTATGATCTACTTTACACTGAGAAAACTAGACAAAGTTTAAACCCCTGCCTATGCCACTATTTCCTCTCTGGTTCTTGAGGCTTCCTAGAAAATACCGGCATTACAGTAACTCTAACCATCTACTCCACATGTTATATCACCCCATACAACACCATAAATCTCTAGGACATAAAATGTTCAACACAGACAATAAAAAAGAATAAACACAGGCTTTCCATATCCGTCCTTAGTCTGCAATATTTAATATTCAGTAACTCTATTCTTATAATGAATTTCCATGCAAGTCTACTCACACTAAACATAAACAGATGCTTGAAATATCAGAAATGATTTGATAGTCTGAAACCCTTGCTATGTCAGACAAGGGCAAATTTTCCACATTTAATGTGAGAGAGAGGTTTGAGTCCTACAATATTAAAAATTGCTATTGGCTATGAGATGGATTTTGAACATCATCTTCCATCAGAATCCCCACTGAAACTAGAAGCAAGAAACTGAACCATTAGACTCCTAAGTAAATGGTAAGAAAGGGACCACACCCTTCATTCCAATCTTCTTTATGATTCAAATCACCTTTTCCTTCATAAGATTATAGCTGGTAGAGACTGGGATGTGACCAAACTTATTGGATGATTAGCTCTGAAAGAGGCCTTAGACAAACATTAGCTATCTCAGACTCTCTTCCCAAGAGACACAATCTGGCTAATTATAAAGCGTTATCTGTGTTCAAACACACATCCTCTCTTGCTTTTTATTCCTATTATGGTCAAAAAACAGAACAAACATCAATCACCATCATGTCTGGATTATGCTGCATCAAAACATTTGAGACACAAGGTCTCCACATCCCTGGCGCCTCTGTCAGGAATCACTCCTTTATGATCAGAGGTCAGAGACTGAGCAGGGCTCAATCTCCAAAGCAAAAGGAAGTTACAAGCTTCTAAACCTTAACATTTTACAAATACTTGCAGATTATTTATAAATGATAATGCCATTCCCCCTGTAGAGTGAAAGTATGAACCTCCTAAAGACTTAAAGGCATTGTGTTTGCATGGAACCACGTCACTGTCAGTCCATTTGGCATATTATCTGTGTCAAATTAAGCGTAATTTATACAAAGATAGTATGAATTGTGTTATAGGCCATTCATGTGCATATTATTTTAAGTTTTCTGATAGGACAAATCTGGACAGGACCTCAGCAGTCCCATCTCTTCTTCTGTAACCTCTTCAAGGCATCTTTGATTTCCTTGTTCCTTAGACTGTATATCAAGGGATTCAACATAGGGATAACCACAGTGTAAAAAACTGATGTAAATCTGTCAAAGCTGGAGGAACTGCCAGAGCTGGAACTCAAATAGACAAAGATACTCGAGGTATAGAAGAGGGACACTGCTGTTAGATGAGAAGCACAGGTGTTGAAAGCCTTGGACCTGCCTTTAGCTGAAGTGATCTTCATGATGGAAATGACAATATAGCAATAGGATACCATGATAATGAGGGCATTTATTATCCCAAAGATCATTGTTAAGATAGCAAGCAACAGCTGTACAAAGAAGGTGTCAGTGCAGGAAAGGACTAACAACTGGGGCATGTCACAGAAGAAGTGGTTGATGACGTTAGGCCCACAGAAGTGAAGCTGAAGTATGGCACACAATTGGGATACAGAAGCAGAGAGTCCGGCCAGATAGGACCCCAGCACCATCTGAATACAGAGGGTGGGTGACATGACTGATGAATAGAGAAGAGGATTACAAATGGCGGCATATCGGTCATAAGCCATGGCTGTCATGAGACAAGACTCACTCAATCCCATGGTTGAAAAGACAAAGTATTGAAAAGCACAACCCACAAAGGTGATAGTCTGCTGCTCTTGGAAAAAGCTGGAGAGCATCTTGGGGGCTGTGGAGGTCACATAGCAGATATCCAAGAAAGAGAGATTACTGAGGAAGAAGTACATGGGCGTGTGGAGGTGAGAGTCCATTCTTATTAAGATGATGAGGCCCAAGTTCCAAGTCAGAGTCATAATGTAGATCAGCAGGAATACAACAAAGAGCACTGCTAGGACTCTGGGGAAATCAGAGAATCCCAAAAGGATGAAATAAGTGACCTCTGTAATATTTCCTCCCCCACTCATTGGCTTGGTGCTTCTAAAATCAGAGAAGTAACAAAGAATGTACTGCTGACTCAGGTGAAATGACAGCATTATATTTTTCATATGTTTCATTCTTTCCTCCTTTGAGTACTGGGAACAAAGTGATGCCTCACTGTCCTAATGAGAAGACCCCAACTTTTCATTTCAAATTCTCAAGCACTAACTGTAGTGTTTCAGTTTCTCAATTATTTCATGAAGCCTCATGCAAATTAAAGAGGTATGTTCAAATATGACTGAAAAAAAAACCCCACAAAAATGCTGATTCTTACAGAAAGCAATTCATTGAAAGTTTTTAAAAGCCTTTGGTAATTCATTATATAACTGCTGCTGTTTAAGATCATAAGTGGCATCATCCCAGATTAAAGCTGAAATAGCCCTTCAGTTCCAGATGGCCATGTAGATAATTTTTAAATTTTCTTCTTTTATCCTTAAGAAAAGTTAGTTAACCCATTTGTTAATAATTTCACAAACTTTTATGTAAATGTATTTGATATATCATCTTCCTGGCCTGGAAAACTATATCATAACTACTCTGATAATATTTTCTTGAGGATTAGCATAAGTGCCCAATAAAGTTATGGAACAAGTCTCTTGGGGTACAAGTCCCAAGTGTACCAAACAGAGGCTAGTATAGCTCATTACTAACCCCAACAATTTTTCAATTTTAGGCTATTTTACTACTTGAGAAACAGCATGGTACTGTGGTTAAAGGTTCAGATTATGGAGTTTTGTCTGATACCCTGTCACTTTATGAATTCATCTCAGTAGCTTAAACACACTAAGACTGTTTTACTCACAATAAAATGAGAACATTAAGAGCCCAGGACTATATGGTTACTAGGTGAGCTATAAGAAAACCCAGGAGGATGCTCAGCAGACATCTGTACACAGTAATTGTTTAACAGGTGCTGGCTGTTATTACACTGGATTGCTTACAGAGAGCCATGAGTGTCAGCTGTACCCATGGATAGGACTGTCAACAGTGCTAGAGTTGTGTGGGTTAATTTGAGATATTTCCTGAGACCTCACTGGCCTTGTAGACTGTTAGGAATCCTTGTCACCAGGCAGAGGCAGACTCAGATCTCAGGTAGAAGCAAATCAAACCACCTGTAGCCATGAAGACACAAACCATATAAACAATCTTCTATTTAGTTTGTTTGACTCCATTGACACTGGGTCCCATTGACAACCATCATCAAGCTATGTAGTGCCCTAATACAGAGAAAAAGTAAGTAGTTTCAATTGCCAGGTACTGCATAGCTATAATTCATGTTTTAATGATAATAGTCATCATGTTAGAGCTTACCAACAGATTCATAATAGGTTGCAGCTATGGTCTGTGCTCCATAAACAATCTGTCCTTCCTAGAGATGAGTAAATCAATGAGGCAAGTTAAGAAATTTTTGAAAAAAGATTAATAATTAAAAAGATGTGAACTTTCAGATATTAAAAAATATTCTAAACACTGATAACTCACTATTCTTACAAAATAGACATGTGCCAGAAGAATATATAGAAATTTTAGAAAATTTTAAATATTGGTAAGAGTTTAATATATAATAAACAGTATTTTACATTGATAAAGCATAAACTTTTGATAAACACTTATATAATCTAAGTATGGAGAAAATACTTCTGAAATATAGCAACAAAACAGGAACTAGAAGAGAAAAATATGATACAACAATTTAAAACTTGGTTATGTCAGAAAAATCTACTTAGTTAAATACTTGTGAAATACAATTGATGAGGGACAAATAGTCAAAAAATATAATAAAGACAATATAATAATGCCTTTAATATAAAAGGAATAACACAAAGGATGGGGCATTCACATTTACTACTAATGAGGGTACAAATGATTGTACCTTTCTGGAGGAAAAATTTTTTGCTTTATTTTCCTCTGACTCTCTGTCACTCTGTCTCTGTCTCTCTCACACAAACACAAACACACACGTGACCCAACTAAAAATGCCAAAAGTAATGACTGGTATGATTTTATTTTATTTTTAAAAAAAATTTTTTTTTTAATGTTTTATTTATTTCTAGGAGAGGGAGAGAGAGACAGCGTGAGCAGGGGAGGGTCAGAGAGAGAGGGAGTCACAGACTGAAACAGGCTCCAGGCTCCGAGCTGGCAGTCAGCACAGAGCCCGACGCGGGGCTCGAACCCACGAACTGCGAGATCATGACCTGAGCGAAAGTCGGACGCTTAACCGACTAAGCCACCCGGGCGCCCCATGACTGGTATGATTTTAACTGCCTTCTTTAAATGTCTCTGTATTTGATAAAATTTCAACAACTCCTGTATTTATAAGAAAACAAGCGAAGATAAACACATCCTTAATCATACACACTGATTGAGAAAGAAAGGGAGAAGGGAATGGAAAATGATGGGGAGAGTGAAAATAACAGAGAAACCAGACTTTCAGAATTGCCTGAATTTTACCTATTGGCCATATCACCCTTACCAAGTTATTAACCTCTCTGTCTCAGTTGCCTCATCTATAAACAGGGCTAATAATACTACCTCACAGGATTGCTTCAAGGACTGAATGACACAAAGGGCTTAAACAGTAAGGACTCAATAAATGTTAGCAATTATCATCCTCAGTAAGGCAAAAATACAGAAAGGTCAATGAGCTCTACACACAATTATTTTCTAACTTCGACGGTCTCTGAGCCTAGATTCAAGAATATTGTCAATCAATGACTACAGTTATTTCTGTCTCATACTGTTCTGTTATCTCCCAGCCAGCTGTAACCTCCTGAGGCCACTTTTCGTGTTCTACCACCACGAAGCACTCTTGAGCTGATGATACTATGTACAGTGCATGGTCCAGTGGAGATGTTTCACTATTTAGTGATAAGCATCTGGCATACTAATGTTTGCATAACTGAATAAATACATGCTGAACAAATGGTTCTTTCACCCACTTTTGGATGCAAAACTAAAACTGTCTTATTTCATTTCGATTACAATTTTAGGAACATAAATATCTTTCTGTTTATTCTTAAAGTGTTGCCAATATAATTTCTTCATTATTTTACCTAAGATGAGTTAGATACAATGAGAACATTTTGAAAATATAAATTCTCGGGGAGCCTGGGTGGCTTAGTCGGTTAAGCGTCCGACTTTTGCTTAGGTCACGATCTTGCGGTTCGTGGGTTCGAGCCCCGCGTCGGGCTCTGTGCTGACTGCCAGCTCAGAGCCTGGAGCCTATTTCAGAGTCTGTGTCTCCTTCTCTCTCTGACCCTCCCCTGCTCACGTTGTCTCTCTCTCTCTCTCTCCTAGAAATAAAATAAAAATATTAAAAAAAAAAAAGAAAATATAAATTCTCATGCAAACCATCCACCAATACACCAACATAATCAATCAATCATTGAAAATTAAGTCAAGCTCCTGATCAATCACTTGCAGTAGGACTCTTTACTTTCTTATTACATTCTGGTAAATAAAGCAGCCAGAGCTGAAAGTATTTATGTTATTCATCATTATTCCAATAAAGATGAAGAACTCTGGATTGTTTACTAATTCATGATATAATTGATCCTGAAAACTTATCTTGCTAAAATTTGGTAAGATAGAGGAAGAGGGAAAAAAATCTGAATACATTCACACTCTTCAATTAATTTCTGCATGTATTCAGAATATCCCAGACAGTTTGGAGAAGAAAAGGTGATGGATGTAAATATTGGTTGGAGATGGGGTTATAGCTAATCAACACGTTTTCCAATATGATCTACTAAGGACATGGCCTCTCTGTAAGTCTGTTCAGGGTACAAAATAAGGTAAAGAGAGAGAAGTTGTTGCTGAATGAAAAACAATGTAAGTTAAACAAACAAACAGAGGTTAAAGGAGACAGTAAGACCAACAACAATTAAGGTTCAGGGTGACTAGGTTGGTTAAGCATCCGAATCTTGATTACAGCTCTGGTGATGATCTCAGGGTTTGTGAGAGCCAGTCCTGCAACTGGCTCCATGAAGAATATGGAGCTTGATTGGGATCTGCTCTCCCTCTCTCTCTCTCTGCCCCTCCCAAGACATCCCACACAGATACACACAGTCTTTCTCTCTCTAAAAAAGAAGAAAAAAAAAAAAACAACAATTACCTATGCTTGGAAGTAAAGCATCTCTGATATCTGTGTTACCCACACTAGTGCCTCCAGACCCCCAGGGTCTCCAAAGATGACCATGGAGAGGTATCTGAAGAATTTCAAAAGGTCAATGGAATTGTACTTGAGTGCTTTGTCAAATCATTATTTGGTGAATTGCTTGCCTTTTGCTGCTTAGAAATTATGAATCAAACATACATATTAACATGAAATCAAATTCAGCAGCATTATTATAACAACAGACTCCACAAAATATTAAAAGAGTCCTTGAGATGGAAACAGTTGGAAAACATAGACAAAATATGAGATCTTAGGAAATTTCCCTGAAAGCAATTAGATTGATATTTTTAATTCAATGCTGAATTACTGACTTCTAAAATGTGTTAAGTTTTATAAATATTATCTCATTAGATTTTAAATGACCTCATTATCCCCTACTTTACAGGTGAAAAAAAAAAGTAACAGAGCTCAAGATCACATCCTTAAGAAATTGCAGAACTAGAACTCAACATTCATCCCTCACCCCAGAATAATCCCTGATATTTAAGAGTAGAGATTAATTTTTTCAGGGAAGGTCAGAGACATTCGGTAGGAGAAGGAGAACCCAAGAAAGAGCCCACCATAGATGGTGTGGGAGTGAGGGAGGGAGAGGGAAGAGGTGACGAATGGGAGAGACTGAGGACCATAAACCTTGCTCCACACAGGTCCTACTGGAAAAGTTACAAGGCTATTAGATAGCACACAATCCACTGTTCTCACTAGATCTTGCCCTCTCACCTTGACTCAGATTCCCCAAGAAGACAGAGCTCTTGACAAAGGTTAAAACTGCTTATTTCTTTTCCAAAGGAATTTTCCAGCTGGCTCCTATCACTCTCCAAGATGGGAACCTTTGGCCATGAAATTGGCTGTCCACTCAGAGCAAGAGAGATGCCCACAACTAGAGATCCTCTGAAATGTGTTATTAAGGGCAAAAGTAAGAGAAGACAATTAGAGGGAGAAAACCCCCCAGGTACCTATTCTCTGGAGTCGTGGTTGTCATGAAGTTTTTGTCCCTGCTAATTTCATGCCCCACTTTGCCATGTCCCTTCTGGATCCATTCTCCACTTCCCCATAGTCTGATCATGTTCTCATGATTGTAGCTTTTCTTTTAATGAACTTGGAGTCATTTGAGTTGCAAAGAATCTAGGGACCATCTAGTTCAATACCTGAAGTTACCAGGTGAGGAATCTGAAGCCAAGGAGCTAAAAGATTTGCCCCAGATGATACAGCTAACTGGTAAAATACCTTATTAAAATAAATTAGATACATAAACATTTCCCTCCCTACAAAGCACTTACATTTTAGATATTTACATACTTAAATTTCTCAAATATCTGACCAGATTCATCCATCACAGCAGCCCTGGGAGACAGACATGCCACTATTTCCTATCTATAATGAGAAAACTGAGACAATAAGGAAAACAATAAAACTGAGCCATGACTTACCAAGGTTACAACTTGGAGCACTGGGTTGAATTCCAACCATTCCACTTGATGACTGTGTGACCTTGAACAAATTAACCTCCCCAAGCCTCAGGATTATCACAAAATGGTGCTGATAGTAGTAGCTACTTCATAGGCTATGTCTTTATAGAGAGAATTAAATTAAATAATATATATAAAGCACTTATCAGGGGGTGCAGTACAAGCATAACTTCAGTTAACAGTAGGTACAATTTATATGTTCTGATTTGTAGTTCTTTCCAACATGTTATACTGCATTACTAACACTTCACTAAAAACATATACTTAATATAATTCCCACAAACATTTTTGCTTTTGTTTCTAGGTTTTTAGAAGTGAAACTCATCTACTTTGCCAGTTACTAGAGATGCAGAGATGTTCTAGACAAGGTTCTGTCCTTGGTTTGATCTACTTTAGTTACTCTTATCTCCAAGGAGAAAGGGGTGGGTGGGCAACAAGTTAATTATTTAACTCTTGCTGATAGGTTAGTAGTTATATATTTCCCCTGATAAGAACTGAAATAACTTTATCCTTTAAATGGAACAGGTTCTTACGATAGTTTTAAAGATAGGAACACCAAAACTATAGGCTGTGGGCACCATGGCCAAGCAATGGAAGCCATGTTTCTGGTCAGTAAGAACCACATATGTTCCACAAATCACACTTTGTGAGATTCAAGATTAATTACTGCTATACTGGGAAGAATGAGGCAGACCTCTATGTGCCCAGAGATTCTATCTGTAATATCTGTTATATAATTTTTCACCTGCCATCTTTATATGGTAGCAGGAAAACAAATTAAATCTATGTGATGTAATTATGTTAAATGTAAAGTATTATATAAATATGGATGCAAATATGTGTGAAATTAGTCCATAAACTCTTGTATGGAAAAAAAATCTTTTTAAATTTTTTTGAACCCCTCTTATTTGGACTCTGAGTGTTCATGGAATTCCCAAGTCTGGTGGCTCTTATGCTCCTGATCAATTCAAGGTCCTAGAATCCCTAGGGGGCTCAGATTAGGGACTCATTCCTGCACCCAACAGTCTCTGGGAAGATACTAAGCAGCATGCCCCAGGCCTGTCTATTCAAAGAAATTGATGACATTATAAGAGTTTCATGTATATATTATAATCAACATTTCTACACACTAAGAAGTGATCCCACCAAAAGTCTAGTTACTAGTCATCACCATACAGTTGACCCCCTTCACAATTTTACCCACTCCCCAGCCTCCTTCCTCTTGTTTTTGTATTGTTATGTTTATTTATCTTGTATCTGTATATTCCAAATAAGTAAAATCATATGATGACTGTCTTTCTTCATCTAACTTCTTTCAAATACCTTAATACCTTCAAGGTTAAAATAAAAGCAAAAATGAACTACTCGGGCCTCATCAAGATAAAAAAGCTTCTGGGCAGCAAAGGAAACAATCAACAAAACTAAAATGCAACTAACCAAAAGGGAGAAGATATTTACAAACTGCATTGTAAATATTACATTACATTACAATTACATTAAAGGGTTAATACCCAAAATCTATAAAGAATTTACCAATCTCAGCACCCAAAAAATGAATAATGCAGTGGACAAATGGGAATAAAATATGAACTGACACTTTTCCAAAGAAGACACCCAGATAGCTAACAGACACAGGAAAAGATGTTCAACGTTACTCATCATCACAGAAATACAAATCAGAACCACAGTGAGAGACCACTTCACACTTGT
Organism: Proteles cristata cristata; assembly: GCA_017311185.1. Lineage (NCBI taxonomy): Eukaryota > Metazoa > Chordata > Mammalia > Carnivora > Hyaenidae > Proteles > Proteles cristata. Next base: position 3,939,522 of record JAESUZ010000174.1, on the reverse strand, counting down.
CAGCATGGCTAAAATTAACAACTCGGGAAAAAACAGATGACAGATGTTGGAAAGGTTGCAGAAAAAGGGGAACCCTTTTACACCATTGGTAGGAATGAAAAGTGGTGAGAGATACTCAGGAAAACAGTATGGAGGCTCTTCAAAAAATTAAACAGAAACCTACCCTCTGACACAGCAATTGCACTACTAGGAATCTATCCAAAGGATACAAAAATACTGAATCAAAGGGGAACATAACCCCAATGTTTATAGCAGCATTATCAACAATAGCCAAAGTACAAAAAGAGCCCAAATGTCCATCAACTGATGAATGGAAAAAGAAGTAGTATATATATTCAATTGAATACTACTCAGCAATGAAAAATAATGAAATCTTGCATCTGCTACAATGTGGATGAAACTAGAGTGTATTATGCTAAGTGAAATGTTAAGTCGATTGTAGAAAGATATCATGTGATTTCACTCATATGTGGAATTTGAGAAACTCAACAGATAAACATAGGAGAAAGGAAGGAAAAATAACATAAAAACAGAGAGGGAGGAAAAGCATAAGAGACTCTTAAACACACAGAACAAACTGAGGGCTGCTGGAGGGGAGGTGGGCGGGGGGATGGACTACATAGGTGATGGGCATTAAGGAGGGCACTTGTTGGGATGAGCACTGGGTGGCTTATGTAAGAGATGAATCACTGGGTTCTAGTCCTGAAGCCAAGACTACACTGTATGTTAACTAACTTGAATTTTAAAAAGGTAATCCTTCAAGGTCTGTCCATATTGGTCACAAATGGCTAATTTTCATTCTTCTTTATGGATGAGTATATTTCTTTTTACACACACACACACACACACACACACACACACACACACCACACACACACACCAATCACATCCATTCTATCCATTCATCCATTGATAGACACTCAAGTTGTTCCTAAATGTTGGCTGTTGTAAATAGTGCTGCAGTAAACACAGATGTTCATATATCTTTTTGAATTAGTATTTTTATCTTCTTTGGGTAAATATCATTCTTCTCAAAGCTAGAACAAACAATCCTAAAATTTGTACAGAACCAGAAAAGACCCCGAAGAGAGAAAGTAATGTTAGAAAAGAAAACTGAAGCAGGAGGCATCACAATCCCAGACTTTAGCCTCTACTACAAAGCTGTAATCAATCGTCAAGACAGTATGCTATTGGCACAAAAACAGACACATAGACCAATGGACTAGAATAGAGAACCCAGAATTGGATCCACAAATGTATGGCCAACTAATCTTTGACAAAGCAGGAAAGAGTATCCAATGGAAAAAAAACAGTCTCTTTAGCATATGGTGCTGGGAAAACTGGACAGCAACATGCAGAAGAATGAAACTAGACCACTTTCTCACACCATACACAAAAATAAATTCAAAATGGATAAAGGACCTGAATGTGAGACAGGAAACCATCAAAACCCTAGAGGAGAAAGCAGGCAATAACCTCTTTGACCCCAGCCACAGGAACTTCTTCCTCAACGCATCTCGAAAGGCAAGAAAATTGAAAGCAAAAATGAACTACCAGGGCCTCATCAAGATATAAACTTCTGCATAGCAAAGGAAACAATCAACAAAACTGAAAGGCAACGCACAGAATGGGAAAAGATATTTGCAAATGACATATTGGATAAAAGGTTAGTATCAAAATCTACAAAGAACTTACCAAACTCAACACCTGGAAAACAAATAATCCAGTGAAGAAATAGGCAGAAGACATGAATAGTCACTTTCCCAATAAAGACATCCAGATGGCCAAAACACACATGAAAAGATGCTGAATGTCACTCATCATCAAGGAAATACAAATCAAAACCACACTGAGATACCACCTCACTCTGGTCAGAGTGGCTAAAATTAACAACTCAGGAAACAACAGATGCTGGCGAGGATGTGGAGAAACAGAAACTCTCTTGCACTGTTGGTGGGAATGCAAACTGGTGGAGACATTCTGGAAAACAGTGTGGAATTCCTCAGAAAATTAAAATAGAACTACCCTATGATCCAACAACAGCACTAAGAATGTATCCAAAGGATACAGGAGTGCTGATTCATAGGGGCACATCTACCCCAATATTTACAGCAGCATTTTCAACAATAGCCAAATTACAGAAAGAGCCTAAATGTCCATCAATTGATGAATGGATAAAGAAGACGTGGTTTATATATTCAATGGAATACTACTTGGCAATGAGAAAGAATGAAACCATGCCATTTGCAGCAATGTGGATGGAACTGGAAGGTATTATGCTAAGTGAAATAAGTCAGAGAAAGACAGATATCATATGTTTTCTCTCATATGTGTAACTGGAAAAACTTAACAGAAGACCAAGGGGGAAGGGGAAAAAAGGTACAAACAGGGAGGATGGCAACGCATATTAGATTTTTTTTTTAATTTTTAAAATGTTTTATTTATTTCTGAGAGAGAGAGACACAGTGTGAGCAGGGGGAGGGTCAGAGAGAGAGAGGGAGACACAGAATCTGAAGCAGGCTCCAGGCTCTGAGCCGGCTGTCAGCACAGAGCCCGACGCAGAGCTTGAACCACGGAGCTTGAAGCCACGAGATCATGACCTGAGCTGAAGTCGGAGGCTTAACTGACTTAGCCACCCAGGTGACCCAAGAGATTCTTTTTTTTTTTTACAAATACTTTACTGTAAAATTGGTTTCCATATAACACCCAGTGCTCATCCCCACAAGTGCCCTCTTTCATGCCCATCTCCCCCCTCCCCCCCAACACCCAGCAGTCCTCAGTTTGTTCTCAGCTTTCAAGAGTCTCTCATGGTTTGCTTCTCTCCCCCTCCCCCATTATTTCCCCCCTTCTTCTCCCCCACGGTCCTCTGTTAAGTTCCTCCTAGTCCTCCTATACGTGCAAACATATGGTATTTGTCCTTCTCTGCCTGACTTATTTCACTCAGCATAACACCCTCAAGGTCCATCCATGTTGCTACATTCTTTCTCATTGCCATGTAGTATTCCATTGTATAGATAAACCACATCTTCTTGATCCATTCGTCCGTTGATGGATACTTAGGTTCTTTCCATGTTTTGGCTATTGTTAAGAGTGCTGCTATGAACACTGGGGTACATGTGCTCCTATGCATCAGCACTCCTATATCCCTTGGTTAAATTCCTAGCAGTGCTATTGCTGGGTCATAGGGGAATTCTATTGTTAAATTTTTGAGAAACCTCCACATTATTTTAAATACAGAGAATAAACAGGTTTAATGGGATGTTTGGAGAGGGGAAAATGGATGATGGGCATTGAGGAGGGTATTTGGGATGAGCATTGGGTGTTGTATGTAAGCAATGAATCACAGGAATCTACCCCCAAAATCAGAGCACACTGTACACACTGTATGTTGGCCAATTTCACAATAAATTATATTACAAAAAAAAGTGTTTCTTCAGAATAAATATTGTTAAAATGTCATTACTACTCAAAGCAATCTACACATTCAATGCAATCCCAATCAAAATTGCACCAGCAGTCTTCTCAAAACTAGAACAAACTATCCTAAAATTTGTATGGAACCACCAAGACCCCGAATAGCCAAAGTAATATTGAAGAAAACCAAAACGTAGGGGGGGTGGGGATCACAATCCCAGACTTTAGCCTCTACTACAAAGCTGTAATCATCAAGACAGTATGCTACTGGCACAAACAGACACATAGACCAATGGACTAGAATAGAGAACTCAGGATTGGACCCAAAAATGTATGGCCAACTAAACTTTGACAAAGCAAGAAAGAGTATACAATGGAAAAAAGGCAGCCTCTTTAACATATGGTGCTGGGAGAACTGGACAGCAACATGCAGAAGAATGAAACTGGGTCATTTTCTCACACCATATACAAAAATAAACTCAAAATGGATAAAGGACCTGAATGTGAGACAGAAAACCATCAAAACCCTAGAGGAGAAAGCAGGAAACAACCTCCTTGACCTCAAACGCAGCAATTTCTTACTCAACACATCCCCAAAGGCAAGGGAATCAAGAGGAAAAATGAACTTTTGGGACCTCATCAGGATTAAAAGCTTCTGGACGGCAAAGGAAACAATCAATAAAACTAAAAGGTAACTGAAAGAATGGGAAAAGATAGTTGCAAATGACATATCAGATAAAGGGCTAGTATCCAAAATCCATAAGGAACTCACCAAACTCCACACCCAAAAAAGAAATAATCCAGTGAACAAACGGGCAGAAGACATGAACAGACACTTCTCCAAAGAGGACATCCAGATGGCCAACAGACACATGAAAGGATGCTCAGCGTCTCCCATCATCAGGGAAATACAAATCAAAACCACACTGAGATATCACCTCACGCCAGTCAGAGTGGCTAAAATGAGCAAATCAGAGGACTCTAGATGCTGGCAAGGATGTGGGGAAACGGACACTCTTCTACACTGTTGGTAGGAATGTAAACTGGTTCAGTCCCTCTGGAAAACAGTGTGGAGGTTCCTCAAAAATTAACAATAGAACTCCCCTAGGACCCAGCAATAGCACTGCTAGGAATTTAACCAAGGGAGTAATGATTTATCAAGGAGTGCTGATGCATAGGGGAACATGTATCCCAATATTCATTGCAGCACTCTCAACAATAGCTAAAACATGGAAAGAACCTAAAGTGTCCATCAATGGATGAATGGATCAAGAAGATGTGGTTTATCTATACAATGGAATACTACATGGCAATGAGAAAGAATGAAATCTGGCCATGTGTAGCAACATGGATGGACCTTGAGGGTGTTATGCTGAGTGAAATAAGTCAGGCAGAGAAGGACAAATACCATATGTTTGCATGTATAGGAGGATTAGGAGGAACTTAACAGAGGACCGTCGGGGAGAAGAAGGGGAAAAATAGTTGGTGAGAGGGAGGGAGGCAAACCATGAGAGACTCTTGAATGATGAGAACAAACTGAGGGCTGATGGGGGTTGGGGGAGGAGGTAATGGGCATGGAGAAGGGAACTTGTTGGGATGAGCACTGGGAGTTATATGGAAATCAACTTAACAATAAATTATTTAAGAAAAACCAAACCAAACCAAACCAAAAAAATAAAAGTGTTCCTTCAACTCGTACTTTTTGGAGGAATTTGAGAATGATTGGCATTAATTACTCAACATAGTACTAGAAGCCCTAGCTAGAATAATTAGCCAAAAGGAAGAAAGAAAAGGCATCGAAGTCAGAGAGGAAGAAAGAAAACTGTCATTACTACAGATGATATATTCTTATATCTAGAAAGTCATAAAGACTCAACCAAAAATCTATTGGAACTAATCAACAAATTCAGTACAGTTGCAGGACATAGAATCAACATACAAAAACCAGTTTTATTTCCATACGCTAACAATGAAACACTTAGAAGTAAAAATATTATACCATTCACAGTAACATTAAAAAAATAACATAAAATAAGAATAAACTTAACCAAGGAAGTAAAAGATCTGTAGATCTGTACTATTAAAATGACAATACATTGATGAAATTAAAGAACACATGAAAAAATGGAAAGCTATCCCATGTTCATGAGTCAAAATGTCTTATTTCGCTCAGCATAACACCCTCAGAGAAGGAAAGATACCATACGTTTGCATGTATAGGAGGATTAGGAGGAACTTAATGGAGGACCATGGAGGAAAAGAAGGGGAAAACTAGTGGGGAAGATGGAAGGAGGCAAACCATTAGAGACTCTTGAATGCTGAGAACAAACTGCAGACTGATGGGGCGGGGGGTGGGGGGGGAAGGGAATGGTGGTGATGGGCATGGAGGAAGGCACTTATGGAGATGAGCACTGGGTGTTATATGGAAACCAACCTGACAGTAACTATTTAAAAAAAAAATGTACAAATAACCCAAAGCCATCTACATACTGACGAAAATCTCTATCAAAATTCCAATGACAGTTTTCACCAAAATAGAAAAAAATCTTAAAATTTGCATGAAACTTGAAAATATTCAAGCCAAAGCAATCTTGAAAATGAACAAAAGTGGAGGCATCACACTCCTGATTCCAAACCATACTACAAAGCAATACTAAACAAAACAGTATGGGTCTGGCAGAAAAATAGACACATAGGCCAATAGAATAAAATAGAATCCAGATATAAACTCCCACCTATAGGTCAACTACTATTTAACAAGGGAGCCAAGAATACTTGGTGGGGAAAGAATAGTCTCTTTAACAAATGGTTTTGGAAAAAGTAGATTACCATATGCATAATAATGAAATTGGACCTCTATGTTTTACCACTCACAAAAGTTAGCCCTAAATGGATTAAAGATAGAAAATTAAGACCTGAAAACATAAATTTCCTAGGAGAAAAGATAGAGAACAAGTTCCTTGACATTGTCCTTGAAAATGTTGTTTTGGATCTCATACCAAAAGCTAAGAAACAAAAGCAAAACTCAACAAGTGGAGCTATATCAAATTTAAAAGCCTCTGCACAGCAAAAACAAAAACAATAAAATCAAAAGATAACCTACAAACAAAAAAAAGACAACCTACAGAATGGGGTTATATTGAAAAGCATTCAGAAGCCATGTAGCAGATAAGAGTTAATATCCAATACATATAAAGAACTCATACAATTCAAAAATAAAATATTCTGATTAAAAATGGTAGAGGAACTGAATAAATATTTTTCCTGGAAGACATCCAAATAACCAACAGGTACATGAAAAGATATTCAACATCATTAATCATCAGGGAAACACAAATCAAAAGCACAGTGATATCAACTCACACCTGTTAGAATAGCTATCGTCAAGACAAGAGTTAACAGGTTGTGGTGAGGGGCACCTGGGTGGCTCAGTCGGTTAAGCATCTGACTTCAGCTCAGGTCATGATCTCACAGCTTGTGGGTTAGAGCCCTGGGTTGAGCTCTATGCTGACAGCTCAGAGCCTGGAGCCTACTTCGGATTCTGTGTCTCCCTCTCACCCTGCCTCTGCCCCACTCATGTTCTGTCTCTCTCTCTCAAAAATAAATAAACATTTTGAAAATTTTTTAGTAAACAAGTTGTGGTGGGGATTTGCAAAAAAGGGAACATACTTGTACACTATTGGTGGAAAGGTAACTTGGTTTAGCCACTATTAAAAACAGTATGAATATTCCCCAAAAAATTAGAGAACTACCATATGATCTAGCAACCATAATTTTGGGTATATACCCAACAGATATAAAAACAGGATACCAAAAAGGATAATCTGTACTCTTCTGTTTAATGCAGCATTATTCACAATGGCTAAGATATGAGAATGATGAAGAATAATAAAGAAAACACAGTGTTGACACACAGTACAGTGGAATAATACTCCACTAGAACACTGAAGGAAATCCTGCCATTCAACAACATTGATGGATCCTGAGGGCATTCTGCCAAGTAAGATGAACCAGACAGAGAAAAGACAAATACTGTATTATATAACTAATACGCAGAATCAAACAGCCAAGCCCACAGAAAGGAGCATACAATGGTGCTTACCAGGGACCCGGGGCCAAAGGAATTGGAGAGAGGTTTTTTGAAAGGGTTTTTTGAACCTTGCAACAAAGAGACAAATAAATATGGAAATCTAATGTATAGCATAATGATTATGAGATGCTCCTCCTACTGAAGACTTCATGGATCCTTAGGAAGACTTCTCATACACTCTTACACATTTTTAAAGAACAATGCTTCAGTGAACATACCTATACTTGCATGGTAGGGGAGAGGGAGCACACTGCACTACTTCCTTGGTATAGGATAAGCCATCACATTTTCTCTCAGAGAGTCATTGATTCCCCTTCTCTCAATCCTGTCCATCTGTAAACTCATGAAAAACTTGGCAAAGGCTTCAAATACCTCTTCATTTATTATCTTCAATTAAAGAGAACAATTATGTGACTCATCACAATTCAGACCTCTCCAAACAGCATTAAGAACCCAAAGGATCTCCAAGGAAAATATGTAATTGTAATGACATCTCTTTTGTATCAGTAGGTTCAAGTCTGAGCAACCTGGCAAATCAGCAGTCAGTGTTGTTCCACATCTTGTTCCCTTTTCAAACAGGTCACAAGGACCTAAAGCTTTATGATCTACTTTACACTGAGAAAACTGGACAAAGTTAAAAACCTGCCTATCCCACTATTTCCTCTCTGGTTCTTGAGGCTTCCTAGAAAATACCGGCATTACAGAAACTCTAACCATCTACTCCACATGTTATATCACCCCATACAACACCATAAATCTCTAGGACATAAAATGTTCAACACAGACAATAAAAAAGAATAAATACAGGCTTTCCATATTTGTCCTAGACTGCAATATTTAATATTTGGTAACTCTACTCTTATAATGAATTTTCACATGAGTCTATTCACACCAAACATAAATAGATGCTTGAAATATCAGAAATAATTTGATAGTGTGAAACCTTGACTATGTCAGACAAGGGTAAATTTTCCACATTAAAGGGAGAAATAGGTTTGAGTCCTACAATATCAAAAATTGCTATTGGCTATGAGATGGATTTTGAACATCATCTTCCATCAGAATCCCCACTGAAACTAGAAGAAACTGAACCATCAGACTCCTAAGTAAATGGTAAGAAAGGGACCACACCCTTCATTCCAATCCCTTTATGATTCAAATCACCTTTTCCTTACTAAGATTATAGCTGGTAGAGACTGGGATGTGACCAAATTTATTGGATGATTAGCTCTGAAAGAGGCCTTAGACAAACATTAGCTATCTCAGACTCTCTTCCCAAGAGACACAATCTGGCTAATTATAAAGCGTTATCTGTGTTCAAAAACACATCCTCTCTCGCTTTTTTTCCCATTATGGTCAAAAATACAGAACAAATATCAATCACCATCATGTCTGGATTATGCTGCATCAAAACATTTGAGACACAAGGTCTCCACATCCCTGGCGCCTCTGTCAGGTATCACTCTTTTATGATCAGAGGTCAGAGACTGAGCAGCGCTCAATCTCCAAAGCAAAAGGAAGTTACAAGCTTCTAAACTTTAACATTTTTTAAAAACAGTTTATTGTCAAGTAGGTTTCCATATAACATCCAGTGCTCATCCCCACAAGTGCCCTCCTCCATGCCCATCGCCCCCCTCCCCCTCTCCCCCATACCCATCAGTCCTCAGTTTGTTCTCAACATTCAAGAGTCTCTCATGGAACCTTAACATTCTACAAATACTTGCAGATTATTTATAAATGATAATGCCATTCCCCCTGTAGAGTGAAAGTATGAACCTCCTAAGGACTTAAAGGCATTGTGTTTGCATGGAACCACGTCACTGTCAGTCCATTTGGCATATTATCTGTGTCAAATTAAGCGTAATTTATATAAAGACAGTATGAATTGTGTTATAGGCCATTCATGTGCATATTATTTTAAGTTTTCTGATAGGACAAATCTGGACGGGACCTCAGCAGTCCCATCTCTTCTTCTGTAACCTCTTCAAGGCATCTTTGATTTCCTTGTTCCTCAAACTGTAAATCAAAGGATTCAACATGGGGATAACCATAGTGTAAAAGACTGATGCAAATCTGTCAAAGCTGGAGGAACCTCCAGAGCTGGAACTCAAATAGACAAAGACACTCGAGGTATAGTAGAGGGAAACTGCTGTGAGATGAGAAGCACAGGTGTTGAAAGCCTTGGACCTGCCTTTAGCTGAAGTGATCTTCATGATGGAAATGACAATATAGCAATAGGATACCATGATAATGAGAGCATTTATTATCCCAAAGATTACTGTTAAGATAGCAAGCAACAGCTGTACAAAGAAGGTGTCAGTGCAGGACAGGACTAACAACTGGGGCATGTCACAGAAGAAGTGGTTGATGACGTTAGGCCCACAAAAGTGAAGCTGAAGTATGGCACACAATTGGGATACAGAAGCAGAGAGTCCGGCCAGATAGGACCCCAGCACCATCTGAATACAGAGGGTGGGTGACATGACTGATGAATAGACAAGAGGATTACAAATGGCAGCATATCGGTCATAAGCCATGGCTGTCATGAGACAAGACTCACTCACTCCCATGGTTGAAAAGACAAAGTATTGAAAAGCACAACCCACAAAGGTGATAGTTTGCTGCTCTTGGAAAAAGTTGGAGAGCATCTTGGGGGCTGTGGAGGTCACATAGCAGATATCCAAGAAGGACAGATTACTGAGGAAGAAGTACATGGGTGTGTGGAGGTGAGAGTCCATCCTTATTAAGATGATGAGGTCCAAGTTCCAGGTCAGAGTCATAATGTAGATCAGCAGGAATACAACAAAGAGCACTGCCAGGATTCTAGGAAAATCAGAGAATCCCAAAAGGATGAAATAAGTAACCTCTGTAATATTTCCTCCCCCAATCATTGGCTTGGTGCCGCTAAAATCAGAAAAGAGAGAAGAGAATGCATTGCTGAAATCTCATGCAAATTAAACAGATATTTTCAAATTTGACTTGAAACTTACAACGACAGAAATGCTGTGATTACTACAGAGATCATTCGTTGAAAGTTTTTTTAATCCTTTGAAAATTCATTATATAATTGCAGTTTTATAAGAGCATAAGGGCATCACTCTTGATTAAAAATGAAATAGCCCTTCAGTCTCAGATATTCAACTAGATAAATTTTTTAAATTTCTTCCTTTATCCTCAAGAATAGTTATTTTCCCAGTTTATAATAATTTTACAAATTTTATATGAATGTATTTAATATATCATCTTCTAACTGGCCCAGAAAACTATATTGTAACTCGACTTTGACAATATTTTCTTGAGGCATAGCATAAGTGTCCAATAAAGTTATGGAACAAGTCTCTTTGGGGAAGCCCTCATACTAAGAATACCAAAGAGAGACTAGTATAGCTCACTACTGACCCCAACAATTTTTCAATTTTTGTGTGTTTTATTATTGAGAACAGTATGGTACTGTGGTTAAAGGTTCAGACTTTGGAGTTTTGTCTGATACCTTCTCACTTTATGAACTTGTCCCCGTTGCTTAGAGACTAAGACTGATTTACTCACAATAAAGTGAGAACATTAAGAGCCCCTGGACTATAAGATTCCTAGGTGGGTTACAAAAACTTCATGGAAATGCTCAATACACAATGCTGTACAAAGTAACCGTTGAATAGGTGTTGGCTGTTATTATCCTGGATTCCTTACAGAGAGCCATGAGTGACAGCTGTACCCATTGATAGGACTGCCAATGGTGTTAGACTTGTATGGGTCAATTTGAGGTATTTCCTGAGACATCACTAGTCTTGTAGACTGTCAGGAATCCTTGTCTCTAGGCAGAGGCAGATTCAGATCTCAGGTAGAAGCAAATCAAACCACCTGCAGCCATGAAGACACAAATCACATAAGCAATTTTCTATTTAATTTGCTTGAGTTTAATTACACTGGGTCCATTGACAACCACCATCAAGCTATGTAGGGCCTTGATGCAGAGAAAAAGTAAGTAGTTTCAATTGCCAAGTACTGCATACCTATACTTCATAATATTTTATTGATATGGTCATAGTGTTAGAGCTTACTAATTGATTCATAATAGACTGCAGCTATGGCCTGTGCTCTGTAAACAAACTGTCCTTCCCTGAGATGAAAGAATAAATGAATGAGACAAGCTATGAAATTTTTGAAAAAAGAGTAATAATTAAATATGTGAACTTTCAGATGTTAAAAAGTATTATAAACACTGATAACTCACTATTCTGACAAAATAGACATGTACCAGAATATACAGAAATCTTTGAAAAATGTAAATATTGGTAAGAATTTAATATATGATAAATTTAGTATTTTAAATTGATAAAGGATAAACTTTTGATATAAATTTATATAATCTAAGTATGCAGAAAAATTTCTGAAATATAGCACTAAAACAGGAAATAGAAGAGAAAATATGAGACAACAATTTAAAACTTGGTTATGTCAGAAAAATCCACTATGTAAAATACTTTTGAAATACACTTATGAAGGTAAAATTAGTCACAAACATAAAAAAGACAATGTAGTAATGCCTTTAATATAAAAGGCATAAATCAAGGGATGAGACATTCACATTACTACTGATGAGGGTACAAAATGATTCTACCTTTCTGGAGGAAAAAATTTTTGCTTCATATAATATCTCTATCTCTGTGTCTCTCACTCACAACATTGTGAGCCAATTACAAATAACAAAAGTAATGACTGGTATGATTTTGATTCCTTTTTTAAACATCTCTGTATTTGATACATTTGCAACAACTCCTATAAGAAACAAATTATTAGGACATATACATCCTTATTCATATGGAGTTTCAGACTCTGTGTTCCCCCTCTTTATAGAGTCTTAATAGGAATTAAACCCTCTCCTTTCTCTTTTCTCTCTTTTTTGTTAAGACCCTTGTAGCTCTTTCCACTTTTCCTTTTTCCTTTTCTTCTCCAGCTGCTTGGTGTGGGGGGAGAACTGGGGGGTGCTTTTTCCATACTCCCCCTACTCCCATCTCCAGCCTGTCTCCGTGAGCAAAAACAGCTCCTGCCCTCCATGGCTTCTCTCTCCCCCATTTCACCACCCCATGCTGTGTACCTGCAGAGTTCTGTGGCTCAGGTTGTGCAGATTGTTGGGTTAATCCTCAAATCAGTTTTGTAGGTGTGCAAGATGCTTAGTGTTGATCTGGCTGCACTTCAGGAACAAGAGACACACAAAAAAACTTCCATGCTGCTCCGCGCCATCTTAGCCCTTCCTACTCAGTTGCCTCATCTATAAATGGGGGGCTAATAGTACTACCAGGGTCAATAGGATTGCTGCAAGGACCAAATGACATAAATGGGTTCAAACAGTAGGGGCTCAATAAATGTTAGCAATTACCATCCTCACTATCATTCCTCTCTGTGAAGTACTCCTGAGCTGACGATACTATGTACAGTACATGGTCCAGGGGCGATGTTTCACTGTTTCATGATAAGCATCTTGTATACTAATGTTGGCATACCTGAATAAATACATGCTGAACAAATGGTTCTTTCACCCACTTTTGGATGTAAAACTATCCTATTCTATGTCAATTATGGTTTTAGGAACTTGGAAATCTTTCTGTTTAATCAAAATAAGTGTTGCCAATATAAGTTCTCCATTATTTTATCCATGATGAGTTAGAGTCAATGAATATATTTTGCAAATATGAACTCCTGTGCACAGCATCCACCAATACACCAACATAATTGATCAGTTCTGTGAAAATTACGTCAAGCTCCTGATCAATCATTTGCAGTAACACTTTATTATTCCATTCTGGTAACAAAAAGCAGCCAGAGCTGAAAGTATTTTATGTTACTCATCATTCTCCCAATAAAGATAAAGAACTCTGAATTGTTTACTAATTCATGATAAATTTGATCCTGAAAACTTATCTTGCTAAAATTTGGTAAGATAGAGAAAGGGGGGGAGGAATTTTGAATATATTCACTCTCTTCAATTAATTTTTTGCATGTGTTCAGAATATCCCAGAGAGTTTGGAGAAGTAAAGGTGACTGATGCAAATACTGGTTGGAGATGGGGTTATAGCTAATCAACACGTTTTCCAATATGATCTACTAAGGACATGGCCTCTCTGTAAGGCTGTTCAGGATGCAAAGTCAGGTAAAGAAAACCAAGATGTTGCTTAATGAAGAAGAAAAATATAAGTTAAAAAAAAAAAGGTCAGGGCGCCTGGGTGGCTCAGACGGTTAAGTGCCTGACTTCACCTCAGGTCATGATCTCAAAGTGTGTGGGTCCAGGAGCCTCACTGGGCTCTCTGATGACAGCTCAGAGCCTGGAGCCTGCTTCAGATTCTGTCTGCCTCTCTCTCTGCCCCTCACTCACTCACTCACACTGTCTCTCTTTCTCTCAAAAATAAACATTGAAAAATTTTAATTTAAAAAAATTATAAGAGACAGTAAGACCAACAATAACCATGGTGCATGAGTGGCTCAGTTGGTTAAGTGTCCAACTCTTAATATTGGCTCAGGTCATGATCTCATGGTTTGTGAGATCGAGCCCTGCATCAGGCTCCATGATGAATGTGGAATGTGGAGCCTGCTTGGGATTCTCTCTAGTTATATCTACATCTATATCTATATCTATATCTATATCTATATCTATATCTATATATCTATCTATATCATCTTTCTATCTAGCTGCTCCTCCCAAGCTCTTGCACATGCACACTCTCTCAAAACAAAAACAAAAACACTTCAACAATTACCTATGCTTGGGGGTGAAACATCTCTGATAACTGTGTTACCTACACTAGTGCCTCCCGACCCCCAGGGTCTCCAAAGAAGACCACAGAGAGGCATCTGAAACATTTCAAAAGGTCAACGTAATTCTACTTGAGTCCTTTATCATATTATTATTTGGTGAACTGCTTGCCTTTCGCTGCTCGGAAATTATACTTAATATAACACGGAAATCAAATTCATTGATATTATTATAACAACAGACTCCTTAAAAAAATTAAAAGGATCCTTGAGACAGATAAAGTTGGAAAGCCTAGACAAGAATGTGCAATCTTGGGAAATTTCCCTGAAAGCAATTAGACTGATATTTTTAATTCAATGCTGAATTATTGACTTCTAAAATTTGTAAGGTTTCATAAATCTTGTCTCATCAGATTTTAATGATCTCATTATCCCACACTTTACAGGTGAAACAAATGAAGGTAACAGAGCTCAAGATCACATCCTTAAGAAATTGCAGAAATGGAACTCAACATTCATCCCTCACCCCAGAATAATCCCTGATATTTAAGAGTAGAGATTAATCTTTTCAAGGAAGGTCAAAGACATTCGGTAGGAGAAGGAGAACCTAAGGAAGAGCCCACCATAGACGGTGTGGGAGTGAGGGAGGGAGAGGGAAGAGGTGACTAATGGGAGAGGCTGAGGACCATAAACCTTGCTCCACACAGGTCCTACTGGAAGAATCACATGGCTATTAAAATAGCAGAAAATCCACTGTTCTCACTAAATCTTGCCCTCTCACCTTGACTCAAATTCCCCAAGAAGACAGAGCTCTTGACAAAGGTTAAAACTGCTTATTTCTTTCCCAAAGGAATTTTCCAGCTGGGCCCTATCACTCTCCAAGATGGGAACCTTTGGCCATGAAATTGGCTGTCCACTCAGAGCAAGAGAGATGCCCACAACTAGAGATCCTCTTAAATGTGTTATTAAGGGCGAAGGTAAGAGAAGACAATTAGAGGGAGAAAACCCCCCAGGTACCTATTCTCTGGAGTCGTGGTTGTCATGAAGTTTTTGTCCCTGCTAATTTCATGCCCCACTTTTCTATGTCTCTTCTGGATCCATCCCCACCTCCCCATAGTCCAATCATGCTCTCATGATTGTAGCTTTTCTTTTAATGAACTTGGAGTCATTTGAGTTGCAAAGAATCTAGGGACCACCTAGTCCAATACCTGAAGTTACCAGGTGAGGAACCTGAAGCCAGGGAGCTAAAAGATTTGCCCCAGATGACATGGCTAACTGGTAAGATACCTCAATTAAAATAAATTAGATACATGAACAATTCCTTCTGTACAAAGCACTTACATTTTAGATATACATATACATACATTTTCTCAAATACCTGACCAGACTCAATCATCACAGCAGCCCTGTGGGGCACACATGCCATTATTTTCTATGCATAATGAGGAAACTGAGATAATAAGGAAAACAATAAAACTAACTCATGACAGCCATTACTTATCATGGTTACAACCTGGAACATGGGTATCAACCAATCTGGGTTGAATTCCAACCCTTTCACTTGATGACTGTGTGACCTTGAACAAATTAGCCTCTCCAAGCCTCAGGATGATCATAAAATGGGACTGATAGTAGTGGGTACTTCATAGAGTATGTCTTCATAGACAGAATCAAATTAGATAATGCATATAAAGCACTTACCAGGGGGTGTAGTACAAGCATAACTTCTATTAACAGTAGGTGTGATTTGTATGTCCTGATTTGGAGTTCTTTCCAACATGTTATGCTGCATTATTAATCTAAAAATACCTACTTAAGATCATTCCCACAAACATTTTGCTTGTTTGTTTCTAGGTTAAAAAAATTTTTTTTCGGGGCGCCTGGGTGGCTTAGTCGGTTAAGCGTCCGACTTTCGCTTGGGTCATGATCTCGCGGTTCGTGGGTTCGAGCCCCGCGCTGGGCTCTGTGCTGACTGCCAGCTCAGAGCCTGGAGCCTGTTTCAGTCTGTGACTCCCTCTCTCTCTGACCCTCCCCTGCTCACGCTGTCTCTCTCTCTCCTAGAAATAAATTAAAAAAAAAATTTTTTTTTTCAATGTTTATTTGAGACATGGTGGGGTGGGGCAGAGAAAGAAAGGGAGACACAGAATCTGAAGCAAGCTCCAGGCTCTGAGCTGTCAGCACAGGGCCCAACATGGAGCTCGATCTCACAAACTGTGGGACCATGACCTGAAACGAAGTCGGACACTTAACCAACTGAGCCCCCCAGCTTCCCGTGTTTCTGGATTTTTAGAAATGAAACTCATCTACCCTGCCAGTTACTAGGGATGCAGAAATGTTCTAGACAAGGTCTCATCCTTAATTTGATCTATTTCAGCTATTCTTACCTCCAAGAAGAAAGGGGTGGGTGGGCAATGAGTTAATTATTTAACTCTCACTGATAGGTTAGTAGTTATATATCCCCCCAACAGGAACTGTAGTAGCTTAATCTTTTTAAAGATAGAACACCAAAAAGCATAGAATGTGGGCATCATGGCCAAGCAAGGGAAGCCAGGTTTCTGGTAAGAACAAAAATGTTCCACAAATCACACTTTCTGAGAGTCTAATAAACTGTTGCTACACTGGAAAGAATGTGGCAGACCTCTGTGCACCCAAACGTTTTAGCTGCAATATCTGCAATATAATTTCTCATCTGCCATCTTCATATGGTTAACAGGAAAACAAGTCAACTCTGTGTCATGTAACTATGTGAAATGTAAAGTACTGTATAAATAATAATGTAAATATAAATATGTATGAAATTAGTCCATACATTCTTGTATGGGGTAAAAAATGTCTTTAAAAAATTCTCTTTAAATTCTCTTGGTTGGACTCTGAGTGTCCATGGTACCCCCAGTCTGGTGGTTTTCTGCCCCCTGGTCCACTTATTAGGCACACCACAATAGCCATTATTTCTGAGGTCTTGCATGGTGTTTGTGAAGCTACCACGGAACATGTTCCAGGCTTGCCTTTACGTAGAAATTTATGACTTTGACTTCTTTATAGCCTGTGCGAATCTCCCCAACCTCGATTCTATTTTTTAAGTATAATTAACACAAAGTGTTATATTAGTTTCCAGTGTACAGTATAATGAATGGTCCAGCCAGAAATCAGAGAGGAAATCAAAAGATACATGGGGACAAATGAAAACACAGTGGTCTAAAATCTTTGGGGTGCAACAAAAGCTATTCTTAGAGGGAATATTATACAAATGCAGGCCTACCTCAAGAAGAAAGAAAAATCCCTGTCTTGATTTTAAGTATCCATCTTCTTTCTTCCATTTCTTTCTCCCATCTCTCTTTCACAATTCACTTCACATGAGTTCCAAGTGGTAAGCTAAGTTTCTAAAGGTTCTAAACTTTCAATGAATGTTTTTTAATATGTTGACTCTGAAGCATTTCTAGCATCTTAGTGTAATGGACAGCCTTTGAGATGGTCCCCAATGACCTTAGTCTTCTGTTGTTCATGGGTTTGTGTAGACCACTCCTATATTTAACAGAGCTAACTCATATAACCAAGAATAGATTAGCTTCCTGCTGTCAGCCAGCACAAACCTGCCAGCCTATTTGGGAAGTGGGTCCTCCAGCCTTAATCTACTTTCAGAGGCCTACAGCCCTGACCCTCTATTTACTGGGGTACAACCTCATGAGAAGCCCTGAGCCAGAACACATAGCCAAGTGGCCCCTGA
This sequence comes from Proteles cristata cristata, assembly GCA_017311185.1. Taxonomy (NCBI): domain Eukaryota; kingdom Metazoa; phylum Chordata; class Mammalia; order Carnivora; family Hyaenidae; genus Proteles; species Proteles cristata. The sequence goes on along the minus strand of JAESUZ010000174.1, from coordinate 3,921,547 downwards.
ATTCCTGATCCACGGAAACTGTCTAATAAATATCTACTTATGTTTGAAGTCTCAAAGTTTTATAGTAATTTCTTGTGCAAGGATAGGTAATTATCTATAAATGAAGACCATTCATGCTAAAAAAGGAGTCACATTTTTGTGATCTTGGTATACATTATAAAATTATTTCAGAATCAAGATCTTTCTTTTTTTAAATTTCTTTTTAGAAAGAGAGAGAGAGAGAGGGAGGGGCAGAGGGAGAGAGAGAGAGAATCCCAAACAGGCTCCATGCTGATGGAGCCTGACATAGGGCTCAAATCTACAAGCCCTTAGATCTTGACCTGAGCTGAAATCAAGAGTTGGACACTTAACTGACTAAGCCACTCAGGTGCCCAGGGAATCTTTCACTTTTTAGCAACAGAGAAAAAGAACTGAAACTGGGCCTAACAATAAAGTGAATCTATTAGCTCATAAAACTGAAGTAGTCAGAGAAAACCTGATGATCCAGTGGCTCAAACAATATTACAAATGGCCAGTTTCTTCTCTTCTTATGTAGTAACTGTTTCATCCTATGGATAATTTCCCTTACGAAGAAAAATTGTATAAGTTCTAGATCTCCCAGTCTTGCTTCGTATCATTCAATAGAAGACAGTGTCTCTTCTAGCAGCTTCCATGAAAGATAAAAATGTTTTCTCTCCCAAAAGCCCTAACAAGCATCTCTCTGCATCTTTTAAAGCATCAAAGATAGCTTTGATCAGGTTTTATCTCTCACTTCTACCCCAAGCTATTTGCAATGGCTATTGATTATTTTCTGATTGGCTTAAACTACATATAAATATATAATTCATATACTTAATTAGTATACCAATAAACATATATTAGTATACAATTATATGTGTATATAATGTATGTTATTACATGTATTCCTACTGTACATTAAAGATACTCCTCAGATGGGAAAGGGGGTGATGGGCATGGAAGAGAACACTTGGGATGAGCACTGGGTGTTATATGGAAACCAACTTGACAATAACCTACAAAAAAAAGGATACTCCTCAGAGAATGAATGATTATGAATGCTAAATAGCAATAAGTCAGTAAATAAATAAATCATGAATTTTTGTAATTTAACCCTCAATGTAAAGAAACACTAAGTATATATATACAGTTTTTAAAGTCAAGTAGTTTTAATAGATTTGTAATGGAAAATTTTTTTGGTTCCACCTCATTCTCACACCTTATATGGCTGTATAAGGATGCAATATCTTCTTTAAAACACATGAAACTACATTAATATGAGTGTGCTAATTTTGGAGTTCTATTTTCTACATAGTGTTACACTCCTTTCATTGTCTTTTTACCATCTGAAGCATTACTTTTTGTTTGTTTCTTTTAGGCTGCCCTTCCACATTGCAGAGAAAGGCACTAAAAAGCAAGATTTGAGGCTCTATGTTTATGGCCAGAGACTGTCCTCGGTGGGGCTTCCTGCTAGGCAATTTGGGGAGCACTTCTCAAATGCTCTGATAAACTCTGCTGTAATCATGGGCAGGTTTTTCTCTACACAGGAATTCTCCAGTTTCCTTCCCAGGAGATATAACCTAGCTAGGAGTATTCTGCAAGTTGAATAAATGAATGGAGTAGGTGTGCAGTGGAGAAAGAATCTCCCTTTTTACCATGTACATATTATCTTCATCTCTCTATTTTTATCATTCCCCCATAGATATATGTGATGGCCCTGAGCCTGTGCTTTTTGGTTCAGTATTCCAGAGAAGTAATCTCTAATATTCTACTAGAGGAAGGGAGGAATGATGGCAGAAGGCGCAGTTTCCTATATGCAAGAGGATGGGATGGGTTGGTCTAGGAGTCTAGTTACTCTTAAAAGGGCACTTGTTGGGATGAGCACTGGGTGTTATATAGAATCCAACTTGACAATAAACTATGAAAGAAAGAAAAAAGATTTTCAACCAAATCTCCAGTTTTAAGCCCCAACCACTGTGCAGGTGCTTGGTGCCTATAATTCCTGATCCTTTTTGATAGCTATGCAATGGAAATCAACTTGCTTCTTCTGGGCTTTTCTGTGCCCCCTACCCTGGACCCATAGTGCCCTGATTTCTTGAATCTAAGTTGGTTACTCCTCATAGATCTGCTTTCCAGCTTCCAACTTCTGTGGTCATTTCTCCTGGTATCCATATCTTAGTTATTTATTGGTTAAAAAAATCTCTTATTGTCATTTTAGGCAGGCTCTAGGAAGAAGTAAAGACAAGTGTGTGGATTCAGCCCATTATGTTCAGTCACTTATCGCAACTGTATTTTCAAATTTCTTAAGCCATTGTATATTTTCAGTAGAAATAAGTGACTATATTTATTGTGTTTCAAGTTCATTGTATTTTCCTCAGCATTCAGATAATGTAATTTAAAAATTATTTTAACATTTGTTTTTTTACTGATATTTCATTATGTTAAAAAATTGGTTTAATTTCCCTCTTTATCTCTGAAATGAAACTTTTTCTTCGTATATTTATATATTTTTAACCATATTTCTTTTCATCCTATTTCTATTCAGCACCTCTACTTGTAAATATGTAATTAGCTTAGGGGCACCTGGGTGGCTTAGTCGGTTAAGCGTCTGACTTTCGCTTAGGTCATGATCTCGCGGTTTGAGGGTTCGAGCCCCGCATCGGGCTCTGTGCTGACTGCCAGCTCAGAGCCTGGAGCCTGTTTCAGAGTCTGTGACTCCCTCTCTCTCTTACCCTCCGCTGCTCACGCTGTCTCTCTCTCTCTCTCCTAGAAATAAATAAAACATTAAAAAATTTTTTAAAAAAATGTAATTAGCTTATACTGTTATTTTACTAATGTCTATAGCTTACTGCTACAACCACATTTTTTTAATACTAAGGCCTTATATTTGAGTAACAAATATATATATATATATATATATATATATATATATATATATATATAACGAAGATCTGATAAAAATCACATTTTGCTTTCATTCCAAAGCTATAACTAGGGCATAATTTTAAAACGTAAATTTCAAGGGGCGCCCAGGATAAACACCCAACTCTTGATTTCAGCTGGGATCATGATCTCATGGTTCCTGAGTTCAGGCCCTGTGTTGGGCTCTTCACTGCCAGTGCAGAGCCTGCTTAGGATTCCCTCCCTTTCTCTCTCTCTCTCTCTATCTATCTCCCTGTCCTTCTGTCCCTCCCCCACTCATGCTATCTCTCAAAATAAATAAATTCTTAAAAAATTAAATTTCAATATGTCAGAGTTGACTGAAAAATTGAGAAATTCGTATGTAGAATCTCATATGTAGAGTACGAAGTAAACAATTTCACTACATTTTAATTGATCTGTAAAACAAGACCTACTGAACCACAATTATTAATTTCACCACAAAAGACCAAATCCTTTAAAAATAATATATGTTGTGGGGCGCCTGGGTGGCATAGTCGGTTGAGCGTCCGACTTTCGCTTAGGTCATGATCTCGCGGTTTGTGGGTTCGAGTCCCGCGTCGGGCTCTGTGCTGACTGCCAGCTCAGAGCCTGGAGCCTGTTTCAGATTCTGTATCTCCCTCTCTCTCTGACCCTCCCCTGCTCACGCTCTCTCTCTCTCTCCTAGAAATAAATAAAAATATTTTAAAAAATAATATGTTGTTACAATGTAACAATGTGACTAAAATTAAATAGTCATGATAACCACATTTCCCTCAAAAGCACTCTACCGAGAACTTACCTGCCATATGAATTATTCCTCTTAGTTTTTGTTAAATCCTTAGAGTGCTGAATAACAACTTGGACTTCAGAACCAAAATACCGGCGCAACTGAAGCAGCTGCAGAGGAACAGGGTGAGATCTGTGAGGATGACACTGCCAGGCAACATCCGCATGGCGGGGCCGTCTACACCTGGCGGGGCCGTCTACACCTGCCAGGAAAAGAGACAGCGGCTGCAGGCAACAGGACCAGAGCATCTAAAAGGAGCCGGGATGCCATCCAGGCCTGCGGCTGCAGCCACAACTCTCCGCAGCCCAGCCATGGCCCATGGTCACTCCAGAGGGCTTCGTGTACAAGCGTGAGGCGATCCCGGGGTACCCTTCACTCCAGAAGGAGAAGATCGCCCGGCGGATGAAGGCGCTCGAGAAGCGGCTGGGAGACAGACCAGCCTGAGGGCCAGGAGGAGCCGCGCAGCCGCTGAACAGAACCAGGTGCGGCCTTTCTCTAAAAGGAACGCTTCACACCCAAGGCTGTCCCGGGAACGGCCCAGAAGATGCCTGACAAGAGCCCAGTGCTGGCCCCGCAGGCAAGGACAAGGACAAAGCGCTGACTGGATTCCGTGGCAGATCCCAGAGGCTAAGGCCACCAACCGGGGGAAGCCCACACACGCGCTGTGCACAAGCCCCACGTCGGAGAAGCCAGTGCGCATGTCAGACCTGACGCGCATGCGCTTCACGCCGTTCCACGCCCAGTAGACCGCGTGGGGATCGTCAGGTGCAGTGAGCGCTGAGGGTGCACTGGGACCCGCGACGGCCGGAGCGACGCCACGCCTCGCGCGGTACTGAGGCCCTCTGGGGCCAGGGTCACCCTTGAGGGCCTGCAGAAGCTGACTCGGAAAGACAGGGTGGACCTCGTGAACTGGGAGAATCGACATCATCGTGGTGCAGCGGGGCGGCATGGGCTTGGCGTGCTCCGGAGTGATGGCGGAGGCCGAGAAGTCGAGGCCCTGGAGGCCGGCCTGGCGCACTGGAGAGCTCCTCAGCACTGGCACGCGACTGGCCGTGTGGCGCCCCTCCGTTGACAGTGCTGGAACTCGGGTCTGTGGCAGGAGAGGTGGCTGGCTGCTCCCCGGGTGTGTCTGCTGCAATGGCTCGAGTTCGAGGGAGTGGGCTACGAATAGTTAATGTGGTTTAATCTTAAGAATAAAATCTGCATTGAATGCAAATGCACAGTTAAAATTGGGTAAGAGTGGCCAGAAGTTAAAGCCTGAGCTGAGACCGTAGGAGGGCGCCACTCTAAGGAGCTAAGTGGAAATCCGCTCCCATCCTTTTGTGGTAAGCCAAATTTGAAGTCCCGGGGAAGTCTAGGAATGCCTCTCCCAAATTAAAATGTGTTAAGACTCCCAAAGGCAACGAAATGCAGTGGGGCTGGGAAAGAAAGAACCAAAATATTAAGATTTGTACAAAACACTAAGGTTAATTCTTTAGACAAATATTAAGTGCGTACAATGTGCCAGGCATTGTTCACACACTGGAATACTGAGGATCCTGTTAAGATAAATGATAGATACCAAGATGGTAGGGTGTGGAAGGGGGGCAATCTTCCCCTGCCTCTTTGGAACCCAAACTGGCAGACAAGGTCACAGAAAGATTGAATTGAGATCCCTCTCAGTCCTACAATGAACCCCTCTAACAACTCCTCCAAGTGAAAGTTTACCCCATGAGGGTAGAGAAATATCAAACTCAGTTCTAAGGACGCATACTGAAAACATCCAAATGGCTAACAGCTATATGAAAAGATGCTCAACATCACTAATCACCAGGGAAATGCAGGTTAATACCACAATACCTCTCACCTATTAGAATGGCCATAATCAAGAAGGCAAGAGAGGGGTGCCTACATGGCTCAGTGAGTCAAGCATCTGACTTCAGCTCAGGTCATGATCTTGGGCATCTGACCAGCTCAGGTCATGATCTGGCTGTCCATGAGCTTGAGCCCCGTATTGGGCTCTGTGCTGACAGCTCAGAACCTGGAGCCTGCTTCGGATTCTGTGTCTCCCTCCCTCTCTGCTCCTCTCCCACTCACACACTCTCACTCTCAAAAATGAATAAATGTTAAAAATTTTTAACTATTTTTAAGGGATATAGGATTGCTGATGCATAGGAGCACATGTACCCCAATGTTCATAGCAACACTCTTAACAATAGCCAAAACATGGAAAGAGCCTAAGTGTCCATCAACGGGCGAATGGATCCAGAAGATGTGGTTTATCTATATGATGGAATACTACATGGCAATGAGAAAGAATGAATTCTGGCCATGTGTAAGAACATGGATGGACCTTGAGGGTGTTATGCTGAGTGAAATAAATCAGGCAGAGAAGGACAAATACCACATGATTGCATGTATAGGAGGATTAGGAGGAACTTAACTGAGGACCAAGAGGGAGAAGAAGAGGGGAAATAGTGGGGGGAGAGAGAGAAGCAAACCATGAAAGACTCTTGAATACTGAAAACAAACTGAGGACTGATGGGTGTGGGGAGGGAGGGGGGATATGTGCATGGAGGAGGGCACTTGTGGGGATGAGCACTGGGTGTTCTATGGAAACCAACTTGACAATAAACTATTTGTAAAAAAAATTTTTTTAATAAATTTTTTTTAAAAGGTGGCAAGAGATAATCAGTGTAGGTGAGGATGTGGAGAAAAAGGAACCTTTCTACACTGTTGGTGGTAATGTAAATTAGTGCAACCACTGTGGAAAGCAGTGTGGAGGTTCCTCAGAAAATTAAAAATAGAAATACCATACAATCCAGTGATTCCATTGCTGGGTATACACCCAAAGGAAATGAAAACTGAATATCAAAGAGATATTTGCACTCTCATGTTTCTTGTGGCACTATTCACAATAGCCAAGATATCCTAATAACCTGAGTACGCATCAATGGATGAATTGATAAAATGCGATATATGTGATACACGCACACAAGAATATTATTTAGCCATGAGTAAGCAGGAAACTCTTCCATTTGAGACAAAATGGATGGCCCCTGAGGACATTATACTAAGTGAGATTAGTCAGGCAGAAAGACAAATATGCATGATAGCATTTACAGGTAGAATCTTAAAAAGCCAAACTAATAAACAGAGAGTAAAAATATGATTGTCAGGGCTGAACAATAAAGGAAAAAGATGGGGTTCTTTTATGTTTATTTACTTTTGAGAGAGAGAGACAGAGACAGAGGCGCAAATGGGGGAAGGGCAGAGAGAGAAGGAGACACAGAATCTGAAGGAGGCTCCAGGCTCCCAGCTGTTAGCACAGAGCAGGATGCATGGCTCAAACTCACAGACTGTGAGATCATAACCTGGGCCAAAGTCAGATGCTTAACCGACTGAGCCACCCAGGTGCCCCAGGAATAAGATGTGTTTTAAGAGTACAAACTTGCAACTAGTAGTAAATAAATCTTAGGGGTCTAATGCAAAATATAGTGAATATAGGCAACAACAATGTATTATATTCATCAAACTTGCTAAGAGACTAGATCTTAAATTATCCCAACCGGGGACATCTAGGTGGCTCAATTGGTGGAGTGTCCAACTTCGGCTCAGATCATAATCTTATGGGTTGTGAGTTTGATCCCTGTATCAGGCTCTGTGCTGACAGCTCATAGCCTGGAACCTGCCTCAGATACTGTGTCTTTCTCTCTGCTCCTCCTCCACTCACGTTCTGTCTCTCTTTCTCTCTCAGATATAAATAAACATTTTAAGAAATTATACCAACCAAAAATAAGAAATAATAACTATGTGATGTGATAGAGGTGCTAACTCTGCTACAATGGCAACCATATCACAATATGTAAATGTATCAAATCAATATATTGTATACCTTAACACAGTGTTATAGGTCGAGTATATTTCATTTAAAAATTCAAAGATAAATTTTAAAAAAGACTCATGCTTAATACCAAAAGGATAAAAAAGTGATACTGAGGTTATGCTTCATTGTAATTGTAAAATGAAAGTAAACCAAATGAGTTAAGAAGGCTAGCATCTTCATCAAAGGTGCTCAACTGGCTAATGCAGGAAAATATCATGCATGGCCTTCTGTTGAAAAACTGCCAGAGGTGGTAAGTATTGAAAAACAATTGGCCTTCTGTTGAAAAACTGCCAGAGGTGGTAAGTATTGAAAAACAATTCCAGAACTTTCAGAGATCTGAAAGCCACAGACACCAAAAGTGTTAAACCTTCTGGTTTACCTCTGGTAAAAAGGGACTGCAAGAAAAATGCGGCATTCAGACCTGACAGTATAGATAATACAGCAAACTATAAAGAGTATCTGTGACAAGAGACATGGAATGAGTAAAGGAAAAATTGGACAGGCAAGTCCCCTGAAGTGCAGGACTTCTCAGAACTCACCTCTTTTTGATAAGGCTCATGAACAACTCCCAGCTGCTGCTCAGCCCCAGATCTTATTTCTAATTGTATTCTAGACTGAGGTCAAGTTGAAGGGTGAGAGGATCCCTGCCAGACTACTTCCTTAGCTTTGGGTTGTTAGAAAATTAACTGTGAGTTTCAATGAATGTCTCATATAGGGACTTCCTCCTCCTGGTCCAGGTGCATCAATAATTTCATTTCTTAAGCATTTCTTAAGATGAAAACCACCCAGCCTTCCTTTGCATAAGAAAGAGGTTTTATTAGAACAAGAATATTCCATACAGTATCAATGTGATACTTTACACATGCCAGTTTTTCTATTTATATTGATGCTTAAGAGCATTATGACTTATTTCAGAAAGTTTTGAGAGATGAAGTCTCTTTTCCCGTTGAGTCTCCATGGGTCCAAGATGCCTATTTCTAGAGTGTGGTCTCACCAAAATGGATGGTTTGTCTTCCATCCAGTCTAGCAACACTGAAGGGAGACACTGCTACATCCATTTGATAAAAGTTCCAAGTCATGACTGCAAGAGCCTGCTGGCTATTTCAGGTGGGGAATCTCATCACTGGCCAGATCCGTAATGACTATTGCACATAAGAAGTCTTAGCCAGCATTAGAAGGGGAAAGGAAAGCATGAGAAGAGAATGGAATAGAAGCAGCAAAGGTCACATATAAACAGTTGGTTTCTCTTTCTGTTATGTAGGAGGTGTTGCAGACAAGGAGACCCACCAAGAATTCAAGGAAGGTGGTCATAGATCAAGGTGATGGGAGAATGGTGGAATACACGGTATAGCCTCATATGTGCAAGACATTTAGGCTCTCTCTGATCAAGCATAGGTCAGAAGGATCCAAATCATTTATCTGGGCACAGGGAAGTAAACTACAAGTGTTTTGTTATTTGTGTGGTGATCACAGAATTAGGCAAGCCCTAGGTTTCTCTAGGTTTATGACTAGAAACATAAGACATTAATCTTTAGGAAAAAAAGTTAAAATCTCACCAGAACCCATTTAAGCATCAGTCACTAATCCCTAAGTTTGTGAGTAAAAGAGGGATGCTGGGAGAGACTGTAATCATATATACCTATCAAAAAAAAAATTAGGGGAATATAGGTGGTACGTGTGGACAATAATCAGGTTTCTGAAAACCCTAAAAATTAAACCACAAAATCAAATCATAATAAATAAAATGGGGACACCTGAGTGGCTCAGTCAGATAAGTGAATTTGGCTCAGGTTATGATCTCAAGATTGGTAAGCTCAAGCCCCACATCAGGCTCTGTGCTGACACCTGGAAGCCTGGAACCTGCTTCAGAGTCTGTGTCTCCCTCTCTCTCCCTGTACCTCCCCTGCTTGTGCTCTGTCTCTCTCTCTCTCTCTCTCAAAAATAAATAAATATTTAAAAATTAATAATAAAATTGGTTTGTAAATGAATAAATAAATAAATAACCGAAGTATTTAGAGACACAATTTTTCTTACACCAATATGTGGACATATTGATTAGAAGAGAGGAAGATGAATTCTTGGGGAGAGAAAGGGTCAGTGCCCTGGCTCAGCACTTCAGCCTATCTGGACCCTGTTGTTGGACACACCAGGTGCTGACACACATTGCCCACTTTCTCTCCAAATAGACTTCTGCTTATAACTTCTTTTCCCGTGTGTTTTCCTCAGCAAGACAGAATTGTGCCACTCAACAAGTATAAGTTTGGCAATTTTGTTCTTCCATGGAAAACTCAAAATGGCATCTGGTTTATGTGCTTAGCTATTCTGAGCTTGGTAACTTCGGTCCATCTGGAAGAGGTCCTCAGAGGTTGTGAAGAGGAGAGCACACCCTGGCTTCTGTAATTTTACTCAAGTGAACCCATCTCCAGCCAGCTAGCTGCCTGCCACCCCAGGACAGTCCTACCTTGTCTTGCTTCAAAGAGCTATAGAACACCTGATACTTTCACTGCCAAAAATATCGTTTAATGTATGTCTACATATATGCCCCATAATAAATGCACTTATTTAGGAAGTTTTATTTAACAGGTGGTTTACTATAAACTCAAGTCATTTTTGCTTTATTCAAGTCTCATGACCAAATCCCATCTTATGCACTATATTTGACAGTTATTAACGAGCATTACTTTTTCTTCAGTTGTATGGAAAACTGCAAAAGTACATTATATCTTCTCAATGCAGGGAGAAAATATTGACTGGCACAAAGCATGTATGTAGCTGAACAAGAGATATTTTTCTCAATATCTTACATTCAGAATCTGTGTTCATCAAAAGAATTTAGGCATGATAATAGACCAGTGACAGCTCCATGTAAATCCAAAACATGAGGCATATTTTCCATTATTTGTTTGTTTGTTTTGTTCCAATGACTTTTGGCATGAGGAGAATTTAAGATTAGCTACCAAAGGTAAATTGAAAGATAAGAGCTCAGTAAAGTGGGGTACAGGTAAGGAAAGGTGGAGGGAAAAACTAGCTAAAAGGAAAGGCAAGGTGTCCAGGTAGCTGATAAGAGGTGGCTCAATGGTAGCATTTCCATGTATGGCCACTTCTATGAACTTGAGTTCCTTCTACTTTCCTAAAGACTGCTTCCTCTATGCAAAAGAGTAGCAGAGATGAGAGGCATGGGCATGCGTTTTTTCTGAGACTATGATGTCCCAATTTGAGTAGGTATCCCCAAGGTACCTAATATGCTTCTTTTTAGCACATTAACCTGAATTTCTCTTGATTTATACAAAATTGACTAGTAATATGAACTAACATTTATTAAGTATTACCATAAAACCAGGCACTAAGCTAAGCTCTTTTCATGCATGTGCTTCACTTAATTGCTGAATCACTTTCATGAAGCAGGTACCATTGTTATCTTCATTTTACAGATGAGAAAAATGGAGTTGGTAAATAACTTGCATAAGCCCACCTACCTACAAAGTGGCAGACACAAGATTAATAATTGCGGATCTGCTGTTTTAAGAACGCCTAATGAATAGTCTTAACCACTTTCACCCTGGTCTCTGCAGACTCAATTTCCAATGCATTAAAGCCATCACAAATATCACATGTTTTATTCTATTCTATTCCCATTTCTTTGGCTCAAATGGTGATAAATAAATATTATTATAGAATAATAATAATAATAATAATCACCCCTTGAGCATTTGCTATCCATCACTACTATTCTAAGTGCTTGTATATACTGAGTCATGTAATTCTTCACAATAAGCCTATGAGATAATTACTATTATTATTCTTATTTTACACATAAGGAACTAAGGCATAGAGAACCCAAGTATACACAGGTAGATATTTTACTTATTTATGGCCAACCAAGGGCAGCCACAGTTGAATAAATGTATGCCAGCTGTTTACTGCTGGTTTAAGGACACATAACAAGTTCTGAGAAAACATGAAGAGAAAAATCACTCTCTTCAATTCCTTGGCTAAATTCCGTTTTAGGACTTATCACAAAATCGGTGAAAACAGAACTGTTCACCCCTATTGAACGTATGCTCCTCATCTGTAGGTTCCTAAGAAATGTTCAATCATTAAACCCCTGATTAGAGATCTCTTTCCTGCCTTAATATATCGAAAGGGTCAGTGACCACCACAGTGGGTCACCACAGTGACCATCTTCAGTCACAGTGGATTACAACAGCTGTGATTCTCAAAGAAAAGAGGGTGTCTGCCTTGTGGTGCCCATGTGCTATAAAAGAAGCATGTCAGAGCCTCATAAGAGAGAAAAGCAACTGTTTTTAGAAAAAGTATCTCCCTTCTCAGGTTATTATGCTATATGTCCCATCTTACCTTAAGAATCACCATCCTGAATGCTGGGCTAACATTTTGCTCAGTCCTTTCCTCCTACAGACACAATGTCTTTCCCTTTGTCATGGTGAAGTTTTCTGCTAAACTGAGTGTTTATAATATTGGTTTATGTGATGCTATTCATTTTAGAAACCAATAGTGGCCAAACTATTTTCCAATAACTAATAAGTAAACTAGTTGGGGGAACATTGGAAAGGGGGAAAAAAGTCTAGTCAACGCAAACCATTGTGTAGATCAACTAGTCCAAAACTGGATGAAAATCTGCACTGTTAGTTCAGCTCACAGCTTCTTTGAAAACATTACCTCAGGTTCAGAAAAACGAAGGCCCATAAGAAAGCACATGATCCATTTGCATAGCTTTCCTCATGGCATCTTTAATCTCCTTATTCCTAAAACTATAGATGATAGGATTTACCATAGGGATCATCAGAGCATAGAATATGGACACCACCTTGTCCCGATTGAGGGAGTAGCTAGAACGAGGTCGCATGTACACAAAGAGACCAGAACCATAGAAGAGAGTCACAGCAGTCAGGTGAGAGGCACAGGTGCTGAAGGCTTTGGTCCTACCTGTAGCTGAGCGGATCTTCAGGACAGCAGCAACAATGTAACCATAAGAGATGAGTATCACCAGGACAGAAGCCATTCCAACAACAACACCCACAATGAAGTTCACCACCTGGCTGGTAAAGGTATCAGAGCACGACAGAACCAGAACTGGAGGAAGGTCACAGAAGAAGTGGTCAATCATGTTGGGCCCACAGAAATCATGCTGATAGACAGAGTATGTTTCAATCAAAGAACTTAGGAATCCACCCACATAGGCCCCAGCCACCATCTTTAAACAAAGTGCATGGGATATGAGGACTGTGTAGAGCAATGGGTTGCAGATTGCAGCATAGCGGTCATAGGCCATGGCTGCCAAAAGAAAGCATTCAGTCAGGCCCATTCCACAGAACACAAAGTACTGCGTGGCACAGCCAACAAAGGAAATGGTTTTCTGTCCTGTGATGATGTCAGAGAGCATCTTGGGAGTCGTGGAGGACACATAGCCGATATCTAGGAAAGATAAGTTACTGAGGAAGAAGTACATGGGTGTGTGTAAGTGGGGGTCCATCCTGATGAGGGCAATGAGGCTCAGGTTCCAGACTAGGGTCAGGAGGTAAATCCCCAGAAATAACACAAAAAGGAAAATCTTCATTTGAGGGTGGTCCGAAAATCCCAGGAGGATGAATTTTGTCACAATTGTGTTATTCCTTCCTACAGCCATAGACCTGCTTCCTAGAGAAAGGAAAGAAACAATCCTGTGATCAGTTATATTCTGTTTGTTATTATGTAAGTGCATATTTCCTGGAAGATGATATAAACCATTAACATCAAGTTAACATCACAGCCACCTGCTGAGCAACCTTCTTGGAGGAAGTCTGCCCATGATAATCTCTTGGCACTATTTAAAATCTGTATGCTATATATCTTGTTGATTAGAAGAGAATCCATCTAATGGAGACTAAACACTTTCATCACTGTAATCAGAGTTGTCATCACACATTACACATTAAATCTATTACTATCCTACATTATCAGCTTTTCTAATCCCAAGAAAATGTATTGATCAAAATTAGGGGTTTACCTTCTAAATTATCCCAGACCTTATTTCAGTATCAAAACACTTTCATAGTTAGTTGGGCTTGACCCTCCTAGCCTCAGGATCTCCTGGGCCATTCCTGACTCCTGAAGGGCTGTGGAAAAGGGACTTCACTTCTCCAGGTCCACATTTTCTCAACTGAAAAATGGGCAGGATGAATCAGATGAGTCTCAAGGTTCCTTTGGACTTGAATTTCTTATGGCTTTTTAGACTTTCTGACTAGAAAATATAAACCCAGATTAATAATAAAGTTAGGAGTTCTTATATTTTAGATATCTTTAGTATAAGAATCTGAAAAAGGAGCAAACATATTATATTTGACATATTTCATTTTGAGGCAGCAAATCTAACCCATAATAAAAAAACAATCCATTCTTTTAGGTAATAAAACCAAGAGGAACAGTATACATACACATTTTATATATATATATATACACACACACACACACACATATATATACACACACACAATATACATATATGTACATATATTTACATATATATACACAATATACATATACATACTATACACATACATAATATACATATACATAATGTATATGTACACATATATGTATACATAATATATACATATATACACATAATGTGTATGTATATATATATAATGTGTATGTATACTGTTCCTCTTGGTTTTATTACCTAAAAGAATATATACATATATCTACCTACTTAGAACTAGAAACTTTTTTCTAATTATATAAGTTTTTATACAGATCACTGCATAAAATGATCAAAGTTTGGATGAACATGATCAACACCATTATGGGACAGAAGGGCCATGAATAATACCTCCATGGTTGGGGGGATGATGGAACAACATGAAGGCTAACTGAAATGGAATGAGCCATGGTGGTCAAGAGCAAGCAGACCCCAGTATTTTCTGAGCAAGAAAAACTGGAGAGAGTTCATTACATATTCAAGGACAATATTTAAGGATAGGCATGGGACAACTGTGATGTTATCAGACCAGACCAGATTATAATTTTTAAGACATGAGGGATGCCCATATGCATTTTACATTAAGAAAGACAAACTGAGGGCACCTGGGTGGCTCAGTCAGTTGAGCGTCTGACTTCGGCTCAAGTCATGATCTCATGGTTCGTGGGTTCGAGTCCTGTGTCAGGCTCTGTGCTGACAGCTAGCTCAGAGCCTGGGGCCTGCTTCAGATTCTGTGTCTCCCTCTCTCTCTGACCCTCCCCTGCTCATGCTGTCTCTATCTCTCTCAGAAATAAATAAAAAAAAAAAATTTAAAAATTTTTCTTAAAGAAAGACAAACTGGTACTGATATAAGATCAAAATGAGGAAAGATAGATGGGTGCAAGAAAGCAGAAGTACTCTGGGAAAGACTCAGGGCTGAAATTAAAGTTGTTGCTATTTTAGCATTTTATAGAACTTGACTGCCCATACATGTTTGCAACCAACTGCAACTATCTGATAGTGTTTCTTTATCATTCATCATATTTCAAGTTGTTCTACATGAAGAAGTGGTCAACATCGCTAATCATCAGGGAAATGCAAATCAAACCATGATAAGTCATCACCTCACATCTGTTAGGATGTCTATTATTAAAAAGGTAAAAGGTAAGGCTTGGTGAAGATATAGAGAAAAGTGTACACTGTTGGTGGGAATGTAAATTGATAAAATCATGACAAACACTATGGAGATTCCTCAAAAAATTAAAAATAAAACTACTGTATGATTCCACAATCCTTCATTTAGATATATATCCAAAGAAAATGAAGTCAGTATCTTGAAGAGATAGTTCACTTATGTGTTTATTGCAGCCTTATTCACAATAGTCACGATATGGAAAGAACCTCAATGTCCATTAATAGATGAATGGGTAAAGAAAACTTGAGGTAGATGATCATGATGGTGGTAGTAGTGATGATGATGATGATGATAGATAAATAGATAAAAGAGAAGGAGAAAATGGAATATTATTCAGCTTTAAAAAATAGGAAATCTTGTCATTTGCAATAACATAGATGAACCTGGATGACTTCTTGGTAAGTGAAAAAAGCCAAACACAGAAAGATAAATTCTGCATGCTATCATATGTGAAATCTAAAAATTCAAACTCATAAAAGTAAAGGGTAGAATAATGATTGCCAGAGGCTGGGGTGGTTGGGGGGAGGGGATGAGGAAATGTTGGTTGAAGGTTGCAAAGTTTCAGTTATTCAGCATAAGTTCTGGAGATCTAATGAATGGCATGCTGACAATAGCTGTTATTACTATACTGTATATTTGAAGTTTTCTAAGAGGATAGATCTTAAATCTCAACACAGACACACACATATAGACACACACACACAAAGCGTGACTATGTAGAGGTGATGGATAAGCTATTTAGTTTGAGTGTTGTGATCTTTTCACAACACATACATATACATAAAAACATCAAATTGCACACCTTAAATATATACAATTTATATATGTTAAAGATGTGCCAGTTAAGTTGTTAAAATGAATACATACTACTCCTAGCTTTGTGTTTTCTAAAATTTAAAATCTCCCCACGATCAGTCACTGATTAAGTAGCCAAAACCAAGAAGAGCCAAGATTGCTCTTCACTATGATATTAATCTACGAAGTTCCCAAGGAGAAAATAACATGAATTTAGTGTTTCTCATCCTTTTTATTATTATTATTTGAGAGAGAGAGAGAGCTCAAGCAGAGGAAAGGGGCAGAGAGAGAGAGAATCCATACTCACCACAGAGCCTGATGTGAGACTCAATCCTACAATTCTGAGATCATGACCTGAGCTGAAATCAAGAGTCAGACGCTCAACTGAGCCATGCAGGTGCTCCTGTGTTTCTTATCTTAGTGAAATATTCCCTGCCAGAATGTAAGCTTCTTAAAGGCAAGCCAGAAGTTCTGTTTATTGATCTAGTTATTGATTTATCCTATCACTGATCTAGAACAGTATTTGGGACATTGGCACAGTAAATATTTATTGAATGAATTAATTTTTTCCTCTGTTTATCTACAGAGCTTTCACAGAGTGTTTAGCTTATAATGAGTGCACAATTATAATATGCAATATACAATACAATCACAAACACTTATTAAAGGCTTTTTGAGTACCAGGCACTGTTCAAAGGACTGATTTATATTAACTCATTTAATCCTACCTGGAAGTGTAGACTTACAGATAAAATGTGGAATAAACTGTAAAATATAATTGTCATTTTTTGGATGAATGAGGTTGGGAGGGAAGGAGCTTGACTTACTGAATTACTTCAGGCAGAAGTGTCTTGAGATCTCATCATACAGAAGAATTATTGGTTGCTTTGTTCCACTAACATTTTTTATAAACTTCAGTTCATCTGCATTTCCCACTTCTCTATGCCTGGTTTCTGGTTCAGTCAATTTTTTGTGGTTTGGCCTCATGCAAATAGTAATATCTGCTTCTGGAATCCTGGCTCTTTTATTACCAAGTCTTCAAAATGGCCTTAGGGAGTTCATTATTTTAATGGGCAGGGATAGCCATACTTTACCTCCACATGGCTGCCATGTCACTCACACCTACATCCAAAGTAAAAGCCCAGCAATCATTGGAACCAAACGTTTCTGGGCAGTAATTGTTCCCTGAGGTAATGGTAACAGGGACAACCACCCATTGCCAGAGTCTTATTTACAGCTCCCTGCCTTATTCTCCTCTGAGCTTTACGTGATCTGGGTCCAGAAGACTTCTTTTGCATTGTTGGGCAACCTTCCACTTTGAGACCCTTCATTGGAAGTAAACCACACACGAGAGAGTTGGGCTCAAATTCTGGCTCTGCCATTTTATCTGTATAAACATGTACACATTTTTTAAATCTCTGAAATGTCCATTTCCTTCCTTGTAACACTGGTGTAATAATCATTATACCAATATCAAAGGGTTGTTGTGATAATGAAATGAGATGCAGATAGGTAGGTCTTAGCACAATGTTGATGAATAGAAATTACTCAATGAATGTTGAGTAATGACATCATTAACTCTGTCTCCAGGGTCATGGCCAAGAGCATTTTATTGTGATGAAAACAGTTTCTTTACCCTTTAATATTTTGGGTGCTACTCCCAGCACTGCCGTGACCTAGATATGTGGTTGTGGGCAGGTCAGTTAACTCCTCCCCCCACCTCTCCAGGCGTGAGTAAATTGGGCTCATTTTCCAAAGACCCCTCAAGCTCTGAAAATCTAAAATTTTGAGAAACTCATTTCCTGATTTTTGAAACTTTTGTATAGGGATAAAGTTTATAAAAATGAGTTAATCTGTTTCATGGAGATCAAGTCAGCAAACTTAGTCTGAGAATAAAAATTAATTAAATGACAAAAATATCTTCTATGTGAAAGAATATAATCACTGAGACTCTTGACACAAGGTAATAGGCTGAAATTAGGGGAACAAATTTAGCAGCTGAGATCACTGAAAGAAAAAGAGGTAAGTGACTCCAAAAATAGACTGCAAAGGAGACAAGGTAAAGAAGTTCTTAATTTAAAAAATTTTAAGTCTATCTATTTATTTTGAAAGAGAGAGAAAGAATGAGCAAGGGAGGGAGTCAGAGAGAGAGGGAGAGAGAGAGAATCCCAAGCAGGCTCTGCATCAATGCAGAGCTAGATGCAGGACTCAAACTCACGACCTGCAAAAGCATAACTTGAGCCAAAATCAAGAGTCAGACACTCAACTGACTGAGCCACCCAGGTGTCCCAAAGAAGATCTTTCTTAAGAGGAGCATTTTAGGCTAGGACTGTGGATATACTGGCCCAGGAGAGCCTGAGGCTGGGAGAGTCAAGCCCAACTATGAAAGTGTTTTGATACTGAATTAAGATCTGGAATAATTTAGAAGGTAAATCCCTAATTATGATCAATACATTTTATTGGGGTTACAAAAGTTAATAATAGAAGATAGTAGCAGATTTTATCTGTCATGATAACTCTGATTATAATGATAATGATTATTTACAAAGCAAGACTGAGAACTCAAGAATAAGAGCAAATTCTAAACAATGTCTACATTTGATAGGAAAATGTAGAGTGGGGACCTTCTATTATTTGCCAACCTATTCTATAAGAAAGTTAAGAAGGAAGAAATTTGTTTTATTAAATTCACTTGGCTGTAACCATAGACTCTCATTACCCTTACTTTAAAATATCAGACTTCATAGGGGCGCCTGGGTGGCTTAGTCGGTTAAGCGTCTGACTTTCACTTGGGTCATGATCTTGCGGTTTGTGGGTTCGAGCTCTGCGTCGGGCTCTGTGCTGACGGCCAGCTCAGAGCCTGGAGCCTATTTTGGAGTCTGTTTCTCCCTCTCTCTCTGACCGTTCCCTGCTCGTGCTGTCTCTCTCTCTCTCTCTCTCTCTCTCTCTCCTAGAAATAAATAAAAATATTAAAAAAATAAAATAAAATATCAGACTTCATCTATGATTACATTTAAGAATCTAAAGCAGAAGTTTAAGCGAACACCAAAAGTATGAAAGCAAATAGCACGTTCAAGAACATAAATTTCATACAGAGTTACAAATCTTAGGAGGCAATTCTTTGAGAGTCAACTCAAAATTTCTCTCACTAGGATTCTACACACCTTAGACTTTGTTTTCTGAAAGCTTCTCCTAAAATATGATTTGCTCTCATGTTTATTGAACATTTTAGCATATCTATTTTAATGAGGTTATTCTAATTGTTTTAAAGGAAGCCCAGAGAAAAATCCAGAGGTGTGTGACAGTAAAACACAATCTCGATTCTCAAACGAGTTTGAAAAGTTATCTCGGTTTGTATTTCCTCTACTGCTGAGGACTAAAAACATCAACCTTTTATAGATCTAAAATCTTTTCACCATATATATTCCAAAGAAAGATAAGTACAAGATAAGAGTAAATTTAGAGGCTCTAGAGGTCATATATGTAAGAGGAAAGTGATAAACCATAAGTTACAGAACCTGAGTTCCTATTCTGATGTGGGATATTAGGTTCTTAAACCTCTCTGGGCCTCAGTTTTCGCCTCTAAAACAAAATACTAAAGTGGAAGACCTCTAAGAACCCAAACAGCATGATTACAACTGATATTAACAACTATATTAACTATATTAACATGGTTCCAACTATATTAGCAAATCATCTGCACAGAGGACTACTGGTTTAAGACCTCCTATGTAGTGTTGCTGCCACCTAGTGGAAGTTATGTCTAAACTGTAGGATCAGGTTTTGGGGGATTTTTTTTAATGTTTATTTTAGAGAGATACAAATTTCAGGTGGGGGGAGGACTGAAGAGAGAGGGAGATACAGAATCCAAAGCAGGCTCCAGGATCTGAGCTGTCAGTACAGAGCCCAAAGTGGGGCTCAAACTCATAAACCGCAAGGTTATGACCTGAGCCAAAGTCAACTCTTAACCAATTGAGTCACCCAGGCACCCCATGTAGGGGCTTTCAGAGGTGACTTTTGGGGACTAAAATCCACGTGAGAACCTAGTATTATCATAGTAATTGATTATCCTCAAACACATTATATACCCACTATGCTCTAAGCACTGTACTATATGCCCGTCAAGTTCCGTGACTCAATACCATCACGCAGTTCAATTCTGAGAAAGGAACCAGACCAGGGAGGAGGACAACTCACTAAGTGAATTGAAAACAGTGAATAACAGTAATCAACAAGTATATTTAGACAAGAGTGATGTAATTGAGAATAGGTAAGTCACAAGTTCACATTCAAGATACTATTTTAAACAAATCATATTTTTAAGTGCCTAAAAAGAAGCATCACAACATAATGAAAGAACAGTCTAGAAGACTGGCCATCCTGAGTTTAAAAAATTAAAAACGATAGTGTTCACACATGACATAAGTCTGAATCCTGCCTGTTTTCATCTGAGTGGTCTTGCACACCTCCACTGATTTTACATCACCTCTTCCTTCATCTGTGAGATTCAACCAAGTGTATCAACATTGTATGATTGTGTCAGGACCATATGTGCAACCTATATCAAAACAATTATATAAAAACTATTCAAATGGAATGAGTTATTGTTTTGATTTTTAAATTACCAATTTGGCTCAGAAGAAACAGCTCCAGCTATAGTATTCTGAGTCCAGTTTATTAGAAATGCGTGGTAATCTGTATTACTATTATTCCCAGGTATGTTTTTATTAAATACCAACTAACTACTGTATATGTTTTAATTAAGATGCCAACTAACTTGGGGATAGTTTTTCTTAGAGGGGAGAGGCAGTGAGGGGTGGGGGTTGGGGGGAGAATCCCAAGGAAGCTCCACACTCAGCATGGAGCCGGACACGGGCCAATCACATGACCCCGGTATCATGACCCAAGCTGAAATCAGGAATCAGATGCTTAACTAAGCCACCTGGAAGTCCCATGTTGGACATAGTTTTTAAAGGACTTTCATGTTTAGCAAATCTTGGCACAATAATTTTTTAATAAATTGTCATTACTATCACTGTCATTTTTTATTATTTTGAGCTTAGTATATTACTATGAACACTATTTGTGAGTGATGTGACATTACACTTCGGAATTGCTAAGTTAAGACTTAAACTCAAAATGAATCATTAGGAAATTATAAGTGTTGAATCCTAAATAAAATCAAAATACCCTTAACCACTGATACAGTAAAAATTGCAACAAAAAACTTAGACTTTAAATAAGTTTAATGGAAATAAACCAAAGTGTTTTCTATTTATCAAGGCATGTGAAGACACCTATGAATCAACATCTTCTTAAGTATGAGTTCTGCAAGTTTTGACTAAATGTCCCTTGATCTACATTTCCCTCAGAAATTCTCAAAGGGAAGATCCCAAAGGAGGAGAATCAAAGTGCACTCTTCTGGTTTCAGAACAGTGGTATAGCCTGAGAGGAGAGGTGATTCTGGAAAGAAACACCTTTCTATCACTTAAATCATCCTTCTGGAAAGAAACACCTTTCTATCACTTAAATCATCCTTCTGGAAAGAAACACCTTTCTATCACTTAAATCATCCTTCTGCCCAAGCCCAAAGGGGCTAGTCTCTTCAGACAGAGTAAGAGACTATTCTCATGGCTAAGAAGATTCAGGGTCACTTGGAGATACAAGATTATCATCTTTGTTTGAACTTACTCAAATGTCCCTCTTTCAATTCTCATCAAAATTCAATATTCTCAGTTTAAGAAACAAGTGAATTGAACCTTTTCCTTTTCTCCCTTCCTCTCTCCAAACACATGAATTAGTGATTTCCTTTGTGTGGAGCGTCTGACCTTAAATTAATTTTTATTTGTACATGACCCTCCATAGAATCAATGCTTTTACATTTTTATACTACATCATGCTGTATCAGAGTAAATTTTAAAATTTTTAGAGGAAAAAGGTGGCATCTAATGTCTCTCTCAGGGAAAGATAGTAGGTTTCTGTGGAAAGAGAATGGGTTTATGAAGGGAAGGTTACAACTGACCTTATCAACATGTTTATGTGCAATTGCATTCCAACATAAATGAATGGACCATTCATTTGGTATCATATAATCACGGGTTCAAATATTGTATTAATCTCTTACTAGCTATAAAATTATGAGCAACTCATTTAGATTTTCTGCATATGTATACAGTTTTGCTTTCTTCTGCAGAATTGGCATTTATCTTGTCCTGTGTGTTCTTCTACAATCTTGAGTTCATTCAACATGTACTACCAGAAGGGATTTTGAATAGCCTTGGGGGACCAGAGTTGCTGTTCACTGGGATGGAGTTTAATAACATGGTGTTCAGAGCATTTATTTGAGTATGTGTTCTCCATACCACCCCAGAGATCAATTAACTACAAATCTGTGAGGTTGGGGTGATACATTTCTTTCTCTTTCAGAAAAGACCCTCAAGGGCAAATGTAATGAAATATCTCCAAGGAGAGAGGAAAAAAAATCTCTCTCAAATTTATTTCCAATCCCAGCTTTGAAACACTTTCAAAAAGACCCCCAATGCAGATATTAGCAGATACCAGAACTTTTTAAAGAATATATCCTTCTCTTCTCTCTATGCTTTTTCTCTCCTACTTTTCATTTTCCCCAAAATGGATATTTTTATCTCCAGTGAACAAACCAGCTCGAAGCTTGCTCTCCCAGCTCATTAGCACTTGGGGGATTGGAAGCAGATATGGAAGCATGATTAGACCCTTTCAAAGCAAAACTCAAGACAGGTATCGGCTAAATGACAGACAGACAAGAGGGAGAGGGTGAGTACAGTCATTCATCTTTTATTTTTTGTCTTCTTGCTTTATAGAGCACTTTAGATCACCAAGCCAATATAGATGGCTCGGTTCTTTGGATTTTAGTTTTTCTCCATGTACCTTTCAATTATGTCTTTCCTCCAGTCCAGCCACAGTATTACCTTACCCCTGCTTTGGTGGGCTTCCCGGCCTATATTTGAGCCCTTGCAACTAGAAAGAGAAATTAAGAAGGAATGAAATTTTGAAGGAATTGTTATGTCCTTTAACAGAGATCTAATGATTAGTGTTTTGAAAATCAATTTGAAAGGGCTGTGATTGGTGCAGAACTTACATAGCAATTTTCCAAACACCACAGAGAACTCTAACCTCTAAAACCCTCTCTCTCTTTTCTAACTGGTGGCCTGAATTTTACCATCTGAATCTAAATTCTTGGAGTCAAGCTTTGGGGCCTTTTGAATGCTCGCCTTATGACAAGAGGAATTCTTTCATTTCCATCAATTATTTGTACATTCGGATGTAGGACAGACCTGGAAGACCTTGAGGGATTGGGCTTCTGCAGCAGTGAGAGGAGGAGGCATCATGAAATGGGAGGACAGAGCCCAGGGCAGGAATAATGGGGAAATCAGATGGTCCACGCCTCCTCCCCAGTTTGGCTGAAGTTCTTTTTTTTTTTTTAATATATTTTTTTAAACGTTTTATTTATTTCTAGGAGAGAGAGAGAGACAGCGTGAGCAGGGGAGGGTCAGAGAGAGAGGGAGTCACAGACTGAAATAGGCTCCAGGCTCTGAGCTGGCATTCAGCACAGAGCCCGACGCGGGGCTCGAACCCACAAACCGCGAGATCATGACCCAAGCGAAAGTCGGACGCTTAACCAACTAAGCCACCCAGGCACCCCTAGTTTGGCTGAAATTCTTGTCTTTATACTGTTTTTTAACTCCATCACCAACTATGCCTGTTAGGCTTGGACTAATCAGGCTTAGTGCTGTGTTGCAGATACTTGGTTAAAGATGAGCTGGGTTGTAAATCAGATTCACCAGTTCCCGTCAAGTCCTGAGTGTCTTCTGTGTGCGAAGCACTGTGCTAGGTCTTCACCATGGCCTCAAAGACTAGTGTTATTCACAAAGATGCAGTTCAGCATCTGTGAATGCAGTGAGGTTACTGAGCTTCCCAAACTCTCCTTTACCAGCTGCTACTGATTATACTTATATCATAGGATAGTAG
Organism: Proteles cristata cristata; assembly: GCA_017311185.1. Lineage (NCBI taxonomy): Eukaryota > Metazoa > Chordata > Mammalia > Carnivora > Hyaenidae > Proteles > Proteles cristata. Next base: position 3,897,522 of record JAESUZ010000174.1, on the reverse strand, counting down.
GGAGTCTAGACTCAGACCAAAATGGGTCCTCCAAGTTTTCTGTGTGTGAAGATTTGCTTTCTCTGTGAAATAAAAGAAGCACGTCCTCATGAGCAGAGTTCAGTGGCATAAAGTGCTCCAGAAAACCCTTAAGAGGCTTTCTGTTTAATGCCCTAGAGTAAGATTCAGGACATCCATGGGCAAGAGTGAAACTCTGGGTATGCTTTTTCTCTTGTTCTAATTTGTCTCGATACACTTTCTGTTTGTGGGGATGGAAAATTTCATTCTTAAATGTGAAAGTTCTCCCCACTGATGGCAACATGCAGACTTGCAGTTGACACTTGCTACAAACCAACATGTTCACTGATGGGTCAGTGAAATTCTCAATCCTATAAGATAAGCACACGTCAACCCACCACATGAGGGGACGAGTTTCCAAATAAGACCCAGTTCCTTAAAGAATTCTTTAAGGAATATTCATTGCTGACAGCAATCAGTCCCGATTTATCAAGCAAAGTCTTACCTCAAGACCCATGAGCCTTGTGCACATTATCTCAAGCAATCTTCCTACAACTCTTGTTAAGAAGTCACTGTACACTCCGTGTGCAAACGGAGAAACTGAAACTCAGAAAAGCTAACTGAGTTGTCCAACAACCCACAGCTGGCAAGTGGCAGGGTCAGGATGAGAGCCAAGCTTGTCCTGAAGCCTACCCAGAATTATAACCACCACCTTACTCCCCTCCTTTTCCCCATAACTTGAAGAGGTGCCCCCAAAAGACTTTGCATCATATCACAGACCTCAGGTTTCTACCTGACTAAGGACTGAGCCTATGTGAATGGCTGGGGGCTCCAGCAGAACTGTTAGGTGTTGCTCACTAATGGTTTGCTCCCCTCTCTCTCTTTTTTTTCCCTTCCCCTATGTTCATCTGCTTTGTTTCCTAAATTCCACTTATGAATGAAATCATATGGTATTTTTCTTTCTCTGACTGATAGCATAAAACACTCTAGCTCCATCCATGTTATTGCAAATGGCAAGATTTCATTTTTTTTAATGACCGAGTAATATTCCATTGTATATATATACCACATTTTCTTTATCCATTCATCAGTCAGTAGACATTTGGGCTCCCTCTATAGTTTGGCTATTGTTGGGGCGCCTGGGTGGCTTAGTTGGTTAAGCGTCCGACTTTCGCTTAGGTCATGATCTTGCTGTTTGTGGGTTCGGGCCCCGCGTCGGGCTCTGTGCTGACTGCCAGCTCAGAGCCTGGAGCCTGTTTCAGTCTGTGACTCCCTCTCTCTCTGACCCTCCCCTGCTCACGCTGTTTCTCTCTCTCTCCTAGAAATAAAAAAGAAAAAAAATTTAGTTTGGCTATTGTTGATAAGGCTACTATAAACATTGATGTTCATATAGCCCTTCGAACCTGTATTTTTATATCCTGTGGGTAAATGCCTAGTAGTGCAATTGCTGCGTTGTAGGGTAGGAACCTTCTTTTTTTTTTTTTTTTTTTTTTTTTTGAGGAACCTCCATACTGTGTTCCAGAGTGGCTACACTGATTTGCATTCCCACCAACAACAAAAGGGGTTCCCTTTTCTCCATATCCTCCCCAACATCTGTTGTTTCCTGTGTTGTTAATTTCAGCCATTCTGACAGATGTAAGGCGGCATCTTTTGTTTTTTTTAATTTTTAATGTTTTATTTATTTCTAGGAGACAGAGAGAGACAGCGTGAGCAGGGGAGGTCAGAGAGAGAGGGAGATACAGACTCTGAAATAGGCTCCAGGCTCTGAGCCGGCAGTCAGCACAGAGCCCGATGCGGGGCTCGAACCCACGAACCGCGAGATCATGACCTAAGCGAAAGTCGGACGCTTAACCGACTAAGCCACCCAGGCGCCCCTGTAAGGCGGCATCTTATTGTGGTTTTGATTTGTATTTCCCTGATAATAAGCAGTGTGGAGCATCTTTTCATGTGTCTACTAGCCATCTGGTTGTCTTCTTTGGAAAAATGTCTATTCATGTCTTCTGCTCATTTCCTAACTGGATTATTTGGTTTTGGCGTGTTAAGTCTGGTAAGTTCTTTCTAGATTTTGGTACTAATCTTTTCTCAGATATGTCATTTGCAAATATCTTCTCCCATCCCATAGGCTGCTTTTAGTTCTGTGAATAGTTTCTTTCACTGTGCAGAACTTTTTATCTCGATGAAGCCCAATAGTTCATTTTTGCTTTTGTTTCCCTTGGATTATCATTATTATGCCAGATCTACTCTTCTCCTTGTGGTCCATGAGAAACATGTCCACCACTATGGCCTGGAATAGCTCTTCAGTAACCATGTTCATCCTCCTGGGATTTGCAGACCATCCAGAACTCCAGACCCTTCTCTTTGTGACCTTCCTAGGTATCTATCTTGTGACACTGGCCTGGAATCTGGCCCTCATCTTTCTGATCAGAGGTGACTCCCGTCTGCACACACCCATGTACTTCTTCCTCAGCAACTTGTCTTTCATTGACATCTGCTACTCTTCTACAGTTGCCCCCAAGATGCTCACTGATTTCTTCCGGGAACAGAAGACCATATCATTCCTGGGCTGTGCTGCTCAGTTTTTTTTCTTTGTCAGCATGGGTCTCACTGAGTGCTTCCTCCTGACTGCCATGGCATATGACCGATATGCAGCCATCTCCAATCCCCTGCTGTACACTGCCATCATGTCCCAGGGCCTCTGTACACGCATGGTGCTTGGGGCATATGTTGGTGGCTTCCTGAGCTCCCTGATCCAGGCCAGCTCCATATTTCGGCTTCACTTCTGCGGACCCAACGTTATCAATCATTTCTTCTGTGACCTCCCTCCAGTACTGGCACTTTCTTGCTCTGACACCTTTCCTAGTCAAGTGGTGAATTTTCTCATGGTAGTCACTGTTGGGGGGACATCGTTCCTGATCGTCATCATCTCCTACAGTTACATAGGAACTGCTGTCTTAAAAATCCGTTCGGTGGAAGGCCGAAAGAAAGCCTTCCGCACATGTGCCTCACACTTAATGGTGGTGACTTTGTTGTTTGGGACAGCCCTTTTCATGTACCTGCGACCCAGCTCTAGCTACTCACCTCGCAGGGACAAAGTAGTGTCTGTGTTCTATTCACTGGTGATCCCCATGCTGAACCCTCTCATTTACAGTTTGAGGAACAGGGAGATCAAAGATGCCCTGTGGAAAGTGTTGGAGAAGAAGAAACTGCTTTCCTAGTTTGCGGTTGAAAATGTATTTCTCCTAACTGACAGAGACAAATGATCTCTGGCATTTAGCTCCACCTCTGGCATTGACAAAGGAGACAATTGTGTGCATATTTGAAAATGGAGGCTCCTCCTGCCAGATTTCTCTCACCATTCTTCATGGTGGGTCACTGCCTACTGACTCACCATGGACAGTAAAAGTGGGGAGAGATTACTTCAGCAAAAACATCACCCCAGGCTACCCAAATGGTATTACAACAACCACCTTTTATTGGGTGATAAGTGAGTACCAGGCACAAATGTTATTTAATTAAATTACAATGCACATAGCACCATTCCCATGTTACAAATCAGGAGACGCAGCCACAGCAAGGAAGACTGACTTGCCCAGGGCCATACAGGAAGAGGCTTGAACCCATTCAGTCCCAGGTTTTCTGAACTCCAGAGCCAGTGCTCTGCCCAAATACTACCTTCCATATTCAACAACAAACAGCCCTGAAGCTGTACAAGTGTATGACCCTTCTTACTGGCATACAGCAGAACCCAAAGAGATACACTATGTATGGTTGAGGTGAATTAGAGGAACAAGAAGCCTACGCCATTAAACACTCTTCCAAGACCTCCCTGTTGGATTCCCCTTACAGCTACTCAATAATATGCTAATACTGAAGGACATTACCCTTTGCCACCATTTTTCTCTATCTCCGCTATGTTGGGGCCTAGAAATTCTGAACTCAACAGAATCACATCACTGCTCTTCTTCCCAGTCTTAGTCACTGAAACCGCCTAGTTGGTCAATATCTCCTAGATTTCTACCATGTCATTCCTTCACCTGTTCAGCACCTGACTCCATTTCACAGCATGGTCTCTTTTTCTCACCACATTTTGAGTTCTTCCAGCTCTCTCCTATTTGAACCCATTGCTCCTATAAGATCCTTGCTTCTTTCCCTGCATAGATTAGCCCTTGCAGATCCACAGTATTAGTTGCTATCATCTCAGGAAGGTAAACCCCAGGCTCTCACTGCCATGTCATTATTCCTTTATGGAAGTTACTTACAGTGGCATTTGCCAGGACAGCCCTTTCTCCTGGCAAATCCCTCTCTCATTAATTTATGGCTCTGTTCCCTTCCCAGCACACTGACTTTCTATTTGTGCAGGTCAAATGAATATGCAGAAAGATTTGATTTGATTTTGTTGCTTGTGTAAGTGGATTAATTATTTCCTTTGTATCTGGAAGAGTGTAAAGTATACAGGAGAAGGAAAGTTATCTCTCTCAGGTGTCCTGGTTTCTACAGTCTCCTAAATTCATTCCCAACCCAGGTCAAGAAAACTTAAAATGATCTGTAGAAATAATACCCAATGGTATTACCCAATAGATAACTTCCTGAAGTTCCTTTATCAGTTGTCATTATGAATATTAGAACCCATATGACATCGTTGTATTGGAAAGTCTGGGAATCATCTCTATTGATGGTTGCTATGCCTTGGACAGCTGTAGTTTTGTGCTTCCCCAGCTGGCTGAGGATGATATGAGGAGGCCTTTGTGTGTATTTACAATGTAAAATCCAGTGGAGGGGCCAGACTGGCCAAGAAGAGCAGAGCTAGAGACCAAAGAATAGATTATTCCTTTGAAGCTTAGCATTTATATGCTTGAGTTCTTTTTTTTTTTTTAATCCAAATGAATATATTTGTTTAAGGATCATTATTCTTTCTTCCTGAAAAAGGTGATTCAATTTATGAAAGTTACAGGAAAGGGTTTACTTAAAGAAAGTCTGTAAATTATTCAATATCAGATCATCTTACCTTCTCCTTCTTTAAGTTAAAACATACACTCATGCTCTTTGTTTTTCCTTCTGTCTTATTTGTCAACCAATCTCAGTTCATATACCAAAGACTTCCACCTGACCTCATGAAGGAGCTTTACATGTAAGCTTTACACGTAAGCACAAGTTAAATGTTGCCTCTACCTAGTTTGATCCGAGGAATCTGAATGGATAGTTCACTATTACTACTGTAAACTAATTACCACAAACTAAGTGTTTCAACCCACATAAATTAATTATGTTACGGTTCTGTAAGTTAGAAGGTTGACAAGGGTCTCATTGGGTTGAAATCAAGGCATTGGCAGGGTTGTGTCCCTTTCTGGAAGCTCTATGATATACTCCATTTCCTTGGCTTTCCCAGCTTCTGGAGGCCATCTGAATTCTTTAACTGGTAGTTCCCTTCCTCCATCTTCAAAACCAGTGACATCACATCCATGCTGAGCTGAGAAAGGTTCACTGTTGTTTTTTTTTTTTAACTAAGTTTTTAGTTTTAATTCCAGTGCAGTGAACATACAGTGTTATATTAGTTTCAGGTGTACAATACAGTGATTCAACAATTCCATACATTACTCAGTGCTCATCATGATAAGTGTACTCTTAATCCCCTTCACCTATTTCCTCCATCCCCCACCTACCCACCTCCCCTCTAATAACCATCTGTTTGTTCTTTAGAGTTCAAAGTCTGTTTCTTGACCTCTCTCTCTCTCTCTCTCTCTCTTTTCCTCCCTCTTTTTTCCCTTTGATCCTTTGTTTCTTAAATTCCTCATATGAATGAAATTATATAGTATTTGTCTTTCTTTGTCTGGCTTATTTCATTTAGCATTATACTCTCTAGCTCAATTCACATTGTTGCAAATAACAAGATTTCATTCTTTTTTAATAGTTGAGTAATATCCATTATGAATGGATAAAGATGTGGTATGTATGTGTGTGTATATACACACATTTCATTCTTTTTTATAACTGAGTAATATTCCATTGTATAGATAGATATATGAATGGATAAAGATGTGGTATGTATGTGTGTGTATACATACCACATCTTTATCCATTCATCTACCCTCAAAAAGTAAAAAATGAAACTACCTTATGGTTCAGTAATTGTACTACTGCGTCTTTAAAAAATACACATATATGAAACACTAACTCAAAAGGATACAAGCACCCCATCTTTATTGTAGCATTATTTATAATAGCCAAGTTATGGAAACAGCCCAAGTATCCACTGATACATGAAAGGTCCTCTACCTTTAAAGACTCATGATTACATTTTGCCCATCTAGAAAATCCAGAAAAATCTCGTTTCAAGGCCCATAATTCAATCACATCTGAAAAGTCTCTTTTGCCTGAAAGATAATTTATGGCTCCTGATATTTGGATGTAGGCATCTTTGGGGAGCCACTCTTCTGCCTATGTAGTTCTATTAGTATTTGTCACATTATTGATTTGAGTTTATGAGGACAGCTCTCAAAAACATTCATGAGTTCCCTATGGCCTCAAGGTTAGTCTTTAACATGTATTATTAAGTCCCTTTGCTTTTCAATATAACCCTGCTTATCTCTATAGCTTTTTACCCCCACATCTTCCCTAGCACTTTGGGATCTGGGCAGCATGCTGTCACATGACCACCACCACCACCACAACAACAACAACTTCTTCTTCTTCTCCTTCTTCTCCTTCTCCTTCTTCTTCCTCTTCTTCTTCTCCTTCTCCTTCTCCTTCCCCTTCTTCTTCTTCTTCTCCTTCTTCTTCTTCTTCTTCTTCTTCTTCTTTTTCTTCTTCTTCTTCTTCTTCTTCTTCTTCTTCTTCTTCTTCCTCTTCCTCTTCCTCCTCCTCTTCATCTTCTTCTACCTTCTCCTCCTAGTCTTCCTCAACTACTTCTTCTCCTTCTTCTTCCTCTTCCCCTTCCTCCCTTCTCCTCCTCCTCCTCCCCTCTTTCTCCTCCTCCTCCTTCTTCTTCTTCATCTTATTATTTTTTTATCAAGTTTTTTTTTAATGTTTATTTATTTTTGAGAGAGAGAGAGAGAGACAGCGTGAGCAGGGGAGGGCCAGAGAGAGAGGGAGACACAGAATCCAAAGCAGGCCCCAGGCTCTGAGCTAGGGGTCAGCACAAAGCCTGATGCGAGGCTCGAACCCGGAAAGTATGAGATCATGACCTGAGCTGAAGTCGGATGCTTAACCGACTTAGTAGTAGTAGTAGTAGTGGTAGTAGTAGTAGTATTCCCGTTCTTCTTCCGCCTCTTCCTCTTCTTCTTCCTCCTCCTATTCTTCCTCAGCTACTTCTCCTCCTCCTCTTCCTTCTTCTTCCTCTCTTTCTTCTCCTTCTTCTCCTTCTGCTGGTTCTTCTTCTGCCTTGAGCTCTTTACACAATGAATTTTCTCTTTCCTCCACACCCTTTTCACTTAACTAATGGCTTCTCATCCTTCAAGTCTCTGCTCAGACAGCACTTCCTCCACGAAGATTTGTCTATCCTTCACCCAAATCCAAAACATCATGATTTATTCAGTTGTTGCACTAACATGACTGTTCACAATTGCTCTATCTATAGCTTGCCCTCTACACTAGACTATAATTTCTTTGAGGACAGACACTGGCCCTTGTTCAGTGTTATTCTCCCAGAACCTAACACAGTGTCTGGCACATAGTTGGCATGGAATAAATATTTGCTTAATAAATGAATAATTCACTGTTCATAGTAATTTTGGCTTTTGCTGAGTATAGTGCTTATATTATTGTCTTGTGGGATGGCTAACAAGGTTTCTTATGGATTTGTTTCAGTGAAAGAGAGACCAAACAAAATTAGACCCCTTTTCCCATCTATTATTCTTTTTTTTTTTATTTTTTTTAATGTTTTTTTATTTATTTCTAGGAGAGAGAGAGAGAGACAGCGTGAGCAGGGGAGGGTCAGAGAGAGAGGGAGTCACAGACTGAAACAGGCTCCAGGCTCTGAGCTGGCAGTCAGCACAGAGCCCGACGCGGGGCTCGAACCCACGAACCGCGAGATCATGACCCCAGCGAAAGTCGGACGCTTAACCGACTAAGCCACCCAGGCGCCCCTATTATTCTTTTTTAAAAATTTTTAAGAGAGCTTTTTTCTAAAGCTTATTTATTTATTTTGAGAGAAACAAAGAGTGAGAGCGAGGGAGGGGCAAAGAGAGGGAAAGAATCTCAAGCAGGCTCCACTCTGTCAGCACAGAGCCCAACACAGGGCTTGAATTCCTGAAACTCTGAGATCATGACCTGAATGGAAATCAAGAGTCAGACACTCAACTGACTGAGCCACAGCACCCCTAAGAGAGCTTTTAATTAAACTGCTCCTCATAACAACTCAAAGCTTGGCAGTAGTAATTATTGTAAGCATAGCACAACTAGAGGCAGTTAAAGAGGAAAGCCAAGACCAGAACATCCACACAAAGAAAAACACCCTATACATCAATCCTCAATCACTTTCTGTCTTTGCTGTCTCAAAGCATCATTTATTTAAGACCACACAGAATTGCTTAATTGCAGTGAGAGATGTGTTACCATATTCCTGGCATGAATGAGCATGCATCTTCAATCAGGTATCCAAGCACCCATTTCCCTAAACTGAGAAATCTAATCCAGTTTGTGCCCAAAGGCAAGTGTGAGCCTCCCCTGCAGCTTCTTCAGCCTCCCCTGCCCCCTTCCTCTCTAACCATAGACAACAGGGAAAAGAGACCACTGGATCACAAGGTGAATCCACTGTTTCCAGAACAAAACACACTGAAGATCAGTTTTCTCCCTCTCACTCAGAAATTTCCATCTCTGAAATATAGCTCCTTCCCTTTAAAAATGAAAGGCTGACTTAACGTGGTGAAAGTAAAAGGATTTTGTAAAATATTTACAAACCAAATTCTGCCGGAAACACTTTGTAGAACATATTTAAACATTAAATAACCTATTTTCTTCAGTTTTGAGGCAGTTTTAAATTCTTTTAAATTTTTACTCTTTCTAGTTTCAAAATATTTTATCCTAGTTTCAAAATTCAAAACATTTTACATTTTCTAGTCTCAAATATGCATTCACTAGACAAAATAAAGCAAGTTGCAAAGAAGTGAAGTTATATGCTTTTCAAAAGTTAAAATGCTAGTGGCAATTAGAAAGTATATAAATGTTTATGAAGGCTTGAAGTAGAAAAATCTTTCTAAACTTAATGCTCAAAGCAAACCATGGAGGAAAAAAAAGATGAGATTGACTATGATAGTATTAAACTCTGTATCGCAGAGGCATCTGAGTAGCTCAGTAGGTTAAACATCTGACTTTGGCTTAGGCCATGATCTCATGGTTTGTGAGTTCGACTCCTGCATCTGGCTCTGCACTCTCAGCACAGAGCCTGTTTCGGATCCTCTGTCTCCCTCTCTCTATCTGTCCCCTCCCTCCCTCTCTCTCTCTCTCTCAAAAATAAACAAAATTAAAATTAATTAAAAATTAAACAATAAAATAAAATCTGCATGACAAACAAAACATAAAGTTAAAGGACCATATGTTTAACCAAGGAAAATATGCATGCCACATATAGTACAAAAGAGTTTATATAGGAACTTCTGGGTGGCTCGGTCGGGTAAGCATCCGACTTCAACTCAGGTCATGGTCTCACAGTGTGTGTACCCACATGGGGCTCACTGCTGTCAGTGTAGAACCCATGTAGGATCCTCTGTCCCCATCTCCCTCTGCCCCCTGTCCCCTGCTCTCATGTGCTCTCTCTCTCAAAAATAAATAAACATTTAAAAAAACAGTTTATCTAAATGTCTCTTACAAACAAAATTAGAAAAAGATAAACCAATAGAAAAAAATGGGCACAGTTATGAGCAAGCAATTCACGAAAGGAGAAACACAAATGGCTAAGAAGTTGATGAGAAAATACTCAACTGTAGTAATATTCAAAGAAATGAAAACGTGGGTGTACCTGGCTGGCTCAGTCAGTGGAGCATGCCACCCTTGATCTTGAGGTTGTGAATTCGAGCTCCCCTCCCCCACCCATGTTGGGTGCAGAAATCACTTAAAAATACAATCTTAAAAAAAAAAAAAGGAAATGAAAATGTAACCATGAGAAATTTTTTTATTAGAAAGACAAAGGTTAAAAGTAACCATACGCCTGGGTGGCTTAGTCAGTTGAGCATCCGACTTTCACTTAGGTCATGATCTTGCGGTTCGTGGGTTCAAGCCCCGCGTCGGGCTCTGTGCTGACTGCCAGCTCAGAGCCTGAAGACTATTTCAGAGTCTGTATCTCCCTCTCTCTCTGACCCTCCCCTGCTCACGCTGTCTCTCTCTCTCCTAGAAATAAATAAAAATATTTTTTAAAAAAAGTAACGATAATACTGAATGTTAAAAAGGTATAATAAAATGAGCTCTCTTCTATGCAGTTAGTGAAAATACAAATTGCACTGTCTTTCTAAAGTTTAGTTTGGCAACGTGTATCCAAAAGTCACTAAAATATACATGTTTTCGTATTAAGTGTTGTCTTCTAGAAATAGACTCTAAGATATTCACATATATCCATGGATCTTCATCGCAATGCTTTGCATGATGGAAAAATTGAAACGACCTTGTAGGCCTTGAAAATCTGTGTTTTCTCATGTAGGTGACTTTCTTCCCCATAACTGGCCATAACATAAATTAAGAACCAACTTCTCTCTCCCTTTTTTACTATTTATCTTAGCAATTTAAAAATGTCCTATTCCGTATTCTGTTTATGAAGCAAGTGAATTAAAATTTTTATATTCTGTTAAATTAAAATCTATATCAAATTAAAATTAAATACTTATTTAATATAATTCAGTAGTTTGTTAAATTAAAATTTTAACGAATATTTAATGAGTAAGCTGCTTTTCTAATGAGTCTGTCATCTTCTATTGCTTTTCATAAGCATGTGCTTCCTTCATAGAAAAATACTGTTCAGGGGCGCCTGGGTGGCTTAGTCGGTTAAGCGTCCGACTTTCGCTTAGGTCATGATCTCGCGGTTCGTGGGTTCGAGCCCCGCGTCGGGCTCTGTGCTGACTGCCAGCTCAGAGCCTGGAGCCTGTTTCAGTCTGTGACCCTCTCTCTCTGACCTTCCCCTGCTCACGCTGTATCTCTCTCTCTCCTGGAAATAAATAAAACATTTAAAAATTTTTTTAAAAAAAAAGAAAAGAAAAATACTGTTCACTCCTGACCTAAAGAGTGCATATTTTTAATAAAATCTAAAACCAAAATATTCCAGGAAAAAGCCGGGGTTTTTTGTGCTCCCTCACTGGAGGGAAAGGTCACAGTGTATGCCACAAAGAGAGTATGGGCTCATCTAGTGCAAAGCATCCTTCTAATTTGTGAGTGTCAGTGTCTGTGAAATCATCTGTAAACGGATGGTTTGCAGGATTTAAGATGTTAACATGGGCAAAATTCCTGACCCTCAATGCTTATGAGATTCTCTATGCTTACAGGTTGTTTGGAGGTGAGGAGGGCAGGGCTTTCCCTGATTAGGTGTTTATCCTGTGCTGGGTCTTTCAGACCCTCCTGTGTATTTTCCTCATGGACCACAAAGGAGAATCCCAGTATTGATCATCTCTGGAGAGTTGAGGGTCTGACCACAGGGATGGAGATTAATTTTCTCTGCTTTTAGAAAATATGGGAATGTGTCCTCTCTACTCCAGGGAGTGGTGAATTCAGGAAACCATGGATTTTGGATTCTGCAAAGCCCTCCTTCGCAGAGACACCCAAGTGATAAATATAGGGATCCACCTACGAGGATATAGAGAACCGTCTCCCCAAATGCACCCCTAACCTTGGACTTTGAAAACCTCTTCTTGACTGTCCAAAGTTGCAGGTATTAACAGACACTAGAAAATCGTTTCTTTAAAATGTTACAATTTCTCTCCAATCTCCTTCTGTCTTATCACTTCTAGTACCTGCCCATAAACACACCCTATGGGTCCAGGATGGATGAGTAAGCCAGCTTCAAGTTCTAGTGCCCTCATTAGAGAAAAACCTGAGGACTGGAAGGAGCTACGTGTGCCTGAACAGACGGTAGGCAAGGCAGAGTCAATCCAAGGATAAAATACTTAGAAAACAGATGGGCAGGAGAGTGAGGGAGGGAGTGGGCGCGCACAGCCAGCTGGCATTTGCTGTGTGCGCGTGTACCAGCCGTCTTATTTACGAGCACCCTGGGAACTTTAAGATTCGACCAGAGAACAGAAACTTCTTTAGCATCTCTTCTCCATGCATCACTCTAGACTTTCTGCCTTTCTATAAACTCAACCCTGATCTTTCCTTTTCCTCTGTTGTTCCTCTGATGACATCCTCTAATGGGCATCCTGAGCCATGCGTGAGTGAAACTTTGCTCCAAGGAAAAGAAATAAAAAAAAAAAATCCCAAAAAGGTTGCTTGCTCTCAATCCCTACCCAAAAAAAAATTAGGAGTGACATATATCCTATGCACAAGGGAAGTCCCCGAACTCCAAACCCTCCCTTATTTGCAATGCTGATGACTGGAATTCTACCGTCTGAAACTCTTCTGTTAGTTGAGGGCTTGTCCTTTCTTAAAACGCGCCGCCTTTTAAACTTCCCCCTTTTCACAGAGGTCATTTTCCTCTGTGAGTTTCATAGACATGCGCACAGTAAGGCTCTGAGAGAGAAAGCTGAAGGCGCTAAGCACCTGGGAAGTAAAGGGGAGGACAAGTTCTGAACCAGAAGAGGGCGCACTCGCAGACGGAGCGCGTGATTCCAAGCCTGAGGCAGGTCTGGTTACTTAACATTGATAACTATTTCACTTTCAGAATCAAGACACTCATCAGACCAGAACTGTCGATCCAATAGGTCGAGCCACAAGTTTTAAGGCATTTGAAACTGGCAGGAGCTAATTCAGTGAGGTAAGATGTCTAAAACATTCTGGGTCTTGCACACCAATAAAATTCTGTTTTATTCGTTCTGGTATGGTCTAATTGGAGAAGGATCAGTTCCCGAGATGCCTCCTAGCATTCCCCCACAGTATACATAAAGGACTTAATGTTTCCCTACGACTCAGGGAGCGTTATGCTAGACACCACAGCGGCTTCTTTGTGTAATTAGCGCCATAACCTGCCAGTGGGTATTTCTCACCTGATCGAGGTTCCAGTCCCAAAGCCTCCAATCACCAACTGACGATTTATGGATGTCACATTCCCCCTCCTCTAAATCTACCGAGAGAATGCTACTACACTAAATATTGATGAATATTTAATTTCACATCCACTTGGCACAATCGGTATGGGAAGTCGTCATACATCTCTATGCTGTTTGTGTAATTTCTGTTTGGTTCCCATCTCTCCGCGCGGTTTTGAGTGCAGACTGAATTCCCCGATTCATGGTGAGGGCAGGGACTTTCTCCTCTGACTCAAGGAAAGAGTATTTCCTCTTCAAAGTTGAGGGAGTCTCTGTACCTTTACAATAAAAGCTCAGGAATTCCCGTTCCATCAAAAATCCCTGACGATAAATCATTCTAATTTGTTTGTAAAGGAACACCCAGGGTAGTATATCCCAACTCCTCTCCTGCTGGTGTCAACTTATTGAGCAGAAAATAATAGAATTGAGTAGAAAACAATAGAATGTATGGTGCCAAGAAATCTTACCCTTAAACTGTGAATGTTCTTTCTCAAGGCTACTCTCTAGACCAAATTTTTAAGATAAAAGAATGATCAAAAAGAGCCCCTCGATTGACGCTTCAATGTCAAGAAGACTAAATCCCCAGCATTACCTCTAAAGACACCTTCCTCTGAACATGCATATCTCCCACAAGGGACTCATTTTTTCTGTATTTAGTGCTTGTCAACATGGAGTCCCATGTCATATACTTCATCCATGCCCAAGAGCCACTGTTGGTAATATGTCCCTTTAAAGGAGCTCTTGCTCTTTGCCTGGAACTTTATTATAAACTTTACATACATCCTCTGAAGCAGGAGTCTCAACAGCCCCATACGACAGGCAATATTACTCCCAGTGAACAATAGAAACTGAGCCTCAAAAAAGAACCTGTTGTAGGAAATGCAAATCACAACCACAATGAGATATCACTTAGAATGGCTAAAGTCAAAAACACAAGAAACACGTGCTGGCAAGGATGTGGAGAAAAAGAAGCCTGTGCGCTGTTGGTAGAAATGTAAACTGGTGCAGTCACTGTGGAAAACAGCATGGAGATTCCTCAAAAAATTAAAAATAGAAATACCATATGATCCAATAATTTCCCGACTGGGTATTTACCCAAAGAAAATGTAAACACTAATTCAAAAATAAGTATCCTTATGTTTATCACAGCATTATTTACAATAACCAAGATATGGCTACATACCTCAAGGGTCTGTCACTAGACTAATGCATAAGGAAGATGTGATACACACATACACACACACACACACACACACACACACACACACGAATATTAAATAGCCATAAGAAGAATGAGATCTTGCCATTTGCAACAACATGGGTGGACTTAGTAAAATAAGTCAGACTAAGACAAATACCATATGATTTCACGCATATGGGGAGTGTAAAAAACAAAACAAATGAACAAACAAAAAGCAAAACCAGACTCAGATACAGAGAAAAGTCTGATGGTTGCCAGAGGAGAGAAAAGATGCGGAGTGGGCAAAACGGGGGAGTGGGAGGTACAGGCTTCCGGTTATGGCATGAGTAAGCATGGGGATAAAAGGTAGAGCATAGGGAGTATAGTCAATGGTGTTGTAATGATATTGTGTGTTCACAGAAGGTAGCTACACTTACGGTAAGCATAGCATGACACATAGACTCCTCCAATAGCTATGTTGTACACCCGAAACTAATGTAACGTTGTGTGTCAACTATACTTCAATAAAGAAAGAAATGTGGGGAAAAAATCTGTTGCCATATTTGTAGCCTCAAGTCACACCACTGGTCAATGGCATTTGGAACCATAAACAGGGAGCAAGGTAGTCTCCAAAACTCACCAAACACACAACCACTACTCTCTTACTCTTCTTTTCTGCCAACCCAGAGGACTGAAACAAGACTCAGCTTCCTCCCCAAGCCTTTCTTCCTTCCCATTCCGTGTCCCTTACGATCAGGTTTGTGTCATGGCCTGACATCAATCCCAATCTTCCCTGACTCCTTCTACGTTTCCTCTCACCACAGTTTCTTTAGTAAAAGAACATCCTTTACTAAAGCCCTTGCGTGTTCAGTCCTGGCTTGGAGTCTGCTTCTCAGAAAGACCTGGATTAACAGAACTGCATTGTTTGTAAAAGCTCCAAATAGTAAACCATCTAAGTGTCCATAGAGATGTGGACAAATAACAGAGATACACTATGCATTGGAATACCATATCGTGGTAAGTATAAACAAATTATAGTTACATGCAACATGGATTGATCTCACAAGCATACTGTTAAACAAAAGTGCCAAATACAAAATAACAGCTACAATATGATCTAATGCACATGAAGTTCAAACACAGACAAAATAATGATATATTTTTAAATGTTTATTTGTCTTTGGGGCAGAGAGAGAGAGAGAGCGTGCACAAGTGGGGAAGGGGCACAGAGAGAGGGAGACACAGAATCCAAAACAGGCTCCAGGTTCTGACCTGTCAGCACAGAGCCTGACCGGGGCTAGAACTCATGGAGCGCAAGATCATGACCCAAGCAGTAATTGGACGCTTAACCGACTGAGCCACCCAGGCACCGCAAAATTAACAATATTTTTAATGGATGTGTAAGTAGTTTTTAAAAAATATCTGCAAATGATTACCATAAAAGTCAGGATTGTGATCAGTGTGAGGTGGGGCCAGTGGTCAGAGTGTAACACACCAGGGCTTCTGAACCCTAGCAATGTTCCATTTCTTGATCTGAATGATGGTTACAAAGAGTTGGTTCTATAATTATGCCTTACTTTGCTGAAAGTATTCTATAGTTTACAATAAAAGGCTTTTTAAGCCACTTGATCATGCAAACAGTCTAAATACACAGTTAAAAAAGACTGTAGAGTGGATTTTTTTTTTTTTACAAATAGTTTATTGTCAAATTAGTTTCCACATAACACCCAGTGCTCATCCCCTCGAGTGCCCTCCTCCACCAGAGTGGATTTTTTTAAAGACCCAACTGTATGTTTCCTTCAAGAAATCTACTTTAAATATAAAGACACAAATTAAAAGTAGTACACTGGAAAAAAATATACCAAAAAAAAACTGGAGTAAATACATTAATTTGAGATAAAGCAGACTTCAGAACAAAGGAAATCATCAGATTAAAAGAAGATCTTTATAATGATGATGATAAAGGGGTAATTCTCCTAGTATGTAATAATCATTAATGTGTATGCACTAAACAGCAGAGTGTCAAAATAGATGAGACAAAAGCTGATAGAAATACAAGAAGAAATAGACAAATCCAATATTATATAGTTGCAACTCAATATCCCTCTATCAGAAATTCATAATCCAATAGGCAGAAAATAAGAAAGGATGCAGTTGATTTAAGTAGCACCATTAATCAATTGGATCTAATTGACATTTGTAAAATATTTCATCCAACAGCAGCAGAATACACATATTTTCCAAGCTCGCATGAAACATTCACCAAGATAGACCACATTCTGGGCTATAAAATACACCATCACATATCATACAGGGCACACTCTCAGACCACAGTGGAATTAAACTGGAAAGCAAGAAAAAGTAAATGGAAATATCCCAATATATTCACATGTTGCTTAGTAACTTTTTAATAACTCCCATTGCAGCCGCAACTACCAGCTTCCCCACTGAAAATTATATTTCCTGCAAATATCTGACACTATTCCCTTTGCTGATTATTATATGAGAGTTCCAATTCAGTGTCTAAGGGAGCAGTGTGGACTGTGTATGCACTTGGGAACAGAGGAGAAGAGGAGTGAAGATGGGGGAACTCTCAGACTCCCCTTTCTAACGCAAAGGTAAGTGAAGCTACCTGTATACGCAATTGCAGGCAACTTATCTTAGCCCACAGGCAGTTTTAGGATTTCGATACCATTCAGTCTCTGGTTCCTGAAAGGTACAATACCCATGTGTGATTCTTGTAGTATTTGTCCATTTCAGCTAAAAGCCTTAGGCTGATTAAGATCTCATCTCTTATGTAAAATACTAGACTTGTCAAGACACATTCGAATTAGAAGTGATTTAATTTTTACTAAAATTCATTCCCTGAACATTCACTGAGCACCTATAATATATAGAAAAATAACTGGCACAGCATTTCTCTAAAAAAGAGATTGAAAGCTAGCTGGACTCAGGGAGAAAAATGCAATTATATCTCGCCATTAACATTATGGTTAATACCCATATGCTTGTATAATGCTTTGAAGTTTACAATGTGCTCTCATATGAATTGTCACTTAATGGATTTATGCAGAAACAGAAGTGAATGGAGGGAGGGGGTAAAGGGAAGACCTTTAGAATGAGACTGGAAATTAAGTGAAAAAGAAGTACTTGCTGAGTAACTACTGGTTATCAGGCACTGGCCATCCATCTGTCCATTCATCTATTCAAAAAGATTCACTGAATAACTGTTATATGCCCGGTAGGAGCCAGAGATATAAAGGAGGTGAGGAAACAAATTCTCTGCCCTCAAGGATTTTATGTTTGGAGGAAGAGGCAGAAACAAATAGATACAAAATGATGGGTCATAAAAAGTGCTAGGTGATAACAAGTAAATTCCACTGCAGAGTAAGCCTTTTGCTTCCCTTCCATAGCAGAGGACTTGGACGTGCACAAAAGTCAAGTTTCTCAGGGTCACACAGTCAACGTTTAAAATACTTGAACCTGAATTCAGAAGCTGTGCTTTTTTTAAAAAATTTTTTTAACATTTATTTATTTTTGAGAGACAGAGCCTGAGTGGGGGAGGGACAGAAAGAGAGGGAAACACAGAATCTGAAGCAGGCTCCAGGCTCTGATCTGTTAGCACAGAGCCTGACACGGGGCTTGAACCCATGAACCCTGAGATCATGACCTGAGCTGAAGTCAGATGCTTAACCGACTGAGCCACCCAGGCTCCCCAAGGCTGTGCTTTTTGGAACAAACTGCCTCTGGGTTCCATAAGGCAGCCCTGAGTTTACAAGATAGAAAGGCCACCATTCTGTCTTGTCCTGACATTGCAACTATAGTTTGGAATCTTCTAAGATGATTAACCAGTGGAATCGTATTAATTCAAGAGAGAAGCCAATTAGTAAGTAGCTTCAATGTCAGTGTCCTAAGACTGAGTTGGCTGGTCCCAGGCTCTCTGCTAGACATTTTCAGTCAATGCCTCATGGGATGACTAAATACCAAGAGTAATTAGAATTGTCTTCCCTGCATTTCTCTTTTCTTAAGAACTCACCTTTCTTAAGATAATTTTACAGAAAAAGAAAAAGAAAATACAAGAGGCATAATATCAGAGCTCAAATTAATGGGGGGAAACTTCTACTTCAAGTTGTCAATATGCGTGAAGTTTTTTTCCAAAATCAGAAGCCTTTTAAAGTCACTTTTAATTTTTTTTAACGTTTATTCATTTTTGAGACAGAGACAGAGCATGAGTGGGGGAGGGGCAGAGAGGGAGACACAGGATCCGAAGCAGGCTCCAGGCTCAGAGCTGTCAGCACAGAGCCTGATGCTGGGCTTGAACTCACAGACTGCAAGATCATGACCTGAGCCAAAGTTGGTTGCTTAACCAACTGAACCACTCAGGTACCCCTAAAGTCGTTTTTTAATTGGACACAATAGAAGACATTTTTAAAGTAAAATTACCAAAATCCAATTACTCTCAGGTAATGGTTGCCACTATTATGATATCTTTCCAGATTGCTTGAAAAAATATAGAGTAGGGGTGCCTGGGTGGCTCAGTTGGTTAAGCGTCTAAATTTTAGTTTCAACTGGGGTCACAGTTTCGCAGTTCATGAGTTCGAGACCTGCACGAACAGTGCAGAGTCTGCTTGGGATTCTCTCTCCCTCGCTTTCTACTCCTTCCCTGCTCATGCTTTCTCTGTCTCTCTCAAAAGAGAGGCAGACAGGAAGGAAGGAAGAGGAAGAAAGAAAGAGAGAAAGAGAAAGAAGAAAGAAAGAAAGAAAGAAAGAAAGAAAGAAAGAAAGAAAGAAAGAAAGAAAGAAAGAAAGAAAGAAAGAAAAAGAAAAGCAGGCAGGAAGGAAGGAAGAAAGGGAGAAAGAAACAGAAAAAGAAAAAGTATGGAGTAGGAAATTAAGCCACATATATGTTTTGAGTGTATGGAAATCAAAGGAAGGGGAAGGAATGGCCTGGTACTTAGTCTACATCACCTAAGAGGAAGAATCTCACTGGTTTCCCAGGGGAGCCTCCCTTACACTTGGATCAAGGACAAATGTCTCCCCTGATTTCCCCTGCGGTCTCAAATGGGGGGCACTGAATAGATCCTGCCCTTAATGTAATCCTAAAGTGGGCTCTTCTCTGTAACCACTGTTACAGGCAATAACATAATCCCAAATGTAGAATACCATTCAAATAGCATTCCGCTGTTTGTTAGATGGTGGTAAGAAACACCAGAGCACCAGTTCTAGGTAATGTGTTGTTCCTGGATGCTGTCACATGTAGGATTCCTGTTGGATCGTACTAAAAGAAACTTTAAGCATTTTTTTAAATGTTTATTTATTTTGGAGAGAGAGAGACAGACAGACAGAATGCAAGTAGGGGAGGGGCAGAGAGAGAGAGAGAGAGAGAGAGGGAGACACAGAATCCAAAGCAGGCTCCAGGCTCTGAGGTGTCAGCACAGAACCCCACATAGGGCTCTAACTCGGGTGTGGTGAGATCATGACCTGAGCCGAAGTCTGATGTTAACAGACTGAGCCACCCAGGGTCCCTAAAAGAAACTTTAAAGAAAAATTTCACTTTTCAAAAGGAGTTAATGGTTCTAATGGTAAGAATACAAGGAATCTAGGAAAATCAACCAAGAAGTTTAAGGATTTCTATGTGTCCCACACCCTCAGGTTAAATCGTAAATATCACCCAAGCATAACAGAATTGGAAAAAGAAACATCAAGAAATATGCTGTTTCCAGGATGCTTTATCATGCTTTTCTTCAGGGAAAGCACTTGGTTCTTTTTTCATCTAGTGTATTGTTTCTTAGCCTATTTCCTTCAGATATAATTTCATTGCAGTGACTACCTAGACTATCTATTTCCTATTGTTGAATCAGATTTCAGTCATCCCAACTACTTGAATTTGTAAAATTTACCTGGGATATGAAAGTCGTTGGACATACAGATTTTTTTTACCTTTTTAATGTTTATTCATTTATTGAGAGACAGAGAAAGACAGAGTGTGGCAGAGAGAGAGAGAAATACAGAATCTTAGGCAGGCTCCAGGCTCTGAGCTGTCAGCACAGAGCCTGATGCGGGCCTACAACTCACAGACCACGAGATCATGACCTGAGCCAAAATCGGACACTCAACTGACTGAGCCACCCAGGTGCCCCACAGATATTCTTATTGACAAGAGTTTTGTCCTCTGATGGCTAAATATCTGATTTGGAAAAAAACCATTTTGCTATAATACAGCAATAGTGAAAATGCCCTGAAACGGGAGTCATCAAACGTGGTTAAAAATCTCTATCTTTTTTGAGTTTGACTATTTTAGAATCCACATGTAAGTGAGATCATGCAGTATTTGTTTTTCTGTGTCTGGCTTATTTCACTTAGCATAACGTGCTCTACTCACAGAAACAGAGAATAGAAAGATGGTTACAGGGGACTTGGGGCAGGTAGAGGAGATGGGAGATAAAAATACTTGATTGTATACTTGACAATTGTCAACAGGGGTAGATCTTAAGTGTTTTCATGACAAACAAAAAAGAATACTTAAAAAAATTCTTCATCTTTTACCAAGTCAACGGATTTTCAAAAAACAAGCAAACTTCTCTGCTCATTCCTGAAGTGAGGAGTTTTGAGTTAAGTCACCTCTGCAGCTTTAACAGTCAATTTGTCAGTGATACATGCATGTGCTCAGAACAGTGATGACAGCTCTACACGCTATCAAGAGCCCCTGGACCTGGTGAGATCCAAGTGTCTCTGAGTGCAGGAGGGGTAGTAGTTATGAGGGCTTGATTCTTCTTTTCTTTTAAAGGAGGAGGTAAGGAGCACCTGGGTGGCTCAGCCGGTTAAGCATCCGACTTTGGCTCACGTCATGATCTCAAGGCTCATGAGTTTGAGTCCTGCATTAAGCTCTGTGCTGACAGCCTGGAGCCTGTTTCTGATTCTGTGTCTCCCCCTCTCTCCACCTGCTTTCACTCTGTCTTTCTCAAAATAAACATTAAAAAAGATTTTTTTAACAAGGAGGTGAGGATTAAGTAGCCACACTATTTAATTACCTGCTTAAGCCTTCTCTCCCCTCTATAATTCTGATAAACCAAAGTAAGTTCCAGAATCTCTGATCTGGCAGAATGGTACAGTGGGAAACCTCTGGAGTCTATGAAATAAAACTTATTCACTAGACACTTATTTAACATGGCAAGACAGGGGTACCTGGGTGGCTCAGTCAGTTAAGTGTCTGACTTTGGCTCAGTTCACAATCTGAAGGCTCCTGAGTTTGAGTCCCGCATCAAGCTCTGTACTGACAGCTCAGAGCCTGGAGCTGCTTCGGATTCTCTCTCTCTCTCTCTCTCTCTGCCTCTCCCCCACCCAGGCTCTGTCTCTCTCTCTCTCTCTCTCTCTCTCAAAAATAAATAAACATTAAAAATAATAATAAAATAAAGTAAAATGGCAAGACAGATTTTACTGAAGACTATTGCAACAGAGGCCAAAAATATGAGAGTAAAGGAGAGAAATTAAGCTCAACTCCAATTACAACACAGACAGGTGGGGATTTATAGCCAAGGAGCAAAGTGAGGGGGTCAGTAGGTGGGAAACTACTAAAAGGACACATCAAAGACAAAGGGAGTCTTGCTAACCTGACTTAACAGGACTCTTGCAAAGACAAGCCAGGAACTTAGATACAAAGAGTTAGATATCAAGGATCAGGGATGAGACATTTGATCAGATATCAAAGGTAGGGTCTTCTTGCTAACCTGATTTAGCAGGATTCTCAGCAAGGACAGAATAGAAGGCCAAGGTCAAGGCTAGTTGAAAAGAGGACTCAGAGGAGCCCAATTAACATTGGTCTTTGTCAAGGCAGAAAAACTATTTGTATTTGAATCCTTGACTTGCCACTGACTGACTTTGCAATTGTGCAAATGTGGCCAAGTCATTACCTGCTCTAAGCTTCAGCTTCCCTTATATAACTTGGAGACCCTACAGAAACATCATGAGAATAAAAATCAATATGTTTCAGGTGAAAGCCTCTGTTAAAGAATAAAGCTCTGCACATATACTCTTGCAGGAGAGAAGGCAAGGCATAGTCAAATGACCGTAGTCATGCCATCTTCCTCTTGTCAGAGAGAGGGAAGGCATCGGACAGGGATGGCTCTTGCTGTCCGCTCAGCGTATTTCCAGTAGGAAAGAAGAATCATCAGGATAAAGTATTTCCAGGCCACAAGAGGGGAGACCCTAGCCCAGTTTTTCCGAGTAGTCATGATGATCTGGATGCTTGCGAGAGCCTTACACAATATAGGATAAATGATGCTGTCCCCTCAGAATGCCATACTCCTAACCCTAATGTACCTTCTCACAAGGTAGACCTGGAGGAGGGTCTTCCCCACCATGGGCCAGAGCAACCACACCAACGTGAAGGAATTTGTCTTCCTAGAACTCACTCACTTCCAGGAGCTGGAATGTTTCTTATTTGTGACCTTCCTTGCTGTATATGTAGCCACTGTGCTGGGCAATGCCCTCATTGTGCTGACTATCACCTGTGAATCCCACCTTCACACTCCCATGTACTTTCTGCTGCGCAACAAATCGGTCCTAGACATTGTTTTTTCATCTGTCACTGTCCCCAAGTTCCTGGTGGATCTGTTATCAGACAGGAAAACCATCTCCTACAATGGCTGCATCGCACAGATCTTCTTCTTCCATTTTGCTGGTGGGGCAGATATTTTCTTCCTCTCCGTGATGGCCTATGATAGATACCTTGCAATCTCCAAACCCCTGCATTATGTGACCATTATGAGGAGAGAGGTGTGGGTGGGCTTGGTGGTGGCTTCCTGGGTAGGTGGTGGTTTGCACTCAATTGTCCAGATAATTCTGATGCTTCCACTCCCCTTCTGTGGCCCCAACGTCCTGGATGCCTTCTATTGTGATGTGCCCCAAGTGGTTAAGCTGGCCTGCACCGATACCTTTGCCCTGGAACTTCTCATGATCTCTAACAATGGGCTTGTGACCTTGTTGTGGTTCCTCTTGCTCCTGGGATCCTATACCGTCATTCTAGTGATGCTGAGATCTCACTCTGGGGCAGGACGAAACAAGGCCCTGTCCACCTGCACCTCCCATATCCTCGTGGTGACTCTGCACTTTGTGCCTTGTGTCTACATCTACTGCCGGCCCTTCACTACGCTGCCCGTGGACACAGCCGTGTCCATCAATAACACGGTCATTACGCCCATGCTGAACCCCATGATCTATACCCTGAGGAACCAGGAGATGAAGTCCGCCATGAAAAGACTACACAGAAGGCTGGGACCTTCTGAGAGCAGTAAGCTGGGGTGAGCACTCACACTGAGCCCGGAAATCTATGATCTGCTTTCCTCAAACTGCTGTCCTGGCGCTACAGACTGCTAGCTCTTTTTCCAGTCATTTCTGTATATCCTCATAGCCACTCAACTCTCTTCCAGGAACAGAACCACAAAAGGAAGAGATGAAGCTGAACATGAGCTATTGGGCTTGTGACCTTGGGAGAAGTAGGGGATATAAAGTGGAAATCAATAACCTAATGCTATTTTGGTGAAATCTCTGATTCTCTATGCTAACATATTTCCCCTTATTTTCCCACCTACAATATGGAAATGACATTGTTCACAAGGCTGTCAAGAGAATGAAGAATGATAAATGCTGAGAATGTGGTCGTTAGCACCGCTCGTAGTGTTAATCAGGCTCACCATCCGGGCTCCCTGTTGTCTACCCCTCTAGCTCTAAATATGCATATATGGAGATTATGGACGTGTTTATTTCATACATGCTCTCTCTGGTGGCTCTGCATTCCCAGTTAATTACTAAAATCATTTCTCGATTTAGTATTTTGAGTGCAGAATCTTCAATATATTTCACCAACTAGTGAAAAGAGAAGGAATATTTTAAGTTTTGTTCAGTCAGATATATACACAGACAAATCTAGTTGGACCAAGAATTTCTTATTCTCGAGACCATGCTACTATTTTGCCCACTGAAATTAACCTTAAAAAGATTTGTATGGTTTGGGAATATATCTGCACAAAATCCACAATGGTATTTTTGTTTGTTTGTTTTTAATGTTTATTTGTTTTTGAGAGAGAGAGAGAGAGAGACGAGTGGGGGTGAGGCAGAGAGAGAGGGGACAGAGGATCCGAAGCCGACTGCGGGCAGCAGAGAGCCCCAGGCAGGTCTTGAACTCACCAACAGTGAGATCATGACCTGAACCAAAGTCAGGAACTCAACCTACTGAGCCACTCAGGCACCCTGGTAATTTATTTTATGTTAACCTAAACTTTCTTTATCCCTCTCTTCTCTCCCTATTTCACCCTCAGAGATTTTTTTTTTTAATGTTTTATTTATTTCTAGGAGAGAGAGAGAGAGACAGCGTGAGCAGGGGAGGGTCAGAGAGAGAGGGAGTCACAGACTGAAACAGGCTCCAGGCTCTGATCTGGCAGTCAGCACAGAGCCCGACGCAGCCCTCGAACCCATGAACCGCGAGATCATGACCTAAGTGAAAGTTGGACACTTAACCGACTAAGCCACCCAGGCGCCCCTCACCCTCAGAGATTTTATAGCTGGAGCAACACTATAGGTTTTGTTTATGTTGGCCTGGCAAATCAAGACAAGTCACTTAGAACAGCAACAACAAAGATACCTAAGAAATACCTTACCACGCATTCAAGACCCGTTTTGTGTCCCAAGAAAGGAAAGCAACATATTGCGTGCAAGGTCACTTAGGAACAGCCACTGGGCCTGTGTTGTAATCCACCTCTCTCCTAAGAGAAGAGGTCCCAGGAAGTAAATATGTAGAAGGACAGCAAAGGTTCCTTCATTCCCAGGGCGGAAATGGTGGGGGAAAGGGAGAGAGGCAAACCATGAGAGACTCTTGAATGCTGACAAAAACTGAGGACTGATGGATGTGGGGGGGAGGAGGGATGGGCATGGAGGAGGACACTTGTGGGGATGAGCACTGGGTGTTATGTGGAAACTAATTGGACAATAAACTATTTGTAAAAAAAAAAAAAAAAAAGTTTCCTTCATTCCCTATGCTCACCTCAAATTTCACCCTTCAGCCTACAATAGTCATTCAAAAATTGGACATTTAGTAAAGAAGCTCAGGAAATTACAATGTACAAGACAAGTTTTTTTGCAAATTGTTATAATGCATTAATATTTGGCTAAAAAGGTTCTGGTAGGTGGCATATATCTGTGATCTTCTCTGAGTCCTACAAGACGGAGATAGTAGGGGCGCCTGGGTGGCTTAGTCGGTTAAGCGTCTGACTTTCGCTTAGGTCACGATCTCGCGGTTCGTGGGTTCGAGCCCCGCGTCGGGCTCTGTGCTGACTGCCAGCTCAGAGCCTGGAGCCTGTTTCAGTCTGTGACTCCCTCTCTCTCTGACCCTCCCCTGCTCACGCTGTCTCTCTCTCTCTCTCCTAGAAATAATTAAAAAAAAAAAAGACGGAGATAGTAGGCCAAGACTTTTAATCGTATGACAGTGCGTCTCAAATTTTTCAAAGTTATTATCCCCCAAGGAGTTTATTAGATATTTTCCTTTTTTTAAGTTTATTTATTTATTTTGAGAGAGAGAGAGAGAACAAGCAGGAGAGGGGCAGGGAGAGAGGGAGAGAGAGAGAACAAGCAGGAGAGGGGCAGGGAGAGAGGGAGAGAGAGAAGCCCAAGCAGGCTCTATGCTGTCAGCACAGAGCCCAATGTGGGGCTCAGTCTCACTACTATGAGATCATGACCTGAGCAGAAATCAAGAGTCAGACAATTAACCACCTGAGCCACCCAAGCACCCCAGATATTTTTCTTGATTGTTCTCCCACAAGAAAATTTAATACCAAAGATAGACTGTGTATCTTTTTCATGTATTGAAGCTCTTTGAAGGACACACATCATTGTAACATCTAAGAGTTTTGTGGCCCCTGAGAATCAATTTTTGTCCCCTTGGCACACTGCTCACATTGAGAATGAATGATCATATAGCATTAGATGTTTCTATTAAGATGTTTCCCTAAAACTCAGAGAATCAGAACAGATAGACTTCTGTCTTCTGGGGTTTTACAAGAATGAGGAAAGCAAAGAAATGTGGGTACCTATATATGTGCATGCGTGCATGCATGCGTGCGTGTGTGTGTGTGTGTGTGTGTGGACGCATGTGCGTATGTGTGAACTTGTATGCAGCAATGACTTGGAAATGTTAATAACTCCCACTGGAACTCCAAAATGATCAAAGAAGGTCTGTTCTCTTTCCACCCTCGCATCCAATAAAATTCCCTTTGCTAATTCTCATATTAGGCTTGAGCCTGAGGGCCCCGTGCACAGAACAGGGGTACTCTGGGACAGGCAGAAGAGCTAAGATGACATGATCCCTGAGTCTGCCCTTTCCAATGTGAGGGGTGGAAGAGAAGACCTTGAAGTCTAGTGTAACTAATCGTGACAGGGGCTTGACGTTCGAACATGAAGGTTCCCTGGCATCATATATGCTGACAGCCACCCACTGGGTCTCAGATGGCGTGATTTCTGCCTGGATACCAAAGGTTTAGGTAAGGACATGCAACTGTCAGTGTGAGACACTGACATGCATTAATGATCATGCATTAATAGGATGAGCATGAAAAATGCACCCGGTGTCTAAGACACTGTAAAAATGCCTGAAAACTTTAGTGAGAGAAAATGGCAGTGGCTGTTAAATGCTGGGAAAGGAGGGATATCTTTCTAAGGAGAAAGGGCCACAGACACAGAATGCTAAAAGAGAAAGCAGCTTGTATTTGCTGGACCAACTGAAATGTATTTAAGGAGATTTTGTTGCAGCTTAAGTTCTGTCCATGGGGATTGCAGAGTGTTTTTCTACAAGATGGGTATTTCCTTAAAAAAAAAAAAAAAAAAACAATGATTTTTAAATGCCCCCCAAATTCCCTTAAAAACTGTAGAGGTTTCAAAGCCAGCCTCATATCTACACATTGCCCGTGACTCACTGGGTCTCTTTTGCCTTTGATACAGAGCCAGCTTTATTCCCAAACCTGATGACCTAGCACTTTAACCCTCCAGCCCACTTGGGTAACATGTTCTTCTATTCAATAACATTTTACATTCTGCAAAAGTCTTCTTAAATAACTCTTCTGGATAGTCAGGGATGATCGTGTTTTCTGGGGGAAAGGGAAAGGAATCAAGTTAATTGAATGCCTACTATGTGCTGGGTACTTTACAGACATGATCATAGTTGCTTCTTATGCTCCCCAATGAAGTAAGTATCATGCTTCCCAGTATTTACAGGGGAGGAAAATAGATTTGCTCTAAGTAACAAAGAGGGAAGAGGCAGAATTCCAGCCCAGGTATGCCCGACTCCAAAGCCCTTAATATTGTTCCACACCACATCACACAGAGAGGAGTGACTTTTTCAAGGTCACGAAGCTATTTTATAGCCTGGAAAATGCATCCCTCTCTGGCATCCCTGAGGTCAAGTCAAGGACATTAACAAGAGTTTCTTAGCCTGTATTTGTCACAATCTTTCTCACTCACCCAACACTCCAATGCCGACGCTTATAAGGCATGATGTGCACTTATCAACTACTTGTGTTCATTAATCTAAAAAGTGTTTATTGGGCACCTAATACATGCTCCAGACTAGGTAAAGCTTTGATGATCTTCGGATGAATGGAACACTGAGCAGGCAGGATGTACTTGAGGGGTGATGGGGGAATTATATTGAACTAAGGAGAGACAGATGTGTGAGAAAGTATATGGCACAATCTGTGACAAGCACCAGAAGAGAAGTCAGTGCAGAGAACGATGAGTCACAAAGGGATGTCAGGAAAGTTTGCACAGAAAAGGAGACTCAGCCTGAGTGTTGAAAGATCAGATTTGTGAAGGTGGAAAAATAGGAGATGCTGGAAGTGGAGAGGGTATGGTGGATATAGGGAGAAACAATGCAGATCCAAAGGCGTAAGCCAGCAAGAATTTGAATAACATTTAAACACCCGAGGGACACCCCAGTGGCTCAGTCCCGGTTAAGCTTTGACTCTTGATTTTGTCTCGGGTCATGATCTCATATTTTGTGAGTTTGAGCCTCACATTGGGTTCCACGCTGACAGTGCCGAGCCTGCTTGGGATTCTCTCTCTCCCTCTCTCTCTTTGCACCTCCCATGAGCTCGCGCACGCTCTCTTTCAAAATGAATAAAATAAACTTTAAAAAATGTAAACACCTGAAACAGAGGATCAAGGGAAACAAGACACCAGATACCAAGAGGAGTTTAATCTTTATTCTGTAGGCAATAGGGAACCATTGAAGATTTTCAAACAAAGGAATCTATGGTCCCATTTGTGACATAATTACATTTCTGGAAAAGACAGATAAGATGAATTAGGCAAAACTACACCAAAGGAAAGGACACCAGTTAGGAAATTTGTAACCATCTAAGGAGAAATGACAAGGGGTTAACTGAAGACCAAGAGATGAGGACAGATTGAGACAGGTGAAGAAAGTAAAATCCTCAAAACTCTTATACAGTGCCCAGGTCCCTTGCAATGTGAGTGGCTCAGTCTAGGTCTTTCTGGATAAAACGTGCTACCCATCAGTATCTGCTGCAGAGACGACTGCGCCCACAGAGACAGAATAAACAGGAAACAAGGCAAGTAAGTAGTCATATTCTCCAGAACAAATGCGACGCAATGTGTGTTCAGGGCTTATTTATCCACGTAATTTCTCAGGGCTCTCAGAACTTGCTTCTATGTAGAGCAAGAGCAATGCTTCCCCAGCATGATCGGGGACCACCTTGAAGGTGGTGCCAGACGGCTCAGATAGATGCGTTTTTCCTCTAACTCTGAGTTAACTTTGTCACCGTTGCCACCATCATGAAACTTCTCAGAAATTGTCAAAACAGCCTATGCCAGAATATGCATTGTGCTGAGATCCAAAGTCTGGTTTCACCGTTAGCTTTCTCTGCGTCCTTCTGTGTGTCTCTTAAGCCTCCCTGGAATTTTTTTTTTTCTTTTCAAAATTGACATTCAAGTAATAAAAGGTTGCTTGCTCCTGACTCCCATGAGCAAAATAGAATGAACTGAAAATCCTCTAAATTGGATCTGCCACTTCCTTTCCAAACAGGACTCTACTCTATAGTAAGAGAGCATATGGCCTCCGGAGAGGGGGCGCTACCATTGTTCCCCTGCGTGTCTATACTCCATCCGTACTCCTTCAGGCAGTGCAAATCCTAAGCTTATCACAAACTGCTCGGGTTTTACAGGAAGGGCGTGCCTGTATTGCCTACATCCCTGTAGTAACCTTGCACTTCACGCCCTCTGTGTCTGCGTGCCTGGACTGGGCTGTCATCTTTGCGAGCAGAACCACCTCCAGTCCCATCCTGGTCCTCTTCTTCGTGTTAAACCCCAATTTCTGTGTATCTATGAAATGACCTTTTAAAAATAATAGTAAATGAAAAGAAGACTTGTCATTTCTGAGACTTAATAGAAGGACAATGGTCTAAAATTCCTTGATCGTCGAGAGAGGAAATGGAGGAGCTGATGAGACTCACCATTGAAAGGACCGGAAAAATTCTGTAGAATCCCTTATGCAAATTATTCTTGGATTTATAGAGACTGAAGCTGGCAGGCAGCAGGGAAGAGTAGAAAGATCCTAGAAGCAAGAGACAGAGAGACTTGTGTTACTACTTTTCCTGTGCTGCTGGTTTTCTGTATGACCTTGGAAAATTGGCTTAATGCTTATTGAGTCCAGTTTCAGTATTAATAGACATGAGAATGCTAACACTTTTCCCCCTAACCTCAGACAAATAGTAGAAACGTTGATTGTAGGGGCGCCTGGGTGATTGGGTTGGTTAATGGTCTGACTTAGGCTCAGGTCACGATCTTGCAGTTCTTGAGTTCGAGCCCCGTGTCAGGCTCTGTGCTGACAACTAAGAGCCTGGCCTGCCTCAGATTCGGCATCTCCCTCTCCCTCTGCCTCTCCCCCTCTTGCTCTCTCTCTCTCAAAAATAAACATCGAAAAAAAATTGATTGTTATTAGGTGTGCAGAAGCTTTTAAAATTATAACGTGCTGTTCAAATCGATCCGTATCATGTTGTCACTGAAAGGCCTATGAGTGTTGGTTTATTCCAATGGCTCTTAAGGCATAGAAACCAAGTGCAATGAGAATAAAATCAGAGGTGCTCTGGGTCATGGAGGTGGAAGGAACACACAGCCCCATCCACAAAGACTTCCTCAGTTCTCTTCCTCAGTGACTTCTAGGGGTAGATTTTAACAGACCTCAAAGGCTCCAACAAGTACAATAGGGAAATGAATGTACAGGGTGCCTGGGTGGCTCAGTCGGTTGAGCGGCTGACTTTGGCTCAGGTCATGATCTCACAGTTCGTGGGTTTAAGCCCCACGTTGGGCTCTGTGCTGACAGCTAGCTCATAGCCTGGAACCTGCTTCGGGCTCTGTGTCTCCCTCTCTCTCTGACCCTCCCCCACTCGCACTCCATCTCTCTCTCAGGATGAATAAATGTTAAAAAAGAACAAGAAATTTAAAAAAAAGGAAATGAATGATCCAGCTCACATTTTAGACTATTGAGGGAGCTGAAG
Organism: Proteles cristata cristata; assembly: GCA_017311185.1. NCBI lineage: Eukaryota > Metazoa > Chordata > Mammalia > Carnivora > Hyaenidae > Proteles > Proteles cristata. The sequence continues at coordinate 3,866,629 of JAESUZ010000174.1, read as the reverse complement.
CAAAGAGAAGTGAGGGACTTCCCCCAGGTAACATGGCAGGTTCATGAAGAATAAGATATATGACTAAAAATATATTTATGCATGTTCAGTTTTCATAGATGAGATAAACCTTTGCTTAATATCTTTTATGTTTATTTATTTATTTTTTTTTTAATGTTTTATTTATTTCTAGGAGAGAGAGAGAGACAGCGTGAGCAGGGGAGGGTCAGAGAGAGAGGGAGTCACAGACTGAAACAGGCTCCAGGCTCTGAGCTGGCAGTCAGCACAGAGCCCGACGCGGGGCTCGAACCCACGAACCGCGAGATCATGACCTAAGCGAAAATCGGACGCTTAACCGACTAAGCCACCCAGGCACCCCTGATGTTTATTTATTTTTGAGAGACAGAGCATGAGCGGGGGAGGGGCTGGAACTCACATACTGCAAGATCATGACCTGAGCTGAAGTCGGACACTTAACCAGATGAACCGCCCAGATGCCCATCTTTTCTTTTTTTAAATGTTTATTTATTAATTTTTGAGAGGTGGAGGGAGCGCAAGAGAGGAAGGGGCAGAGAAACAGGGAGACAGAATCCTACGCTTAACCAACCAAGCCACCAGACACCCCAAGCTTTGCTTGATTTCAATGCCTCGGTAACATTATTCTTTCTTTCAAAGCTGTACAGGGAGAAAGAAATATCATCCAATGGCCCTGAGAAATCACACCAAGGTGTCTGAATTTATTTTTTGTGGACTCACCCAGTCTCAAGAGCTGAGCTTGCTCTTATTTTTCTTTTTATCTGTAGTTTACATAACAACTGTGTTAGCAAATGTTGCCATCATGGTCACTGTGACCTGCGAGTCCCGCCTGCACACGCCCATGTACTTCCTGCTCCGCAACCTCTCCGTCTTGGACATCTGCTTCTCCTCCATCACTGCTCCCAAGGTCCTCGTAGACCTCCTGTCAAGGACGAAGATCATCTCCTTCAATGGCTGCATCACTCAGATGTTCTTCTTCCACCTCCTCGGGGGGGCCGACATCTTTTCTCTCTCTGTGATGGCCTTCGATCGCTACATGGCCATCTCCAAGCCCCTGCACTACGTGACCATCATGAGCAGGGGGCGATGCACGGCCCTCATCGTGGCCTCCTGGGTGGGGGGCTTTGTCCACTCCATCGTGCAGATTTCCCTGTTGCTGCCCCTGCCCTTCTGTGGACCCAATGTTGTTGACGGCTTCTACTGTGATGTCCCCCAGGTCCTCAAACTTGCCTGTACAGACACTTTTGTTCTTGAGCTCCTGATGATTTCCAACAACGGTCTGGTCACAACTTTGTGGTTTGTCCTTCTACTTGTGTCCTACACAGTCATCTTGACTATGCTGAGGTCTCATGCCGGGGAGGGCAGGAGGAAAGCCATCTCCACCTGCACCTCCCACATCACCGTGGTGACCCTGCACTTCGTGCCCTGCATCTACGTCTATGCCCGGCCCTTCACCGCCCTCCCCATGGACAGAGCTGTCTCCATCACCTTCACGGTCATCATCCCGGTCTTGAACCCCATGATCTACACCTTGAGGAACCAGGAGATGAAGTCAGCCATGAAGAGAATGAAGGGAAGACTTATGTTTTCTGAAAGGGGATGACCTCATTGCATACTGTTGATCAAGATGCAAGCATATAATTGATATATATTCTTAAAATATTAGCTGTCACATATTGGGGCTCAGCCATGTGTAGACAATTCACTATAGCAGGACAGCAGAGGCATAGAGGATCAGCCACCTGAGACACTGGTGTTGAGAAGGAGCCAAGTTACGCAGGAAGAACATAGTCCTTGAAGAGCAATAGACAGCAAGCAGGGTACAAATGTGAAATATAACAGAAGGTCCTGGGTGTCCGGGCACCAGGGTGAAGGATAGCACCGTGACATCCAGACGTGCAGGAGGCAAGAGACACCTGTCTCAACATAGCCGAGCTCCAGTAGTTACAGTGCAGCTCCAGTGCAGCCATGGTGACCCTACAACTCTTTCTTAATCATATACTGTGAACCAAGCACTGCTTGTAAACACTCTTCTCTACCTCTGTTTTGTCAGCAACTTTAGACCTTTTTTTTTTTTTTAAATCAATTCATCTCTAAATTACACTGGCACAAGGGGGCACCTGGGTGGCTCAGTAGGTTAAGCAGCCAACTTCAGCTCAGGTCGTGATCCCCTGGTTTGTGGGTTTGAGCCCTGCGTGGAGCTCTGTGCTGGCAGCTCAGAGCCTGGTGCCTGCTTTGGATTCTGTATCTCATTCTCTCTCTGCTCCTCCCAGACTTATGCCCTGTGCCTCTCTGTCTCTCAAAAATAAATTTGAGAAATGTAAAAAGAAAAAAGATTAAATTACACTGGCACAATGCCCACAATCACTCAGGATACATAAAGACTTAGCTTTTAAAGATTTCCATTGCCTTTAATTCCCTGTGACTTTGTCAGAGTTGGATGTGACCTGGGACTTGGATATTGGGGCCCGTATCAAATATGACTGCATAAACACAATGACAAGAGGGGCGCCTGGGTGGCTTAGTCGGTTAAGGGTCCGACTTTCGCTTAGGTCATGGTCTCACGGTTCGTGGGTTCGTGCCCCGCGTCGGGCTCTGTGCTGACTGCCAGCTCAGAGCCTGGAGCCTGTTTCAGAGTCTGTGTCTCCCTCTCTCTCTGACCCTCCCTTGCTCACACTGTCTCTCTCTCTCCTAGAAATAAATAAAACATTTAAAAAAACACACACACACACAATGACAAGAATCTGGCTGAAACTGCCTGTCCTAACATTCAAACCACTGCCTCAGGCATAAGTTAGTTTGATGATTGAGGGAAAGAAAATTCTGTATCCAACCCAACAAATACTTTTATTTTTCTACATGCCTTCCTTTATCATTTCCCTTACCACAGTGTGTTAAAATACCCCACAAAACTTCACATTAGTAGATCTGGTTCTCCTTTATATCCCCAGTGTCAGGAGTAGTGCCCGACCTGTAAAAAGCTATAATAAGTGTTGGTTGAATCTGTGGAATGGAATGGAATGAATGTAAGATGCTAGTTTTACTAATCTTGGCTTTTAGTATTTAAAACTGACTTTATTTAGCTTCTGCACAGCCAAGGAAACAACCCAGAAAATTAATAGGCAACCAACGGAATGGGAAAAGATAGTTGCAAATGACATATCAGATAAAGGGTTAATATCCAGAATATATAAGGAACTCACCAAACTACACGCCCGAAACACAAACAACCCAGTGAAGAAATGGGCAGAAGATATGAACAGACACTTCTCCAAAGAGGACATCCAGATGGCCAACAGACACATGAAACGATGCTCAGCATCCCTCCTCATCAGGGAAATACAAATCAAAACCACACTGAGATACCACCTCACGCCAGTCAGAGTGGCTAAAATGAGCCAATCAGAGAACTCTAGATGCTGGCGAGGATGTGGAGAAACGGGCACCCTCCTACACTGTTGGTGGGAATGTAAACTGGTACAGCCCCTCTGGAAAACAGTGTGGAGGTTCCTCAGGAAACTAACAATAGAACTCCCCTATGACCCAGCAATGGCACTGCTAGGAATTTACCCAAGGGATACAGAAATGCTGAAGCATAGGAGCACATGTACCCCAATGTTCATAGCAGCACTCCCCACAATAGCTAAAACTTGGAAAGAGCCTAAGTGTCCATCAACAGATGAATGGATCAAGAAGATGTGGTTTATCTATACCATGGAATACTACATGGCAATGAGAAACAATGAAATCTGGCCATGTGTAGCAACATGGATGGACCTTGAGGGTGTTATGCTGAGCGAAATAAGTCAGGCAGAGAAGGACAAATATCATATGTTTGCACGTATAGGAGGATTAGGAGGAACTTGACGGAGGACCAAGGGGGAGAAGAAGGGCGGAAATGGTGGGGGAAAGGGAGAGAGGCAAACCATGAGAGACTCTTGAATGCTGACAAAAACTGAGGACTGATGGATGTGGGGGGAGGGGGGATGGGCATGGAGGAGGACACTTGTGGGGATGAGCACTGAGTGTTATGTGGAAACTAATTTGACAATAAACTATTTGTAAAAAAAATAAAAAATAAAAAAAATAAAACTGACTTTATTTTCTGAAAAGATACTTCCTCATGGAAGCCAAAGGAAATTGAAATGGCTAAATCAGAGTACATGGCGATCTTATACTCAAGGTCTTAATATCTGGGTATGTTTTTATAAAATCACCAAATCAAGTGTTAGATCCCAAAATGTTTATTGAAAACCATGTACACAGTTGAATAGAAACATCTCAGGGCAGGGGCACCTGGATGGCTCAGTCGTTTAAAAGAGTGACTTAGGCTCGGATCCTGATGTCAAAGTTCATGGGTTCGAGCCCGGCATCAAGCTCTGTGCTGATGCTGCAAAGTTTGCTTGGGATTCTCTCTCTCTCTCTGTCTCTGTTTCTCTCTTTCTCTTTCTTTCTCTCAAAATAAGTAAATAAAATTAAAGCAAACAAAAAAGAAACATCTCCGGACAAATGAATGTTTTGCAACACTCAAGGCAAACGAAAGTACAAATTCATTCGTTTAGAGTTCCAATAAACCTGTGTTCTGAGTACGTCTAGATAGCACCTTGGGATGCCTGGTAACTGTGTACAGAAGGATGGGATGTATTTCTTCTCTCCTCTCTCCTCCTCTGCAGCATGGGACCTAGTAAAACTGAGTAAGAAAGTTCATTGAAATGTAACTACAGGTTAATAATAATAATAATAAATAATACAGGACCACATTCCCTTATTTTGTTTTATTTTTTTAATTTTTTTAAATGTTTTTCTTTATTTCTGGGAGAGAGAGAGAGAGACAGCATGAGCAGGGAAGGGTCAGAGAGAGAGGAAGTCACAGACTGAAACAGGCTCCAGTCTCTGAGCTGGCAGTCAGCACAAAGCCCGACGCGGAGCTCGAACCCACGAACCGTGAGATCATGACCTAAGTGAAAGTCAGACGCTTAACCAACTAAGCCACCCAGGCACCCCACACATTCCCTTATTTTAATTTACTAGGATGAAATGGGTTTTGGAATTTAGCATTTCTTAGATTTAGGAAGATAATATAGTGCATGTATTGTATATTACATTATTTCCCCCCTGGGGAGCACCCGATACCCAAATGCTTTAATATTTCTGTAATTAAATGTATAAATAGTCCCACTAAGTGTAATCAATACAAACTATGCATAGCCTCACACTAATTCAAATCAAGTTTTGCCACAAAATTTGTGGCAAATCTCATAGTTCAGGTCCAATGAGATTTTCCTACAAAATGATTTTCTAAAAACCTTCCAGCATTCAGAGTTTGGAGATTTCAGAATGAAATACAGAAACTGAACAAGAGGGGATCATAATAGGCAGAATAATCCCCCCCCCCAAGGTGTGCAAATTCCAAACCCCAGGATCTGTAAGTGTGCTACTTCTATGGCAAGGGAAACTAAAGGTACCGATGGCATTAAGGTTGTTAATGAGCTGACCTTTAAAGAGGGAGTTGGCCTGATTACCTGGGAGGGCCCAAAGCAATCACAAGGTCCTTAACAGTAGAAGAGGTAGACAGAAGAGGAGGTCAGAGTAATGTAATGTGAGGAGTCTTTGATTTAACATAGCTAGCTTTAACAGTAGAAGGATCCACAAGCCAAGGAATGTAGCTAGGCTCCAGAGGCTAGAAAAAACAAGAGCATGGATTCTGCCTTAGAACCTCCAGAAAGGAATGTAGTCTGCCAACACCTTGGTTTTAGACCAGTTCATACTCATGTCAGATTTCTGACCTATAAAATTGTTAAGACAATGATCTTACAATTACAATGTTTTGTAAGACAAAAAATGCGTGTTGTTTTAAGCCACAAGATATGCGATGATTTTGTTATAGTACCAAAAGGAAACCAATACAAGGATAATATTTCTGTTGGAGATGAAGAGGCTGTAGGAGCTAAAAAAGGAAAGGAAAGCAAAATGAATCCAAGGAAAAGGGGTCAGGGGTTGGGTATTTATTTTGAGGGAGAGGGAGAGAGAGGGAGAGAAAGAGCTAGTGGGACAGGGATAGAGAGAACAAGTACTTGTATATGAATGGCCATTGTAGGACTATTCACTCTAGTGAATAGGCGGGAACAACCCAAATGCCCACCAATAGATGAATGGAGAAACAAATGCGGTCTATCCATATAATGGAATATTAATAAGCCATAAAAAGGAATACATGCTATATGTGGATGAACCTAGAAGACATCATGCTAAGTGAAACAAGACAGGCACAAAAGGTCACATATTGTATGACTCCGTTTATATGAAATATACAGAATAAATCTAGAGACAGAAAACAGATTAGTGGTTGACAAGGACTAGAGGGAGGGGGCATTGGGGAGATGCTTCTCCCCCCCTGCTGTGAGGACACAGCAAGAAGATGGGCTTTCTGCAAACCAGGGAGAGAGTCCTCACCAGAAGCTGTCTCTGCTGGACTAGATCTAGGACCTAAAGCCTCCAGAACCATAAAGAAATAAATTTCTGTTATTGAAGCCATTCTGCCTGGTATTTTGTTAAGGCAATCCGAGATGACTAAGCCAGGAAGCTGTGCCAGAACTTGGGCCGGCCACAGAGCTCTTTCCTGTTCTGGGCCTCACTTAAAGAAGTTTCCTTTTTATGTCAACCAGAATATGGACCAGAACAATATTCCTACACATGGAATGTACTGACTTCAGAAAACCATGGTACTTTCATCTTTGTGGTTAAGAGAGCAAGATGTGGCAACGTGACTTCTTTAGAGGGGGTGCCCCAACATGCCTCTGACAATACAAGTTTTATAAGAAAAGGCAGTTCCTTGAATCTTTGCAGGGGTTTTCTCCTGCCCTCTAGAGCACACATTCATACCAAGGTCTTAAGCCGGCTCTTGTGCTCATCCTGATGGCATTAATGTCATGTTCAGGAAAATGTGCTGTGGTTATGTCTGGATCGCCCAGATCTCTGCAGACTATATCATGGCACATAACAAAAGTTATGCTAGTTCTGAACCAATCTGTGATGTGTATTAGTATCTGACCCAAGTGAAACCCAACTGTTTCTGATCCCCTTTTTTGATCAGATGGAACAAACTCCTTCACCATACCAAGTACCTGACACCTTGTCTGGCATGCCAGCCACAATCTGGACCATTCTATGGTCATTCACAAAGATGTTTCAGATTCCTGCAGAGGCTAAACTGTTGCATTAAATAGAGCTATGTTAGGGAGCCTTTCCCCTTCATCCTTAAAATCCTAATGATGGCACTCATCATTCATCTCGGTCATCTCCCTTCCCCTAGAATGCAATACACACACACACACACACACACACACACACAAATTTAGTATATTGGCTGAGGGGTTGTGCAGTTTCAGAAGTTTCCACTTGGCTTCCCTTTTTATGATAGCTCTTAATCTATAGACCAAAGATCCAATATGAAGTTTACTCTAATCGCCAAGTATGGTAAATCCAGTTATACATTTAGGAACCAGGAAGATGATAACCAGGCTGGTTCACACACATAGTAGGTTCTTTATAAGCTGGATTTTGGCCAGAAATCTATTGTCTCCATATGTCGCTACTCAAACAGGGAAAATAATCATGCTTGAAAGTCCAAAAATCCATGTCAACTCAGTCTTTCTGTCCTCAAAATATGTCATTTTCCTTTAATCAATATTAATCACTTGGAGAAGAATAAAGGGTACTATTATAGTGTACATCTGCCCTGGTGCTATAAGGTCCTTCCTTGTGGGGAATTACCACTTCTTCAGGTAATACACTTCCAGGTCTGAAAAATGGGTTCAGGTCTGAAAAATGGTTTCAGGTTGTGAGCTGAGCAAAAAAAAAAACTGAACTATTGCCAACAGTTTTATGCTCATCCATTTTCTCTTTTTTTTTGACTGGATGTAATCAGCAGTATTCTCATTGGTTGTTCATCTGTTTCGACCCCTACAGAAGCCATGTTCTAGTAACCACCTATGTAAACTCCAGTGGGTCAAGGCTCTGTGGCAACCTCTCCCAAAATTTACAGCCACCTGGATTTGGGTGGGTAAGTATCACCTGGATTCTATTGCATCATGGCTGCATCATCCTTATTTCTTTTGATGAACCAAGATCTGTAAATGTCTTACCCACAGTTCTACCCATAGCACAACCCTATCTATAAACTAGACAATAGCACCTAATATATATAATATTATCATGTTTCTAATATATGTGTACACACCAGTCATATCTTTGAACAAAAATGATAAGTTCTGGGGTGCCTGGGTGGCTTAGTCGATTAACCGTCCGACTTTCGCTTAGGTCATGATCTCGCGGTTCATGGGTTCAAGCCCCGCATCGGCCTCTGTGCTGACTGCCAGCTCAGAGTCTGGAGCCTGTTTCAGAGTCTGTGACTCCTTCTCTCTCTGACCCTCCCCTGCTCACGCTGTCTCTCTCTCCTAGAAATAAATAAAACATTAAAAAAAGTTTTTTTAATGTTAAGTTCTTATAACACATTAGCAAATTACATATCAATGAATTAAAACAATGACAGATTATCATCAAGTAAGTTTTATTCCAAAAATTCAAAAAGAGAACTATTAATGCAATTCACAGTAATAACAGATTAAAAAAAGAAACAATATGATTATCTCAGTGATGCAGAAAATATTCCATACAATTCAACCCACATCCTTGGAGAACAAAAAACCTATGAAGTCAGAAACTGAACCAAAAATGTATGATCTTGGGGACTCTGGGTTGCTCAGTCAGTTGAACGTCTGACTCTTGATTTTGGCTCAGATCAGGATCCCAGGATCATGGGATGGTGCCCCATGACAGGCTCTTCCCTGAGCACAGAGTCTGCTTTAAATTTTCTGTCTCTCACTCTTTCTCTCTTTCTTCCCTTCTCCCCTCACTCATACATTCTTTTTTTCTCTAAAAAATGAAAAAAGTGAATTTTCTGGATTAAAAAAACATCTATTAGAACCATAGAGCAAACATTATACCTAGTGATTAAACATTAAAATAATTTCTATTAGCGGGGCGCCTGGGTGGCTTAGTCGGTTAAGCGTCCGACTTTCGCTTGGGTCATGATCTCGCGGTTCGTGGGTTCGAGCCCCGCGTCGGGCTCTGTGCTGACTGCCAGCTCAGAGCCTGGAGCCTGTTTCAGTCTGTGACTCCCTCTCTCTCTGACCCTCCCCTGCTCATGCTGCCTCTCTCTCTCTCCTAGAAATAAATAAAAAATATTAAAAAAAATAATTTCTATTACCATACATAACTAGACAATGATACCCACTCTCACAACAAATATTAGATATTAAACTTGAATTCACTTACTATTTAAAAACAAGAAAAATGAGAAAATAATAAAACTTTGGAAAGTAGAGGGGAGAAATCATTATTCTCAGATATTGAGAGGCTATATGCAAAATAATATATAGAAATTCACTGAAAAATTATTGAAAGTAACAAAAAACTAAACTAGGTTGTTACATACAAAATCAAATTACATACATCACTGGTTTCCTATCTACTTTATATCCATGGAGAAACTGTAATAGAGCTATTTCGTGCAATGCGAAAGACCATATATCATGAAATAAAGTCCCGATCTAAATGTGCATACACACATTAGAAACGCTTCTTGCAAATGTTTACTTAAGTTTACTTATATGCAAACAGAAAAGGAAGGGAAAGGCTCAGGACCAAAAATAGGTATAAAGAAGAAAACCAGAGAATGGACCATTCCTCCATCAGTGGGTGGAGGAATCCACCTACCAGCAAAAAAGATAAGTATCTGAAAGAGAAATTAAGAAAAAAGTCCCCTTTACAACTGCATCAAAAGAATGAAAGACCTATGAATAAATTTAACCAGGGAAGAAAAGATTTATTCACTAAAAATCATGAGACATTAATCAAAGAAATTGAAGAAGATACAAATAAATGGAAAGATATTCCATGCTTATGGATTAGAATTATATTGTAAAGTGCCCACACTACCCAAAGAGGTCTACAGATTCAGTGTAATCCTTACCAAAATTCCAATGACATTTTTTAACTGAAATAGGAAAAACAATTCTAAAATTTATACAGTACCACAAAAGACCCCTAATAGCCAAAGCAATCATGAGAAAGTACAAAGCTGGAGGCATCACACTTATGCTTTCAAACTATACTACAAAGCTATAGTAATCAAAACAGTACAATACTGGCATAAAAACAAACATATACACCAATAGAACAGAAAAGAGAGCTCAGAAATAAACCCATATATAGACAATCAATTCATTTACAACAAAGAGGTCAAGAATGTACAATGCGGGGGGTGGGGGGAGCCTGGTTGACTTAGTGAGTTACGCATCCCACTTCAGCTCAGGTCATGATCTCACAGTCAGTAAGTTTGGGCCCCACATCAGGCTTTGTGCTGACAGCTCAGAGCCTGGAGCCTGCTTCAGATTCTGTGTCTCCTTCTCTCTCTCTCTGCCCCTCCCCCACGCATGCTCTGTCTCTCTCAAAAAATAAACATAAAAAAATGTTTAAATGTACAATGAGGAAAGGATAGTCTCTTTAAAGCACGGTGTTAGGGAAACTGGATAACCACATGCATAGTAATGAAATTAGATCCCTATCTTATATCCTTCACAAAAATTAACTTGAAATGGATGAAAGATTTAAAGTTTAGGATCTGAAACCATAAAACTCCTAGAAGAAATGCAGGAGAAAAGTGTCCGGATGTGGCGCTTAGCAATAGATTTTTGGGTAGGACACCAAAAGCACAAGCAACGAAAGCAAAAATTAATAAATGGAACTACATCAAACTAAAGCACTTCTGCGTAGCAGAAGAAACAATCAACAAAGGAAAAAAACACATAAAGAATGGGAGAAGAAGTATTTTCAAATCATCTAGGGTTAATATCTAAAATATATTGGGGCGCCTGGGTGGCTTAGTCGGTTAAGCGTCCGACTTTCGCTTAGGTCATGATCTCGCGGTTCGTGGTTTCGGGCCCCGCGTCGGGCTCTGTGCTGACTGCCGGCTCAGAGCCTGGAGCCTGTTTCAGTCTGTGACTCCCTCTCTCTCTGACCCTCCCCTGCTCACGCTGTCTCTCTCTCTCTCTCCTAGAAATAAATAAATAAATAAAATAAAATATATAAATAATTCATACAACTCAAGAGTAAAAAAAAACCAACAAACAAAAACAAAACTACAATCTTATTTAAAAATGGCAGAGGAGGGGCGCCTGGGTGGCTTAGTCGGTTAAGCGTCCGACTTTCGCTTAGGTCATGATCTCGCGGTTCGTGGGTTCGGGCCCCGCGTCGGGCTCTGTGCTGACTGCCAGCTCAGAGCCTGAGCCTGTTTCAGTCTGTGACTCCCTCTCTCTCTGACCCTCCCCTGCTCACACTGTCTCTCTCTCTCCTAGAAATAAATAAAACATTAAAAAAAAATGGCAGAGGAGGGGCACCTGAGTGGCTCAGTCAAGTAAGTGTCTGGCATTTGGTTTGCTCTCAGGTCTTGATCTCATAGTCCATGATTTTGAGCCCCACATTGGCTCCATGCCGACAGCATGGAGTCTGCTTGGGATTCTCTCTCCCTCTCTCTCTGCCCCTCTCCTGTTTGCGCTCTCTCTCTCTCTCAAAAAAAAAAAAATAGAGGAATGGAAGATATTTCTTCAAACAAGACACACAGATGGCCAGCAAGTCCATGAAAAGTGTTCAACATCACTAAGCATCAGAGAAGTGCAACTCAAAACCACAATAAGATATCATCCTGTTAGGATGGCTATCATCAAAAAGACAAGAGGTAAGTGTTGGCAAGGATGTGGAGAAAAGGAAACCCTTGTTTCCACTGTTAGCAGAAATATTAATCGGATCAGCCACTGTGGATAACACTATGAGATTCCTCAAAAAATTAAAAATAGAACTACCATATGATCCAGCAATCACATCTCTGGGCACATATCCAAAGGAAATAAAATTAAGATCTCAAATAAGTACCAGCACGCCCATGTGTCTTGCAGCATTATTTACAATATCCAACACAGGGAAACGCTCTAAGTGTCCATCAATGGATGAATGGATAAATATATGTATAGATGGACAAATACACACACACACACACACACACACACACACACACACACTGGAATATTTTCAGCCATAGAAAAAAAGGAAATCTTGCTATTTGTAACAATATGGATGACTCTCGAGGCCATTATGCTAAGTGAAGTAAGTCAGAGAAAGAAACACTGTATGATCTCATTTATATGCGGAATCTGAACTCATAGAAACAGAACATAAACTGGTGATTTCCGGGTACTGAGGGGTGGGAAAACTGGGGGGATGTTAGTTAAAGGGTACAAACATCCATTTATAAGATGAAAAATTTGGGGGGAACCTAACAGACAGCATGGTGATTATGGTTAACAATATTGTATCATATACTTGAAAGTTGCTCAAAAGAGTAGATGTTAAGTGATGTCACCACTAAAAAGAATTAGTAATTGTGCACGGTGATGGATGTGTTAGCTAATCCCACAGTAATAATTATTTTGCAATATGTAAAAGTATCAAGTCAACACATCATATACCTTAAACATACACTGATATATGTCATTATATCTCAGTAAAGCCAGTGGAGAGGTTACCTATCTCATATATAACCTGTCTCATACGGATTTTATCTTTGTAGATTAGTTTAATATATGAGAACAAAAGCAAAATGGAAAAGCAAGTAAATCTAAACCCATAGTCACTGTAGAACCAGTGGAAGCGCATTCTGTATAAAGCCAAGCCATTCAATACATTGAGTTAATCTTAAATAACTACTGTAACTGTGTAGAGAGCTTTACTAGCACACTTGTCTAGCTATATCCAAATTGAGAGATGTGCAGAATATAGGGAAACAGGGGAAATGTGCATTCCCCCAACATCATCTAAGTCATGTTTCTCTGCATGTGGAGACTTACAACAACATCATGAGACTATAATCATCCTGTGTATAATTAGAAATTGAACTAGCAGCAAAAGAGCGTAGGTCCGATTCTCTTGCTTTTTCCTCTAATCTAATTGAAACTCATTTGTATATAATGTCCTCTGAGCCTTGCAAGCCATGAAAATTGGACCCTTGTAGTCTCTTGGGCACCACATTTGGCATGAGTTAACAATGTTCTCATTGAGCTGTGGATAAGGGGATAGATTTCCACTAAATAATTTGGACACTAATCAAAATGTATCCATCTGAGTGTATCTACGCATGTGCATCTCATGGTAACTTTTTAATAAATCCCACTGAAACTTCATCACCACCAGCACAATCAGCCACTTTGCTTCTACTTCCCTGCCCAATAATATTCCTTTTGCAATTCTTATATTAGGTCTGAGATTGAGGGATTTGCACATAAGATAGAGATACAGTAGAAGTCCTTGCATGTGTGATGCTTTGAATCTGCCAATTTTCTTTTGAAGGGAAGCAAAGATACTACAATTTAGTCTTCCAAAAGGCTTTACCTTCAGAAACGAAATTTTCAGGAATTAATCTTTCCAAGTGTACCATTCTGCACTGGTCCCCAAAGCATGCAATCTTTAGTTAGAATTTTAGGATCAATGGAATCCAGTAAAAGACGTTAAACTTTCAACTAAGGTTAAGATAATGCATAGTGAAACTGACATGCTGTTGTCATTCTGCTTATGTATAAAGAGTCTGACTTTGATATTTTTCCAGGTATATTAAGCACTTCAGAGCCAAGATATTCTTCCCAGAGATAGAAACAACCAAGGTAGGTGTTCGCTGTGGGGAAGAGGGCTTCCAGGAATGTGGCCCATTCAGTGTCAGGGAAGACATCATGCATTTGTTGCTACCCTTTGAGTTGCTTATCAGTGGAGCCACCTCAGACTAAGATTGATGTAAATAGGGTTTCCAGAACCCTGTTTTGCCAAATTTCTGTCTGGCCAGACTTTATCCAACACTCTTATTATCTAAAATTAGACCCTCTGATTAAGATTGAAGGAGGGAGGAGCACCTGGGTGGCTCAGTCGGTTAAACATGATTGATTTCAGCTCAGGTCATGGTCTCAGTTTGTGAGTTCAAGCCCTGAGTCAGGCTTCATGCTGACGTTGTGGAGCCTGCTTGGGATTTTCTCTCTTTCCTTCTCTCTCTGCCTTTCCCCTAATCATGCTCTCTCTCTCTCTCTCTCTCTATCCCAAAACAAATAAACTTTTAAAAAAACAGATTGAAGGCAGAAAACATATTATTCCTTCCATCTTATTTCAATCTCTTCCTTCCCTTCAGCCAAACATAGATCCATAATATATTCCATATGAAAAACAAGAATAGCATTAATACTTACTAAAGGATGGTGGGAAACATTGAATGGATAGCCTTTTTTATAACTCTTCACACATAGTAAGCACTCAAGAAGTAGTAGCTGTAGGTGCTCCTGGACACCACAGTATCTCTACCATGCCTCCTCTCCACCACTCTACCTTCACTTTTCTCACAACCCCTTTCACATTTATCATGCATCATGTTCATCAATGTATTGCCAATCACCCACTTTTATTAGGCTGTCAACACTTGGACAAAGTGGTCCAACTTAATCTTATACCCATGAAGACTGCAGTAAATACTCACTGAGTATAAGGTAGAACAAATAATAATAACAAAAAACTTCTAAGAATTATCAATAACAGTGTATTAAAAAACAGGCATAATTCTAATAATATTAATGTCTCTCCTTGCTGTATGACCTCTCCCTCTCTTAACTTTGATTCAAAAGAAGAGGCAAAAAAAAAAAGAGTGATGGGTACAGAATAGAGCACTTCTCAACATCAAGTTGTTATGCTTATTCCCTCCCCCCTACTTTGGCAATGACCAGTTTCATTATAGAAGATGAAGAAGTTCTAGAAAATTGCTGTATAATACTGTACACCTAAAAATTTGTTAAGAGGGTAGCTTTATGTTTAAGTGCTTTTATCGCAATACAAAAATGGTATTCTTTGAGATTTAGATTTATACCTTGTCTCAATCTGTTTTCCAATAACAATTGTTAAATATTTTTAAATAATTATTAAGCAAATAATCTGATTGATATAAAGTAAAAATCACAATAGCAAGTTACCTACATGGAATAATAGGCTGCAGATTTAAGAAATTCAACATAGGGGCACCTGGGTGGCTCAGTTGGTTAAGCGTCCAACTTTGGCTCACGTCATGATCTCATGGTTCATGAGTTCGAACCCAGCATCGGGCTCTGTGCTGACAGGCAGCTCAGAGCCTGGAGCCTGTTTCAGATTCTGTGTCTCCCTCTCTCTCTGACCCTCCCCTGCTTATGCCTCTCTCTCTCTCTCAGAAATAAAAAATAAAATAAAATATTATAAAAAAAGAAATTCAACATAAAGCAGCCAAGAGCAAGGAAAGTGACTCGGCAACGTTGACATAAGGAACAGAAAGACATTCCTTTCTAGCAAGACAAGACCCTTTTGAGGCTTTTTAAAGTCTTTTTAATGTTTATTTGTTTTTGAGAGAGAGAGAGAGAGACAGAGCATGAGTTGGGGAGGAGCAGAGAGAGGGAGACACAGAATCAGAAGCAGGCTCCAGGTCCTGAGCTGTCGGCACAGAACCCGATGCAGGGCTCGAACTCACAAACTTGTGAGATCATGACCTGAGCCGAAGTCAGACGCTTAACCAACTGAGCCACCCAGTGGCCGCAAGACAAGGCCCTTTTAAAGTCAATAGAGTATCTACCAATATGAACATTAAATTTACAGACTGTACAGAGAAAGACAAATACCATATGACTTCACTCATATGAGGACTTTAAGACATGAAATAGATGAACATAAGGGAAGGGAAGCAAAAATAATATAAAAGCAGGGAGAAGGACAAAACGTAAGAGACTCTTAAATACGGAGAACAAACTAAGGGTGGCTGGAGGGGGTGTGGGAGAGGAGATGGGCTAAAGGGGTAAAGGGGCATTAAGGAATCTACTCCTGAAATCATTGTTGCATTACATGCTAATTTGGATGTAAATTAAAAAATAATTTTTTAAAAATTTGGTTTGTGAAAGACCCCCACAAAGAGTGAAAAGACAAGCTATAGATTGAGAGAAAATATTTACAAGCCACATATCCACCAGATAATACATAATATCTGTGTATGAACTAGATATATAAAGAACTCTCAAGCTTCAACAGTAAAGAAAAAAAAATTTTTTTTTTAATTAATGGCAAAAGCCAAGGAGGGTGGGGGTCAGGAAATCATATAGACTGTAAGCTTGCAATGGCTGGAAACATGTCTTACTTTGTATGCTTCAGACAGTTCCTGACATTCAATCAATTTGTGTGGAATAAAAAAGTAAAATTTAAAAACCAAAATAAATAAAATACGCTATGTAAATGTCCCTACCTAACATGAATGCATATTCTTTCCAAAATTAGTTTCATAGGAAAAGACTTATTGAATGACTTTGCATGTGATCATTTGATTTGATCACCAAAGTGATTACAATCTTAAAAGGTTGAGCGGCTCCACACATCACAAGCACTAGAGCCACGTGGGCAAGATTCTGAATTGCGGTCTTAGTGCTTAGGAAGAAAATAAAATAAACAACCAAGTACTTTCATAGGGAGTAGCTTGGAGCAAAAGAGAAAAGGAAAATGACTTCATGGAGCTGAGAAACTGCACCAGGGTGAAAGAATTTACTTTCCTTGGCCTAACCCAGAATCAAGAGCTGAGCTCGGTCTTATTTCTTTTCCTGCTTCTGGTGTACATGACAACTCTGCTGGGAAACCTCCTCATCATGGTCACTGTGTCCTGTGAGCCTCGCCTTCACACCCCCATGTACTTCCTGCTCCGTAATTTATCTATTGCCGACATCTGCTTTTCCTCCATCACCGCTCCCAAGGTTCTGGTAGACCTTCTGTCACAGAGAAAGACCATCTCCTTTAATGGCTGCTTCACCCAGATGTTTTTCTTCCATCTTATTGGGGGGGTGGATGTATTTTCTTTGTCAGTGATGGCGCTGGATCGATATGTAGCCATCTCCAAGCCCCTGCACTACGTGACCATCATGAGTAGAGGTCGTTGCATTGGACTCATAGTGGCCTCCTGGGCAGGGGGCTTTGTCCACTCCATTGTGCAGATTTCCCTGTTGCTGCCACTCCCGTTCTGTGGACCCAATGTTCTTGACACTTTCTACTGTGATGTCCCCCAGGTTCTTAAGCTCGCCTGTACAGACATTTTTATGCTTGAGTTGCTGATGATTTCCAATAATGGACTGCTCACCACACTGTGGTTCTTCTTCCTCCTGGTGTCATATATAGTCATACTGTTAGTAGTGAGGTCTCAAGCAGGGGAGGGGAGAAGGAAAGCCATCTCCACCTGCACCTCCCACATCACTGTGGTGACCCTGCACTTTGTGCCCTGCATCTATGTCTATGCCCGGCCCTTCACTGCTCTCCCCACAGATAAAGCCATCTCTGTCACCTTCACTGTCATCTCCCCCCTGCTGAACCCGTTGATCTATACTCTGAGGAACCAGGAGATGAAGTCAGCCATGAGGAGACTGAGGAGAAGACTCATGCCTTCTGACAGGGAATAGACAGGTAGCTCCTTCCTTCTCACCACCCTTGAAAACGTTTGTCCATGAAATAAACTGCTATTTATTCAAGGATTTCTAATTAATTTTTATATTTCCACTAAGACCCAGAGGACTTTCAAAGATTCTGCTCAGCATGCAATAATAATGACAAAATCTGGGTTTCATGTTACAAAAGAAATCGAATTGTTAACCAGAGAGGTACATGTTGCTTTTCCAATATAGCCTTGGAAGAAATAAGGAAAACAGAATCAAAATATACTCAGTGTTATCAATTTGGAATTTCCTATTCTTGAGATACAGTTGTGTAAAAATAAATAAAGGAAACCTAACTGAGGTGCGCCTGGGTGGCTCAGTTAAGCGTCCAACTTCAGCTCAGGTCATGATCTCGCGGTTTGTGTGTTCAAGCCCTGCGTTGGGCTCTGTGCTGTCAGCTCAGAGCTTAGAGCCTGCTTCAGATTCTGTGTCTTTCTCTGACCCTCCCATGCTCACGTTTGCTCTCTCTCTCTCTCTCTCTCTCAGAAATAAATAAAACATTAAAAGAAAAAAAAGGAAACCTCATTGAAAATGGAGTGGGGGAGCTCTCACACTACCACTGGCTGTAGGAGGCATGCCTGGCCTTCCCCAACAGGAGGAGGGAAGAATTTCTCCTTGCCCAGCAACAGCCCAGCCAATGAGAACTCAGAAAAAACAGCCCCTCCCAGCTTCCTCCTTCCAAACAATAAAAGCAAGGTTCTCTCCCCTGTTTTTGCCATTTGCCTATGGTCTGCCATAGTTTGCTTGTTCTGAATAACAGTTCCTGGACCATTCCTAAATAAACTCATCCTGCAGGCAAAATAACTGGCTCTTTTGTTTTGTAAGGTCAACATTACATGGTGACCATAAAGGAACCTGAGGAGATGAACCCCTAAGGAACTAATGGCCCCCGGGAGCGTGCGTGTGAGGTACACACTGGAGCACCTTGCACTCTCTGTTCCCCTGAGTGATCGTTTTCATTTTGGTTCCACCAGATCTAGGTTCCCTCCTCCTGGTTAAGCTACACAATGTTATCTGGGATTCGGTTGGTTGGTTGGTTAGTCGGTTAGTTGGTTGTTTTTAGGATGGCACTGCCCTTTCTTGTGACTACTCTTCTGTTAACCGAGTCTGTGATTTTGAGTACTGGCACTTGAATCTGCCGAATTCTCTCAGGAAAGTCCTCCTTCTGGGCCTCAGTCTGGTTTTATGTTTAAAAACTGTGGTCTCAGGGCCACTGGATGGCTCAGTGGGTTAAGAGTCTGACTTTGGCTCAGGTCATGATCTCATGGTTCGTGGGAGCAAGCCTGGTGTTGGGCTCTGTGCTGACAGCTCAGAGCCTGCAGCCTGCTTCCCATTCTGTGCCTCTCTCTCTCTGCCTCTCCCTCACTCACAGTTTCTCTCTCTCTCTCTCAAAAAAAAAAAAAGAATAAACATTAAAAAATAATGTTAAACATGGAGGAGGGCACCCATGGGGATGAGCACTGGGTGTTATGTGGAAACTAATTTGACAATAAACTATTTGTAAAAAAAAAATAATAATAATGTTAAATAAATTAAAAAAAAAAAAAACACTATGGTCCCTCCCGAGGAACACTTTAAACTAATTGGACCAACTTAATCAAAATTAATTTAGAACTCCAGTGGCCATTAGAGGGCACTTTTGATCTTCTCAAACTTGCTTTTCTTGGATTAGAGGAGCACAGCTCTAAACTAACACAAATGAGCACTAGGGTGGCTCAGTTAGTTAATAGGGTCATGGTCTCCTGGTTCATTGAGTTCAAGTCCATCATCAGGCTCTCTGCTCTCACTGCAGAGCCTGCTTCAGATCCTCTGTCTCCCTCTCTCTCTGCCCCTTCCCCACTGGTTCTCTCACTCTCTCTAAAAATAAATACATATCCTTTTAAAAAACAAACAAATAAATAATAAAATAACAGAAACAGATGGGATGCCTGTTTCAGCTGGTGTTGAGGCTTCCAAGTGTATTCAGGAGACTCAAATCACCTCTTTATAAAATACCATTTCTAAATTAACTAAGGCAAATAGGTAATGGAAAAAAAACAAAAATGCTTTTGAGGATTTGTTCTCCCCTCCCCCCCTCTTTATCTCCATCCCCATTTTTATACCCTCCGCTTCTCTCGCTGAACTTCCCATTTTCTGCAAACCTCTCCCTACTCCCTCCTCCTCCAAATCCATTAGAACCTGTCTCTTTAAAATTAGACCCTCTGAGGACCCTAATGCTAAGCTCATAATTTCCTGTGTCTCCTGAACTAAGGCTGAACCATGAGCCATAGTTAAAAGATTGTCTAGAGTTACTGAAGGTCCTAGGGCACTTGGGTGGCTCAGTCGGTTGAGCGTCCCTCTTGATTCTGGCTCACATCATGATCCATGGTTCATGGAATGGAGCCCCAGGTAGGTCTCTGCACTGACTTCATAGAGTCTGCCTGGGATTTTCTCTCTCTCTCTCTCTGCCCCTCACCTGTACTTACGCGTGCACACTCTCAGTCTCTAAATAACTAAATAAACTTAGAAAAATAAAAGATAAAAGACGAACATGGTAAATACCATGCTGGGCATGCTCTGGAAAATCCTTTTGAAGTTACTGAGATGGTACCTTTACCCTTGGCTACCTAGGCCCAATGGACTGAATTGTACACGCTTGCTCAGGTCTGCATTTTTAGCAAAGGCAAGGGCGAAACTGCAAATCTCTAAACTGATAGTAGATATGCCTTTGGAGTAGACCATGGCTTTGTAAGGCTAGGAAACAGTGGGGCCTCCTCACTTCCAACAGGGACAAAATTTTAAATGGCCTCTATGCCCAGGAATTATTAGATGCCATACTCTCACCAGCCACTTTGGCCATTATCAAGATCCCTGGGTACCCAAACTTGATTCCCCGGAGGCTAAAGGAACCCACCTTGCTACTATTTTCACAAAAAAAAATAAAAAATGCTTTATATACCCCAAAAAAAGGAAGAATTTTTCCTTACACAGCAACCACCCGATGAGAATTCAGTGATAACAGCCCCTCCTTTTTTATAGACGAACAAAATTGATAAAAATGGCAAATACTTAAGATGTACAACTCAATGTTTTGATATATGTATGTGATCACAGTGGGAAACTGCATTAAGGTGGGATCCCTGTTATTTCCTAAAACTGCATGTGAATCTAAAATTGTCTATAAAAAATTTTTTTAACATTTTATTTATTTATTTATTTATTTATTTATTTATTTATTTTGAGAGGCAGAGAGACAGAGCATGAGCAGGGGAGGAGCAGAGAAGGAAGGAGATACAGAAGTCGAAGCAGGCTCCAGGCTCCGAGCGGTCAGCCCAAAGCCCGATGCAGGGCTGGAACCCACGAATTGAGAGATCATGACCTGAGCCCAAGTCGGCCACTTAACCGACTGAGCCACCCAGATGCCCCTAAGTAAAATTTTTAATAAAAAGAAAGAAAGCACCTGTCTCTGTATATACTCAGACATTCCCACTACATTCCTGCCCCGTTACCAGGAAGGGAGCTGAAACACATACTAGAGACATAACACATCTTGGGCATCGGGATATTACAAGATCTTTCATGAGGTAATCACATCTTTATGAAGTAAACACATCTGATTAAGTTAACCGTCTGGCTCTATAATACTAATGAGTTAACTATTACCTGAAAACTGTTCCATCTAAAGTCCACAGTCCAGTGGTTGACATCAGGTGCCTTGAAGTTAGCACAGCTTGGGTAAGTATACAGACCTCGCTGAATTATGAGTTTTGTGACCTCCAGCAAAGTCCTTACCCTGACTTTCCTCTGAACCGCAGACCCATTGGCAACCCCACCACTGCATTCCCTCAGCACCCAGTGCTTAGCTCTAGCACAGAACTCAGGATCCTGTTTCCTATTCCCTGTTCTCTTTCTTCCTATCTCCCCCACTAGGATTATGCTTTACTCATTATTGGATCCCCAGCACGGAGCATAAGTGGGATATAGTAAACCCACAATAAAAATTGTCAACTCAAAACAAACTCAATGACTTCACATTGTTTCTCAATCATTTCTGCTCCTCAAATCATTGGAGGATCTGGTTAAGAAAACAACAAATTTGTTTTTACTCTCTGATAACATGACTCCCTAAAACTGATGGAGACCTAGGAAGCTGCTTCAGACCATGCAAATACATCAAAAAGGTTGGAATAAAGTGGAAAACATTATTTAATATATCAAGGCAGTATTTATTTGTTTACTTAGAACGCTATGGATAGCTGCTGGAAGGTTTTGGGGTTTTTTGTTGTTGGTGGTTTTTGTTTTTTTTTTTTTAGTCTTAGATCTTAAATATCAGTCAACAAATCAGATGCTCAAAGGCCCTGAGGTAGGGACTTGCCCAGAACATTCAAGAAATAGCAGGGAGGCCTTTGTAACTTAGATGAGAGCATCCAAGAAGTGGAGAGGTAGGAGTTGAGGTCAGAGAAATCATGGGACCATAGGACCCAGTATTAGGACATTTTAGATCATTGTAAGGATTTTGACTTTCACATTAGGGAATCAAGGACATCAAAAAGCAGAATAATGGTGTTTTAATAGAACTGCAGGGGCTCCTATGATGAATAGATTGAAGAGGGCTAAGGACGAAAGCAAGAAGACCAATGAAGAGGTCACTGCAACAGAAATAATGAAGACATGAATTAAGGTAATAAGGATGGAGTTGGTGAAAGGTTGGGAAAAAACACTTTGAAGGTCGAGCAAGAATTTGCTGGTGGATCCAGTGTGGGTTTCTGGCTACATGTGTAACCTGCGAGAACTCCATCATCCATCATGGTTATCAGCCCATTGAGAACTTCACTCCCTCTGGACAGCCCCAGTGGGTTCAACGGTCCTCCTAAAACCTGTATGTCACACGTCAGGACTCCCGTGCATGAGTGACACTGTCTGAGAAAGTTGTTCAGAATCCCTAAGAATAGAAATTTATTTCCCAACAGGAAAATTGCTGAAAGGAAACACGAGGGCTAAAAGGGGGGTTCTGGCTAAACCAATCTAAGGGGTTTCCTTACTGAAGATCCGATATCACTGGGGGTGGGGGGTAGAGAATGAGAAGCCTGATTAAATGCTGAGGGTGATCAGCTATGGAGGGTGGGGTGTTCTGGCTAACCTGGATTAGCAAGAGTATCGCTAACATTGGACAATGCAGAGACAGAGACAGAGATCCAAAAGTTGAGCCCTGGTTAAAAAGTTCAGGGAAGCGGCACCAGAGGAAGAGGAGGAGGTCAGAGGAGGGAGACCTCAGTGGCTCACTCAGTTAAGCATCTGACTTTGGCTCAGGTCATGATCTCATGGTTCGTGGGTTCGAGCCCAGCGTCGGGCTTTGTGCCTACAGCTTGCTCAGAGCCTGGAATCTGCTTCAGATTCTGCGTCTCCTTCTCTCTCTCTGCCCTTTCCCCCTCACGCTCTGTCTCTCAAAAATAAATAAAGGTAAAAAAAATTTTTTAAGTTCAGGGGAGCCTGAGTAGAGTTTGGCCAAGGATAGAATCTTCCTCACTGCTACAGAATTTTAGGCCCTAACAAAAATGCGTGTTCCTAAGTGTATGTACCAAATTATGTCTTAATTACTCCCACAGAAACAACCTCACCATCCACAGAATCTTTCCACAGTCACATCCAACTGTATTCCCTCTGATAATTCTTACACCAATTTGGGGATTAAGGAATTGGTAAATATAATGGGACGTTACGAATCAACGTGGAAGAGACAAGACAATACTATTCCTTGAGTCTGTCCTTTTCCATATAAAGTTAGAAAAGTAGCCACCGAAATCACTGGCCTTCAGAGGGCTATGTAGCACAATTTTCCAGACCTGAATGGTTCCCGAGGTTCATGTGAACATAATTTAAAATGGAGTCTTTGAAAGAAGATTGGAGATTTTAGGTAAGAAGTATAACTCTACCTGAGTGTGTGTGTGTGTGTGTGTGTGTGTGTGTGTGTGTGTTATCTGAATGTCTATGTGTAAGAGTGAAAAATAAGGGGCACCTGGGTGGCTCAGTCAATTAAGTGTCTGACTCTTGATTTCAGTTCAGGTCATGACTGCACAGTCATGAGATTGAGTCTGAGCACAGAGCCTGCTTGGGATTCTCTCTCTCTCTCAAAAAAAAAAAAATGTATATGTATATATATGAAAAGATGGAGAAGCTGGAGAATGTTGCCCGAATTACCAAAGGTAGTTTGTGAACATGGGATGTATTCCTTTCTAACAAGCCTGACTCAGGGTTTGAGGTACTTTCTATCCTTTTACATAAATAATCTATTATTTACAGTGGGGGGGGTCACTGTGAAAGACTTTCATAACTAGGTTGGACTTCCTCAGTAACTACTGAGTTGGTATTTTCTGATGAGCATTTTCTCTCTCTTGAAACTAGTCAGGATTAATAGGTGAGCCATCATTCAGTTCAACACACTCCATTTACTGATGATCCTGCAGTATTAACATAATACTAGTCATAACAGACCACCAGCCTGTATGCTGACACCTTTGCACATGTTAGTTCATCTCATCATCATAGCCTCCCCATGAGATGGGTATTTTAAGCCCCCTTCCATGGATGCAGAAGTCAAGTTTCTCACTTGTCCAAATCACCAAGCCAGGACTTGAGCCCAGGAGGCTCTCACTGCAGAGACCAAATACTGGATTTCTCTGGTTTGTTAAGATGATATTGAACAAGAAGCCAGATCAAGCAAGCACTCTTTTATTTCATCAAACATCTATTTTCATCAAAATTGTGTGTTCTGGGGCCTCTGGATGGCTCCGTCGGTTGAGCATCTGACTCTTGATTTCAGCTCAGGTCATGATCTCAGGGTTGTGAGATCAAGCCCCGTGTTGGATTCCATGCTAAGCAAGGAGCCTTCTTACAATTCTCTCTCTCCCTCTCTCTTTGCCCCTCCCCACTCTCTTTCTAAAGACAAAACAAAAAAAGCAAAAACTAATATGTACTGATGAAGCTGTTTTAGACTACATGTTTGGGAAATACACAGTTCCTCTAAAAAATTGGGAATCTATTTAAATACACTGCATGTCTGTGAAAGTAATGACCTAGCATTTTTCTTTGAGATAACACACGTACAATCATACTTATTATGGATTATGGATTGGGCAATGCTCTAAGTATTGATGCTTTGGCAAGGTCAATTCACTTAATCCTCACAAAAATCATATGAGGGAGATGCTATTGCTTCCAAATACTAATGCAGAGACTGAGGCCAAAGGGGTAAAGCAACTTGCCCATGTTTGCATAACCAGTAGGTGCCCAGCTGGAATGTGAACAGGCAGGTTGGTGCCAGAGTCCCCAGGTACCCACTGTATGCTGTGATACCTCTTAGTAGTTTTTTTTCCCGCTTTCCTTCTTAAATAGACTGTGGACAAAATCACACACAGATGCGATAAAACCTAATGGGAACATGAGCTAAGTGAAAAGAAATTTCTTCATTCGAACTGAAAAGCACACACAAAAAAAGTGAGGGGGAAGTGACGTTCACCTTTCTTCTGTTTCTGATTATGGTAAGAAACAGGAGATAAACTGCAAAGAAAGAAATTAAGGCCCATTTCAAGGATTTGTGAAAGGAAAAGAAAGGAATTCAAAAGCAATAAGATTATATGGTAAGTAGACATTTCATGTTATAAGAAACTGCCAAGTTGTTTTCACAGAAGGTCATGCCATTTTACATTCCTACCAGAGCTCCAATGCCTCTCCATTTTTGCCTATTCTTTTTTCTATGTGTATTGATTTTATTATGAGAGACAGAAGGAGAGTGTGAGCAGGGGGAGGGGCAGAAAAGAAGAGGGAGGAGAGAAGACCAAACAGGTTCCATGCTGTTAGCACATAGCCGGATGCAGGGCTTGATCCCATGAACCATGAGATCATGACCTGAGCCAAAATCAACACTTGGACGCTTAACCTACTGAACCACCCAGGCGCCCCTGCCTATTCTTGATATATTTGTCTTTTTTATGTTGGCCATTCTAATAGATGTGTACTGTGATTTTAACTGACATTTCTTCAGTGATAAATGATGCTGAGCATCTTTTCATGTGTTTATTTGCTATTCTTATATCCTTCTGTTGAACTGTCTTTTCAAACCATTTGTCTTTGTGTTTTATTCGGGATATTGGTTTTCTTATCATCGAATTTTAAGAGTTACAGACATTCTACTCCTAGGTAGAAGTCTACTGACCCATGAGAAGTAAAAACGTATGTCCACACAAAGACCTGTACATGATTATTTATAACTGCTTTAATATGTAATAGCCAAAAACCAAGAAACAACCCAAATGTTCATCAATAAGTGAATGGATAAACACACTGTGGTATGTCCACACAACTAAATGGAAGAAAATATTGACACACACAAATGCATGGATACATTTTATGAGTGGGAAAAAAAAAAACAAAACAAAAAGGAAGTCTATGTTATAGGATTCAATGTATAGAAAATTGTAGAAAATATAAACAAATATGTACTGACAGAAAGCAGATCAGTGGTTGCCTGAAGAAGAGGGGCAAAGAGGACATATAACAAAGGTTCACGTAACAAAAACACTTTTGGGGTGATAGATGTGGTAACTATCTTAAATATAGTGATGTCATTGAGTATATGGTTATGTCCAAACATCAAAGTATATACTTCAAATACATGAGCCTATTGTGTGTCAATGATAGCTGTATAAAAGATAATAATAATTTTAAGAAACAAAGTAGAACCATGAACAGAAGAGAAGCTCTGAGTTACACCTTCATTTCCATAGCTGAGGAGCTATTCACCACACATGGGTTTTGGTGCCTAAAGTAGTGTAAAATAAAGGTAGAAGTAAAGAAGTCTTGTTAAGTGAGAATAGATCACTAGAGAAGAATTTCATGACCTTAATTTTTTTTGTTTTTCATAGAATTAAATTTGTAATTTATTTTTGTAAGTTTATTTACTTTGAGAGAGAGGATGAGGTAGAGAGAGCATAGGAGGGGCAAAGAGAAAGAGAGAGAGAGAATCCCAAGCAGGCTCCACATTGTCAGTGCAGAGCCCAACTTGGGACTTGAACCCATGAACAGTAAGATCATGACCTGAGCCAAAATCAAGAGTCAGTGATCACCAACTGAGACACACAGGTGCTCCTAAATTTGTGATTTAAAATAGGAGTGTTTCTGTGGAGTTTAGTCCAAAGAGAACCACTTTGCAGATAGTGGTTCTTAAATCATTTAAATGGAACATGCAGGGGCACCTGGGTGGCTCAGTCAGTTGGGCATCCAACTCTTGATTTTGGATCAGGTCATGATCCTAGGGTCATGGGATTAAGCCCCATGTTGGGCTCTATGCTGAGCATGGAGCTACTTGGGATTCTCTCTCTCTCTTCCTCTGCTCCTCTCCCTGGCTCATGTGCTCTCTCTCTCTCTCACACTCTAAAATTAAAAAAACAACAACAAAAAATTTTTTAACGTTTAAATGGAGCATGCAATCTGGAAAACAAACCAAACACGTTCCCTTTTCCACACACCAAACTGACTCCATTTTTTTGTCCCTCATGCTCCAAGAGTCCCTTCCTGAATATTTCACATCTACCTGTTTACCTTTAACACTTAAAACTTCTATATTTAGAATACTATTTCTATGTCACATCTAAAATATTTATAATTTACAGAAGAATATGTGTGCTTGTATTAATCAAATGTTATTTTCCACACATTAGCAATAATTTCAGAACAGCTCTTCATGTAGTAATAGCGGCTCCCTAGTTTTCAGTCCTAATACCTAATTATTTAAACCTGCTGTGTTAAGGGAAAGTGAATTCTTCTTTGAGATAATACTTTTCATTTTTCCCAAGCTACACAAGTAAGAGGAAACATGATTCAATGGAGTTGGGAAATAGCACAAGGGTAAAAGAATTTATATTTATTGGACTTACTCAGTCCCAAGACCTGAGTTTGGTCCTATTTCTTTCTTTGTCCTTGGTGTACATGACAACTCTTCTGGGAAACCTCCTCATCATGGTCACTGTGACCTGCGAGTCCCGTCTTCACACGCCCATGTACTTCCTGCTCCGCAACCTCTCCATCTTGGACATCTGCTTCTCCTCCATCACTGCTCCCAAGGTCCTCGTAGACCTCCTGTCAAGGACGAAAACCATCTCCTTCAATGGCTGCATCACTCAGATGTTCTTCTTCCACTTCCTCGGGGGAGTAGACATCTTTTCTCTCTCTGTGATGGCCTTCGATCGCTACATGGCCATCTCCAAGCCCCTGCACTACGTGACCATCATGAGCAGGGGGCGATGCACGGCCCTCATCATGGCCTCCTGGGTGGGGGGCTTTGTCCACTCCATCGTGCAGATTTCCCTGTTGCTGCCCCTGCCCTTCTGTGGACCCAATGTTGTTGACGGCTTCTACTGCGATGTCCCCCAGGTCCTCAAACTCGCCTGCACCAACACCTTTGCTCTTGAGGTCTTAATGATTTCCAACAATGGCTTAATCTCTACACTATGGTTTGCCTTCCTCCTTGTGTCCTACACAGTCATCTTGACTATGCTGAGGTCTCATGCTGGGGAGGGCAGGAGGAAAGCCATCTCCACCTGCACCTCCCACATCACCGTGGTGACCCTGCACTTTGTGCCTTGCATCTATGTCTATGCCCGGCCCTCTACCATCCTCCCCACAGATAAAGCCGTATTTGTCACCTTCACTGTCATCTCCCCGCTGCTGAATCCCTTGATCTACACCCTGAGGAACAAAGAGATGAAGTCGGCCATGAGAAGACTGAGGAGAAGACTCATGCCTTTTGTAATGGAATAGTGCAAGAATCTCCAACCTCTTCATCACCAAGGACTCCTTTCATTATTTTTTCCATAGAGTCATATTTATATACCCAAATACATTGTCAACAAACCAACTATATTTACTAGATAGCAATATTATTTTTCTATTGAGTTACTGATAACTCAAGTTTGTGGGAACATTAACTACTATTATAAGACTGAGCTGATTGATGTGTTTCTATTCAAAGACAACTATATAGCAGGTAAGGAGATTGATTGAATTGAACACCTTTTTCAAGAGGCAAGTTAAGAGAAATCTAGATATGAGTGATTTGGGCAAAATCTTATATCAATGAATTACAGAGAAAAGTCTTCAGACACCCAGTCTATTGCTCTTCTGGCATAAGAAGGCAATGAGTTACATTACCAGAACTGTCTACACCATACTGCAATCCTGTTCTAAGAAAGATCTTACAATCAATGCCTTTGTAGTACACATTTATGGGTGCATATGCCCTATCACAAATTAAGGAATTTTCTCACCTCAAACTCCACATGGGCATGTGACCACTGAGAACCTCAGCACTGCATAATGATTGTCCTCATGGGTTCATATCAGGATTGAAGAATCTTGGGCCTAAAAGGATTTATCTCATCCAGAGCCAAACATGCCAGATTCACATTCTCGTGATAAGTTTAGACAAAGGCAGAACTCAGGAATCCTACACAAAGAGCAACTCATTCTTATTATTCAAGAACTGATTTTCCAGTCCATTGGCTTCACCATTAAGTATTTACATTCTTCCCACCAAAGAGAAAGAAAGGATGTGTGCAAGTAAGTAAAATTCTAATCAGGCTGTTTTTCAATCTGTTGGTGTTTGGAAAGAAGTGGTATAGGCTAGTGTTTTATCTGGGAAAGCATGGTAAAGAAGTAAAGTAAAAGACTAAAGCATTGTAACCTGAATCCAGATCCAATCTCTGCCATCCACCAGCTATGTGACCTTGAGCAAGTTATTTTATCTCTCGCCAGGTTATAATTCATCTATGCAAAGATATTTATAGTATCCATCCCATGGAGTCATTGATACAGTTAATAGGAAATGGTATGTGTGAAACATACAGTGCCCAGCAGATAGTAAATGTTCAGTGCAAGGCAAATGTCATTTTCAGTATCACCCTTACTGCTCTGCCTAACACCCATTCAGTCCCCCATGGGCTTATTACACACTTCTCCAACATGGCCCATATTCCTCATCATCAAGGGGAAAAAAAACCTCATGGGATAAAAAGCAGAGTAATGCACACTGAACTCAAAACATCTATCATCTTAAAATTTCTAGTGTTCTGTTATTAAAACATGACAATAGGTTTGCTTGCTCTTTATACAGCTTAAAAAGATATCCTATAGCTAATGAGATACAGTACAGGAGAGTTTCACATCAAAAGAAGGTAATGAGTCAAAGATAAACTGTAGCTTTGCGAGTGGGATAAAGGGTCAGACCAAAAAATCAGACTCAATAGCATAGAAGAGAGCCCAAGTATACCCTCCTACACTGCTGGTGGGAATGTAAACTGGTGCAGCCCCTCTGGAAAACAGTGTGGAGGTTCCTCAAAAAATTAACAGAACTCCCCTAGAACCAAGCAATAGCACTGCTAGGAATTTACCCAAGGGATACAGAAGTGCTATGCATAGGTGCACATGTACCCCAAAGTTCATAGCAGCACTCTCCACAATAGCTAAAACATGGAAAGAGCCTAAGTGTTCATCAACTGATGAACGGATCAAGAAGATGTAGTTTATCTATACAAGGGAATACTACATGGCAATGAGAAAGAATGAAATCTGGCCATGTGTAGCAACATGGATGGACCTTGAGGGTGTTATGCTGAGTGAAATAAGTCAGGCAGAGAAGGACAGATACCATATATTTGCACGTATTAGGAGGAACTTAATGGAGGACCATGGGGGAGAAGAAGGGGAAAAATAGTTGGAGAGAGAGAGGGAGGCAAACCATGAGAGACTCTTGAATGCTGAGAACAAACTGAGGGCTGGTGGGGGTGGGGGTGATGGGCACAGAGGAGGGCACTTGGCACTTGTGGGGATGAGCACTGGGTGTTATATGGAAACCAACTTGACAATAAACTATTTAAGAAAAAAATAAACATTAAAAAAAGAATGATAAACATTAAAATAAAATAAAATAAAATAAAATAAAATAAAATAAAATAAAATAAAAGAGAGCCCAAGTAGGGTTAGCCAATGGGTAGTGAGTATTGAGGATGAATTTCAGTTATATTTGTCATCGGATCTGGGCTGGCCTCATAAGCATTCATCAACTAACTGGCTCCATCATTTACCACTTCCTGTCACTTGATCAATCAACTCTAACTTTTTACAGTATTAATCTACTTCCTCTAGCATGGAAATTCTAAGAATAATTCATACTTGAGTCACCATTCATAGTGTCCTACTACATTACTCGGATAGCTTTGGTCTCGAGTCCTTAGGCTTTTTTTTTTTTTTAATGAAATTGCCTATAAAAAGTGCACACCACAAGCCACTTCATAGTCCATTTCATGCAAATGTGTCTTCTCTTTTCCTTCCTATCTCGGACTTTTATCGCTATGTCACAATTGGGTGGGAGCAAAGACATATGGGGTCTGAATCATTATGTCACTAGAGCATAATCCCGAAGGTCAAGAACACAGAAACCTCTTCCACACCATTGCTCCTGACCCTTCCTCAAACCATCTCTAAATAAACATACAACATAAACTGATCAGTAATTCAGGGGAAGGGAAAAGCAATAGCATCTGATTACACAAACATACATCATTTATGTGGATGACATAAAATCACAATGTGGGTTGCATTTTTTCCATTTAAATCAGCTTTTATTATTTTTGAAGTTCTGCTGCTCAGAGCCATAGGAAACTTAACAGACTCTGGGCATACATAAGGCTTTCAAATTACCCTTTCCTGCATCACTCCCTGAATCAAACACTTTAAAATTTTTTTTAATGTTTATTTACTTTTGAGACAAATAGAAACAGAGTTTAAGGGGAGGAGAGGCAGAGAGAGGAGATGCAGAATCTGAAGCAGGCTCCAGGCTCTGATCTGTCAGCACAGACCCTGACGCGGGGCTCGAACCCACAGACCGTGAGATCATGACCTGAGCCAAAGTCAGATGCTTAACTGACTGAGCCACCCAGGTGCCCCCTGAATCAAACACTTTAGTGATAAACATCTCTGGGTACCCATGAACCCAACAACATATAACAAGTCCAAAGTAATTAAATTGATGAATATCAGGAGCTGTCAGTGTGCTACCCCTCCTAGGTCTTAAGTGAGCTGTGGATCTCTGAGATGCAGTAGATTAAAGTAATTGCAGAGGGACAAGGTACATATTGCATTAAACAGAAATTGCACAGATAAATCTACACTGTCCAGTCTCTGAGAGCTGCCCTATCAGTAGCCACAGAGCTTTAATTTTTCCATTGGTACTCTTTTACTTAAGTTTCATTTCCCAGCTGATTGCAAGCAAATAGATTTTGGTCAAGAGGAAGACTGCACAGTCCTTGGTGTGGTTGAACACAACTCTTTCTTCCTGAGCCAAGGGGGATAATGCACTGTCTCATGTGCTTCCTCCAGAGAAAAAGTTATGTCCTGAATGTGCATTGGGACTTCTGCATTATGTGTGAGATGGGGTGGAGAGGGGGAGAGAGAGAAGGGCTTGGTGACATTTTAATGACTCCCATAGGAACTCCACTGAATTGGCCACTCAGCTTCTATGCACATGCCCAACAGTATTCCCTTTGCTCATTCCTATATTTGGCTTGTGACTGAGGGACTAGTCGAGATGGCCGATGCACTGTAAGGCAACGTGGAGGAGTCAGTAGGATGTGATTCCCTGGGGCTGCCTTTTCCCATCTGCAGGGAGAAACTAACAAAATCACTAACCTTGAGGTGGGCTTTCCATTACACATAGAAGTTGCCCGGAACCTACTTCCTGTCAGACGCGGCTGGAGCTTCATAAGAAGATCAATTTCCCAGTTGGAGACTGAGGTCAGACAGTGTTGGTACGTGTGAACCTTCCGAAACTGGAAAGCTGTTAGTGTGGATTTTTCAGAAATGCCACACGTGTATAGACTGTTCCTATTGAAACCATAACTCTAACGAAGCAAATTAGAGTGGTGGTTTTTCACTACTAGGAAAAGGGGAAGTAACGATTACGGAATACAAGAAGGTCACTTGACTTCAGGGATGTGATGTGTTCTACTTGGTGAGATGTCGAGATTCAATGTGTTTTGAAAGTGAGAAGGTGCTAATATCCCAGCTCTTGGGAGGGTGATTGCCTTGGAAAAATAGCACCGAGACAACAATTCCTGAATCCAGGATGTGTTTCTTCACTGGGAATGGAAGTTTGGGGGCTTTGAGTAAGGTGTTTTAATGGCTAGCTTGTTTCTCTATGCCCTTAAGTGCTAATGAGTATCAATCATGCTCCTAAAATTTTTAGAGACTTAATTAAGAATAGAAGGCTTTCAACATTGGGAAAAAGAAAAAACTGTGACATGAGAAATTCAACTCCATGTAGAGAATAGGCATCATTTGCTCGGTGGGAAGCTGGGAGATGAGGGTAGCCCTCAGGCTGTAGGCTCTGTCTAAGCTTAACAAGCTTGTTTCCAAAGGATGGGGTCTCCTAGGGGGTGATTTCTTTTTAATGTTTATTTTTAAGAGAGTGTGACAGAGACAGAGCATGAGCGGGAGAAGGGCAGAGAGAGTAGGAGACACAGAATCCAAAGCAGGCTCCAGAATCTGAGCTGTCAGCACAGAGCCCGGTGCAGGGATCTAACTCACGAACTGTGAGATCATGACCTTAGCCGAAGTCAGATGCTTACCCAGCTGAGCCACCTAGGTGCCCCACCCTGGAAGTGATTTCTAAGAAATTCTTGTGATCTGTATCTTGACCTTGCAAAGATTGGGGGCACCTAGGTGCCTCAGTTGGTTGACCTGGTTCAGTTCAAGTCATGATCTCGTGGTTAGTGGGTTTGAGCCCCGTGTCAGGCTCTGTGCTGACTGCTCAAAGCCTGTAGCCTGCTTCAGATTCTGTGTTTCCCTTTCCCATCGCTTTCTCTCTCTCTTTTTCTCTCCCTCTCAAAAATAAATAAAAATAAACATTAAAAAAGACACGTAAGATTGTATTCCTTTGTCCACCCCCCCCCCGCCACTCACTGTTATGCATGTGTTTCAATTCAATATGCACCATATATTTTCAAAGTAGCCTTCCCACTCTTTGTAAAAAGATAGCATCCTTAGAAACCCACCAGATCCATTATATCCGAGACGAGTTTATATTTAAAGTAATGCTACTCGGATCTCATTTCTGCACCTTGCATTGGAGCACTGCATGCAGTACCTTGGTGAAGGTACCTCTGGAGACAGCAAAGTCTGCTCTTTCGGACTCTGCTTTTCTTTATGACCTCCTCTCACAGGACAGGATGCGCAGTCTCCTAACACTCGCATCCTACTTCCCCTTGATTGGAAAAGATTCTTTTTTCTTTGCACCATTTTCTGGGAAGGGCTGATCGACACTGGTAAGAAGGACAGGTGCAGTGGTTAAGAGCATCCATCTTTGCAATAAGACAAAGCTTAGTTTGAGACATGGCTCTGCCAGCTGTGAGACCTTGTGCAAGTTACTTGCTCTTTCTGTGCCTCATTTTCCTCATCAACAAAGTCAAAATAATATCTACTTCACATGGATACTATAGGCTTTGGAAGAGATAAAGTAAAGCAGTTGGTATAGCACATAAGAAATACTCCATAAATGTTCATTAAAAGCAATTTTATTTCGTTTTGAGAGAGAAACAGAGCATAAATCGGGGAGAGGCAGAGATAGAGGGAGACACAGAATCCGAACCAGGCTCCAGGCTCTGAGCTGTCAGCACAGAGACTGATATGGGGCTCAAACCATTGAACCATGAGATCATGACCTGAGCCGGAGTCAGATGCTTAACCAACTGAGCCACTCAAGTGCCCCTGATGAGGTTAATTTTTGAATTGATAGACTCAGTAGAGCAGATGAATTGCCCTTCCCAATTAAGGTGGATGTCATTCAATCCTTTGGGGGCCTGAATAGTTTAACAAAAGTTAGAGAAAGGAGAAATTTGCCCCTCTCTCCTGCCTCACTGCTTGAGTTGGAACATCTCATCTCATCTCATCCTTTATACCATTGGTTCCCTGGTTCTCAGGCCATCAGACTAGGACTGAATTACACGAACAGCTTTCCTGTGTCTGCTACTCACAGACAACAGATTGTGGGACTTCTCAGCCTCCATAAGACAATTTTTAATAATAATTCCCCTTTTACGTATATATATATGTAGGCATATATATGTTCATCACACATATATTGTCACAGTGGTTTCCTGAGCAGATCTGAAACCTGTTAACTAATTTGATGATCCAAAAGAAAGATTCTAGAGTCAATTGCTGTCATCCATTAATATGTTTCTATGTTCCAGGTTGATCAGACTCCTTTTGGAATGATTTCTCCACCTTCTTGCCATGGTATGTATAACGCAGGGTATTCTTAATTCTGGGATCTGGAGACCTGAAATCTCCTGCAGTCGTTATTCTGAACATCTGTCCTTGTCGCTCCATGTCGTTACAAAGACCCCCAAGACGGGGACATAGATGAATCTGAACAAACGATATTGGAATGACAAGGGAGCTCTTTATCTTATTTTTCTGTGTGAGCAAAAAGTATATTACCATAAGGAGCCGTAGTCACTTAAGGATTTTTTAAATAAGATTAGAAAAGCAAATGAAAGATGAAATCCAAAAATTAAAACCAGAATCAGAGAAAGAATAGGAGGGCAGCCTGCAGAATACAAGGATTTGGGATGACCTGAAGTCCGTAAGTGAAGGGTGCCTGGGTGGCTCAGTCAGCCAAGCATCCAACTTCAGCCCAGGTCATGATCTCATGGTTCATGAGTTCAAGCCCTGCATCAGACTCTGTGCTGACAGATCCTGTCTCTCTCTTTCTCTGCCCCCTCCCCTGCTCATGTGCCCTCTCTATCAAAAATAAAATAAAGTAATTGAGTCCCTAAGCAAGAGAAAAATAAGAAAGCAACTCTCAGGTTGCGTTTTAACTATAAAAGTAGCCATTATGAAAGTAAGTAGTCTATTCATTGTCACTTGAAATGAAATTCATTCTTTAGACATGAGATTAAAATGCTACAATCACTATATGCTTATTATTTTTTACATTTTATGGAAGTATAATGTACATACATACAGAATTCTCCGTGAATGCATGGCTCAATGAATTTTCACACACGCTGAATATGCTTTTATAACAATCACCCTGATCAAGAAACAGAACATCATCAGCACCTTGGAAACCTCCCTCATGTTTCCTTTAGCTTTGTATATTTTTGTCCTTTATATGAACAAACTAAGAGAGTGCACGTTCCTTTGTGTCTGGGTTATTTGGCTCAACATTGTAAACATAATGAGGTTCATTCATACCATTACACATAGTGTAGCTCATCCCCACTGATGAGCAGTATTGTGTGGATTTGACACAATGTATCTTTTCTACTGGTGGTGAGTATTTGTGTCTTTCTCCAGTTTGAAGCAATTACAAACAGTGCTGCTATGAAGATTCTAAGATATCTCTTGCGGTGGATGTGACATATGTATTATTTCCCAGGGGTGGAATAGATGGTTGTATGTATATATTTCCATCCTTTTTAATGTTTTTTTTTTTTTTACTTATTTTTGAGAGACAAAGAGAGACAGCGTGAGTAGGGGAGGGTCAGAGAGAGAGGGAGTCACAGAATCTGAAGCAGGCTCCAGGCTCTGAGCTGTCAGCACAGAGCCAGACGCGGGGCTCGAACCTACGAGTTGTGGGATCATGACCTGAGCTGAAGTTGGATGCCCAACCGACTGAGCCACCAGGTGCCCCTATATTTCCATCCTAAGCGATATATGAACAGCATTTGCAGATTTAACTCAACAGCAAAGTGACTTTGTGAGTTTCACACACCCTCCAGCAGTGTATGAATGTTCCAGTTGATCCACATCTCCACCATCATGTGGTATTTCTCATCGTCTTCAATTTAGCCATGTTTGTGTATAGGTAGTAGTTTCTTCCTGTAATTTGTTTTAATGTTTTTTATTTATTTCTAGGAGAGAGAGAGAGTGACAGCGTGAGCAGGGGAGGGTCAGAGAGAGAGGGAGTCACAGACTGAAACAGGCTCCAGGCTCTGAGCTGGCAGTCAGCACAGAGCCCGACGCGGGGCTCGAACCCACGAACCGTGAGATCATGACCTAAGCGAAAGTCGGACGCTTAACCGACTAAGCCACCCAGGCGCCCCTCTTCCTGTAATTTTAATTTGTGTTTCCCTGATAACTAATGACATTGAATTGGCATTTTGGATGTTTTCTCTTGTACAGTTTTGGTTGGTGTCTTTTGCCATTTTCTGATTCAGTCATCATCTCTTTTGGGGGTGCTGATTTGTAGAAGCTTCTTTATTTATTTTGGGCATGAATATTTTTTCATATATATATATCAAATATATGTATGAAATATTTTTCATAATATATATATAGTAAACATCTGGTCCCATTTGTGGGTTATCTTTTAATTCTTATAATGTCTTCTGTGAACAAAATTCTTCACATAGTCGAATTTACACTTATTATTATTTTAAGTTTCAGATTATATAGTAAAAGTGCAATTGAATAAGTGCACAGACCTGTCACCTGTATTTCAGTGACCACAGTGATAAAATCTATCTGCTTGGATGACGGAGTCAAATGAACAGGTAATCCTCCACCTACTGGTGACATGCTGAATTGCAGGCACAGCTCATGCATTGCAAAAGCTTCCTCCTGAGACAAACGCCAAAACTCAAGTGCCAGAAAGGAAAACACCCTCTTTAACTCCTCTGTTATATAACACCCTCTTTAACTCCTCTGTTATTTCTTCCAAAGATATACTTGAAAAAAGGATCTGTGACCCAATGGATCAGGGAAACTACACCAGAGTGAAAGAATTTATTTTCCTGGGAATTACTCAGTCTCGAGAGCTGAGCTGGGTCTTGTTTGGCTTCTTGTTTTTGGTGTACATGACAACTCTGCTGGGAAACCTCCTCATCATGGTCACTGTGACCTGTGAGTCTCACCTTCACACTCCCATGTACTTCCTGCTCCGCAATCTCTCTGTGCTTGACATTTGCTTCTCCTCCATCACTGCTCCCAAGGTCCTAGCTGATCTTCTGTCAGAGAGAAAAACCATCTCCTTCAATGGCTGTGTCACTCAGATGTTCTTCTTCCACCTTCTTGGAGGTGCAGATGTTTTTTCTCTCTCTGTGATGGCCTTTGATCGCTTCATAGCCATCTCAAGACCCCTTCACTATATGACTATCATGAGTAAGGGACGATGTACCAGTCTGGTGCTGGCCTCCTGGCTGGGGGGCTTTGTCCACTCCATCGTGCAGGTTTCTCTGTTGATGCCCCTGCCTTTCTGTGGACCCAATGTTCTTGACACGTTCTACTGCGATGTTCCCCAGGTCCTCAAACTCGCCTGCACTGACACCTTCACTCTGGAGCTCCTGATGATTTCCAATAATGGATTAGTCAGTTGGTTTATTTTCTTCTTTCTCCTCATATCTTACACGGTCATCCTGATGATGCTGAGGTCTCACGCAGGGGAGGGGAGGAGGAAAGCCATCTCCACCTGCACCTCCCACATCACCGTGGTGACCCTGCACTTTGTGCCCTGCATCTACGTCTATGCCCGGCCCTTCACTGCTCTCCCCACAGATACCGCCATCTCTGTCACCTTCACAGTCATCTCTCCTTTGCTCAATCCTATGATCTACACACTGAGGAATCAGGAAATGAAGTCAGCCATGGGGAGACTAAAAAAACGACTAGGGCATTCAGAAAGGATTTAAAGTCTATGAGAATGAGATAGCACCAAAATGTAAAGGTATATATTAAATTTCACTTTCTCTAAATGGAAAGAGATCACTTTGATGCCAAAAACTAAGGGGCGTCTATGGATATCATGGCGTCCTCAAAGAGATTAGTCCTATAGTGCAGTATGTACTGAGGACTTATAGGTGACACTGCTTTAAGGTGAGGCTCACTCATGACTTCCACTACTCACTTTCAATTATTCATTCTGCAAATATGTCACAGAACACACGCTGTGTGTCTAATGGTACTAGGATTCAGATCGCTGCAGAAAGATTAAATATAGTCACTTTCCAAGAGTCATACCCCAAGTTGCTCTAATGAAGAAATGTTGCACTTTACCTGAGAACTTCAAAAGATATTTTACAATGAGTAGACATTTACAAGGGTAAACAGACAGAGAAAACAACCCTAGAAAAGAAGCCAGTATTACAGATGGAGAGAATGATTGTAAGAGTATGCTACATTTATACAACAGTGAGTTCAATGTGACCATGAAGTAGTACACTCATGGAGTGAGTACCACTAGTTGAGACTTAGAAGGAAAGTTCAGAGAGAACTCCATTTGTGGTCCCTTAAACAATGTAAATCCATGATTTCTATTGGGAGAGAGGATCCTCAACTCACTCCAAAGCTATGGTTTCCTCCTAGACAGAAGATGATAATGCTGTGAGTAGGAGTGGTCATCAAGAAATAACAATGATGGGTAAAGGCTGTGGACAACTCACAACTCACCTGGATTTGTGCAAGGCTTAAACAACCAGAGGTGCTAAGGCTCCCCTGGAGAAAAAACTGTCTCCTCACTGAATAGCAAGATTATCTCAATCACAGATGAGCCAGGCCCAAATTCCTCACTGTTACTGCACATAGGTACCCCAAAAGTCCTTAACATTTTCCACTCAATCCATTAGAAAGTAAAAAGGGTCATGAAAAGCATGAAGGTTTAATCATTGAATCTGGGAATTTGCTAATCTCTGTAATGAGAGGGATGATAATAGTACTAGCAAAAGTTTTACGTAATAGTCCAGCTGATATTTTGCTGGGATCTATTGACTTTTCTAGATGATGTCTCTTTTCATGATAAAGCTCAAGCCACAGAAGCTGGCACTCATGTGTTAATCAGAGTAGATTAAATGCTATGACAAAATCAAAGTAGTTAATAACTGGAGAGCTTTAGAAGAACTGTTGTAGGCACCTTACCAGAGAGCTTCAAAAGATGTTTTGCAGTGAGTAGAAATTTATTTTCACAAATTTATTGGCACAAACCAACGCCGGTCTTAGAAAAAGCTGTTCTGTGGAGTCATTTAGAAAGACAGGCTTCTTCCACTTTGGGCTCTACCTTTCTCTAGGTCCTTAGAATCTCTCCATTCATCTAATAAATGGGGGAAGGGAGAGAGGATTAAGAGTTATGAGGAGAGGGGAGGGATCATTATTGGCTAGTCCTGAGAGTGGTATGTATCACTTCTGATCACATTCCATTGGCCAGCCCTTGGTCATATAGTCCCAGTTTCCTGCAAGGGAATCTGAAGAATGTAATCTAGCGCTATTCCCAAAAAGAAAAGGAGAACATGAAAAATGGTGAATTCTAATGATCTCTTCCACATCTATGATTCATTGCTAAGAAATCACAATTGGATAAGATTACAAAGACTAAGACTTTGTCTCTAAAAGGATTCTCTTAACGTATAGATGTACTGGAAGTACTGCTGGACGCATGGAATGCACAGGGAACCAAACTGAAATGAAGGAAATTGGGAAAAAGAAAACTTAAAGGAAGAGGAAGGGGATCAAGGTAATCCTGGGAATTAGAGTGATTAACTGAAAGGCCAGGCCCCCAAAGATAAAACGCTGGAATAAAGTGCCTAAAGAAGATTGGGCTGGAAGACACCCTTATAGAAGACAACGATTTCTCATATATAGGCTAATTGAAAT
The DNA here is from genome assembly GCA_017311185.1 of Proteles cristata cristata. Taxonomy (NCBI): domain Eukaryota; kingdom Metazoa; phylum Chordata; class Mammalia; order Carnivora; family Hyaenidae; genus Proteles; species Proteles cristata. The sequence goes on along the minus strand of JAESUZ010000174.1, from coordinate 3,826,310 downwards.
CTACAGAGATGAGTGTCTTTCTCTTTGTTGATTGTCCTTCCTTGTGTTCTATTCTATTCCCACCACTCAAAAAGAATTATTTTCCAATAGTAGACATACTTCCCCAGGCATTAAAATTCCAATAAAGACAAAATTTTGTCTTCAGTTAGATCCATCTGCAGAACAAATGATCATTTGCTACCTGACCTCATCTTTGCTCTGGTATTCTTGTTCTCCAGATCCCACGTACTTTTCACAACGATCCCTTTTTTTTCCACCTCTCTGTTGACTTTACCTTAAGCAAAACCTTTGTGACTGGGTGGAATTTTAAGTAACCAAAGAAGTGTACAATCAGAGTTTATGTTCCCAAGGGTAGGACCCTACAAATGACAGTAATCCAGCAAAAGGCACTCAGGAAGTTGTCTTAGACTATTTACACATGCAAAATAACCTGATCAAATGCAGTCAAGGATAGCGATCCAATTCATGGAAACACCATTAAATTTACTTCTCTTTCAACATAACATCAAATAATTATTTGTATTTCTATTTTTCTACAGATTGAGGCATTTCCTTAGTTAACTATTACATATAAACTGATTCTAGCTTATCTTACACAGGTCACACATGCTTGGTCCTACCACTTGTGATTTTTTTTTTCTATATAAGAAAGGTTGATATTACATTTCCACAGTATTTTTCATAAGCAAATAAACATATCTATATGCACAAACCAGCTGGTTTTGGAGTGATCCTGCCATTCTGGACTTCTTTGAGAAATTCAAACGTTTTCAAGTGTGAAAGAGAGTGTTGTCAATAGAGCTCCTATTCAATAAAGAAGACTCTTGTTCAGTACTGTGTTAGTAATTTATTACTATTATATTGCATTACCCCAAAATGTAGTGGCTTAAAACAACACAGTTTGTGGGGTGCCTAGGTGACTCAGTCAGTTAAGTGTCTGCCTCTTGGTTTCAGCTCAAGTCATGATCTTGCAGTTTGTGAGTTTGAGTCCTGTGTCGGGCTCTGTGCTGGCAGCATGGAGTCTGCTTGGGATTCTCTCTTTCTCCCTCTCTCTCTGTGTGTCTCTCTCTTTCTCAAAATAAATAAATAAACCTTAAAAAAATGAAACAGATTTTTAAAAAGATACATTTTATGTGTGTTGGGAACCAGTCATGGCTTAGCTCAATCTTCTGCTTCCATGTCTCTCACAAGGCAATAGTCAGCTAGGAGTTGTTGTCTCATCTCAAGGTTCGACTGGGGAAAGATATGCTTTCAAGTTCACTGACATGATTGTTGGCCAGAGCGGTGAGCTATTGGACTAAGGGCTTCCGTTCTTTACTGGACATTGGCTGGAGGTGATCCTCAGGTCCTTGCCATGTGGACCTCTCTCCAACATGGCAGCTTACTTCATCAGAGTGAACAATCAAGGCAAAAGAGTGTGCACCACATGCAAGTTGGTCTTTTATAGCTTAATCTTGGAAGTGGCATCCTATCATTTTTGCTGTACTCTGTTCACCTGAAGCAAGTACTAAATTCAGTCCACACACAAGAGGAGGGGATTGCACAAAAGCATGAACATCAGGTTCAGGGCTGACAAAGTTCTAGAAGCAAATTATCAAAAACTATGGCAAATTATGGAAGAAACCTGAAGTTAATTTATTCAGAAAAGGTTACAAAAGACAAAAAAAGGGGGCAGTGGAGAATGTCAAAAATGATTTGGGGCGCCTGGGTGGCTTAGTTGGTTAAGTGTCTGACTTTCGCTTAGGTCATGATCTCGCAGTTAGTGGGTTCAAGCCCCACGTCGGGTTCTGTGCTGACTGCCAGCTCAGAGCCTGGAGCCAATTTCAGAGTCTGTATCTCCCTCTCTCTCTGACCTCCCCTGCTCACGCTGTCTCTCTCTCTCCTAGAAATAAATAAAAATTAAAAAAAAAATGATTCAGAGATACTAAGCCCTTATGAGAAGCAGAATGATAGTATCAGCTACATCTAGGGAAGTATTTCGTGATTAATACCAATGTGTTAATTGTGTGTCAGTTGTGTTAATAACAATGATCAGATCAAGTGAGTAGATCAGATCAACTTTTTACAAAGATTTTATTGGGGCACCTGGGTGGCTGAGTCAGTTAGGTGTCCGACTTCAGCTCGGGTCATGATCTCATGGTTTGTGGGTTCAAGCCCCGTGTCAGACTCTGTGCTGACAGCTCAGAGCCTGGAGCCTGTTTCAGATTCTGTGTCTCCCTCTGTCTCTGACCCTCCCCTGTTCATGCTGTCTCTTTCTCTCAGAAATAAATAAAACATTTAAAAAAAGATTTTATTTTTCAGTAATCTCTGCACCCAACATGAAGCTTGAAGTCACAACCCCAAGATCAAGAGTCACATGCTTCACCAACTGAACCAGCCAGGCACACCTGCTGTAGGCATTTTACAATATGCAATATTCGAGCTAGACCATCCATAGATCTATGGTGAGAGACAAGGTTTCAAAAATGATATTAGGGAATGAGATGGGGGCCAGCATGTAACTCTCTGCTTTTAGGAGCTCCAGAATCATAGGGCCTGGAACATGGTGATGCTTAATAAATATTTTGCAATTAGATATTTGAAAGACGAATGATATGAACATATCTTTTATCTGCTTCTACCCCCTCTTCCTATGAGAGGTTTAGTGGGAAACAGGGAGAAGATGCATTTCCCAGTCTTTTGATGCTTCTGATTATGCACATCAATAAGACATCAAGCAAAGCCATGTGTCAAGGAAGAATAAAAATTGGGGGTGAAATACACCTTACTGGGGTTTCTCTTTGTTTTCCCTGAGGTTCTACCTCTTAAGGACGCAGATTCCTCTTTGTCCCCTCTGAGCCCTTCAGGCAAAGGTATGTGGGCTCTAAGCCCAGGGTCTGGGAGGATTCATCTCCTCTCCTACATTAGGAGAATTTCAAAACCAAAGCCTGTGTCTTTGCACACATCCTCCAATACATGACTTCTTAATGACACTCAAGGGAGCTTCATCCCAAAAGGAGAGTCTGGCTATTCAAATTAGCAGTCACATCCCAAACTACTCCCTTTGGTGAGCTTCTATCGGGTCTGGGTCTGAGAGACTGGTGCTCATGTCAGAGGAACCGCAGGACAGGGTGGTGAGGCTGTGGGAGGATCATGCCGAGGTGATTCTTGGAGCTGCTCTCTGCCTCTGACAGTAGGAAAGAAGGTATTGATCCGAACACCACTCAGATGCACATCTGCCTTAAAGGAGAATATTCCTTGACAGTTAGCGTCTCCTAAGGTCAGTATATGCAACAGAAATGGCCAGTGCTGCTTCTCGGGTAAGGGATTGGATTTGGGGAACTTTAATGAGGTCGTTTTGTTATGAGAACTCTGTAGTGGGTGCTCACACGGCCGGCTGTGTGTCTGTGCGCATGTGCCCAAGCACAGCCAATTCGGAAATATTATAGTGAATCATAAAACGGTTTTGAACATTAAGAATGCTCCTGTATGTTTTATTACATAGTTTAAAGCTAGAAACTATAGTGAAACCAAGAAGAGGAATTTGTTCTTTGAGATTAGGAAGGTGGCTTGAATAGCAAGACATCAGCTGGTAAAGAGAGGGGTGGCACAGTTGGGCTGGCATTTCTCTCGGGCTGGGGATTCTGTGAAAATCAATAAGTCTGGTTTATTTTTTTTTAATGATTATTTTGGAGCGAGAGCACGAGTGGGGTGGGGGGCAGAGAGAGCAGGGGGAGGGGGAACAGAGGATCTCAAGCAGGCTCTGTTCTGACAACAGTGAACCGATGAGGGGCTCGAACTCACGAACTGTGACATCATGACCTGAGCTGAAGTCACTCAACTCAGTGAGTCACCCAGGTGGCCCAATAAACCTGTTCTCTGAAGGCGGGTCGACCTGGGCATGCTTCTGAAGAAACACTTAAGTTTGATCTTGCCAATAACAAAAACAAAAGCAAACTTATAAACGACATTTGTCTGTTTTCTTTCCTCTTTTTTGTTCGAAACAGATCCATACATTCTCTATTTTTTCCTTCCCTAGTTGCACATACATTGTGTGCACAGCAGAGCACCATCTTTGGCATTACTTGGTGATTTTGTGACTTGGTCACGTTCAGGACCAATTTCTGCACAGAACCTCACACATCTGGGTTTCAAAGCCCATTCTCTCAACCACTCCAATGAGCTGTCCCTGGAAATTCTTGATGTCAATAGTTTGACTTGCCACCACCAGTGAGCTTAGAGTTAAATATCAAGAAATAATTGAAGTTTATAGTTAATTGAGATTCAACCATTAGTAGGCAGCTGGTGGAACGGGCCCTTGACTAATCACAAGGTAGTTGAGGCAATAGTATTTAAAACAATTCAGCATTAACTGAGGGCTGATGGAAGTGGGTGAGAGGGAAGGGGGGTGATGGGCATGGAGGAGGGCACTTGTTGGGATGAGCACTGGGTGTTGTATGGAAACCAACTTGACAATAAACTATTTAAGGAAACAAATAAAATAAAATAAAAAAATAAAACAATTCAGCATTAAAGCTCCAAAGGCCTAGAAATCAACGGGTCCATTTAATATTGTTCTATGCTGTGCAGATCTCTCCTGCTTTCTTTTTTTTAAGTTTATTCATTTATTCTGAGAGAGAAAGAGAGCAGACAAGTAGGGAAAGGGCAGAGAGGGAGGGAAAGAGAGAAAGAATCCCAAGTAGGCTCCTCACTGTCAGCACAGAGCCAGATGAGGGGCTCGAACTCACGAGATGATGACTTGAGCCGAATCAAGAAGTCAGGTGCTTCACCGACTGAGCCCCCAAGGTGTCCCTTGCCTTCTTTCAAAAGAACTTACAGCAGCAAATGCTCCCATTTCACTGATGAAAAGACTGACCCGCTGGGAGTTTGCTGCCTTTAGAAATTCCGTCCCTTGCTGTGAAGACACCGAGTCTCCTGTCCCCCAAGCTGGTGTCTTCTGTCTGCACTGTCTGGCTACCCGCCATAGCTCAAAGTAAAAACAAAACAAAATCGTCTGTGCATTGCCTAAAACACGACATGTTCTGATTTCATTTTTTATTCTTTTTTTTTTTAAATCACTGTGAAGAAAATGTCTAGCTCTTTTAAAAACTAAAAACGTTTGAAGGCAATGGCATTCCCTGCGAGTTACTGATAGGTCAGTAGATACTTGGAAAGCCTAGCAAGCTAGCTTTGTGTGGCTTGGGCTTCAAAGGAAAGAGAACGGGAGGAAAGTTAGGGAAGGAGAAGTTCTGTTCTTTTTTTTTTTTATTTTAATATTTTTATTTATTTTTATTTATTTCTAGAAGAGAGAGAGACAGAATCGAAATAGGCAGGGGAGGGTGAGAGAGAGAGGGAGACACAGAATCTGAAATAGGCTCCAGGCTCTGAGCTGGCAGTCAGCACAGAGCCCGACGCGGGGCTCGAACCCACGAACCGCAAGATCGTGACCTAAGCGAAAGTCGGACGCTTAACCGACTAAGCCACCCAGGCGCCCCAGAGAAGTTCTGTTCTGATGAGAATATGCAAGAGACAGTTCAGTGAGATCAGAGGCCCCTGCCGGCTTCGGTGTGGACAGAATACGGAAGGAAGGAGTACAAAGTGGTGTCAGAGCCAAGCCCCGCTAGACAGTCGACAAGGCAGTGGAAAGGACTGGGTTAAGCACTGGCAGTGGGGGGAAGTGGGTTCCGTCCCGATTTGCACAGAGGTGACTGGGCGGGACGTCCCTGACGGGCAATGAGGACGAGGCAAGAATCCGAGGAGAGAAAAATGGCAAGAGGCGGGTCCGTGTCCCTGACCCTAGGCCTGCCTCTGCCTGCTGGCCGGCAGTGTGGACGTCAGCATTCTGACCTCGCACAGAGACCGGGAGACAGAGGCCCATCCTTCCCGATGATTACATCCAAAGGAACCACTCTCACGTCCTTGTAGAAAAACTTCTGCGTTGCAAGAAATACAAGTTCACCATTGCAAGCCCTTTTTACTAAATGCGGAGAAAGGTGGTCAGGGGCCTCTCTCAGGGGTTGGCTGGAACACACAGAAAAATTTCCTGGCAGTGTTGAGCTTCTTCAGGCAGGCATTTTAATGGGGGGGTTGGGGGTGGGTAGTGGTGTCATCCTGAGGACATAGCCCTCTGCTGCCCGAGACCCTGATGAACTTGGGGCCTGTCTTGGTGCAGAGGTTTGGACAGAGTCATTGTGCCAAGAACTTGGCAGTTCTGGAGCACAGGGAAACGTTTGGGGGTGGACGGAGTCTTTTTAAGAGAAAGCTGCAGAGGGAGATGTTATAGAAAGCAGGTGACGAAACCACAAAGCCGGATGCCTGTCAACACCCAAAGCAGGACTTACTGCAAATGTTCTCTTTGCAACAGGATGGGAAGCAGGGAGAAAGCACTGAATTAGGGCTTATAGAAAATGGTGCTTGGTAGTAAAAGTTTTTATTTATTAAAGTTTATTCACTTATTTTGGGACAGAGAGAGAGTGTGCGCGGAAGCAGGGAAAGGGAAGAGAAAGAGAATCCCAAGTAGGCGTGCAGCATAGAGCCCCACCCAGGGCTCGAACTCATGAACCGTGAGATCATGACCTGAGCCAAAGTCAGACGCTTAACTAAGTGAGTCACCCAGGTGCCCCTAAAAGTTTTTTTTTTTTTAATGTGTTTCTTTACAGACTGTAAATATTCTAAATTTCTTCACCCTTTGGTATCTCTGCTTTTTAAAAAAATTAATACATTTTAGTTCTTAGAGCAGCTTAGCTTTATAGGAAAATTAAGCAGAAGGTATAGAGAGCCCAACATGCTCCCTCTCTTCCCTCCAGTTTCCCCACGATTAACATCTTACATGAGTGTGTGCTACTTTCATTAACAATGGAGGACTCAGTATTGATACATTTATGAACAAAAGTCCTTAGTTTGCATCAGGGTTCATTCTTAGTGTTATGCATTCTCTGGATCTGACAAATGGGCGAGGTTATGTATCCATGATTAAATTTTTTTAAATGCTTTTTATTTATTTCTTGAAAGAGAGAGAGACAGTGTGAGCAGGGGAGGGTCAAAGAGAGAGGGAGACACAGAACCTGAAACAAGCTCTAGGCTCTGAGCTGTCAGCACAGAGCCCGACGCGGGGCTCGAACCCACGAATCGTGAGATCATGACCTGAGCTGAAGTCGGACGTTTAACCGACTGAGCCACCCAGGCGCCCCAATGTATCCATGATTAAAAATAAAAATCCCTAAAAGATTTCGGTCCCCTTTGTCTCACCTATTCATCCCTCCCCCCTGCACACCCCCGTCCTTGGCAACCACTCACCTTTCTACTACAGTCTTGCCTTTTCCAGAACGTCATGTAGTTGGAATCACACAGTATATATTTTTTCAGATTACCTTCCTTTGCTTAGCAATACGCATTTAAGTTTCCTCCTTGTTTTCTCGTGCCTCGATATCTCATTTCTTTTTATAACTGAATAATATTCCATTGTGTGGAATGTATCTGCTTTTTAAACACTACCTTTGAGGGACGCCTGGGTGGCTCAGTTAGTTGAACATCTGACTTCAGCTCAGGTCATGATCTCCGGGTTCATGAATTTGAACCCTGCATCAGGCTTGCCGTTGTCAGTGCAGAGCCCACTTTGGATCCTCTGTCCCCCTTCTCTCTGCCCCTCCCCTGCTCACTCTCTCTCTCTCTCAAAAATAAACATTAAAAAAATAAATACTGCAGGTGATCATCATTGCCATTTCAAAACACCGTCTTTTATAGGAAAAGTATAACAGCATCTCCCAACTAATGTTGCAGAGAAGACGGGCCCTGCAAAATGTTAACTGGTGCTGCATGAGGGGTCCTGCGGTCTGTGGGAACTCAGGGTAAAGAATTAAACAAATCCATTTGACCATCACGACCCTATGACACAAACATGATTCTGCCCATTTGTACTGATGATACACGGAAGCTCAGAGTCAACCTATTAACTGAACCACCAACGCAGTTAAGACAGTCTGTATTCAAATCCCGGTCTACTGGTCCTAAAATCTGTACCTTGGGCCGCCTGGTTAAGCATCCGACTTCAGCTTGGGCCATGGTCTCAGTCCACGGATTCAAGCCCTGCTTTGGGCTCTGTGCTGATGGCTCAGAGCCTGAAGCCTGCTTTAGATTCGGTGTCTCCCTCGCTCTCTGCCCCTCCTTGAGAGACATACTCTGTCTCTCAAAAACGAATAAATGTTAACAATTTTTTGTTTAAATCTGTAGTTTTTTTGCATAAAACCAAAGGCTCTACAAATAGTGAGGTGAGATGAAGTGCCATCCAAATGTAGGTGATAAAAAGGGAGGGAGCCAGAGAAAAGACAGCCATTTGTCCAGTGGTCCTGGTGAGGAACTCTTGGCCAAGAGGGTCATGAGGAGCAGGGACCATAGCTAGCACGTGCCAAGTCCCAGGAACCAAGGAGAACAAGCCACCAAAGAGAAGAATAACTGAACACAAAAGCGGCTTGTGCTCAGATTGTCTGAGCTGCTGCAAGCCTGTTCATCCTTAGGGGAGAAGGCAAACTGGAAACAGGTTTTTTTTGCCTTAACTTAGTGCTGATCATGGAGTACTGTGAAAATTTGCACAGACTATGCCAAGCAGATTGTCAGCTGTGGAAGATGGTGGGAGAAGATTCTTGAAGCTTCCAGTACGTCCTCAGGCTGTGTTTTATACTACCTTCCCCCCCCCCCGTGTGTTTCCCACTTCCTATTAATGAGGTCCGTGATTCCTCACTGAAAAACAAAATGATTCTCTTAGTTTCTCAGGCCGTCAAGGGACTTTTCAAAGGGGTACAGAATATGTAAAATTATCCAACCGTAAAAAATGTTAATGAGAATTTAATAGCATACTGATTTAGGTGCTTTGATTAATTACATCCATTAGAAAGTCACTCTTTGATATACCCTGAAAGAACTCAAAGCACACCACCTACTGGGAATAACTTCCTGAATTGTAGGTATCCCTGCCCACAAGGAAAATAACCGTAAAAATAACCCCCAAGACACTCCAGTCCTACAACTCGCATTCCTTTCGTTTTTAATGATACACTTTGTATTTTCCATTTTCTCCCTAGGTAGTTGAAGAAGAAGAAGCAGCATAACGCAATGGAGCAGGGAAATTACACCAGGGTGAAAGAATTTATTTTTCAAGGACTGACCCAGTCCGGAGAGCTGAGCTTGGTCTTATTTCTTTTGTTATTTTTGGTGTACACATCAACTCTGCTGGGAAACCTCCTCATCATGGTCACTGTGACCTGCGAGTCCCGCCTGCACATGCCCATGTACTTCCTGCTCCGCAACCTCTCCGTCTTGGACATCTGCTTCTCCTCCATCACTGCTCCCAAGGTCCTCATAGACCTCCTGTCAAGGACGAAGATCATCTCCTTCAATGGCTGCATCACTCAGATGTTCTTCTTCCACCTCCTCGGGGGGGCCGACATCTTTTCTCTCTCTGTGATGGCCTTCGATCGCTACATGGCCATCTCCAAGCCCCTGCACTACGTGACCATCATGAGCAGGGGGCGATGCACGGCCCTCATTGTGGCCTCCTGGGTGGGGGGCTTTGTCCACTCCATCGTGCAGATTTCCCTGTTGCTGCCCCTGCCCTTCTGTGGACCCAATGTTGTTGACGGCTTCTACTGCGATGTCCCCCAGGTCCTCAAACTCGCCTGCACCAACACCTTTGCTCTTGAGGTCTTAATGATTTCCAACAATGGCTTAATCTCTACACTATGGTTCGTCTTCCTCCTTGTGTCCTACACAGTCATCTTGACTATGCTGAGGTCTCATGCTGGGGAGGGCAGGAGGAAAGCCATCTCCACCTGCACCTCCCACATCACGGTTGTGACCCTGCACTTTGTGCCCTGCATCTACGTCTATGCCCGGCCCTTCACTGCCCTCCCCATGGACAGAGCTGTCTCCATCACCTTCACGGTCATCATCCCGGTCCTGAACCCAATGATCTACACCCTCAGGAACCAAGAGATGAAGTCAGCCATGAAGAGACTGAGGAAAAGACTGGGACCTTCAGAAAAAGAATAGATGACTACAAAGTCCAGACTGAAAGTCAGAACTGAAAATTACTCTCTCACGACACAGTATGAGACCCCAATTAATAAGACCATCTTAAGGCCAAAGTTTCCCCTTTGTCCTATAGCTGCGTCCTCTAATAAGGGTGGCCTGAATTGGCCTTCTCTGAGACATCTTCTTTTGGTGAAATTGTCGACAACTTAGAGTCTTTGATTCATAAATTGGCCTCTCTTAAAGAGACTCCAAAGCTTACATCACCGAACACCTCAATTTACAGGTGAGGAAATGGGTCTGAGAGAAACTTACTTCTCAGTTGTTGAGTTGTGGCCATTGTTGCCCAACCAGTAATAGTAAAATGATCTCCAGGGACCAGAAGTCAAGGCAAGGAAGCCCAGCCACCCCTTCCTCAGTGGAAATCATTTTCCACTGCCAACCTTGGAAAAAATCTTTCCTCTATTGTAGTTTTATGAAAGGTGTTTGCTTATCTTCATCTGACCAAGGAGTAGATAGATACCTGAGGGCTTCAGGTCCCTTTAAGAATTTCAACATCATTTTCCAGCCATTCATTCCCAGCCAACCCTCCAGAGAAAGGAATCCTATCCTGTGTGCATTGCTAGAATGTGCCTGACTCAAGTCCACAAGAAACAAAGGCTTAAGAGTAAACTCAGGGGCGCCTGGGTGATTCAGTCAGTTAAGTGGCCAACTTTGACTCAAGTCATGATCTCATGGTTGGTGAGTTTGAGCCCCACGTCAAGCTCTGTACTGTCATGTCAGAGCTTTGAGCCTGGAACCTGCTTTGAATTCTGTTTCCCTATCCCTCTGCCCCTCCCCCGTGAGTGCTCTGTCTCTCAAAAAATAAATATTTTTTAAAAAATTTTTAAAGAATAAACTCAGTTTGGGGGCATTTGCTTGGCTCAGTCAGTTAAGTGTCTGATTTTGGCTCAGGTCATGATCTCATGGTTTGTGGGTTCAAGTCCTGCATCAGGCTCTGTGCTGACAGCTCAGAGCCTGGAGCCTGCTTTGGATTCTTTCTCTTTCTGTCCCTCTCCTTCTCTCTCTCTCTCTCTCTCTCTCTCTCTCTCTGCCAAAAACAAATAAGCATTAAAAAAAAGAATAAACTTGTTTTTCATTATTCAGGCCTCCTTTTTAAGAGAATAGAAAACAACATTATATTTGAGTTGGTCTCCTGGAAACCTATTAAATTTGTCAAGCAAATAGATGAAATCAGTTGTCAGCTAAAATTCAAATTGTTCTTGGATCCCAGTCTTATCTCCCATGCAATCTCTGATGGATGCATGAGGTAAGGGAAGTGAAGAGCCATTTGCATAGCCCGATTCCAAGAAAAACCCAAGCAAAGGAAGCCTGCCAAAATACAGCCATCCCAAACATCTCTATCACTGCCTCGCGTTGCTCCCTTGGTGCTGGCTTGAAATTCTAGCTCTTGGAATATTTCATAAGATAGACACAGTATGTGGGGGACAAGCTAGGGAGAATGCCACCACTTCAGAAGTTAGACATGTGTCCGGATGACTGTAGCAATATGCTTATCTTGATGGTGAGGAGGGGACATCTCTGAGTCTATTTTCAGGGGTATGTGTCTGGGGATTCGTTTCAAATGGTTTGTTGGATTAGTCAAAGGCATCAGGTATCCTCCAAGAGTGGAGGTGATGTAAAACAGGAAAACTGCAGTGGGTGGACATGAGGGGGTAAGTCCAAGTCCAGGCTGTCAAAGGTAGTGCAAGAGACCCAGGTGCGGAAGGATGGGACACCTCAGCACAGCAAAGCAAGGCAAACACTATTAACGAAACTCACACTTTGGCCAGATCCTGGACTCATGGGTGTTTTACCAAAGCTGGAAGACCTTTTAAAAAGTCTCCATTTGCTTCTTTGGGGTGGTTTTTACTTCCTGCCTAGAACTAAAATCATTCCCCTCACTTTTGACATCAGCCTTGACTTTTGTATCTAATTACTCATGTGACAAAAACAGCAAGCAAGTCACACTTCCTTTCGAACCAGAATACAGAAGCACATCTGCCCTAACCAGTATGTTCTTTTCTCAACAGTAGCAGATCTTCTCTTCTTTGTAAATTACTTTAAAATTATAGGGGTGTCTGGGTGGCTCAGTCGGTTAAGCGTCCGACTTCGGCTCAGGTCATGATCTCATGGTTCATGGATTCGAGCCCCATGTCGGGCGCGGTGCTGACAGCCAGCTCAGAGCCTGGAGCCTGTTTTGGATTCTGTATCCCCCTCTCTCTCGGACCCTCCCCTGCTCAGGCCATCTCTCTCTCTCTCTCTCTCTCTGAGAAATAAATAAAAAAGAAAAAAATTAATATTTTTTTATTATTTTGGTGGAACCTGGGTGGCTCAGGCAGTTAAGCATTGGACTCTTGATTTCAGCTCAAGTCATGATCTTGTGGTTCGTGAGTTCGAGCATTGGGTTCCACACTGACAGTTCAAAACCTCCTTGGGATTCTTTCTCTCTCTCTGCTCCTCCCCTATTCTCTCTCTCTCTGTCTCTGTCTCTCTCTCTCTCTCTCTGTGTCAAAATAAATAAATGTTAAAAAATAATAATAAAATAAAAAGCTTTATTATTCAAGTATGATTGACATACAACGTTATGTTGGTTTTAGGTGCACACATAGTGATTCCACAACTCTGTACATTAAGCAGTGCTCAACACACTAAGTGTACTCATCATCTGTCACCGTACAAAGTAATTACAATATTACTGACTATATTCCCTATGCTGTACTTTTCATCTCTGTGACTTACTTATTCTATAACTGGAAGTTTGTAGCTTTTAATCCCCTTCACCTACTTTTTTTGTCCTCCTACACACCCCCCTTTATAAATCATTTTGTTTCCATAAAAATCCTGGTTTTCTTAAAACTTAAACTTCCCTTCCTTATACACTCCTTTAGCATTTAGTCTTTTAAGAGGCAAGTGATGAATTGAGGACTCACAAGACAAAAAAAAAGTGTATGTGCTCTTTATACACACATGTGTGGTTACATACAGACTACTTAGTATAGGAAAAAAATATATATCAAATGTTAATTTTAAAACACACACACACACTTACTTTTAAGAGACAATTAACTGATTAGGGTGTTCACAAAAGAGTCTGGTACTTTAAGGATGCTAGGGTGCCTCAGTCAGTTAAGCACCCAACTTCAGCTCAGGTCATGATCTCACGGTTCATGGGTTCAAACTCCGCATTGGGATCTGTGCTGACAGCTAGCTCAGAGCCTGGAGCCTGTTTCAGATTCTGTGTTCCCCTCCCGTTCTGCCCCTCCCCTGCTCGTGCTCTGTGTTGCTCTGTCTCTCAAAAATAAACACTAAAAATTAAAAAAAGAAAAAAAAGACTATGGTACTTTGGAGACAACTAGTATAGATTAAAATCCATTTCCCAAGAAAACATGTTTCTTCTCCTTTAAGGTGATGAGAGTGTTGTTGGATAACAATCCTTTAACATATGGATTCTAATACAAGATTTTTTTTTTTTTTTACAGAGAGCATGTGCGAGTGGGGGAGGGGGCGGGAAGGTGGGGGTGGGGAGAGAGAGAGACATATAATCTTAAGAAGGCTACATGCTCAGCTTGGAACTTGACGTGGGGCTCGATCCCTTGACCATGACTTGAGCCGAATTCAAGTCGGATACTCGACCACCTGAGCCACCCAGGCACCCCTCTAATACAAGATATTTAAGTTTTTGCTAAATTGTTCAATATCTCCCATGTTGGGAAGCTGTATTTCTAAAGAAGCTTATTGTGAATTAGGACTAGTGTCTACAAAGCAAAATGCTGTGTAACGTTTCCGTACTACTAAAAGGAACCATTCCCCTTCAACCATTTTCTCTTTGGCAGACAAAACTTACCTGAGATTTTTTATTTCCAGAGAGGAAGCCTCAAAACCTTTATCACATGCATTGCCTTTCCCCCAAGTTTCAGATCCTTCTCTGAGAAGCAAAACGACTTTGCACTTGAACTCATGCACAGATCAAGAGGAGCTGCTCTGTAGATGCCTCCCTGAGGTGTAGCTGCTGTAATCCTCAGGGCTCCACAAATCGCAGCTGGAAGCTTCTGCTTGGTCAGCCGATGTGCTCCTGGGCCAGTGGTTCCCAAACCCCAGTGGGGACATAATCACCTGGCCATTTACTTAAAATGCAAAGTCCCATCTCCAAGAGATTCAATAGTCTTCATGGGTACCATGAATCCACATCCACTTCTCGGTGGTCCTGATGTGAGGGGCCCGAGTGCACTTTTGACAGCACTTTGACTCCAGGTCAGTGTTTTTCTTTTTTTTTTCTTTTTTCTTTTGTTTTGGTTGTCTTTCTTTCTTTCTTTCTTTCTTTCTTTCTTTCTTTCTTTCTTTCTTTCTCTCTCTCTCTCTCTCTCTCTCTTTCTTTCTTTCTTTCAGAGAGAGAGAGAGAAAGAGAGAGAGAGAGAGAGAGTGTGTGTATGTGTGTGTGTGTGATAAAGGCAGAGAGAGAGGGAGAGAGACCAAGCAAACAGGCTCCCTACTGTCAGTGCAACACCCGATGCGGGTTTTGATCCCATGAACAGTGAGATCATGACTTGAGCCGTAACCAAAAGCCAGACGTCTAACCTGCTGAGCCCCCCAGGCGCCCCCCAGGTCCGTACTTCTCAAACTGCAGAACCTCTAAGGGGTGTGATGTTGTTAGTAGGTCTGCACATGCATTTTTTAAATGAAATGGAATAGTCTAGGGTAGAATAAAAAGGCACAGAATTCTTCAAATGATAAAGAAAAAAAGCTCTGTTTCCTGAAAGCTTCATTTCAGATACGTACTTAAGATGTAAATAAAACATATTTCTTAGCACGTGCTTCAGTGAAAAGAGTTTGAAAACCATTGGGCAAGGACGTACTCTCTGCCTGCACTTCATAAAGCCCCCAAACCATCAGGTCCAGTTACCAAGCCCTCAGACCCTTTAATATGGAACAGTGTGCCCAGTGCTTTGCTCCCTTCACTACTCCTGTCCGTTGTCAGCACTCAGGGGACAGGTGACAGCCGCTCAAAGGAGCCACGTTCTGAATCCTGAAGGTCAGTGGATAAACCAGGAGATTCCAGCAGACTGAAAGTCCAAGAAAATAGGAGATGGTGGGGCTCTAAAGGACTGAGGTGCCGGGAGTCACACCAGCCTCTCTGGATGGCAGTCACAGCAAGGACACGGCGATGTTTGCAGCTCCTGCCATGAGAAACGAAAGCTGGTATCTTTCTGCTACTACTGGCTCATGTTGGAAATGAGCCTGCTGGTATTGACCAGGCCTCACAATATTCCAGATCAGACCCATATTCTGAACACAGATACCTCATAAGGAAAAGCGTATTCCTGCCTTTACAAAAGAGATTTTAGATGAAAGCTCTGTGGATGATTGTCAAAAGGCTCTTCCTATGGGCCTTGCAGATCCAGGACTTAGATAATAAAGGGGGTTAAGAACACAAGAGTTACAATTGAGCCTGGCCCTGAGACAAAGAGCCTAATTTAAAGTTAAGATACAGTTAAGGGCAGGGGTGCCTGAGTGGCTTAGTCGGTTGAGCGTCCGACTTTCGCTTAGGTCATGATCTCGCGGTTCGTGGGTTCGAGCCCCGCGTCGGGCTCTGTGCTGACTGCCAGCTCAGAGCCTGGAGCCTGTTTCGGCCTGTGACTCCCTCTCTCTCTGACCCTCCCCTGCTCACGCTGTCTCTCTCTCTCACCTAGAAATTAAAAAAAAAAAAAAAGATACAGTTAAGGGCAGAACATAAGTTACTACATATATCTTTGCTAATTGGTGAAGCATAGCAGTCCCTTCCTCAAGGCCTGCATTCCACAAACCCCCTCCCTTACACTGGCAGCTGGGATGAGGACGGATAAGAGTAGCTAAAACATAAACCCAGGTGCAAAGACTGACACATTTATGGTCCCCGTGGTGCTTGCACATTCAGCATCAAGGAAAAGGCTTGCTCAAGCAACTTAGGAACAAGCCTAATATACATTCTTCCTCTTGTGATTAAAAATTGTCTAGAGGCCTACCCATGCAAAATAAGATAAGTTTGTTAGTATCTTAATCTGGGGGACTGACGTCAAGAATATGGGGAGGCTCTGCAAGAATACTTTTGTAAGGCCTGTTTCTGTACACCTTCCGCTGATCAAAGCATCTTATTACAAATAATTAGCCCCTGTAAAAATTCTGTCTTGGGATGTCATGTTATTGTTGGACCTTAATGTTTGTTTGTTTGTTTGTTTGTTTGTTTGTTTGTTTTCTAGGAGAGAGAGAGAGAGACAGCGTGAGCTGGGGAGGGTCAGAGAGAGAGGGAGTCACAGACCGAAACAGGCTCCAGGCTCTGAGCTGGCAGTCAGCACAGAGCCCGACGCGGGGCTTGAACCCACTAACCGCGAGATCATGACCTAAGCGAAAGTCGGGCACTCAACCGACTAAGCCACCCAGGCGCCCCTGGACCTTAAAATAAAGACACCAAAGCCGACAGGACGGAGATGCCTGCCTGGTGATCAGAAAGAATCTCCAGGGCTCTCTCACTCTCTCTCTCTCTCGCCGACACCGTCCATCCTTCAGGGACCCCTGGACCTGCCGGAGCCGGCCTCCGGCACTGAGGGCCTTCGAGTCTTTATCTAGCACAATGTGTTGAACAACCTCATGGCACTGAAAAATCAC
Source organism: Proteles cristata cristata (assembly GCA_017311185.1). NCBI lineage: Eukaryota > Metazoa > Chordata > Mammalia > Carnivora > Hyaenidae > Proteles > Proteles cristata. The sequence goes on along the minus strand of JAESUZ010000174.1, from coordinate 3,809,627 downwards.
ATCATAAAACCATGTGCCTTTGAGAAAGAGCTGAGGTCAAAGGCAACATTCACCTTTGCTAAAGAGATGAAAATTTGCACCAAACTTTTATTTATTTATTTATTTATTTATTCATTCATTCATTCATTCATTTATTCATTTATTCATTCATTCATTCACTCATTCATTCACTTTGAGAGAGAGAGAGAGAGAGAACACAAGTGGGGAGGGGCAGAGAGAGAAGGAGAGAGAGAGAATCCCAAGCAGGCTCCGCACTGTCAACGCAGAGTCTGGTTTGGGGCCCCATCCCACGAACCGCGAGACCATGACCTGAGCCAAAATCAGGAGTCGGCTGCTGAACGATTGAGCCACCCAGGCGCCCCTGCCCCAAATTGCAACCATGTTAAACTAGTTATTGTTTCCATATCTTTTAATATACAACTTCTGAAAAGAGAGGTCACCCTTGAAGACCAAAAAAGCTCAGAGGCAAGTTGGTTAAAAACTGGTACCAGGTGGGGGTGCCTAGGTGGCTCAGTCGGTTAGGCTTCCGACTTCAGCTGAGACCATGATCTCATGGTTCGTGGGTTCAAGCCCTGCATTGGGCTCTGTGCTGACAACTAGCTCAGAGCCTGGAGCCTGCTTCAGATTCTGTGTCTCCGTCTCTCTGGCCCTCCCCTGCTCATGCTGTCTCTCTCTGTCTCAGAAATAAATAAAACTGGGGACCTTTGAAATTATTTCCAGTGTCACTTTTTTTAAGTTTGCCAGTATTTTTTTAAGTTTATTTATTTATTTTGAGATAGAAAGCCCACACAAGTTGGGGAGGGGCAGAGAGAAGTTTATAAGTCTTTCTTATATGGCTTATTAAAGTTATTTTGAGAGAGAGAAAGAGAGAGAGAAAGCAGGAGAGGGGCAGAGAGCAGGAGAGAGAGAATCCCAATCAGGTTCCATGCTAGCAGTGCAGAGTCTAACTCAGGCTCAATCTCACAAACCGTGAGCCCATGACCTGAGCTGAAATCAAGAGTCAGAAGCTTAACCGACTGAGCCAGCCAGGCGCCCTTCCCATGTGGCTTATTTCACTTAGCATAACACTTTTGAAATATATCCTTGTTGTGTGCATCAGAAGCTCATTCCATTTTCTTGCTAAATGCTTTTCAGTGGCATGGCTGACCATTTTTACCAATTCACCAGTCAAGGCCATTTGGTTTGGTTCCAGTTTGGGGATTATGACTAAAACTGCCATAAACATTTACACATTGGGGCACCTGGGTGGCTCAGTCGGCTAAGCATCCAACTTCGGCTCAGGTCATGATCTCAAATTCTGCTTCAAATTTTGTATCTCCCTCTCTCTCTGACCCTTCCCTGCTCATGCTATCTCTCTTCCTCTCTCTCAGAAATAAATAAAACATTAAAAAAAATTTACACATCCACCTTTATGTAAATGTGTGCTCTCTGGCTCTTGGGTAAATACCTACAAGTAAGACCCCTGGTAAAACGATACATGTGGGGGCACCTGGGGGACTTGGTTGGGGAGGGCCTTCACATCTTCATGATCTCACAGCACTGAAAATCATAAGAACGTGACCTTATTTGGAGACAGCGTTTTTTAATAGAGATAATCGCACTACGGCGAGGCCATTAGGGTGGGCCCAGCCCCGTATAACTGATGCCCCAAAGGGAAGCAGATAAAGGACAGACAATATGAAAAGACAGAGGGAGAACACTACAGAGGGAGCACCTACAAGGCAAGAAGAGAGGCCAGTAAATGCAGAGCTGATGCTCCGAGCACTTGGCATTTTCTAAAAATGTCCCACAGGGGTAAGGGGTGGCCCAGTCGGTTAAGCATCTGACTTCAGCTCAGGTCATGATCTCACAGTTCATGAGTTCAAGCCCCACATCAGGCTCCCTGCTGTCAGCTGGGTGCCTGGAGCCTGCTTTGGATTCTATGTCCCCCTCTCTGCCCCTCCCCTGCTTGCATGCTGTCTCTCTCAAAAATAAATAAACATTAAAATTTTTTTAAATAAATAAAAATGTCCCCACGGGAAAACCATATTGTTCTATCTAAACTTACCAGACTTATTTGCCAAATCAGTAATAATAATGATGATGATAGATGACATTTGCTAAGTGTTTGCCCCATGCATTTCATCTGAAATACTTTATATACAGGGGAGCCTGGGGCTCAATTGGTTGAAACACTGACTCTTGATTTCAGCTCAGGTCATGATCTCAGGATTGTGGGATCAAGCCCTGAGCTGGGCTCTGCACTGAATGTGGAGCCTGGATGGGATTCTCTCTCTCTCTCTCTCTCTCAAATAAATAAATAAATAAATAAATAAATAAATAAATAAATAAATAAATGAAATGCTTCACATACAGTAATTTACTAAATCCTCTTGAGAATCTAACCTGAGCTGTATTTGCATTTTACAGAGGAGGAAACTGTGGCCCAGAGCAGTTAGGCAACAAAGCCAGTGTCATACAGCACAAACAGGTGATGTACTGTGTCACAGTCACATAATCAAGAGTGGCAGAACCAGGAATTGAAGCCACAGTTTGGCTCTGGAGTCTACAGTTTGAGCTTCTATGGTCTGTGCACTACCCAGAGCTAAGCCCTTTGTGAGAAGGGAAGGAGCCTAGCGTATGCAACACAGAAAAGCAGAAGGAAGCTGCTTTGATGAGCCCAAGGAGTACCAGAAGGAAAGCCTATGTCAGCAGATCTCCTGGAAAGTTCTAAGGAAAGGATGTTAAGGAACTTTGAAGCTAGAGACAGGCAGAACCAGTTTAATTTTTGGAATCTAAGTGATTTTTACCAAGTTGACTGATCTACACATCCAAGTCCTCCAGAGCGACTTATAAAATCCCTTTAGAGGCGGGGCGCCTGGGTGGCTTAGTCGGTTAAGCGTCCGACTTTCTGACTTTCGCTTAGGTCATGATCTCACGGTTCGTGGGTTCGTGCCCCGCGTCGGGCTCTGTGCTGACTGCCAGCTCAGAGCCTGGAGCCTGTTTCAGTCTGTGACTCCCTCTCTCTGACCCTCCCCTGCTCACGCTGTTTCTCTCTCCTAGAAATGAATAAAAACATTAAAAAAAAAATCCCTTTAGAGGGGTCTAATGTCCCTGTCTCATGGCTTACCCAGTGCCTTAGTCTGTTCAGGCTACTGTAACAAAAATACCACAGACTGGGTGGCTTAGAATAGCAGCAGAAATCTATCTCGCAGTTCTGGAGGCTAGGAAGTCCAAGATCAAGGCACTAGCAGATTTGATGTTTGGTGAAAATGCCATATCCTCATTCATAGATCAATCACTGTCTTCTTGGTGTCCTACATGGCAGAAGGGGTGAGGGAACTTTCTGGGGTCACTCTTAAAAGGGCACTCATCCCACATAAGGGTTTTATCCTCAGGACCTTCCAAAGCCCCCCTCCATCACACTGAGGATTAGCTTTCATCATATGAGCTTGGCCGGGGGGGCGGGGGAGGGAGGGTCACAAACACTAGACCACAGCACCTAGTTACAGATTTTTCAAAAGGACCAAAGATGTAACAGATAAATTTTAAGGAAATAATCTGGAGAAAATATAGCTTCGTTTTTGGAATATAATCTCAGAATGGGGAAGCACTTTCTAGGCTGGAAATTTTAAAGATCCCCCCCCAAAAAAATAATAAACACGGGGATAATGAATTTGGCTACATTAACAGTTTTAAATTGCTACATAGCATAAAATAGCAAAAATAAAAATTAAGAGACAAACAGCAAGTCTGGGAGATACATTTGCAAAACATATCTAAATCTATATTTATAAAAAGCACCTAAAAATCAATAAGAACACATTAACAATATAATAGAAAATTGTACAAAAGGATTCAACAGATTGCAGGATGGAAGGAAGGGAGAAAGGGGAAAAGGAAGATAGGGAGGAAAGAGAATGGTTTTTAAGCATATGAAAAAGTATTCAACCTTACTCTCATAAAAGACAGGTAAACTAAAACATGTTCCTCTTTCAAAAGGCAAAGAGACCTAAAAGCCTGTTAATACTTTTTATTTGAGAGAGACTGAGATGAAGCAAGCACTGTCACGTTGGTAGGAATGTAATATTGTCCAAACTCTGGAGGTGAAGGCATTCATAGAAATATAACATATATATGCCCAGCAATTCCTTTTCTAAGGCAAATAGACAATACTCTGTCTAGGTTGGTACCCTATTCTGTCCCTGGCCCGTGTGACCCTGGGCAATTACTTACCCTCTCTGTGCTGCTTCTTTGTGTCCCAAATGGGTTAGATAATAATACAACCATGGTGAGTCTCACCTGAGTCAGTCTCCTGCCTAGCCACATAGCAAATGCCTAGATAAGCATTTGCTATTATTACTCTTATGTTCCACTCCAAAACCAATCAACAAGGAAATCCACCACAGAATTGTCTGTAAGATGGAACACGAGTTAGTTGTTCATTAAATACCACAGACTAAACAATTGTGGTACATCCAAGCACTGGAAGCCAAAGAACGAGCAGACTCAACAATGACATAGAAAGATTTCCAGAATATTGTTGGGGTGAGGGTAGCAGTATCAATCATATGCTTTCTTTTGTACAAAAATCCTAAGTGGCTAATAAAGGAAATGGGCATCTATACTGGTGAGTGCAAAGAATATCTCTGAAGAGTCACGAAAGAAACTCCCAGCAGATGAAAGATGGGAGGTGTCCAAGAGAAAGCTGGACACGAGTTAAAGGCGAGAGCACAGATTCTAATCAGTAATATACTATGGCAAGAGGGAAAAGTGTCCAGCGTGAACTGCACTCAACTTCGATTTGTACCATAAGGGGACAGGAGGGGAGTGATCGCAGCTCAGTAGGCCCAGGGAAGCGAAAATTATAAAAATCTGGAAACGGACGGAGCTGGTCCCTGAAAACCCCATGTGGGTTTGCTAACTGGTTCTTAACTCTAACAAGTTAGGCTCCTACCTTCCCACAGAGGCTGAGAGACAGGGGCCCTGTGTCAGGCGCTGGCTGGAGCCAACAGTAAATTGGCCAGTCTTCTCAGGCAGCACTGTCAGGGGACCTAGGATCACCTTAGGGATGCTGCTAGAAACTCAGCCTGGTTGGTTGTTCAAGGCCGAGGTGGACAGGCCTGGTTGACCCAGAGGAGCCAGGCTAGAGTTTGGTCAAGGAGACAAGCTTTGTCAGAGGGGCGCATCACGGTAGGACATGCAGAGCTCTTTGAATTCTTTAACATGTGCATATAATTTTCCAAAAAGATGTTTAATTTCAATAAATCATGAGATCGGTGACGTTGGAGTTAATCAACACGGTAAGGCGGTGACCCTCCGGATATCCTCCCATTGAGCGGTGTCAGCAACTTTCTAAGATGGCGGAGGAGCAGGTGAGCCCAGGACCCCGGCCCAGGCACTGGGAGGCGGCATCGCGGTGGGGGTCGGGGAGGCGCAGGCGCGGAGGCGCGCTGTGCCTGGAGCCGGGTCCCGGCGCCTGCACGTCCCCAGAGGCGTCACGACGCCGCAGCCGCGTCGGTCGATCTGCGCAGGCGCCCACCGGCCCGGAGCCCGCGCGGCCTGGCTCAGCGCCAAGCCCCGGGCTGGACCGCAGCGTCTCTCGCTCCCCGGGGTAAAACTGAAGGTCTGGCTGACAAAGGAAAAACCTGAAAATGCCCCTAAAAGGAGTCAGGACAACCTCGTGGTTCCACTGGGGCTCGAACCCAGGACCTTCTGCGCGTAAAGCAGATGTGCTAACCGCTACACTATGGAACCGCGCGGTGCAGCAGCCCTCCAGGGTGTGGTAAGTGCACTTAAAGACCTTTCTCTTTCCAGTGTGGGCGGAGACTGAGCGTAGAGGCCCGGCCATCGCTCTCGCAGAGAAACTGTCAGAAGGCTCTCGGGCTGCCAAGCGCCGCTCCCGCCCACGCTTCTTCTCGGCTGCACGCGCTCCGCCGCTTCTCCGACAAAGAAGGCGCAACCGGACCCGCGACGAGTGTCCCGGGGCAGACGGCGTGCCTGCCTTGATGTAAGCAGCGCGGAGAGGGGAGGAGTGTCTGGCTCTGTGGCGCAATGGATAGCGCATTGGACTTCTAGACAGATGGAGGTATTCAAAGGTTGTGGGTTCGAGTCCCACCAGAGTCGCTTTTGTTTTGGTAGAGGAAGGAAGTAAAGAAAAAATCCCACCTGGACACCTTTAAAATTCCCCATCCCACTCGCCCCCTAGGAAAAGGAAGGAAACTCATTCCAACTTCCTATTGGGTCCTCTCGTGTGAAGGTGTTGGAAGAGTCGTCACCCGAGTCTTTCCAGTCGCCTTTAGGGGGCCCCAGAGTTTCCGGGGACTGGAGGTGGAGAAATTAGCGAGACGTGTTAAGTTTCGGAGACTTTTTTGCACCCACATTGCCCTTTTACATTCACAATCAAAATTTCTAATTGTTTTGAAACTTCAGTAACTCCGTATTGCTCAAGTGGGCTAAAAATGAGCGCGCGCTTGCAGCGTACCAGAATGGCCGAGTGGTTAAGGCGTTGGACTTAAGATCCAATGGATTTATATCCTCGTGGGTTCGAACCCCACTTCTGGTAAAGGCTCGTCTGCTTTTCTAAACAGGAACTTAATGCTTTGAGTTTCCCGAGGGCTTTCAAGATGGTAAACAGTTGCGACCCTCTGTGTGTTTTCAACCTTAATAGGCTGAGAGACTATGATGGACGGAAGTAACCAAGACAGCCTGAATGGTTACATGGCAATGACATGTTAATCTGACAGTGTTTTTGCCAGAAACGGAAAGTGTAGCAACAAATTCAGAATTGATTCATTTGTGATTTTTCAATAGAGTGATTCCCCTCTCAAATCATGAGACATGGAGGGACTCCCCCCTCACATACACACACCCTTACTGGAAAGAAAATTTGTGCTTTTAACCTTTCTTTTCTGGGATCTGTAGAAAACACAGGATTAGGGGTGCCTGGATCTGAAGGGCTCCCTGTGTGATCCCAGAAGGTTAGAAGAATTTAACAGATTACATGAAAAGAATGCATTTTCTTTGCTCCAATAACACAGTTGTACCTAAAGGAAATGGTGAGAGCCTCCTCTTACAAAATGTAGCCATTTTTATTGTTTTCTATCCTTAAACATCTCATGTATAGGCAAACCCCAAATATACAAAATGTATAAAGAAAATATATTCCTATACAGATCCTTTATTGTTTTCCACAAATATCCCATACATACCGTGTCGCATCTTGTGTTTTTGCTTACCATAACATGGATATCTTTCATAACAGGTTACCTTTTAAACATGCTGATACGTTTTATTCCTGATACATTTCGCATCAAGTACATTTCACAAAGAATGCAAACCTCAACGTTCCCCCAACACAGGGGAGTGTCTCTGAACTCCAAGCAGGACGAAAATGGCGTGAGGTTCTACATCATGGGATTCCCTTCCTTTCAAGGGATCTTGTCCGATACCTCAAGAGAGAATATGGCAATGAGGGAGCAGGATAAATGAAAAAATTAGTTGAGTCCGAGATACAGCTGCCAGGATAACAGGACTTTCTCAAAATATAAAATCCCACCTGGCCTAAACCGTTCAGCAAAAGCTCTGGGAAAATGTTCAGATTCGCTGGAGAACTTCCTGTCTGCCGGTCCCTCTGCTCAGAATTCTTTCCAAGACTACAGGCGCCCAGTAACCATTCACAGCTTCTCTAGCCCCCTAGAAGACTCGGCTGCCCTTTCTTCTGGTGTCAGCCCGGAGCCTGCAAAAGCCAGTTTCCCACCATCAAAATGCTTGATTGCGTCTATTAGTGTAGCTTTCTGCTGAACTGAGGACCAGGGCTGGGGCTTTGCAGCTCAAATTTGCTTAGGTGCTGGGAAGCAGCGTGCACTCGGTGAATGTCTAATCAGTTATTCTTAATACGCCACCAACAGGACACTCCGGGGCTCTTCAAAGACCAACACTGGAAATAAAAATCCCGCTGCTCAACCAGAAGCACGCCCGGAGTTCCTAAATCTGGAGAATTCTTTAGGGGACGTTCCCTTTATCCTGTGCCAACGCTTAGTTGGCGGGGGAGAGGGGAAGGGGAGCAGCACAGGGGCGGAGCAGGCGAGACAGCAGGTGTTTCCTTTACAGTCTATCTGTGATGGGACAGAGAAGGATTCCATTCAGCCCAACACCCACTGGATCTTGATTTTGTACTTCCATCCTCAAGAAATCAGTAAAGGGTCTCAGGATATTAAGTCAATAAGAAAAAAGTACAGCCACGTGGACTATTTCACTGCGGATAGAGTTAGGAAAGAACTTTCCTTGTGAGCCCGGATAGCTCAGTCGGTAGAGCATCAGACTTTTAATCTGAGGGTCCAGGGTTCAAGTCCCTGTTCGGGCGTAGGTTATTTTAAACTCCAAAAACAAATTTGAGACCGTTAACACCGTTCTTAGACCCCCCAGGTAAGGGGTTATGCAAAGCACCGCTGGGATCCCTTCCGCGCTGGGAGAGAAGGGTACCCCCTTGAGGGCCTGACGGGCCTCGGACTTCGCGCATGCGCACGGTGCTCAATAACACGCCTTCAACGCTCAGGCTCTTCTCTTCCAACTTTGGAATGCTACTGTGCCTTCAGATGGTTTTTTCGTTGAAACTTATGTGTATTCCTTTCATATACAAAACGCCAATAGACCCGTAACCAATAAACTGCACCCCCATCGTCATTCCCGACAGCAATGCTCCTGACATTAATTGCGCAGCGCTTGGCCAGGAGCACTCGTTGGCGCCCCGTTTATTAAAGGCATGGTGAGAAAGCTGAGGTTCCAAGGACTCTTTCAAATAGAGACACGTGCTTATGAGTCACATTTCCGGCTGGGGACCATCCTTCACCAGATTTCTGACGCGCCCACGAGAGGCCCTGGCTTTTGGGTTTGGCTTCGCAGACAAACGTTTTTGAGGGCAGTCTGCACGTCTGTCGCCCACGAGAAAACCTTGCGAGCCTGGCGAGCTGACCGCACTGGGAACTGCGAACACACACTAGGGAGCCTGGTGTGCGGTGGTGCGACTAATGCCGGGCACTCCACGGCTCCGGGCTTCGCTACGAGGACTAAGCCTCCGAACCCTCCCGGTACCAAGTGAAGCACCTTAGCCTCCCCTGAGCGCGCGCTGAGACCCGCAAGGCCGCTGCGCAAGCGCGAGGGTGAGCACGCGCGTGAGACACCCGCCTCCCCTCAATACACACGCATCCGCTGCGCACGCGCGGGGTTTGGCACGCGCCCTGAGACCGGCACGGGCACTGCGCAGGCGCACCCGGAGGCACTGGGCGGGGCTCTACGGAAAGGAACGCACCTCGGTCCCAACGTGGGTCGGCAAAAACGCTGCCGAAACCCGGGATCGAACCAGGGACCTTTAGATCTTCAGTCTAACGCTCTCCCAACTGAGCTATTTCGGCGGAGGCAGGAGCCCTTGCTACCCAATTAAGGAAATTTAAAAGAAAGGAAAAAGAACTTTCACTTATCTCCGCCTTTTCAGTTCCCAATTCCGCTCTGAGGTTTGGAGAGCAGTGAATGAGAAAAGTAATCCCTGGCATGTGAGGAAAATTTCGCGTTCTTCCTAATGCTTTCTCTACCTCTCCCCAGGGCCCTAGTAAGAGTAAACGACCACTTACTAATAAGTGCCTACCGTGTGCCCAGCCCCATGACTTATGTGGTCTTTTTTGATCCCCACCCGCCTCACCCTTGCCGTAAGGTTGATGATATGGTAATTTCTAAATGAAAAAACTGATACGCCTCAAATAATCCAGAATTGAACCAGAGCTGTCCAGCCCAAAAGGTCTTGGTCAAAACAGATGTTAGGGTTTTGTTTGGTTGATTTTTTGGTTTGGGTTTTGTTTTTTCTTTTTTTCTCACTTTTCCCCCTTTGGGGAAAGGCAGAGGAAGTGAACTTGAGTTGAGGAGGGAGGGAGGAACTAGGAGTCCTGAATGTCTCCACCCCTGTCCTCTCCTGCCCCAGCCTGCTCTGTTTTTGTTCAGTCAGGAAATGATTGCAACAGACACTCCACTTTTCAAGGTTGCCAGAAAGCACTTGATCGCTTTCCAAGGGACTTCCTCAGAGAGAAGAGTGTCTGCCACAGCTCCTCACCTTGTTTCTCTCCCTGGGACGCCAGATTGGCCCCATGATTCAGTTTCTTCAAGAAGGTAGCCTCACTGACCCAACCAAACCACTCCACCCTTGCTGTCCCTTCAGTACATATCAACCAACACAGATCACATGAGTATGGGCTTATGATCTTTGGCATATTGGGAGTATGTTTCCTTGAAGTGATTCCTTCTATGTTTCCATTTGTATCCTTTGTTTCCTCCCTAGATTGAAAACTCTTGAAGACTATTAATAATGAGAATAGCTGCAATATATTGAATGTTTGCCTCGGGGCAAAACTCTACTAAGCACTGTGCAGGCCTTGTTGGATGCTCTTGCTCTGATTCCCTTTCTCCTGATAAAGCTGCGCTTCGGAGACGAGCTAATCGTGGGTATGTGCAGGCGCGGCATCAGGCACTCCAGCCTGCAGGGCAGGCCCTGCCTCCCTCTTGAGAGCTACCTCCATCCTGGTCCTGCTCCACTAATCAGCACTCCCTGGGGAGCACAATCCATCGGCTAAGGGGGCAGTTGACTCAATCAACCTAGGCCCCATCCTGCTAAGGAGATCAAGATGGACTTTCTTCCGTTGCCTGGCAGAGACCCAAAAAAAAAAAAAAAAAAAAAAAAAAAAAGGCTCCATCTCTAGTGATGCAAGAATGTATTTCACCTACCAGGGAAATTCGTTTTAGTCTTTCTCTTTTGTCCGCAACCCAACTTCCTCAATACCTCGCCGGAGCCGAGTGCTTCCTTTGTTAGTTTGTAGTCGGTGCGAGCTGACTCTTGGGTTTTCTCCTGCCCCTTGAAGGCACTCTTTCCAATACGCACGTTCTTCCTTCCGCAGCAAAGCTGCCATCGCCGCCTCACCTCCTCCCCTGTGTTCAGGGTCACACTTGGGGGTGGGGGGTGGGGGAAGAGAAGACTTCATTTAGAGAGAAAACTGCTCTGTTTGGCGCTTCTGTTTCTAGATGGCCTTCTTTTCTTTTTCAGAGTGCAGAAATATTCTCTAGAAGGCTAGTAATGTGGCTTGTTGGTGCAGGATCCGGGCTGTAATCCCCCGCACCTAGCGGGAGGGAGCCCCAGAGGGGTCAAGGCTGCCCGCAAGACAGCCAAGGGGGACGGCGCCCGAAGGAGTGGCAGGGACGTCCTGAAGCATCGGTTCCCCCTTCCTGTGAACACAGCCGTAACTGGGACCTCCGCGGCCCCGCCGGCGGCTGCAGAATAAAGCCGCGTACTTAATTCCCTCCAGCAATGCCCTGCGAGTCTCCCGGGGGACCTTCGCACAAAAGTTCGCACTGTCCGTTCTCGCGGGGGCCGGGCTTTTCCAAGAAGCGGCTGGACTCGCAGCCTCCACTCTCCCAAGGTTTTACTCCCTTCTCTGAAGGCACCCGGATAACGAAAGCTGTTCCCGAGCGCTGGTTCTCATTTTTAAATTACTAGGAAAAAGGTTAACCGTATCGCCCGAACAGGGACTTGAACCCTGGACCCTCAGATTAAAAGTCTGATGCTCTACCGACTGAGCTATCCGGGCTCACAGCGAGAGCCTCCCTCTGGTGCTTGAAGGCTCTGTTGTCGTTTGCGCTGCGCGCCAACAGCACCGCGCTGGGCGAGCTCCCGGATTCGTCCTTTGTGTGTGGTTAATCCAATTCTGACCCACGGACCCCAGGGAGACGGGAGGTGAAGGGGAGAGGATGCGGGGAAGGCGTCAGGTCGTTCTTTGGCAGCTGAATGCAGATTTCTTAAATATAACAAAATTAAACGCGCCCCCTCTTATGTGGAGACTCCGCGGCAAACGTGAATCTTCAGTTCTGCAAAAGCCTGCGGAGGGAGGCGAAGCCATTGCTTCACTGCACCCCGCGCTCCACGCAGGTCTTTGCCCTGAAAGCAAAGAGCACGGGGTCGGAGACCACAGTTCGTGTTAAAGCTGGCATGTGTCCCTTCTTCCGAGAAGCACCACTTCGCAGTCCCTCGTCCTCATTGCAGGTGCCCCCCTCAGAAGGACCGCGAAGCGGATTCGATGAAAGAGACAAGGGCTAGGATCAGAAGGGCTAGCAGCCGCCCGCGGCCTGGGCCTGGGGAGCGCGCCCCCGCCCGGCCCCGCCCCGGCCCCCCGGCCCCGCCCTCTCCCCGCCCCTCGAGCTCCGCCTCTACGCACGCGCGCTCTCGGCCCTGCGCGGGCGGACCCGCCTCCTCCTACCTCTCACCAGGACCCGCTACTGTTCGCACATTACAGATGCGTCGCTACCTTTCGGTCCTCTGGGCCTTTGCACATGTTGTTCCCTCGAACTGCCATGCCACCTCCCTTTCACTCCTTCCCCTCGCCCGCCCGAGCAGCGTGGAGAACTCAGCTGAACCGCCACTCTCCCTGGGAAGCACCTCCTGGTGACCAGCACCATCCCTAGTCGATCGACGCCTTCCCTGCCCTTGCGGAAGGGCCAGCGAGGAAATATGGGGCAGCAAACCTTTGGGAGCCTCGTAATCAGTGCTTTCATAGAGGAAAATCCAAGTGCTTTGGCAACACAGACGGACAATTAGCACGCGGGCAGAGTAGAGCGTGGCAGGGGGGAAAAGACATGGAAACGGTAGGTATATGCCAGGAGGGCGAGAATGATGCTTCGGGCAGTCACCCTGTATTCTCCGAGCTTCTTGCTTGGATCCCAAGTGCTTCCCGCAGAGATCCTCTCTTTTCCCCTCAGAAGCAAATGTGTACGACAGTGAAAGAGAGAGAGGGATTATAAGAAATTGGCCCACAATTGTGGAGACTGGCAAGTGCAAAGTGAGTAGGCCAACAGGCTGAAAACTCAGGCTTGGTGTTCATGTTGTAGTCTTGAGTTTAACTTCAGGAAGGCAGTAAGCCGGAGACCCAGGCGGGTTTTCTATTTGGTGCCTTCTCCACCAGGAGACCCCTCCGCTTGGCTCTTAAAACCTTCAGATGGCTGGATGAGGCCCAGCCACATTACAGACGATAATCTGCTTTACACAAGAGTCGCCTGAGTTACCTGTTAATCACACCTAAACACCTTCCACAGCCAGCAGCATCAGGACTGGTGTTTGACTGAGCAACAGCAGCCTTGCCAAGGGGACCTATAATATTCCCTGCCACACATGCCGACATATGTATGCAACACGCAAACTCTGAACTACCCAATCTATTAATACATCATTTTGTTTTCCTTCTTTTTGACCAGCATTAGATTTCAAAATGCATCCTTGCACCCAAGAGCCAAAAGGTTTGGGGCACAAAGCCCCTCATCAGCTAGCATATTGGCACAGATGAACAGAAAGGGGAGGGCATATAAATAGGTCCCAAAGCAATATTTCTCCATGTTGCCTTTCACCACTCCTAGGGTTTTTAGAATATGAGGACTGAATCACCATTCTCTGTGTCCCCATGTCCCAGCCTGGCACCCAGCTAGAAAGAAGACATGCCTAAGTGTATTTTGTTCCATTGCACTACCTTGAGTTGAGTGACTCATCATCTTAACAAGTTATTATAATGGTTATCATCATCACCCAATCCAGAGTCTCCAAATTTCCTCTCTCCTCCACCGCTATCCCAGACCAGTGTAAACAACCGTGCAAGCCTGGGTCAGGTAGGATGGTTTGATTCCCTGCGTTTCCCGGGAATCCCTGCGATGGCCTCCTCTGATGGTGATGGTCCCAAATGCGTTTTGTACATTTGGAGATTTTGAGAATAAGGAACTACCACTCTGTTCTGAAATCCGGATCATCCGGACTAGTTCCTCAGGATATTTGCAGGGGCGCGGTGGGGCAGGGGGCGCATCGAGTTCAGAGCGTATGTATGTACGTGTGTGTGATGTTCAATAGTGGTTTGTGATTTACCAAATGAAAATTTAGTTACATTTAAGTTTCTGGGAAACGAATGTGTACTTTGTATGATCCACGCGATATTTGAAACATACTATACTAAAAAAACAAAACAAAACAAAAAAACCCCATTTGTTTCTCTGAAATTCAAATTTCAGTTGGGTGTCCTGTCATTTGATTTGGTAACCCCGCTGTAGACGTGAACAAGGAAGGGTTGCCCGTACTCACCACCATCACCGCCACCACCACCAACAAAAGCAGACCTAGGTGCTTGTTTCTGTTCAACCACCTGGACCAAACCGAAATCGAAGGTTTCTTTGGCGGAGAGAGAACCCGGGCTGTCAGCATCCCCATCGAGCCCCCGCGCGCCCAAGACTAAGCCCCGCGCCCTTCGCTCCGCGCCCCGCGCGTGCGGCGGCGTGGCCGCTAAGCCCCCTGCGGAGCCCGGGCGCGCCAGGACCTCGGACCCTGGGAAAGGGTCCGCTAAGCCCCCTGCGGGAAAGGTCCGGGCGCCAGCAGCTCCCGGAACGTCGCTGGAAACAGGAAAGAAGGCAGAGGGCTAGACTGATCACCAAGCAAGAGAGCGTTGTGCAATGCATGCGGTGAGCGTGGTCTCAGCCAGATCCAAGGTCGGGGAAGGGACCCTGACTTTAACTCGAGCAGTTTAAAAGCAACGACCTCTATGTATTTTCGGTTTCCAATTTTGTCCACTCCCGGAGGGGAAAAAAGGCAGGGCAGTCCCTCTGCGTCTACACCCGAAGCTCGTGTGGGTGGAGAATGCCGGCCCCCCGCCCCCAGGGTGGCCCGGAATTCTTTCATAATGAGACCTGAGCCACACGCGGAAGGAGTTACTGCTGGCAGTGACAGCTAAAACCAGTGCCGAAACCCGGGATCGAACCAGGGACCTTTAGATCTTCAGTCTAACGCTCTCCCAACTGAGCTATTTCGGCAGGTTGCAAAAGTTGCTTTCCGCATTTCTGTAATAAAATAGTATTTGTTCCGTTGTAAGAACAGATCAGAATAGGTTCAGCTGGAGGTAAGCATCTAGCAAATATTATAGAAGTGATAAAGCAAAGCCTCTGTGTATAAGCTAGAACTGGTAAATAATTTTACTTTTCTCAGCTGTTTGGACTTTAGAAATAGATGGAACTGGACAAGAGACCCATGTGTTTACACAGGCTGCATATGTGGCTTTTCAGGTTTCCTCCAGATGAGGTATGCGTAGAGTCGTGGCATCTGTATGCTAAAACGTTGATTATCCAAAAATAAATCGTGAAAATATGCCTCCGTTTCTGTAACCCCACCTGGACGTCTTTAAACTCTCAAATATACAGACACTGTCAAAAAATACAGTTGGCTGAGACGTCTCTCAAATTCTAAGAGGCAAGCTATGGTTTAATAATATACTCTAATAGGTTAATTTTATTCCACCTCCTCCTATTTCATAATTTTGCATCCCTAGCATTCGCATATATAAAATGACCGAGCCCCAGCACTAACTGGATCAGGATCTCTGCAGAGGGGGCTCAGGACTGTGCATTTTGTAAATGGACCAGGTGAAATTTAATGAACAGCCCCTCTTAGCATCCCATCCCTCAGTCTCACAAAAATGTAGCCGTTACCAAGAGATTGACACTTTAAGTTGTTTACTCAACCTCTTTACGGGGAGGTCCCGCTCAGAATGTCCGAAAATGAACCCATCTTTCCCTCTCAACTTACCTTTCTATCACCTTCTGTCTGAATTTCTCAAGGTAGAAAAACACAATTTCCTCCCTCTCTGTTCTGTACCCATAATCAGACCCAAGTGTTGTTCATTCCAGTTCAGGGTTTCTGGGCTCCCTCTGCTTCTCTTCATCCTCACATCTTCCCCAGCCTCTTCACTGATCTTCCTACGTGTAATTCATTTCCCACACTAGAACCCTTCACCCTGCTTAAAAACCCCACAAGGGCTCCCTCCTTGAGAGCAAAAACCAAGACTTCTTTCTTCAGATGGACTGTAGCCTCCCATGACTTGGGCCCTTCCTCTCTCCAGCGCCGGGCCAGTGCTCTCTCCTCGGCTCTGAACACCCACCACTCATGCAGCCATCCAGGCACAGGATGCTTTCCTAGACTCCCCTTCATCTTCGCCCACGCCATGTTCTATACATTGCCCTTCCCTGTATAACCTGTGGCTCTTAACCCAGATACATTCTCCTCCTTCTAGAATTCTTCTCCGACATGTCTCCATAGCCTCCTCCCCACCAACCATTCCCTGCAGGCTGATGGGCCCCCTCCAGTGCTTCCACCAGGTCTAACTGCCTGTTTGTCAGGCCTCTTTCTCCCCATTTGTGTCCTTAATGTGTGTTACATAGCAGACTGGAGTGGATGCTGAGAGAGAGAGGAGAGAGAGAGAGAGAGACAGGGAAGAGGAGAGAGAACGAGCGAACAAGAGAGTGCTATATCTCAGGGCCAACTTCTTTTAAAAAATATTTTTACTTATTATTTTTGAGAGAGAGAGCGTGAGCGGGGGAGGGTCATAGAGAGTTGGTGGGGGGGGGAACCGGGGGGGTGGGGGAGACAGTATTCAAAGCAGGGCTCAAGTTCACAAACTGAACCAGGAACCACGAGATCATGAACTGAGCGGAAGTCAGATTCTCAACTGGCTGAGCCACCTAGGAACCCCCCCAACTGGTTCTTAACTTTTAAAATCACCTGGTTAAACTCAGGTGTGACCTCTGCAAGGCTATTGATTGAGCTCTTTAGTTTTTGCCTTTAAAGAGGCCTCATCTGGCCACCCAGCCTCCTTCGCCCGAGGGATCAGTGTGAACTGGGAAGGTAGTAGGGAGGAAGGCCCCAGGCGAATAGAGCTACCCATTACTTTATGAGCTTCGAATGCTTCCCACCGGACAGGGCAGATCACTGGGCAAGAGCTTTATAAACGTCTAGAAGCAAGCTCTAAATGTTGACAACAATCTTAGAGTTTCACAGGGTATATACCTCATAGTGAATAAATTCCAAAGATTTTTCTACACCTCCTTTTAGGGTTGTTTTTCATTTATCTTGCTGAAAGTAGAGTTGGCCCTTAAAATGTAAAGGTTTTACCTCTTCTGTGGGACCTCCAAGGTCCCTGACAAGGTACTAATTTATACTTGTGCTGGGTTATCATTTTGAAGCATGAGTGATCCCAGCGCATCAGGTCACAGTAGCCCATGAAAAGATTAGAGAAGGGATTGTTAATATGTTTCAGGTACATTTGACCGCCCGTTTCGGAGGAAGCCATATAGCACAGTGCTATTCAAGATTGCCGGATGTAGGTCTCACAAGTGCAAGGGTCTACTGCAATGGTTTTCCACTTGCCAAGAAAAAAAAAAAACGGTAAATTGCTGAATTATCGTCAAGCCCAGCAGTGAGGATCAGGCAGACTTGAACAGATGAGTGGCCTTACCAAGAGCTAGGCTAGAACACTCCCTGGCGACACAGCTCGTTTTGTGGACAGGAGAGCCTGGAGAAATCAAGGAGCCTGGAGGCTGAACTCCAAGGTTGCTCCTTCCTGCAGGTGGACCTCCAAGGTGGCACTTTCCATATCACTAAGCCTTTGCATAATATGACCTAACACAGGAGGAAATGACTTCACTGCCAGCTGCCTTCCAACCCAGTTTCTCTGAGGACACAAGGTTGTAAAGGTCATTGACTCGAGAGTCAGACAAGCCCAGCTTTGGATTCCAATGCTGTGACCAACCAATCAGCTGTGTGACCTTGGGTGACTTAGGGCTTTTTTTTCCCTCCCAGTGCCTTTCTTCATATCTAAACATTTACCTCTTAATTGTGTGTGAGCCAGACAGTGTTCAGAATCTGTAACTCAGCCCGCTGGACCCAGGAGCAGATCAAGGCCCGAGCCTGCCCTGACGTGTCGCCTCTCTGGGCCCTTGGATTCCTTCGCCCACCTCTCCCCGTCCTGAACTTTACAGTGGGAACCTAACGAAGCCTTTTCACAGTCCTTAATGCTCTCCAAGGCCTTCAAATCAATACCTCATTGCTTACGTTTCAAAGTACAGAATTTGAATCCCTACCTGAAACAGCTAAGAATCTGAGAATCTACATGGGCAAGTGAAATTAAATGCAAGAAAACTTATATTTTTGGAGGTGAAACAGGCCCAACATGAAAAGCACTAGACACGGCTCCCCTGGACCCAGGGAGGGACACGGACGATCACATTCCATTGAAGTGGAAGGGGCTGTTGAAACTACTCTTCTGTCCACAGGCCCTTGGGAATGTTGCCAAATGGTTGAAACACCTAGAAACCCATGCCCCATTTTCCTTTCAATTTCTCGCAAAGACTAGCTGCCCGCCTCCCAAGAACGAACGAGCCCCGGGCCAGTCCTCCAGCCCCTCGGCCACCACCGCTTCCCTAGTGGGAGTACAAGTGAATCAGAGAAACGATATGGCTTTTTAAAAATTATTTAATTTAGTAGTTTTCTTGGAAAAAAGAAACCGATAAGGCAAAAACAAAACAAAAACAAAAACGAAAATATATATAGTTTTGTTTCGATGTGACTTCATTTCACCTGAAGGACTCAAAGCTTCTCCATTAGCAGGACTCTGACTGGGGATCAGGCTGGAAATGTAGTGCAGATGGTGGAGGAAGAAAGGGGGCCGGGGGATAAAGCAGAGCTGTTCAGTGTGGTTGAGGAATCCCCGCCCCGCTGAAGTCCGTCCCCTGATGAGGTCACGGCCTTTAGGAGCCCCTGCGAAAGAAGGCCCAGCGCGACCCCGCGCCTATGGTGGGAATCGGGGTCTTGGAGGAAACTCCCGGGCAGCTGCCCCTTTCTCAAGTGCATCGCAGCTAAGAAGGGAGGGATGGCGAGGAAGGAACAGAAGTACTCATCAGTCTAGTGTAAATCCCATTCCCACGCAGGGATGGCTTCCTCTGGAATGATATTTCCCCCAGGACCCACCCTGGCTGAGGCTCAGCAGTTAAGGAACAGAAACAAAAAACACTAACAAAAAGCATACAAGGAAGGCACCTCAAGTTGTGGTCCTCAACCAAGGGTGGGCTGCACGGGGGTAGATCTGGGAACGGGATGGCTGACACAAATACAGAACACAACATGAAGGAAGCCACGGCCAGATGGGAGGGCTTCTCTCACCCACCCCCACACGACGGCACTTTCGGCCCCACGCCCTGGGAAGAAGTTTCTTTTGGGAAATCAGCTGCGTGTGTTCCGATGTGGACAGAGGCGGAATTAAACTGGAAATTACCGTCCTCTCTACCCACGCTCTTCCTAACAGAAGAAGGAAAAAAGGCAGGAAAGAGTTAGGATCTGGTTTTCCAGAGTCGGGCAATCGGGAGAGCAGAATCGCGACAGCAGGCAGGCGTCCATGACACAGCCGAGGGATCGAGTCCCTGCTCAGTAACTGCCAGACGTGATCCTACGCCGGTTCGGGGCCTGCCAGCCCCTGAAAGATGGAAACCAGGGGAGGCCCCAGCCCAATCAGTGTGTCCGAAAGGGAGTCCCAGGGAGACAAATAATACCAAAAAACAAGATTCTTAATGGGAAGAAGGAAAATCAAACAAAAAAAATTAGATTTTTCTCTACATATATATAATATACAGGTATTTAACACATTATTTGAGAGGTGGCTCCAGTCCATAGGGCTTGAGAGATGGTGAAAACTTTTGTTCCAAATTAAGTCCTTCTCTCAAATTCTGAAGTGTGTCAGAAAGGGGCAGGTAGTGCTTTGCTCCACACGGGGGCCCAGACCCAACTGGTGTCGCGCTGGGAGAGGGAGATGGGGGTGGGGACAAGAAAGGCGAAGCGGGGTGGGGGTGAGGAGGAACGGGGCAACAAAGTGACTTGCGGTCTTTTCCATCCTGCTTTGTGTTCTCGGAAGTTCTCGGCCTGAGGAAGTCCGTAAAACTCCCTTGTGAGGATAATGCGACCCTCCTACCGACCACCAAAGCGGCCCCCGGTCGCTGTCAAAGACGGAGAACAGCAGAAGGGTATTTTACGCAAGTGAAGTAGAAACTTCCAAGAACATCACTCTGAATATTCCAAGCTTATAGAACAAGCCCCCTCGCCAGCGTTCCGACACCGCAGTTACCTCTGGGCGGACATCCCACTGAACCGACCCCGTGTGTGACCCCGTTTCGTATCGCCACGTCTATGCTCCCCTACGGCCATTCACAGTGCCTCCGCTGGTGAGTCTTACGCGCTCCTCTTTGAAGGAACTGCTATGTTCAGCTCTTGCTCTGAACAGCACCAAAACGCCCCTGAATCATCATCTCACGTGGACCTTGGCTGAGCAGGGTTCTACAGGGGAGGGCGAATGACATCATCTTAAAATGGGGGCAGAGGGAGAAGGAAGAGCCCAGAGTACTTGACTTTGCAGAAGTGGAGTAACGCTCACTTTCAGCCACGGAACCTCCCCCTTACAAACAGGTATCTAGTATGTCGATTTCAGTTTCAATCAGCTAAGGCAACCAGCCAATCACCACCACTGGGGTCTGCTTCTGGTGACTGATTTGGAAAGAATGATTGGTTAAGACAGACAAACCGGAGGAAAGCGCTTGGTGAGAGTCACAAGTGCCAGCTTTCCCGCACACCCTCTGTCATCTTCTCCTTTGGGTCCTCCTTTTTGTTGCTGCCATTTCAGAAAATGTCCGGGCATGAGGTCCAGTCCTGTTTTTCTTTACATTCCCAGTATCCTCCCCTATAAACATGGGTTAACTCCTTGGTAACAGGGTCCTTCTTCCGCTCAAACCACAGTGCCTTATAGGGATCGTAGGGCGTGCCTAGGAGGGAAAGCGGGGGAGGGGGAAAAACAGAATGAGAGCCAGAAACACACCAAGTGATTCCCCACACGTCAAGACAGAGAGCAGGAGGCAGGTTCGTTACCATCCTCGGTGGCTTTCATAGCTTCCGCTTCTCTCTTCTTTCTGGAAAGTCTTTGTTTTTCCTCCAGGCGCTGCTTCTCAGCATTGGCTTCATCCCAGCGCCCATTTTCCATCAGTCTCTGGTCAGGCCGCAATCGGCTGTCTGTGGGGGCGGTGCCGCTTTCCCAGGCATTGAGCGTGAGGGCGAGCTCTGAGAAGTAGTACATGTTTTCTGCATTCTTCCTGCAAGTAAAGGATGGGGGAGAGAAACGGTGATGCCAGGACCCAGGCCCTGGTTAAGCAGCAACAACCCAAAGATGACCTCCCCAAAGCTGTTCTACAGATGGACCGACTCTAGGACCAGGTCAGGCTCCTCTAGTTGAGACCCAGACTGGACCGTTCCCTCCCCGGGCATCACTTGTGCCAGCAGTTTGCCGGGCCTGTACTGTGCTCAGCGGAGATCAGGAAGAATGGAACATTCTACTAAATGAACATTCCTTATTCCTAGTCCCTTTGCTTTCTTTTTTTTTTTTAAATGTGGGCTAAGTCTTTTTTTTTTTTTTCAATGTTTTATTTATTTCTGAGAGAGAGAGAGAGAGAGAGAAGAGAGAGCATGAGCAGGGAAGGGTCAGAGAGAGAGACACAGAATCTGAAACAGGCTCCAGGATCTGAGCGTCAGCACAGAGCCCGATGTGGGGCTCGAACTCACGAACCGTGAGATCATGACCTGAGCCAAAGTCGGACGCTTAACCGACTGAGCCACCCAGGTGACCCCCTTTGCTTTCTTTTTAACCTGTTTCTGGGATGATCCTGCTGTTACTAAACACTGGGTAAATGAGATGACAGGAGACAAACAGCCTCCATCTTCATTCCGAATTCCTGTACATTATCTCAGAGATGTTTAGATGGCCACTGGGTCTCAGGCTAAATTGTTAATGGGTAGTAGGCATCTTTCTCCTCCAGCTGCTTCTGAAGAGGTTTGTCTGTTTTATTTTTGAGAGAGAACATGTGACTAGGGAGGGGCAGAGAATCCCAAGCAGGCTCCACACTGTCAGCACGGAGCCTGATGTGAGGCTCGAACTCACGAGTGGGGAGATCATGGTCTGAGCCGATGTCAGACACTCAACCAACTGAGCTACCTGCTTCTGAATAGTTTTGCTCTAAATTATAAATATTTTTTGGCAGATGTGACTTGAGTCATTTCAGCTTTCTTGACAAGGCACACTACCCCTCCATTCATACAACGGCTGCCTCCTGGTAATCTCTGCAAAAGTTCTGATTCCCCTGGCTTGATCCCTCACATCAGTGGGAAAGAAGGCAGAAGTGCCACCAACACCGCTCCAAGGTTGAGGTCAGAGTGTTACCTGGACAGCATGGGCCCTGATACTCACGGCAAGGGGTTCCTTTTCCACAGCATGACCCTGCTTTCCTCTGCCTCATGGCCCCTCTGTCGAGCATCACCCCCATTTTCCCCAACAACTGGCTGTACTTTGAAACAATCCATTTTCTCATCCCATGTCCCCAGAAGGGCAAAGTGAACTCTTCCTGATGGATCGGTCACTTCCCCGGTCACCTGCAAGGGTAGAGAGCAGGGCTTGGAGCACGGCAGTACGTGTTGGGGAGCGCACCTGCCTGTTCTGGCGACCTAAGTCCTTAGGGTAAGTGCTGGTTAGATGCTGCCATGGCAAACACCGGGGAGCCACCCAGATTATTCTGGTAGCCTTTTCTGAGCTGCGTAAAATACATGGCCATGAGTTGGGTTTCATCGTTTTGTGGTACAGGGATTTTTGGCACAAAGATACACGCAGGAAAAGGAGCTGACTGGTAACTCGGACTTCTGGCATTTTCTTCTCCCTGGAAGTCAGAGACAGCCACAAGCAGATTTAATCCCCGACTCTTTACAGTCTGTCAAAACTGATGGGGCAGTTCCGCTGTGGTGGTGACATGACTCACACTCAGACCTCGCAGCGGTCAGGCTGCCCTTCCTTCTTCCTGAAACCCTTCTATTGGTCCAAGCTCTCATTGCTCTTGACTTTTACTTTCTTACTCAATGTCTTTCCCAGAAAAGAACGGATTTGATTTAATACAATCTAGTCTCCTTTCCTGCTGACTTTCTCCTTTCCCTCTCCCTTCCCCCCCACCAAATCACTGCATACATGTTCAGGAGATGTATATGTATGTATATGAGACTATCTACCCATCCATTATCTACACCAGCCCCAAAGGAGTAGGCTTTCTAAGGGATACACACAAAGGAAAAATATTTGAACTTCAACTCTTCTTACCTTTCTTGCCACATCACGAGAGAAGTAGCTATAAGGAACGAATTTAAGATTGCACTTGTCGCCCGTCTTGTGATTCACAATGTCAATTTCACCGGACTAGAAAATAAAAAGCATCATGGATTGATTTTATTTTTTATTTTTATTTCTTTATTTGTTTAATGTTTATTTATTCTTGAGAGACTGAGAGAGAGCGTGAGTGGAAGAGGGGCAGAGTGAGAGGCAGACATGATCCGAAGCAGGCTCTGTGCTGACAGCAGACAGCCCAATGTGGGGCTTGAACTCATGAACTGTAAATCATGACCTGAGCCAAAGTCGGTTGCTTAACTGACTGAGCCACCAGGTGCCCCTTATTTACTTTTAATGTTTATTTATTTATTTTGAGAAAGAGAGAGCGAGCGAGCGTAAAGGATGAAGAGTAGGAGCTCTGCTGTCCGTGCAGAGCCTGATGCAGGACTTGATCTCACAAAACATCAAGAGTCAGGCACTTAACTGACTGAACCTCCCAGAGGTCCCATGGCTTGATTTTATCAATCCCGGAGGATTTGAATATCGGCCAGGCCCCATGCCTCATAATTCTTCACTTCACCATCTTATGCTCTTGGACTCCCTCGCTTATGGGTTCTGGTCTCGGCCGACCCGAGAAGCCGTGGGACCCTTTCAGAACCTTGGTATTCCAGGCTGGGATCAGGACCAAACGGCCTTCTGGTTTTCTTTCAACTGTGTGTCACGTTAGGTGGCCATACGTTGATTTGCACAGAATAAGTGACCTTTTCCAAACCAGTCCTCCATCCACACCCTTCACGAGCTCTGCACTTAACAGAGTAGCCTACTCCGAACTGCAGGGCTGCATACAGCAGGGCCTTTCCACACACTGTTCATTTCGTTCTCTCCTCCTTTCTGTCTTCTAAATCCAAACCACTTTAAGACTCAGCTTCAGTCCCACATCTACTCTGAATGTTTTCCTGACTGCTTAGACGGTATTCCCTTTCCTTTTCTGAATTTATTTTGCAACCATTGTCGTAAGAGCAAGTAATTAGATGTTATTTTGGTACAGTTCTTACACTAGGGTATTGTGTTAAATACTTTTCAATCTCTACATATTTGTCAAGGGTCTTCAGTGCTACAGTAACTCTTTGAAGGACAATGTCTTATCTGACTTTGGATCCCCGAGACCTAGCACTCTGCCTGGCAGTAAATGTCTGATGAATAAAGAAAGGATGAAGAGTAGGAGCCATGTTTATTATTTTCTTGTACTTTCATAGTAGCCAACACAGTCCTGGTAGAGCAGTCACTGACTGAAGGTTATACGTTGGTCATTTACAAATAAGAATTTGTGGTTTAGAAACTCGGGAAGGTCGGGGTGGGGCTACTGCCTGAGAGCAATTCCTTAGGAAAGAAGGATAAATCAGTAACAATCCGGGACAAGTTCACATGTCCTGGACACTGCAAAGACGTACCAAAGAAGGTATTCTTCTGAACTTCAGCACACTTTGGGCACCTCTGCTTACCTGATCTATCCACAACTTGCCCACGATAATGTTGTGCACCGTTGTGGTAACCTTTTTCCAAGTGTAGTGGTGCCCAGTTGCATGGAAAATACAGTGGATGCTACCTGGAAACAGAGAGAAATATGCAAATGAGGCCAAATATTAGGATAAGAGCACCAAGTTAGCTACAAACAACAATGGGTTGATTTTCTTCTATCAGTATTTCTCACTTCTAAAAGGAGAATAATAAACCAAAAAGGAGTTATAATCTTTTTTAAATGTTTATTTATTTATTTATTTATTTATTTAGAGAAAGAGAGAGAAAGAGAGCGAGCGTACAAGCAGGGGAGGGAGGGAGAGAATCCCAAGCAGGCTCCACACTCAGTGCAAAGCCCAACGCAGGGCTCAATCTCATGACTATGAGATCATTACCTGAGCTCAGGTCAAGAATTGGATGCTTAACCGACTGAGGCCCCAGGATTTACAGTCATCTTAAATGTTGGAAGCATGGATTGATTTTTAAATTTATGAATAAAATACAACTAAACAATGACAAACACGGAAACTGATAGGGTGCAGGTAGGAAGCGATATTCTGCAATTGTAGAATAAAAATGAAAGCAAAAGCTCTGATCTTTTCACCAACTCTGCCTGCCCAGACCATCTGCAAAATTGACAGGAACAGGTCAAATCTGCCTCAACATGAAAAGTGAAGTTGCACTGTGGAAAGGACACACTGGCCGGCAGGACTGAGGGCCAGGCCCTCTTGTTAGTCACTCGCTGTGTGAGTGTAAGCAAGCCACTTTTCTAAGGCCCTTGACAGTACAGGAGGCATAGTGGAGAGAGCAGGGGCTTTGCAGTGAGGAAGAACTAGGTTCAGTCGTGGCTCCCCCACTTAGTAGATGTATGAGCCTGGACTGTGTAATAAAGAATCTGTCTGGTCTTCACACATGGTTCCTGGGAGGGACCCTCAAAACCTGTGGGATTTCCTAAGTAATAGTAACATCTGTGTTGTTCATGGAGATCCTGACAGTTCACGCCAAAGAGCTGACACAGTGGACCCCTAGATTGCTTATGCTCAAGATGAGGCCAGGCTGGAAAGATCAACCATGTAGTTAAGAGACTTGGGACTCTCAATCACTTGAAATCAGCCAGACCTCCCAACCTCCTGGGAATGGTATTCTTTCTCTCTCTCTCTCGGGAAGGAAGGAGGCCTAGATACTCAGTGCAGTTATGTGGCCATGATTCAGTCATGCCTACCTAATGAAACCCTAACAAAATCTCTGGACAACGAAGCTTGGTGCAGCTTCCTGGCTGATGAGCATATCAATGTGCCAGGAGGGCTATGGGCCTGGACTCCGTGGGAGAAGGCATGGAAGCTTGTGTTCATGACCCTTGCAGACCTTGCTTTATAGGTCTCCTCATTTGGCTAGTCCTACTTTGTACCCTTTATAACAAAACTGTAATGGTGAGAATAGCTTTTCCCTGGGTTCTGAGTCATCTTAGCAAATTCTTGAAACTGAAGCCAGTTGGTCAGAAGTACAGCTGGCCTGGGGACCCCCAAATTCGTGGCTGGCATCTGATGTGAGGGCAGTCTTGGTGGGGACTGTGCTCCTAATGCATGGGGTCTGTGTGAATCTGGGTGGTTAGTAACAGAACTGCATTAGAGTACTGTATCCTGGATAGGTTCTGGAATCCCCCTAGGCCTCTGCTTTATCATCTATAGACTTGGGATAAGCAAACCTTGTGCAGCAAATGTCTGTTTATATGCCCAGTAAAATGTCTGAAATATGGACAATCAGGAGATATGGTCTTCTCCTGTTTTTAGGAGTTCATCTCACACACCAAACCCAAAAGTGAGGTGAACATAGGCGACTACAGGTTCAAAACAATAAAAACAAGTGAAAGATACACAACAGGTATGTGCTGCGAATACAGTCACTTACGGGAGCAAGAGAACTCTAAGCTCCCTCTGCAACCACTAATGAACAGAAGACTAATTATGTGTCTTTCTCGTCCAAGAGATTAAAATAGCCCTGCTGGCTGCGGGAGCCATGTGACAATGATGCCAGTGAGAACAGTGGCAGCTCTGCTGAGAGCACCTGCTGTGTCCCAGACGCTGAGCTATGTTCTCCTCGTACCTGATCTCATTCAGTCTCAACACCTGCCTTTCAAATACCTGTGCTGCCTACATATAACCTCAGTCCCTTGCTCAATACCTCTTCCACCACCCCTGCCATCGAAAGCCACCATCGCCTCTTGCCTGAAGCTAACAACTTTGTTTTGGTCCCAGCTTCTGCGTCAGTCACCTTATAGTCTCTGGTCAAAATGATCCGTGTCAAACATGTCCCAGCGACACTGTCAAATCTCTCTGTTTCTTCCCTCTGCAGCTGAAACAGAACTCAACCCCCTTCCCTGGTGTACACACCCCTACGAGAGCTGGCCCCTGCCCGCCCCTCAGATAGCACTCGGAAGCTGCTGGAGGCTGAGTGCTTCTCGAGCATGCAGAGTTTGCACCCCTCTGAGGGCCTTGATCTCTAAGGGGTTCCCTTGCTGGGACGCTCTCCTGCAGATCATCTTCTGGTTGGTTTCTTTTTGTTAGTTAGGTCTCTGCTTCAATTGTCTCTTCAGAGACAATTTCCTTGATGACCTTGTCCAAGGAAGCACAAACACACTTGTTTCGCCACCATTAACCCCTATCTCCACTTGCTCTATTTCTTCACGGAATCACCACTAGATAAAACAAAGTAATTGGTAATTGACAATACATAATTATTATGTAGCTGTTTGGTTACTTTGTGTGTCTGTTCCAGAAACGAGTGCCCGCTAAGTGAGGGCAGAGTGGCTTTGTTCACCCCGACACTCCCACAGCACCTAGACCCGTTTGTGGCAAAAAGTGGGCACTCCAGCTGTGGGCACTGTTGTCCCCTGCCTTGGTTTCTACTGCTGCTGGAACCCAGTGCCACACACTTTATGGCTGAAAACCACGTGGCTGTTAAACTGTTGCAGTTCTGGAAGTCAGAAGTCTCAAATCAAGGTGTCAGAAGGGCTGTGTTCACCCTGAAGGTTCTACTGGAGGTCTGTTTTCTTGCCTTTCCCAGCTGCCAGAGGCCACCACATTCTCCAGCCTGTGGTCTCTTGTGTCACTCACATCTCTTGCTTCTGTTGCCACCACCTCTGACTCTCCAGCCTCCTTCTCGTAGAAACCTTTGGGATTGTACTGGGCCTATAGGAATCCTCCAGAATTACCTGCCCACCTCAGAATCTTTAATTTAATCACACTGCAAAGTTCCTTTCACTAGGAGCAGTGAGATAGCCACAGGTTCCAGGGATTACGATGTGGACATTATTTTGGGAGGAGGGAGCGTTATTCAGCCCACCACGTCCCCATTTTACCAACGAAGACTCTGAGCCCAGTGAGAGGGAGTCGTCTTCCCAAGGTCACACAGCTAATGAGTGCCAGAGCCACAGTTCAAAATAAGATCAGAGTATCTGTACAGCCCAGTACCATAACCTTGTGACCCAGCCTGCTGATGTACCTGTTGCTCTGTAGTGTTCCTGTCAGCTCCCAGAAAGAGTGGAAAAACAAAGAAAGCCCCACGAGCACCTTCCTTTATATAATACTTGTGTCTTAGAGACTTGGCAATAAGTGAAAGATCTAAAAATGGAGGCTCCTAAAATATTTGGGAAGGAAGATCCCCATTTCACAATGGTCACGTAAAGGACTTCCATATATCCTGAGCCTTAGAAAAATCCATTTTTTCCCCCAGTAAGACCGATTGAAGAACTCTAGCAACACATTATCAGAATCCACTTTTTCAGAACTCTAGTAAGAAACATGAGCTTTGTGGCACCTTAACTCGCCATACTCCCATCCTCCTCTCCCCAGGTTGGCAGTAGCCTTGAAAAGCAGCAGCCTCACAATCACGGCCAACACAAAAACCAGCAAGCAGCCTAGCCAACGCTGGAGGGAGCAGACGTTCTTAAGCTCCCCAAAAGACTGATCTCCAAGGAACTGTCACTAACTGGCCTGTCTGGTGGTTCCTTGTAAGTTCCCACTCCCGGGGCTCATCTTTATTTGACCTGACTGAGCACCTGCTCACCTAAAACAGCTTTTTCCTGGTGGTGATGATCAATACAACCAACGGCAATTATTTAACACAGCGGCTGCCTGAGGTGGTGTTCACAACTGGGGCAGTTAATAAACAGTGGCCTCAGATTCCAAATCTGATAAAAAACATTAATCTACATATCCAAGAGGTACAACGGACTCCAACAGGAAAAACTCAAAGGGCACCACACTGAAACCCATCACAATCAAATTACTGAAAGACAGAGAATCGTGAAAGCAGTAAGAGAGAAGTGACACATCACATATAAATGACCCCCAATAAGATTATCGGAACCCTCAAGGGCCAAAAGGCAGTGGGAGGACATATCCAATGGTGCTGGAAGAGAAAAAATTATCAAACCAAGAATTCTGTGTCCAGCAAAACTATCCTTCATAAACAAAGAAAAACTTTAGACACTTCCAGATGTACAAAAACTAAAAGAATTCATAGCTGACACATCTTCCCTTCAAGAAATATACCAAAGGAGGGACAACCAGGGGGTTCAGTCGGTTGGGCATCCAACTTCAGCTCAGGTCACGATCTCACAGTTCTTGAGTTCAGGCCCTGTGTTGGCCTCTCTGCTGTCAGAACAAAGTCCACTTCAGATCCTCTGTCTCCCTCTCTCTGTCCCTTCCCTGCCTTCTCTCTCAAAAATAAACAAACACTGGGCACCTGGGGGGCTCAGTCGGTTGGGCATCCAACTTCAACTCAGGTCATGATCTACAGTTCATGGGTTGGAGCCCCACATGGAGCTCTGTGTTGACAGCTCAGAGCCTGGAGCCTGTTTCAGATTCTGTGTCTTTCTTTCTCTCTCTGCCCCTTCCCTGTCTCTCTCTTTCTCTCTCTCAATAATAAATAAATATTATGGGGCACCTGGGTGGCTTAGTCAGTTAAGCGTCCGACTTTCGCTTAGGTCATGATCTCACGGTTCGTGGGTTCAAGCCCCGCATCGGGCTCTGTGCTGACTGCCAGCTCAGGGCCTGGAGACTGTTTCAGAGTCTGTGTCTCCCTCTCTCTCTGACCCTTCCCTGCTCAGGCTGTCTCTCTCCCTCGCCTAGAAATAAATAAAACATTAAAAAGAATTTTTTTAAAATAATAAATAAATATTAAAAAGAAAAAGAAGAAGAAAAGAGAGAAATACACCAGAGGAATACACCTCCAGGCTGAAATGAAAGGGCACCAAACAGCAACTTAAATTTATGTTACAAAGAGACTGGTAAAGGTAACTACAATTAAACTATTAAAGAAAAAAAAAGAGTATAGCTGTATTTTTTGCTGGCAACTCTTTTTTCCACTATATGATTTAAAAGACACCTGCATAAAGCAACAGTTACAAAACTACACTGGGAGCATCCACTTTCAAGTGTCCCCTCTTTGTAAAGAGAGCTTTCCTACTATTCTTCCTTTCTAATCTTATACTTTAATAAACATTTGCCTGCTGCTAAAAAACAAACAAAAAACCCCTATAATGATGGGATTATAATGTATAAAAATCATAATTTACACACAATTTACGCACAAAGGAGGAAAGACATAATGGATCCATATAGTTGCAAAGTTTTTGTACACTAGTGAAATTTAATTGGTGTCAATCTGAACAAGATGCTTAGATGTTAACCGTACTACCCAGGATAACCACTCAAAAAACACCTTCAAAAATACAGTGAAAGAAATAACAAGAGAATTAAGATGTTAACTAGAAAAATATCTATTTAACACAAAATAAGGAAGTAAAAGAGGAAGAGAGGAACAAAAAAGACAGAATACATATATATATATATTTATATATGTATAAAAATATATATAAAAGACAAAATGGCAGATATAAATCCTACCTAATCAGTAATTATGTTAATTATAAGTAATCACTCTAGTCAAAAAATAGAAACTTGGAAGAATGGATAAAATATATCAGGGGAATTTTTTTTTTACTAATATATCATTCAGGAGCAAATTCAAGGTCCACGGAGCCCAGCAGTGTGTCACTGAAGCGGAGATCAACAGGCTGACTGATGGTTTCATTCATATTCCCAAATTGTGGTTCTTCTTGGGTTAGAAAGCTCCAAAACTATAAAATAATACCCATTTAAATGTGTCTCTTTAGGGGTGCCCGGCCAGCTCAGTTGGAGGAGCATGCAACTCTTGATCTTGGGGTTATGAGTTCAAGCCCCATGCTGGGGGTAGAGATTATTTAAAACTAAAAATCTTGGGGCTCCTGGGTGGCTCAGTCAGTTAAGCGTCTGACTTCGGCTCAGGTCATGATCTCACAGTTTATGGGTTTGAGACCTGCGTCAGGCTTTGTGCTGACAGCTCAGAGCCTGGAGCCTGCTTTGGATTCTGTGTCTCCCTCTCTCTCTGCCCCTCCCCCACTCATGCTCTGTTTGTCTCAATCAGAAACATTAAAAAAATGCTTAAAAACCCTAAAAATCTCAAAATAAATAAATGTGTCTCAACATTAATGCTACCACCTGGTTCCAGGGCCCTGGAACTTGATGAACTGATTCACATGTATCCTCTGCCACTGTCTTCATCATCTTGTGCACTTCCATTGTATTTTCCAGAAGCATTCTTCTTTCTAGACTGCAGGAGTTCTAACTTTTCTAGTCTATTTTGCAAGGAGACTCAAACTTCCTGCCACCACCTCGAAAGCCATCTGTCTGTTTACTCACTCACAACTCTGTCCGTAAGTCATTCTTCACTGATAGCTACTGGCTTAACAATTTACCTGAGGAGAGTCGAATGCCATTGCAAATGTGAAAATTTCACTGCAGGATTCTCCTTCCAAGTCACTGATCCAAAAATGTTAAATAGAGCCACCTCCAGGGCCAATGTCCAGAAATCCCACTCTCCGTACTTCAGTTTCCGGTCACTACGTCAATTCTTTGTTCAATCTCCCCATGAAGGCTGCGACCTTTGCTGTGCTCACTTACATGTCCCGCCTGGTACATGGTGGGTACTCAGTATATAATGGACATAAGGCAACAGGACATCCTGGTGCCCTGAATCCTTAAATAACCATAGGAATGGAATCCTTTCAAAGGTAATTTTTTAACTCTAAAAAGTTAGATCTACCACACATATCATATTCAAATATTTACCCCTCAAAGAACTCTAGATTAACCAAATCATAGAGAAAATGTACAGCAGGTCACTGGTAGATTTACTGCTATTTTATTGCTTTTTTTTTTTTTTAAGATTTATTGCTACTTTTAAAATGCATACAACCCTCCTTAGAATTAAATATAACCCATCCCTTTGGAGATCTTCACCGGGCCTCTGAAACTCTTCTCCATGGGATAGGACCACTAATATCCTAGTTCTGCAAATTAGGTGAAAACATCCCAGGCATTTACTACTCTTAACCTAATACTTCTGAAATTATTAACACCAAAGACAATTAAGCAATTTGAACCATTCTTAGGGCCTTGGTAAACATTAAGAACAAAATCACTGTCACCTTTTCATCTAAGTTCCTTCTGTGTGTTAACCATGAAGCGGTAGGGCTAACATTCCACTTTCTTTTCTCCCTTTTTTTTTTTTAATTTTTAAATGTTTTTTATTTATTTCTGAGAGAGAGAGAGACAGCATGAGCAGGAGAGGGTCAGAGAGAAACGGAGAAAAAGAATCTGAAACAGGCTCCAGGCTCTGAGCTGTCAGCACAGAGCCCGATGCGGGGATCGAACTCATGAACCGTGAGATCATGACCTAAGCCCAAGTCGGACGCTTAACCGACTGAGCCACCCAGGCGCCTCTTCTTTTCTCCTTTTAATGTATTATAAACATTCCTGGATTTGTTCTCTGGCTAATTTCTAGTTTCTAGGAAATTTGCATTCCTGCTACATTTTGTATTTCTGAGAAGGGAGTTTGCTAAAGAAGACAACTCTACCCAAGCACTACGCCTAGGCCTCTTGGAGACTAGAAGGAAGTTGGGGTGCCTGGGTGGCTTAGTCGGTTAAGCGTCCGACTTTCGCTTAGGTCATGATCTCGCGGTTCGTGGGTTCGAGCCCCGCGTCCGGCTCTGTGCTGACTGCCAGCTCAGAGCCTGGAGCCTGTTTCAGTCTGTGATTCCCTCTCTCTCTGACCCTCCCCTGCTCACGCTGTCTCTCTCTCTCTCTCCTAGAAATAAATAAAAATATTTAAAAAAAAAAAAAAAGAGACTAGAAGGAAGCGGAAGGCCACCAGGAGCTCAGGCAGTTCCTGGCACTCTGTCTCTAGGGAGTTACTAGGTTTCTGTCTGTCTGCTCTGTGCTTCTTTCTAGGCACTCCCTCTCCTGGACACACACGGCCAAATGTGGCTGCTCTGGTTCGAGTGAGCGTCGAGAACCTCTAGTACGCTTTGTGAACAATCTCATTTCCCCTGAAGTGTAC
Organism: Proteles cristata cristata; assembly: GCA_017311185.1. NCBI lineage: Eukaryota > Metazoa > Chordata > Mammalia > Carnivora > Hyaenidae > Proteles > Proteles cristata. The sequence goes on along the minus strand of JAESUZ010000174.1, from coordinate 3,776,619 downwards.
AGACTTTCCAGCACTGCAAATGAGGATTCCTATGCCCAGGCCTGATCTTTCTGATCTCAATGCAAAATTAACTTGTAACCCAATAAGAGCTTTTAAAATAAAGTTTCATCTTACCGGGAGTTCAGCCATTACATCCATGATACCTAACCCTTCCAGTGGTGAAGAGGAAGGGGAGAAAGGAGAGGAAAAGGGGAGGGACCGCCTGAGAGACCTAACCTTGCAGTCATAAGAGTTCTGATTTAAGGAGTAAATGTATTGTTATGAAGTGGATTGCTAGTGTAACACAGGAAAAACATCAGTTAGTAGAACAGGTTTTTTTAAGCACGCTAGAATTTGCATTCTACAACAGTACTTCCAGATTTCTTAAATATAGCTAAGAAGAATAAGAATTTATGACTGGATGGATCCTTAAGGAGTCTCAGGCCTCCTCACTCATTTGACAGCTGAGAAGTCAAACGAGCTGCCCAACAGGGGCACATGTACCCCAATGTTCATAGCAGCACTCTCATCAATAGCCAAATCATGGAAAGGGCCTAAGTGTCCACCAATGGACGAATGGATCAAGAAGATGTGATTCATCTATACAATGGAATACTCCATGGCAATGAGAAAGAATGAAATCTGGCCATGTGTAACAACATGATAGAACTTGAAGGTATTATGCTGAGCAAAAGAAGTCAGGCAGAGAAGGACAGATACCATATGTTTGCACATATAGGTGGATTAGGAGGAACTTAACAGAGGACCATCGGGGAGAAGAAGGGGAAAAATAGTTGGGGAGAGGGAGGGAGGCAAACCATGAGAGACTCTTGAATGCTGAGAACAAACTGAGGGCTTATGGGGGTGGGAGAGAGGGGAAGAGGGGTGATGAGCATGGAGGAGGGCACTTGTTGGGATGAGCGCTGGGTGTTATATGGAAACCAACTTGACAATAAATTATTTAAGAAAAAAAAAAAAAAAAAGAGCTGCCCAGAGCTAGCGAGGATGGCTCCGTGCCCAAATCAGACTTTCAGTCTCCTGGCTCCTAAGCCATTGACCACTTCCATCACGCCAGGAAATCTTTCACTCCTGGAGTATCAATTCTTACAAGGATGGTGGCCTTACCGAGGGGCATGATGGAGAGGTATTTGCCTCGAAACTTGCTGGTGATTTTGATCTCCTGACGCAATGTCCAGCCATTTTTGGACTCGGCGTGGTGCGCAGCAGCTGGGGGGTGATGACTCACCTTGGAGAAATCAGTGGTTCAAATTAAAGAAGAGAGAAGAAGGGAAAGATGCTGCCTACAAACTGGTGATAAATACCCCAAATTCACACTTGACATTTTTATACCCACAGCAGGTGAATACCAAGGCCTCCAGTGTTGGAGCCTGAAGGAAAAAAGATGGCAGTCTGGGATGACAGGGCCTCAATTTCTGCAAACAAAGCACCCAGGGGGATCAACCAAAAAGCTACCCTTTTCTTCAAAAAGTAAACGTGTCACAGTCCCGAGGCTCCTTTACCTGCTCACAGAGGGACCGGTACCCGTTTTCCTCTAATCGGTCCAGCTCAAAGGTCTCCCCAAGGAGTGGGTTGAATGGCTTGCTGGTACGGAAGACAGTAGTGGAGTAGGAGGACACGGTGAAAGCTGCAACATAACAGAGCTGTTCTAGAGAGTTCTCGCATTTTGCAGCTCGGTCTAACAGCTCATGGTATTCCAGATCTTCAGTAAGGCGCTGAAGCATGGATAAGGGCTCGTTAAAGTTCACCTGTTGGGAAAAGAACAGGTCTGAAAACTTTGCCCACACATCTGTAAGAGACCGTTTAATCATTATGCAGGTGGAGAGACTCAGCGAGACACAGAGAGATGATACAGCGACTCACTGGGAAGAGAAGAGGCCTTGGCTCAGGAGATCAGCTCTAGAACTAACCTACAACTAACCTACAAGCAGCACACTCTCCCTGGTCAACTGTCCATGTCAGTGAGTGGGATATGTTACTGTTTCCATGTATCTCACTAACTGTACACTCGCTAAGCTGGGAACCGTGCCTCTTTGGTCATCACTGCATAGCCCAGAGCCCTTGGTGCCTCACCCATCGGAGATGGTCATCGGTTAGGTACAGAATGAATGAATCAAAGAGGACATGTATTTTAGCACGACTATACCCGGGGAGGAAGTGAGGTTTTTACAATTCTTGAGGGAGGAAAGAAAGGCTGGTAAATGATAAGCACAGGCACGGCCTGACTGGTGAAAAGAAAACACTACAAAAGTTAGCTTCTACTCTTGGAGGAGAGGACTGTGAATTATCGAGTGAGTTCTACATCAGGCTGGGATTCTGGTTTCTTCTCTGAGGCCGGACAGCTGTGTTCTGGACTCGAGTGTTCATGATGGGGCCTCACAGGGGACTGAGTGTTTCTGCCTTTTCAGCTTTGGAGCAAACTTCAGGCTCTCCCCACAGGTTGAGGTAAGTTTGTGTGTGGGCCTCTGTCAGGAAGAAGACACCCATTCATTCACGTATGCATTCTACAAATATTTACTGAGCCCTCACGCGTGCCTGACCCCGTACCAGCCACTGGGTAGAGACAGAGGTGGACAAAAGAGACAACGTCTCTGCATCCCCGCAGGAGTTAGCTTCAAACTGACTGTTTCAAATTTTTACGACTTAAAAAATTACTAGAAAAACAGGTAAGGTTCCCAGGTTAGCCCTTAAAGCTTATTTGGCTTTACAAGACAGCACTATCACTGAACAAGTGATAAGAGCCTGAGTTCTGAATCCAGAGAAGGCACAAAGGAAGAAAGCAACTCCCTTTTTATTGGATGGAGCTGGCCTAGAGCAGTATTTCAGTTAAAACAAACAAAAACACTTCTCCTTCCTACGATCTTTTTCTCTGTTTTTCTGTTTTGTATTCTGTATTTTTTGTCCAACTTCCGACCCATCAATCCCTGAGCCACATGCTACCCTAATATTTTACTGTTCTTCTCAATTGTGAAGGGTCTTATCATTGTTACTATAACCCACTTTAAAAACAAAGTATAAAGGAAAACATTTACCTGAGATGTCATCACCCAAAGGGAACCAGTATTCATATGTTCATGTTTGTTTCTAGGCATTTATACATTTAAAAATAAATAAATAAGCTAGAGCCTGCTTTTTGTCTGAAAATCATACTCAGCATTCATCTGTGAAAATTTCTCAGGAAACACTGAGCCACTGGACCAAAATGAGAACACTCCCCTTGGGGCGCCTGGGTGGGTCAGTCAGTTAACCGACCAACTTGGGGTCAGGTCATGATCTCAAGGTTTGTGAGTTCGAGCCCCGCGTGGGGCTCTGTGCTGGCAGCTCAGAGCCTGGAGCCTGCTGTGGATTCTGGTATCCCTCTCTCTGCCCCTCCCCCAACGTCCCCGCTCATGCTACCCCTGCCTCGACTAAAACAGGGCAGCATGCTCCAAAGCCATCTTCTCAACACGGAGAGGCACTTGGAGAAAAACCAGTGGAAGAAAAAAAAATGCACACTGAGGGGGTAACGGACTAGCACAGCTCAAATCCTCTAGAGTCTTTTTTACAGAAGGTACTTCGAAACAACGCCAACAAAATCACTCATCGGCAGAACTTCAGGCGACACGAAGTAACGCTGTGGTGCAGGTGAGGAAACGACGGGCGCCCACTGGCACGGCCCGCGGCTGGGATCTGCGCCACCGTCCACCCTTGCTTGTGCGCATGCGCGGCCAGGCCCCGACGATTGCTCGGGGAACTACAATTGCTCCGGAACGAGGGGGTCTGTAAAAGCCCCAAACTTTTCATACTGATCATTTTATCACCCAGAAGCCCAACAGGGAAGCAAATGAGCCTGCGAATTTAAAGCAGAAGGAAGGGGGGAATTTGGTACCAGGCTGATGGGTACAGCAGGAGGCCACGGGCTCCGGGCTGGAGGAGCAAAGGGCGGCAGCGGGAGGACCGGGGCCAGGGACACCCGCAGAAGCTGCACCTCGGGGGGCCTGTCCCGTGGAGTCCACAGCCACACGGCCACTGCCAGGGCACCGCCAGGGGGCTGGGGCAGTACCCTGGGGTCCCTCGCTCCTCTCGGGCCCGGCTCTGGCGGGGCCCCGCGGACGCCACGGCACAGATGCCTGAGAAGCCGCCTGGAGGAAGGAGCCAGTCGTCCTGTGACACAGCATCAAGCCGGGAAGGGTGAGGCCCAGGGCTCAGGCAAACAGGTACAGGGCTGCGCAGCCCTGGTGGCAATGTCAACAAGGAACTAATGGTAAAGGAGAGAGAGGTCACCTAGACTCAGAAGCTATTTCTAAACAGGTACTGTATTTCGTTCTTTCTTTAAAAAAAAAAACAAAAAACTTGTTTTTAATATTTATTTTGAGAGTATGAGCAGGGGAGGTGCAGAGAGACAGGGAGACACAGAATCTGAAGTGGGCTTGAACTGCTGAGCCCTGAGATCCTGACCTGAGTCCAAGCTGGACGCTCAGCAGACTGAGGCACCCAGGCACCCCAGGAACTGTATTTCTAAGGCTGCAAGGACCTGCCTTCCTGGCCCACCTTCCCACGGCTTTCTGCAAGGCTCCAGGCAGGTGGCGCTTCCTTTTAAGCCCCCAGGGAACCAATTGTTTTATGTGTCTCTAACATGTTAATTCATGGCCTTTTCCTGTCTGGAGGTTGACATTTTTCTAACAAAAATCCTACATGCCTACCTATAAATCTATTTTTCTTCTCTTTTTATATAGATAGAAAGTGCACAAGCAGGACAGGGGAGCAGAGAGAGAAGGAGTCTCAAGCAGGCTCCACACTCTGTTCTAAGCCCAATGTGGGGTTCGATCCCACAACCCTGGGATCATGACCTCAGCTAAAATTAAAAGTTGGACTCTCGACCGACTGAGCCACCCAGGTGCCCCTAAATCTATATGTTTTCTAAGACCAGTTAACTAATTACGTCAACATCTGCTGACTGGCATATATGTATGTGCCCGGCACCAGCTAAGCATCCAAGAGATGAAAACCAACAAGACGCAGTCTCTGCAGACCACGAGGAGCACAGTTGGCGGAGAGGCAGAACCCACACACCAGGCCATCAGACCCAAGAAGGGAGCAGAACACTTTCTGTAGGCCGCTCCCCAGTTTCCACCCTGCCCTTCTTCTGCAACAGAATCCCCCAGTTTTCAACGAGGTCATGCCACTGAAAGGAGGAGTCTTCCCTTCCAGCCTCTTCCCCAGGTAGCCAGGGCCACATAACTAAGTTCTGGCCAAAGAGACTGAAGTGAAATAGTTTATGTGATTTCCAGCAAACACCCTGAAAAGGCAGGACCATGCACTTCTCCTTCCTTCTTCCTACTGGCTGGAATGAGACCCCGATGGTCCCAGCGGGAATGGCCGCTTCAGACCTGGGAACTGAGGCCACAGGACAGAAGGAAAGCCTGGTTCTGAGAGTGTGGAGTAGGCATGGGCCCTGGATCACCTACTTCTGGACTTTAACAGGAGAATGAGTTCAGCTAGTATTTAAGGCAGCAGTTGGCCAGCTTTTTCTGTAAAAGGCTACAGAGTAGATATTTATATGGCCCTTAAAGCCTATTTACTATCCCATATGACACTGCCATATGGGCTCTGTCACACTGACCCGATACGGAGGCAGTCACAGACAACACATGCCTGAACAGGCATCGCTGTGTTCCACTACAGCTTGAGGAACAAATAACATGGAAGTTTTATACAATTTTCCCATCATGAAATACTATCCTCCCTTTCATTCTTTTGAAATATTTAAAACATAAAAACTACTCCTAGCTTGCAGGCTGCACAGATAGCACACAGATTCAGCCTTAAGGCCTATAGATTGCTGACCCCAGGTTTAAACAGATTTGGGATTTGTTTCCTTACACGGATCCTATACCTAACTTATATATGGGTCCAACACCAGGAGGATCGTGGGAACTCAGTAAATGTCTATGTAATGAATGAGCAATGGAATCTACTGGAACACAAGCGACAGCCCTCCCACCATGACCGGACACACGGGCGAAAGCTTGGTAAAAGAGATGATGCTGTAGCTGAATCCTGAAGAAAGGGGTATTAGCCCTGGGAAAAGAAAAATGGCCCGGGTGGGTGGAGAGTGGATGTAAGTCCCGACAGAAAGAGCAGTCTGTGCAAATGCCCTGGGGGGGGGGGGGCGGGGAACGAGATGCCTCTGCATGTCTGACGGTAACTCTGACTCTGAGTGACTAGACTGCCAGTAGGTGGGACCTGGTCCAAGGGAGGAAATATCAAGCCCACTGAGGAATCTGGACCACCCTCAAAGCAAAAAGGATCCAGCTAAGGACTGTAGGCTAAGGAGTCACATGACCACAGTTGTAACTTTAAACAAGCCAATTTTGTAACAATGTGGACGGACTGGAGGAGGGTGGGACAGGAGGCAGGGAGGTCAAACACCAAACACCGACTTTACCATGGAGACGGTCCTCATCTTCCCAGATGAAACGATGCTTCTGTGCTCCCCAAGCCTGTGTGTGCACAATCCTTCCCGTAACGCTACCACAGAGAGTAAAAATCTCTACCTGTCTTTGTGTCTGTCTCTTTTCAACTACGTGCTCTTTGAAAGGCAGAAACTATGCCATATTTATCTGTGCATGCGCCCCGGCACATCTAGCTTAGGAATTTGCTCATGAATGTTAAAAACTAATGCATCGGATTCTAAGTGCTCTGGAAATAAACCAGATCCACAGACTACATGAAAGCAGCTGATCTGAAGGGACAGTTTATGACCATCAGGGTAACAAAGACCATGCCCCAAGGTGCCTCTCAAGCAGGTGGTCACAGGGCAGAGCCTGGGTGTGTAAGAACCTCACCGGCATGGGGATCTTTGAGAGTTCTTTTCCAATGCAGTTCTTCATGATGCTCCACAAATTGAGGCTATAGTTGGGCTTGTACGGTATTCTAGTTCTCTTTTCCTTCTTGGTCTCTTCCAGCTGATGCTTGTACTGAGGGCAAAAACAAAGCCATTCAACCACCCACAAGGAACAGAAAAGCCAGTATTTATAGCCCCCCTCCTTCCCCCATACTAAGAAAGAATCAGCGTTTTCTGTTTCTCTTAGCCCTTGGGAATCAGAGCCCAGTCCCTCACCCATGAGGGTTACCTGTTCATCCAGGCTGATGTCACTGCTGGCTCCACTGATGTTGCTGCCAGTACGTCTACACAGGTGGGAAACACATGAGGGTCAGAACACAGATCACAACTAGACTTGGCTCCTCACCACTTCTTTACAAAGCGCAATGCTAAGCATGCTGCACCCACTCCGTCATGTAGCGGGCGACTGAGCAACAGCACTCGGATTCTCTGGACAACATGCTCGTGTAGAAAAGTCGACAGCGTCCCGCTTGTTCAAGGAAAAGAGCCTGGATCTCGGTTAACCCTGACAGCCTCGAACCTCCCACCAAAACATCTCTCAACGTTGATGGTCAGACGTGTTCAACATGGAGGCGAGGACAACTTACTTGTGGCCCAGATTTTCAGGCATGGTGATGATCTCAGGGGCATCGAAAAACTCATTCTCGTCATCCTCATCGCTCATGTCTCCTTTGCCAGAGCAGCACTGATCTGCAGGGGGAAGCAGCCGTTACTTACCGGGGCTCAGTTTCGCCCAGACCCAGCACGGCAGGATCTTTACACCGCGAGCCATGAACACAGCAGCGTGTGATAGAAAGTGGTGGAAAGGCCAGGGGAAAGACCAGCTCCAGTCCCCTGTTGTGGGAGTCCCTGGCTCTGGAGAGGCCATGGCACCTCTATCAAGGGCAGAAGGCAGCCTGGTGTGTGCCGAACCGGCGCCCCCGAGGGCCAAGCGTCTTACCTTTCCCGGAACCAGCGCTGCCCGGAGTGTTGGCTGGCAGCACGGTGGCGCCCCGGAAGGCCCTCTCCAGGTGATTATGCTGCTTTGCCAGCTGCTCCAGGGTCTCCTCCAGCCGGATACGCTGGTCTCTTTCATACTGGAGGGACTTCTGCCATTTTTTACTGTGGGTCTGGGCTAACATGAGGAAGTCTCTGCAGGCCTGAGTGGAGAAAGAGCAGAGAGGGGTCAACTCAACTCAGCTGGTCAGAGATTGCCCCACAGGCCTGTGCAAGCCCATTAAGTAACCTTATTCTAGGAACTTGAGCACATTCCGATGAAAGACTCCCTGTTATCCCAAAACCAGGTCCGTGAAGCAATCAAGGTCAGCGCCAGGAAAAAATAAAGCTCAACATGGTTGTCACGGTTCTTTTATATATTCCTGGTCATGAGGACTACACAAATGCCAAGTGAGCAGTAAACCTAGACGAAGTATTTGTGGCAACATCACAAAGGGCAGCTACATGAACGGAACCAAAAGTAGAAATCTGTTGACTAAAAGAAAAATGAGGACAAGCAGAGGAAAACTGCTTTCAATACGTTCAGGACCAAACTCAGGTCGCCTCAAGCTGAGGGATTCAGATGCTGAGAATAGGGAATCTGCCCTGTATTAGATCAAATATGGGGCAATGTAACTGGTTTTTATTTTGGTCACTAAGAGAAACAACTGACCTCAACAACCTGAAGCCTACCTGAGGCATCTAAGGAGGGCTCTGGAGACAAAACATAGATCTGATCATATTAGGCCCTTCACGGGCTCCCCACTGGGCACCTGTTGGGTTGAAGGTAAACGACCCTTCAGGTGAGGCCACGCCTGCCTTGTATCCTCCTCCCCAGGCAGCTGTATCGACCCCTGAACCCAACAGTGGAGCCATGTGGAACTGCTTGCCACTTCTCGGACACATTTCTTTCAGGCCTGCCTACCACATGCACATGCGATTTGCTTTGCCAGGAATGCCCTTTCCTGCCCACTTCCTCTGCTTGGCCAAGTCCTCTTGGTTCTTTGAGGCCTGTGGCAAATGTTACTTCTGTGATGATCTCCTGAGCAGCCAATCTCTCCTCTGCATTTCACAGCACTTTGCACATACTGGTTTTCTACCATCCACAGTGGTATCGCGCCTGACGTTGTCTCTCCAGGCGGATTCTCAGCAACTTGAAGACCCCGTTTATACCTTCTTTATATACAGATCTCCAGCTCCTAACTTAGTTGGCTTTGCACATAGTAGGAGCCTGATAAAGTTTGCTTAATAAATAATGAAGGAAGCAAGCAGTGTAAGCTTAAAGTCTATGTCCCTCCATAGGAGACATAAAGTCTATGTCTCCATAACCTTTTAGTTACGGAGAAACTAAAAGGTTAACAGAATTATCTACTCTCCTAGTTTCAACCTCTGCTATAGACTAATGATTGCTAAAACAGTAATTCCAGCCCTGTGTTCACGGAGACAGAATATCCGACTGTCCATCCAATGGCTGAAAGTAATCTCAGAATCACTGGGGCCCAGCATGAACTCACCACATTCCCTTTCTGACTCTGCCTCTCCCTTTGGGGTCTGCTCTCCGTACCAAGAACAGGAAACCAGGAGGCATTCTTGATTCTTAATTTTTCTCCCTTTCCCATTTCTGATGATCAGTGCTACTGATTCTTTACTATTTCTGGAATCTGTGGGACATTTCTTTCCATCCTCTACACTCAGAGGCAGTACAGAGTATCTACTCTGGAGTTCCGCTGGTGGGGTTGAATCACAGCTCCATCCTACTAACTAGCTATGGAATTTGGGTTAAGTTATTTAACCTTTCTGTGCCTCAGCTGTAAACAAAGGATAACCTCAGCAACCATCTCAAAGCGTGGTTGCCTCACATGTGAAGGACTTAGAAATCTTGGACTCACAGTAAGCATTCAATAAGGTGTCAGCTATCATAGTTAAGCCTCCATCAAAATCGGTCTTATCCGCTTCTAATCCACTCTACCAAGCCCATTTAGTAAAATCTGCACCCCGTCCCCTCCCCCACACTTAATCCCTGACCAGCCTTATCTCTAGCTACTTCCTTGTTCTAATGGCCAATTAGTAGTTCCCAGACTTTGGAAGAGAGGGAGGGATCCACACAGCCACAGCTGTGCCAGGATCTGCTCTTCTCTCTCACTTATACTACTGATCATATCTAAAATTTAGTGAGACAATTATAGGTTACACACTTTGCTGAACACTTTGCATCAATTAGCTAATAAAAGCCTTTCAACAATCCTCTGAGTGGCTACTAGTATCATCACCGATTACAGAAAAGAACCGGAATTCACAGAAGAAGCAGATTTTGGAGTTAGTTAACCAAGGCAGTTGGAACTTCAGGGCCCCGAGCTCTCTCGTCTTTCAGAATTTAGCTGAGGAGTTACCTTCTCTAATCTTCCTGCTCTAAGCTAAAAGCCTCGAATGTACTATACCATAGCAGCCTGTGTTCCTTTCTACAACGGCACTTAGCACACTCTATGGAGATCCACTTACTTCTCTGTCCCCTCACTAGAGAATAATCTCCCGGAGGGCAGGGACCACATCCACATCTGTTTTATATTCTAGGCACAGGGCCTAGAGCACCGAGGGGGCTCAACAGATGTTTGCTAAATAAGCAGATGGATGCGCTAACAGTGTCAAATTTACTTCCTTGGTTAGATTCACTTTGGTAATAAAAGCTATGTCCTAAGCAACCAAGAAATTGAGTGCAATGTACTCATGCTTTGATAAAACTTGGCTTATTTTGAGATGTGAAGTTAGCATGTTAATTTTAAGGCCTTGCCATCATCACCTAAAAGATACAAAGGAAACAACACAATGATAAAAAATGCATTTCAAGCCACAACCAGCTATGAAGGGGGCACAGGGGGGCTGGGGAGAACAGAATGAAAAACCCAACTTACCTCTCACTTCCAAGGGATCATTCCCTTCAACACAAACTCTGAACATTTACAACTTGGGGAACAAGAATTGCCTCAAGGAACAAACATGAGCATTTTTTCAAAAGAAAAAAATCCAAACAAAGTTTCAGTTTTGTGAGAAATGTTTTAATCAGGAGGTGTTTGATTTAGCAAATTTTTCACATTGGAGGAGAAGAAAACAGCCACGGAGCAGGGTGTCCACATGACACGGATAAAAGGCAACACTCACTGTCAGGAGACTGTTGTGTCCTGAGCTGTTCTATTTAAAAAGTATATTTAGGGGCATCTGGGTGGCTCAGTTGGTTAAGCTTCTGACTTCGGCTCCGGTCATGATCTCACAATTTGTGGGATCAAGGCCTGCATCGGGCTCTGTGCTGACAGCTCAGAGCCTGGAGCCTGCTTCAGATTCGGTGTCTCCCTCTCTCTCTGCCTCTCCCCTGCTTGTGCTCTTTCTCTCAGAAATAAACATTTAAATAAATAAATAAAAAGTATATTTATTGGGGAGTCTGACTGGCACAGTCAGTTGAGTGTCTGACTCTTGACGACAGCTTAGGTCATGATCTCATGGTTCATGAGTTCGGGCCCCGGGTTGTCAGCGCAGGGCCTGCTTGGGATTCTCTTTCCTCTCTCTGCTCTTCCCCTCTCAAAATAAATAAATAAACTAAAAAACAAGTTAATTGACCTGAATGATCTATGAGGTTTTCCTGATCATAAGACGACCTGAAAAAGAGGCACACAGTCACTAAGAAGTAGGACAGTTGGGAAAAAGAGCACACGACTAGACATTAGAAACACAAGCATCCTTGTGCTGATTGGTAAAATGGTCCTGGGCGAAAGTGGACAAAAATAATTAGTCTCTTCTACCTCATGTGAATCAGAGCACTAAAGAAAATGTTCAACACTTCAGAAAATGATATGAAAATCAAGGTTAGAACAACTTTCTATTAAATAACAAAGGGGTTTTAAGTGAGAAAAACTAAATTTTCCCTTGGTCACAGGAGAAGACCTTTGATCCCTAGAAGCCCTGGGGACTAAACTAGCTCTAAGCAGACGTCTTAGTGTCACTACCTGAACAAGGGAAAACTTGGCCCTAGTGGAGTAATTTCATCCCACTGAATTAGGGGAAAAGCCAGCGTAAGCCCTTTCTCAGAATTCTCTTTTCACCTGCCTTAGGACACATCCTCTGGTGTTCTCATGTGCAAGCTAACTGAAACAACCAGCCAGGTGAGAACTGGTCACCAGCACTGTTTAAACCATGTATTCAATTCACAACTATCACCTAGTATCTGAAATACATCACTGATGCCCAAAACCATCAGCCTCCTGAGGCCAGAGTCATAAGGAGGCAGAAGCGTTGGCCCCTTCTTTTTGGGACCAAAGTACCCAAACTGGAGTACTCTGTCCTAGAGTTACCTAGGGTTACCCCTAAAATCAAGGTAACCTAGAGTTACCCCCAAAATCAAGGACTAAAGATGGGACTAGCTCATATTATAAAGTTCTCCCTAGCACCTGGCCAGCCCCCACTTACCACACTATAGGCCAGAACACACTAGCAAAGTACAGTCAGACTCCAACCTGGAGCTCAAACACAACCGTAGAAAGGACCCACGGAGGCCTCTCAGATCCAACAGATAAAGCTAGATGAAAACAAACAGACCAAACCACAACCCGGAGAGGTAAAGGGACCCAACTAACACCAGCAGATGTCCTGCCGGCTGCAGGAGCAAGGCTGGACCTCTGAACTCCTAGTTCCTTCCCACGCTGGAGCGGCGTGCTGACCAGCCGCTGGAGCAGAGCACGAAAGTCATTCCTTCTGTGCGGCCTGTTCTACTGCATGCAGCACACAATGTCACCTGAGTCCCCCGAGCAGTGAAGCAGGACCTAACGCTCTGTGCTTTATCAATTACGATTTTCCAGCACTCGGGGAGCATGATGTTTCCAGAGGGAAAGAATCAAAAAGCAACATAGCGGGTGCCTGGGTGGCTTGGCTGGTTAAGTGCCCCACCCTTGCTCTCGGCTCAGGTCACGATCTCACGGTTTAGGAGTTTGAGCCGCACACTGGGCTCTGCGCTAGCAGCGTGGAGCCTGCTTGGGAGTCTCTCTCCCTCACCCCTCTCCCCGGTTCATGCTTTCTCTCTCGAAATAAATAAACAAGCTTAAAAAATGATTTAAAAATAAATACATTTTTAAAAAAGCAACACGGGCACCGTGTGCACTTACATTGATCATGGCGTTGGACGTTATCCTGAAGAGTGTGGCCCGTTCGTTGACCTGCTTGATCTTCTCGTTACTCTCGGCGGGCAGCCGCAGGGACTCCAGCTCGCTGAGGGAGCGCTGCAGCGCCGTGCCGTGCTTGGCGATCAGGTCGTTGCAGGTGCTCAGGTCTTCCACCTTGCTGGACAGCGTCCGGAGGGTGTTCTGCAGCTCAGTCTTGTCGGTTTGTGACACAGACTCTTCATCTCCCGACTCATCTGTAGGGGCCCGACGGGGAGGTGGAGGACGCCAGTTACTGGACTGTGAACCCGACCAACTCTGTGTACAGCTAAGCTAGCTCTCCTCAGGCCAGGCGTTCTGACCAACCGGGTGCTCGCCCTTACCAGACTACGATTTGACCACAGTGCGGTCCACAGCTCCCCACTGATTCGACCGTGGTGTGGGGCCACAGACAGCCAGGGTTATTCTCCCCCCACGTTCCCTGCCCTGGGCCACACAATAAGCATTTATTTTGCTCACACTTTTCTTTTTTCTTCCAGTTTGACTTATAATTGACATATAGCAATATATAAGCATAATGATTCGACTTATGTATATTTCCAAATGATTACCACAAGAAATTTAGTTAGTATCCATCATCTCATTTAGATACCAAAAAAAAAAAAAAAAAAGGAAAAAATGTTTATTTGCCTTGTGATGAGAACTTTTAGGATCTACTCTCATAGCAATGATTAAATATATCATATAGTGTTACCCATAGTCATCATGCTGTATGTTACTTCCCCAGTATTTATCTTTTTAAAGTCTGTACTTTCTGACCTCCTACATTTAATCCCCTCACCCCTGGGATTCTTCTAAAAGGTGCCAAGGAGGCTCTGGCCTCACCCCCAGAAACTGATTGGACTGGTCTGAGGCAAGGCCCATGACCTGCATTTTGAGTAAGTTGCTTAGGCCATTCCAGTGCACGCTGAGCTTTGAGAACCAATGACCTGGAGGACAGGATGGAGAAGCTAAATGGCTCCTGGCCTTGGGAATGAACTGTTGAGCCTTTTACTCAAGCTTGAGGGTTCCAACCCAGTCTACGTGCCCATCTGCTGGGTAGTAGGTGAGCCCTGTATGAAATGGGTCGAGAGCTGCAGTCTGGCTCTTGGCAAACAACATCCACGTCACCAAGAGACCCACTGATTTATCTCTTCCAGAGGAGAGCTCGGGAACTTTGTGATGCTCATTTGGCATGAAAGCCATCAGAGCACTGAAGGTGCTGCAAGGCCTTGTGTTAAATGGCCCTCCAACAAAACATCGAACTGAGAGCCGTGTTGTACCTCTCGCGAGCAGTTTCATACCTAACACTCTGCAACCACCAAGTGCTTTTCCAACAGTGTCACTTCCTTTGAGGGAGCTAACGTCAGCACTAACATCAAAACAGAAGAAAAAAGGAAGGCCTGTCCTGTCTGCTAGATGGAGAGGCAGGACCAAAGTCAAAATATAACCCGTTACAAGAAAACTTACAAGCAGGGAATTTCCCTTTCACTGGGCAACAGATAGAAAATCCAGTGCGGGAGGTGACAGGGGATAAGAAAAACAGGAGATGAACAACAGTCAGCAGGTGACCATCTTGGGCAGCCCTGAGTGAATATGCTCAGTGTGATTAAACTATCAACAGCAGGGACAGGGGAAATCCTAGCATTTCCCTCGAAGAAAAATCAAAACATGATGAGGCTGCTCTTTTTAGAGAAACTAAGGTAGTGAAATGAAGATTTCTCATAGAAGTATCCCATGTAAGGGCGCCTGGGTGGCTCAGTCAGCTGAGCGTCCAACCATTGATTTTGGCTCAGGTCATGATCTCACAGTTCATGAGATCGAACCCCATGTCTTGGCAGCGTGGAGTCTGCTTGGGATTCTCTCTCTCAATCTTTTTCTCTCTCTGCCCCCTGCACGGAGATCTCTCTCTTTCTCAGAATAAATAAATAAACATTAAAAAAAAAAAAAAAGGATATCCCGTGTAATGTTTTTGGCAATCTATAAAGACTGTTTCAACTCAATTAAGAAATAAATGAGAGAGATGCCTGGGTGGCTCAGTCAGTTAGGCGTCAGGCTTTGGCTCAGGTCATGATCTCACAGTTTCTAAGTTTTATCCCCATATCAGGCTCTGTACTGACAGCTCAGAGCTTGGAGCCTGCTTCAGATTTTGTGTTTCCCTCTCTCTCTCTGCCCCTCCCTCACTCATGTTCTGTCTCTCTCTCAAAATAGGAATAAAGAAAAAAAATGTTTTATTTTAAATAAAAAATAAATGAGAAAGGGGCCCCTGGCTGGTTTAATCGCTAGAGCATGTGACTCCTGATCTCAGGATTGTGAGTTCAAGCCCCACATGGGGGATGGAATCGACTTAAAAAAAGTTGTAAAAAAATAAGAAACTGTCAGGGGCAAAAGAAAAAAGCAAAGAGAGAACCAAATTGTGACCTGTAATAATCTTCGCACTGCCCCAGTCATAAAATAATTATTTCTCACAACGTTAAGGTAGTCAAATGGCATTAAAAGCCACAAGACACCCATCGTGCCCCCAGGAGAGTTTCCCGGCCTCAGAACTCCTGGCATCTGGGCCCAGATCCATCTTTGTCATGAGCGCTGCCCTGTGCACCATCGGAGGCTTAGCGGCATCCGTGGCCTCTACTCACTGGATGCCCACGGCACCACCGTGCCTCAGCTGTGACAACAAAAACATCTCCAGACACTGCCTAGTGTCCCCTGCAGTGCAGCACTGGCCCCCAGCTGCAAGTCACCACTGTAGGGAGAGACACCGTGTGATGAGAAGCTCGACACACCTAGGGGACGGCTGATAATTAAACGACAGGGAGGGAGGGGATGAGTTCCGTGCCAAGGAGGGGCAAGCTGTACGTGCCCCTGACACAGCGTGCTCTGCTCCCTACCCGACTCTGCCAGCATCTTCACGGCCTTCGCCTTGGCCAGCTCCAGGGCCGTGACCCAGCGCTGCCGCTCCACTTCTGAGCTGGCCTTCAGATGGTAGGTCTGAGCACCCCCGTTGGAAATGATGAAGTTACAGGAGTCCTCCACGGTGATGTTGGCCGTGGCGAGGTTGATGGTACCACGGCAGGTGTGTCTCATTTCGGCCTTCGACCTACAATAATGAGACGAAGAGGAGCTCAGGACAAAGTTGGCAGGGGGTGCACCCCTCACCACATCCCTCGCCTTCTCATTACCCTTTTGAAAAACACGGTAGTCCTAGGAAACAGCAAGTTCTACTACTTCCCTCAGATGGCTCCCTCAAATTCCCAAGTCAGCAGGGCTCTCCTTTCACAGCCAGTAAGTGCTGTTTCTGAGTCAGACTGCATTGGTCTGCGGCTCCTCTCCCCCTTAGCCTTTTAGGAACCTCCTTCACAGGAGCATTAACAACATATGATGGTAATCCGGCAATGCTAAGTGTGAAATGCGGTTGAGTTTCGACAAATGTATACAATTGTGTAGCTGCCTTCGCAATCAAGCTGTAGAAAATCTCCATCACCCCAAAAAGTTCCCTCGTGCCCTTCTGTAGTCAGGAATTCCATTTTATTTAGCAAGTTATAGTTATAAAATATTGGTTTATAAACTCTTGCAACAGAACTTCTTATATCGATCTCATCGCCTTAGAGAAAGAATAGCTCCATTCTGCATATACTCCACCCCCCTCCCAAACTGTAACTCAGCCCAAATGAGAACTGTCACACTATGCTTAGAATTATATTGCACAAGGGGCGCCTGGGTGGCTTAGTCGGTTAAGCGTCCGACTTTCGCTTAGGTCACGATCTCGCAGTTCGTGGGTTCGAGCCCTGCGTCGGGCTCTGTGCTGACTGCCAGCTCAGAGCCTGGAGCCTATTTCAGAATCTGTGTCTCCCTCTCTCTCTGACCCTCCCCTGCTCACGCTGTCTCTCTTTCTCTCCTAGAAATAAATAAAAATGTAAAAAAAAAAAAAGAATTATATTGCATAAGTGTAAGGAACGCTGAGATGTTTGGCACGTTAAGTTATCGACTACAGCTCAAATTATATGTAAGAGAAATGACTAGCTTTCTGTGGGAGTAAAGAATAATCCTAAAAGAATCACCAGGTAGTATATTCTTTCTGGAATCTATTCTTGCCAATAGAGGTCCGCTGGCCTCTGTTGGTGGGAACTCCTAAGCCATCCTATTAATAGCTAAGAACGATTCAGCAAATCTGTTCTTGGAGGACTGGGTGTAAAAATTTTCCCCATCTCTACTGACTGACAGTTCTATTAATAGGCTAACTTTTGAACTTTACATCACCACTTGGTGACAACAGGCTATAAGCCACTTCACGTAAAATACCAAGCTGCTAGCAGGCCTGAGTATACCTTGCCCACGGAGCGAAACTTCCCTCCACTCAGCCCGCTGCTTCTGCCCAGAGACCTGCATGTGGAGACCAGTTTTCCCTGACCAACTTGGAACATAAAGAGGTCAAAGTCCTTGGCCAAGTGCCACAGTACAGAGCGGAGCCATTTCCTTTTCACTGGAGCCCAGCGGCCCAACACACCTGGCACGTCCAGAGCCCCTGTGTGCCAGAAAGGACACACACCCCACCTCCAGAAACGAAGACTTGGTGTTTTTGAGAAAGTCTGTTTACTGGGCTTAGGAAGACAGATTTGCTATTGTTCAGTGTGTCACATGAAACTGGGTTTTCTTCCTCAAATGCACAAACGAGCAGTATGGGATGGCCGGGGTGGGGGGGCTGGGGGGGGTTCTCACTGGACTGGGCCATTTTTCATCCCCTGCACCTGCCATGCTGTAATGTGAATCCCTGGTTTTTCTATGCTTACCTCCCCTCCCCCGCCCCCTAGCTTCAGTTACGTTATGAATAATGCAGGCCCCATTTCAGACCCTGGCTTTCTGCTCCAAAGGTGCTGCTCAGACCCTGCACCACGTGACTCACAATGTGCTGGTACTTTTTGCAAGCCACTGGCCAGGAATCTCTTCTGCCTGGGTCATCTCCATAAACTGAAGGAGTCTCTTAAACCACACAGAGCCTGTAGCAGTGGCGGAAATACCGAGGAAGCCCAGGAGTGAGGCAGGCTTGGCCCAGGAGCCCCTGGGCTCACACCGATACACCTGTGTTTATCAATGATTAGCATAGAGGGTGGAAAGACATTGTTTGGAGAGTCCAAGGTAAGTTCTCCAGGCACTACAGTGTTAATGAGGTGGTGCGTTCTGACCGGCAAGCTCCCTGTAAGGCCAGCAGACACAGTAACCCAATCTCTGGAAGCTAGTCAGGAAAACTAATGCTATGGCCAGGTCATCCTGTGTCTGGGAAAGCTGGGACTCTACATATGGCTTTAAGGAAGGGGCCATCCATGTATCTGTGCAAGTAAGGAAAAACAGGATGGGTGAAAAGAGGGAAGCGGCCCGCCAAAGCCTCTGAAGACAGCTCATCACAGGATGGGTCTAGGAAGTATATGATCTCAGTTAAAAAGAAAGCAATATTTTGTAGCATATAGGGGAGAGGATTGGTTTCGGAGGCATGAGAAGCAGGAGGAATGACAACTTAGCTAAATAATTGTAGGGAGATGGGGACACGGAGAACCCCGTGAAGAAGAAACTACCAATCTAGTTGGTAGAAGAACTTCACTGTGATTTTGAAGGTAGTGTATAGATTTGATAACCCTAGTTCCTGTTGCTGGGTTGGTTTGTGGGTGGGACCATCGTAGCTGGCAAAGGCAGGCCTGTGGCATATTTCCCAATATGTGGTTTGGTATGCTTTGGAAAGAGTTTGCTCTGTAGTCAGGCAGGTGCCACTAGCTCTTGTAAGAGAGAAGTTAAAAGGGGTTCCAAATACTTGAAGAGATAGCAACATAGAAGTTATTAATGTCCAACCAAGATCAATATTAAGACTGGTACCGATCAAAGGTCAACTGGCCTGGAAAGACGATCTGATAAGAATCTGGAGGAGGAAAAATGATCATACAGTAAGGTCCTCGGCTGATACACAACTTTTGAAAATGAGCACTGTTAATAGTGACTTACGAGCCAAGTTAGGATACGAATCAACTGAATTTTAGGATGATGGTCAGTGTACCAGGAAAACAGGAACTTGAACAGGAGAAAAACTTTGAACACACTAAAATTTTAGATGTGTGATTGAACATTAAACTGATCATCCTGGATGAGTACTGAGAGGGTTAAAATTAAAATCGATTCTGCATATAATGATGCAAATAACACACACAGCTGTTCACAATGTAGCGTAAGCAGTGAGGATGTGCTAAGGCATTTTTCACTGTTAGAGACTAGATAAGACTGTGGTTCTTGCTTCAACAACCTCCAACTCCCACCTTCAATTTCCCCCTCAAAATTCACTAAGCACTGATACAGTGGAGATGACGGAAGAGATTCATTCACCCTATCTCTCCCGGTAGCAGAGTGACTACCTGCAGAGGAAAAGAAATACAGTAAGCTGCTCTTAACAGCATTTTGGGTCTTAAATAGGATGCTCTTCATAAAAAGATTTCAATTAGGAATGCCATTATAATAAGCAAAGTCTCCCTTAAAGGAAAATTTTATACATTTCATATAAAGTAGTGTGATCTAGAAACTATATACATTTCGTATACAGTGAAGGTTGGAAACTTTTATACACTTAGTATAAAGTACTGTGATCTAGAAACTATGTATATTTTGTATATAACAAAGGTGATCTTGAAACATACTTGCTACAGGCAAGCAATTATCTGTCATTTGATTGATTCAGGAAAGGATAACTTGGGTTTTAGTTTATGATGGAAACAAGAGAACCAGTTTCAAATGCTGACTCTTCAAGACCTTGGAAAAGTTGCCCAGGCTAAGTCTCAGTTTTCCTCATCAGTAAGATGGGAATATCTCCTGACTCCCAGGGTTATTGCTGGGAGTCAGTGAAACTATCCAAACTGTCCAGTACCCCAGGGAACTGTTTATGTCCTGTCTCCACATCCAGCATCTTACCCCCTCTATGTCGGATAACCTGAATAGCCCAAAGCATGCTACAGTGACGGCAAGCTTGTGAGTCACCACGATTATATATTAAACATTCCAAAACAAACACTGTTGAACAGAAGTAATCATACCAAAGGCATGGATTCTTCTTTTAATAAAACTTAAACTGCACCACCCAAAGAGACCCCAGAAATACTGGAGGGACCACTGAAATTATTCCCGTGGTGGGAGGTGGGGTCAGGGTAAATAAAAGCAGCCCTGGAGTGCACATCTCCATTCTGGGCTGTCCAGAAGGAGAAAGCACATGCCAAGTCTGAGAGAGATAAAGACAGGGGAGAGATAAGGAGGCCACCCTGTGCCTGGTGTCCTTGTGCGTGAAACGTGGAGAGAGCAACGGCGGGTACATCAAAGGCTACTAATAACCTTGAATTCTGGAGACTGGGCACAGACAGCTAAGATCTGGGACTTTCACAGTAAGTTCCCTGAGACCCGTGCCTGGGCTCTGCTCTCCTACATGTGCCCCTTAGCATCTACGACAGCGCCTTCCTTGCAGAACTGATCATTGCACCGCGGCGCTGGTGCAAACACAATGGAAGAGTAGATGCTCTCCAAACAACTGGAAAGGCCAGGGACTGAGGGGAAGGTACTGCACCAAGGGCGAGTAACCCAGGTGGAGAGGGAAGCCCCGGTGCGTTCACTTTTGTGAGGGCGGGCTCGTGTCGCGGGCTGTCAGTGAGCGCAGGTGACGAAAAGGGGCCTGGGGCGACCTTGGCTGCGGGGCCGGCTCCAGAGGGTGACGGCGCGGGGACTGTGGGTTGCGGTGGGGGACGGCGCCCCGGAAGCAGTTACCTGTAGTAGCTCAGGAGCCCGTTGCTCAGCACGAACCACCGCCGCTGATAGCCTTTGATATAATTGGTCCATTTGAAGAGCCAGCCCTCTCGAGCCGAGCCCGAACCCCCGGCGCCCGAGCTGCCGGAGCCCCCGCCGCCGGCGGCGCAGGGGCCGGGCCCGCAGTCGCCACTCCCCGGCGCCGGGGCCCGGGCCGCCCGCCGCCGCCGCGGCCACGGTGCCCAGCGCGGCCCCGGAGCCCGGCCCCGAGTCTCCGCGGCCGCCGCCGCCGCCTCCCACCACAGGGGGACCGGTGCCGCCGCCGCCCGGAGCTGCAATGGCCGCCGGGCCCGGCCCCACCACCCCTCTCAGCTCCGTCGCCGCCATGAGCCGCCGCCGCCCCGAGATACAGGACCGGAACCGCCTACGAGAGCCGCCGTCGCCGCCCGGAGCGCCCCACACGGCTAGCGCATCAGCCGCGGCCGCGCAGCGTCCCCGCCCCGCCAGGCCCGCCGCGGGAGGAGGGCTCGGTCGCCGGGAAAGAGGCAGTCGATTGGTGCCGCTGAGCGTCACTTGCGGAGGACCCCTAGGACATTGGCATTTCTCTCGGGCCTGTCATCCCACGCCGCCCAGTGAGAGCCCGGGGTGGGACGCGTCTTCCACAAACGCCGCTGATTGGTTCAGATGAAGGCCAATCAGACTCATGTACAAGCTCATTGGTGCTTTCCCGCAGGCTCCGGCGCTCAGGGAGGACACGAGAATGCAGAGTGCCCGGCCAATTCGGCTCCCGATTGGTCGCTGTTTCCGCCACTCATTTCAGTGTATGCCCCCGTCACTGCCACGTCACCCCCTCCCATCACTCTTCTCTTCATCCCTGTTCCGCCCTTACTGATTGGTGGTTGGTATCAGCTGCTCAGCCTTTTCTACCATTTGCTGAACGAGCTGAGGAAAAAAGAGGAGTCCCGTTTTCGCATCCTCACTTTTATTTCTCATTGGTTTGCGTGTATGTCACTCACAGGTTGCGGAGAGACCGGGTGGGGATTGGAGACGATTGGTTCCGGATATTGTCTGTGACCGCCGAAGCTTGGCAATACTGACCAATAGCAGAGACGTACTGAGAGAGGGGCTGGCTGAAGGCAACCAATAAGATCTGGGAAAGGGCTTGGGGGCGTGCCCATCTGCTCCCAGCTTTTCAGAGTGTAAGAGCGAGTGCTCTTCCCCAAACACGTTGTCTTCAGCTAGGCGCAGTGTTGGGTTCTCTCTTCCTGCGTTAAGACCATCGTAGTTTCCTGCTGGGAAGAGTGCCTCTCAGCAGCTAGCCACTGCCCGAGGAGCCATCTTTTAGGGCCTCCTCCTAGCAGCTGGCTCTGTGCTGGAGACCGGAATTTCTGGGGAGTCCAGAAATCGCTTCCCCAGTTCCTGGATCCAGTTCCTGGATCCAAGATCCAACTAAATCTCTTGCCTGGTTTGCTCGTCATCGCACCACACCCCTTATCTGGTGATTCTAGACTGTCCTATGCTCCGGTTAGAGTAGGAAGCTAGTTAGCTTTGAACAGGATACCTGGAGGCCAGGAAAAGGGAAGTCGTGGCCCGTGGCAGCCATAAGAAGGTCAGCCCGTCGCGGCAGCAAAGCCACAGGAAGAAGAATCAAACTGGTCTGGCCCAAACTGGCTGACAAAGACCAGAAAACCCTGACCAAATAAGGAAGGAAAGGCCGGAGACCCTGCTTTCAAGAAATCGCTGCCTCGGATAATAAATATTCCACCCACTAGTTAACAGCTGTCAATAAAATGTAGACCCCCCAAAACCCCCCAGTGTGCAGTTCTCCCTGGAGCCGGTCCGCTCTCACCTCTTCAGAGCATAGTTTCACCTTAATAAACTTTAGTGCTTGCAACCGCTCATCCACTGTGTCTGGTCCATCCTTGAATTCTTTCTTGTAATGAGGCCCGGAGCCCCCAGGGACATCCTTGGGCTGGGCAGAGGCCTCAGGGGCCCGGTGTCACCAGTTCACCTGGCAACATCTTTTTGGGGAGCCAGGCAGGAAGAGGTAAACGGAGTGTTGAGGAACCCTCTTCATTGGTGAGTCTCCAACACTCGCCTCTTGCGTTGGAGTGTTGCTTAGTCACCATTGCTTTGTTCTCTTGCTCTTTCTGATCTACCTGGGAACAGGATGGTCTAGTAGTATTTATGAGAAAGTAATGTTCAGCTCCAAAGAATTAAAGGGACACTTGCTCCTTCCAGCCGAAAGGCACTCTTAAGCGACTAAAAGTGTTACGGAAGTATCCGAGATGATTTCTCAGGACACACAGCAATCCCACGGGACTTTCCATTGCACTAGTAATTAAAACTTTGGCTTATCTGGGTATGCACACATAAAACTGATCCTCAGTGCTCCCAGACATGTAAGGGACTTGTGGCCACTCCTGGAAGCGACACCAGCGATCCTCTGCTCTGGTCCCTAGGTGACTGATATTCCCAGGCTGTCTCTTCAGGAATCTGCTTCTTGGTCATAGGACACTCTGCCCACCCCCACCCCCCTTATCTGGCTTCAGCCACTTCTTCTTATACCTACCTACATAGGCACTCTCTGTTGGTGGTGGGGCACAGGGACCTGGAAGACACCATCACCCATCACAAAGGTTCTGCACTGATTGCCAACTCAGACTGTAAAGATCATCATAAAATAGGCTATAAAGCCTTTTGCTCCCTGGCAAGGGACCTCACTTACAGAGAGCTCTCCCTGTGGATCTGTGGGTACGCCTTATCCACCACTTAATTAAATGTGGCTCCACCCAAATAATTCGGGGATGCAAAGAGAACTGGAAAATAGAGGTTAGTTTCACCAGAACTAACCACAAAGTAGGAGAGATCAACAGGTCAGACAAGAAGTTTTTGGACAATCAAAGAGATCCCTGTCTGTGGTGGCTGTTGTTTGCCACCAGTTGTTAAGAGGCCTATCAATAGAAGGAGAGTGGGAGATTCAGTGATCTTGAAATCATGATGGTGCCTATTGCAGAGGGCTGCATCCTGGGACGTCAGGGTTAATTTCATTTGGGGTCAGGCATCATTTCATTTAGGGTTGTCAGGAAGGCTGTCACTCTCGGGACTGCAGATGCTGGAAAGAGACTTGGGCCCTGCGACGCCAGGGCTGTTGTTGGGTCATCACACGGCCTGCTGGCCACAGCCATGATGACCAGATGATGAACAAACAGCAGGTGGGGATGCCCATAGTCCTCTTGCCATTGGAACACTCTAGAAGAGCTCCCAACTGAGATCCTAGCAGGTTCCCAAAAGACAGCTAACTCTCCTCAGGGAAATAGTATTCCAGGCTTCTCGTAGTGGGAGGCCTGGTTTAGTTGCTTCTTTTCTAGTTGACAGGAGTCAACTCTCTCCCTGAACACAATGGCAGTTCCACCTCCATCCCCAAAGAATTCCCTGTGGGATGTATTTTGAGGCACTGGGATCAGTTCCCATTAGAAAGCCTAAATAGGGGCACCTGAGTGGCTCAGTCAGTTAAGTGTCCTGCTCTGAATTTTGGTTCAGGTTCTTGGGATTGAGCCCTGCATTGGGCTCTGTGCTGCAGCGTGGAGCCTGCTTGGGATTCTGTGTCTCCCTCTCTCTCTGCCCCTCCCCTGCTCATGCTCTCTCTCTCAAAATAAATAAATAAACTTAAAAAACAAATAAGGAGGGGCACCTGGGTGGTGGCCTCCGACTTCGGCTCAGGTCATGATCTCATGGTTTGTGAGTCTGAGCCCCAAGTCAGGCTCTGTGCTGAGAGCTCAGAACCTGGAGCCTGCTTCAGCTTCTGTGTCTCCCTCTCTCTCTGCCCCTCCCCAACTCCCACTCTCTCTCTCTCAAAAATAAACATAAAAAAAAGAAAGAACAAAAGAAAGAAAGAAAGCCTAAGTAGGAAAATGCTCGTTTTTTTTTCTTTTCTTTTTTTTTTTTTTTGTAACATTCCTTGGCCTCCATATAAGCTAGAGGACTGGAAGCTCTAGTCAGAAAATGATAGTCTTAACTATAAAACTATATTGGAACTTGATCTCTCCAGTAAGAGACAAGAAGAATGGGTAGGGATCCCAGGAGGTGACAGGTGGACCCCAGGGGACCACAAGAGTGTATGTTCCTTTTTGTTTGTTTTTAATGTTTATTTTTGAGGGAGAGAGAGTGCACGCTCAAGTGGGGGAGGGGCAGAGAGCGAGGGAGACAGGATCTGAAGCAGGTTCTGTGCTGACAGCAGAGAGGCCAATGCAGGGCTAGAACTCACAAACCGTGAGATCATGACCTGAGCAGAAGTTAGAAGCTTAACCAACTGAGCCACCAGGAGCTCCCCACACCCTTTAATTTTTTAATGCTTATTTATTTTGAGAGAGAGAGAGAGAGAGAGAGAGAGAGAGAATGCATATGAACAAGCAGGGAAGGGGCAGAGAATCCCAAGCAGGCTCCACCCAGCATGGAGCCTGATACAGGGGTTGATCTCACGATCAGGAGATGACAACCTGAACCAATATCAAGAGTTAGATGCTTAACCGACTGAGCCACCCCGGTGCCCTTCTACGTTCCCTTTTTGATGTCAGATCTTGGGAAGTGCCATGAGTAATGAGTACTTAGGCCAGTTTTCTGAGGATTCTAGAAAATTTACTGAGGAATTCTGGAGCCTGACTCCAGTCTTTTGATCTAACCTGGAAGGACCTTCTGGTCATTCTCTCTTATTGCTGCAGCACAGAGGAGTGATTCTACATCTGGGCAGAAGCAGAAACATATGCAGATGCTCTTCATGCTACCTAGCCTAACAGTTGTCCCATTAGAATGAGAGCCATCCCTCAGATAGACCCTTATTGGAATTATCAGCTCAGGTAGCAGGGACTAGCCTTCAGGGACCACATAGTACTAAGCATGAAGAGATGTATCATCAAGCTAGTAAACTATGATAAGGTGAGGGAGATCACCCAAGGACCCAATGAGAATCCTGCTCTTTTTTAGTCTCATCTGGTAGAAGGGCCACAGAAGTTCACCAGTGTAGATCCAGATACCCTAGAGGGATGGTTTGTCCTGAGAATTCATTTTATAAGCCAAATATGTGTAGCAAACTCCAAAAGATGACTTTAGGGCCCCAAACTCCCAGTACAAGGAGCTTTACTCCTTCGTGGGCCAATCCTTCAACAAAATCCCCAATATACAAAAAGGAAAATACTGCGCTCCGCAGAAAGACTACCAACTACATCCTAAGGGATGCCAAAAAGGTGATCTTCCCAAGGTGTTCCAGTGGAAAATCATCAAGGGACTACATGACTCCTCTCATTTGGGAACAGACACATTAACCTCAGCTAACAGAGTCTTTTTTAGGAATTGCCTGTCGAGGGTGATCAAGGAAGTCACCAGGGGCTGTAACCTTTATCACAAGAACACCTCTGGGGGAGGGCTTAGACTATTGCCATTCCTTCAGACCATCCAAAGACAAGGCATATACCCTGGAGAAGACTGGCAGATAGACCGCACTCAGATGCCCCCATCTCAGAGATAGAAATACCTCCTGGTCTCTGTGAACACCGTCACTGGTTGGATAGAAGCTCATCCTGGTAGAACAGAAAAAGCTCAAGAGGTAGTGAAAGCTCTACCAGAGGACATTATCCCACACTTTGGGCTTCCAAAGTCTCTGCAGAGTGATAACAGCTCATTCTTTATTGCAAGAGTGACTCAACAAGTGTCTTCTGTCTTGGGAGCTCATGACCTCCTCCATGCTGCCTGGAGACACCAATTCTTGGCTAATCAAACCCTTTAAAAAATCTTTGCCAGGGGTGCCTGGGTGGCTTAGTCGGTTAAGCGTCCGACTTTCGCTTAGGTAATGATCTCGCAGTTCGTGGGTTCGAGCCCTGCGTCGGGCTCTGTGCTGACTGCCGGCTCAGAGCCTGGAGCCTGTTTCAGAGTCTGTGTCTCCCTCTCTCTCTGACCCTCCCCTGCTCACGCTGTTTCTCTCTCTCCTAGAAATAAATTTTAAAAAAAAATTAAAAAAATTAAAAATAAATAAAATAAAAAATCTTTGCCAAAAATCTTGCCAGGAAATCTCAGAATCCTGGGCAGAACTCATGCCTGTATCCCTCTTGAGATTGAGAATGGCTCTAAAAAGGGACCTCCAACTCAGCCCCTTTGAAATTCATTTCTTAACAGCAGACTTGCTGCTTGATTCCGAAACCTATGAATTTATCAAACATTTAATCAGTTAGGACAGGTCCAGCAGGTCATCTTTACTTGTACCCAAGAAAGAGCCTATTCCTACCCAGATCACACCAGGGGACATGGTTTTATTAAAGACCTGGAAGGAGGATTTACATTCAGCTCAATTAGACCCCAAATGGTAGCGACGCATCTACGTTCTCAGCACCCCAACAGCAGCTAAGCTCCAAGGAAAAGCTAGGTGGGTTCATTTGTTGAGAATAAAACTAGTGGCTCCAGACTACCCACAATCGAAGACTGAAGGCATTCTATCCTATTCCTCTGAGCCAGTGGAAGATCTACACTACATCATCAAGAAGATAAGTGATTGACATCTTACTATGAATATTTGCTTTATAATGTTAGCTATTGACTGGAGTTTCCTTATACTGCTTCTCTTCTTTGCAAACCTTCGCCTACTTGGTCCTACAAATTCGTTTTCTTGCTACCCTTGGACAATCCCCCTTCTTTCCAACAAAGCAAAGCAAAACAAAACAAAAAAATAACATCTTTCCTGTTGGATCTAACCCCCAGAAATGGCACTAAAAGTCTTGTGTTTTTTTCTCATTCTCATTACTCTTCTAACCCATGCAGGTCCACAGAAGGGTTCCAACATAACCTGTCAGGGAAATAACTTTTCCAGTTGCTGGATTTGTCATTTACATTCTCAGGACCACCTTTCTTAACCCCTATTTTATCCTGCTCATTCTCTTTATCTAATTATCCATCAGAAAAACTACACTGGACCAAGTTCCCTTTCCCAAGAAGGGATTCTCATCTGCCCTAATGGGACCTGTGTTGATCTATCCACTCCTACCACCCCAGATATTTCAGGAATTGGACCCCGATTATTCCTCACCTCCAAGTCTGTGCTTCCAGATACCCCCCAATAATTCAACCCATAAAAACAGATCCAGAAGATGGGTCAGCTACCAAATAGCATCACCTCTGGGGGCGGTCTATTACAACCTTGCCAATGACCCTTGGACCATCAGACAATTTTCCAGTGTCTCAATTCAGTGCTTCAAGCATGGAATGTGGCATGCCTGCTTAGGAAATCTAAATGACACAGATTGTAATGCCACCAACTGGGTTGGTGTGCTGATTTCACCCTTTCAATTAAAAACCCAATACACCCATGTTTTGGATCATGGACACCACTCAGCATTACTGTTTAATTTCTCCCTTTACAACCATTACTTTCCAGTAACCTAGGATAATATGGAGCCGTGGGGAAAGCTCTGTTCTCCAGCTGCACACACAGTAACTCTTCCAGGTGGGTTCAACAGCTCGAGGAGCTAAGAATAGTAAATTACCCCACCCCCAAACTTTTGTAACCCTTCCCAAGTGTCTACACTCTCCCAAGTGTATCTGTGTACATCCTTCTCATGACCTAGAGGGGCCAGTCTTTACCCAGCCTGTATTGACTCAAGGATTTCAATGCATTGATAACCTCAAACATCAGGGCAGTTACACCCTGGGGAATGTGGCTCCTCCAGGAGTCTATGTACATGGTTCTGCCCACTCCCACACCAGAACAGGAAGGGCAGTAGGCCTTATACTGGCTGGAAGAGTAGGAACCATTGGTGCATTGGATATTGAGCTGGTGTGTTAGACAGCGAAGAGCCTGTTTGGGATTCTCTCTCCCTCTCTCTCTCCGCCCTCCACCTCCTTGTTCTCTCTCTCAAAATAAATAACTTAAAAAAAATTGAAACTCAACTTAAAAAGAATTGAAAAAAAATTTGCCTTTTCCAGACTCCTGGCAAGTTCATTTACAAATGATATTTCCACCAGGGATTCCAATCTATCCCCCTCGAAGATGAAACCTACCAACACCCTCTAGACCAAGCCCGTGACTTCCTTGTACTTCCCACTGCCCATCGGGTTTCTTAAAATTCAGATAGCAAGGACTTCTGGAACCCTCAGGCAGGGTCAGCATCCCACATCAGCATGAAGTATTTACTGTCGCCCATTTTCCCTGAAAAGATTTTAACGGCCCAGAGTCCGTGGTGGGAGAGGGGAATGTTAGAGTAGGCAGCTCATTAGTTTCTTTCTTTCTTTCTTTCTTTCTTTCTTTCTTTCTTTCTTTCTTTCTTTCTTTCTTTCTTTCTTTCTTTCTTTCATTTACAAATAGTTTATTGTCAAATTAGTTTCCACATAACACCCAGTGCTCATCCCCACAAGTGTCCTCCTCCATGCCCACCCCTCCTCCCCCCCACATCCACCAGTCCTCAGTTTTTGTCAGCATTCAAGAGTCTCTCATGGTTTGCCTCTCTCCCTTTCCCCCACCATTTCCCCCCTTCTTCTCCCCCTTGTTCCTCAGTTAAGTTCCTCCTAATCCTCCTATACGTGCAAACATATGATATTTGTCCTTCTCTGCCTGACTTATTTCGCTCAGCATAACACCCTCAAGGTCCATCCATGTTGCTACACATGGCCAGATTTCATTCTTTCTCATTGTCATGTAGTATTCCATGGTATAGATAAACCACATCTTCTTGATCCATTCATCATTGATGGACACTTAGGCTCTTTCCATGTTTTAGCTATTGTGGAGAGTGCTGCTATGAACATTGAGGTACATGTGCTCCTATGCATCAGTCAGCATTCCTGTATCCCTTGGGTAAATTCCTAGCAGTGCTATTGCTGGGTCATAGGGGAGTTCTATTGTTAGTTTCCTTAGGAACCTCCACACTGTTTTCCAGAGGGGCTGTACCAGTTTACATTCCCACCAACAGTGTAGGAGGGTGCCCGTTTCTCCACATCCTCGCCAGCATCTAGAGTTCTCTGATTGGCTCATTTTAGCCACTCTGACTGGCATGAGGTGGTATCTCAGTATGGTTTTGATTTGTATTTCCCTGATGAGGAGGGATGCTGAGCATTTCATGTGTCTGTTGGCCATCTGGATGTCCTCTTTGGAGAAGTGTCTGTTCATATCTTCTGCCCATTTCTTTACTGGGTTGTTTGTTTTTCAGGTGTGGAGTTTGGTGAGTTCCTTATAGATTCTGGATATTAACCCTTTATCTGATATGTTATTTGCAACTATTTTTTCTCATTCCCTTGGTTGCCTATTAGTTTTGTGGGTTGTTTCCTTTGCTGTGCAGAAGCTTTTAATCTTGATGAGGTCCCAATCGTTTATTTTTGCTCTTGATTCCCTTACTTTTGGGGATGTGTCAAGTAAGAAGTTGCTGCGATGGAGGTCAAGGAGGTTGTTTCCTGCTTTCTCCTCTAGGGGTTTGATGGTTTCCTGTCTCACATTCAGGTCCTTTATCCATTTTGAGTTTATTTTTGTGCGTGGTGTGAGAAAATGATCTAGTTTCATTCTTCTGCATGTTGCTGTCCAGTTCTCCCAACACCATCTGTTAAAAAGGCTGTCTTTTTTCCATTGCATATTCTTTCCTCTTTGTCAAATATCAGTTGGCTGTATACTTTTGGGTCCACTTCTGAGTTCTCGATTCTGTTCCATTGGTCTATGTGTCTGTTTTTGTGCCAATACCATACTGTCTTGATGATGACAGCTTTGTAGTAGAGGCTAAAGTCTGGGATGGTGATCCCTCCCGTTTTGGTTTTCTTTTTCAGTATTACTTTGGCTATTCGGGGTCTTTTGTGGTTCCATACAAATTTTAGGATAGTTTGTTCTAGTTTTGAGAAGTATGCTGGTGCAATTTTGATTGGAATTGCATTGAATGTGTAGATAGCTTTGGGTAGTAATGACATCTTAACTATATTTATTCTTCCTATCCATGAGCATGGAATGTTTTTCCATTTCTTTGTGTCTTCTTCAATTTCCTTCATAAGTTTTCTATAGTTTTCATCATACAGATCTCTTGTATCCTTGGTTAGGTTTGTTCCGAGGTATTTTATGGTTTTTTGTGCAATTGTGAATGGGATCAGTTTCTTGATTTCTCTTTCTGTTGCTTCATTGTTGGTGTATAAAAATGCAACCGATTTCTGTACGTTGATTTTGTACCCTGCAACTTGGCTGAATTCTTGGATCAGTTCCAGTAGGCTTCTGGTGGAGTCTGTCGGGTTTTCAATGTAGAGTATCATGTCATCTGCGAAGAGTGAAAGTCTGGCTTCCTCTTTGCCAATTCTGATGGCTTTGATTTCCTTTTGGTGTCTGATGGCTGATGCTAGGACTTCCAGCACTATGTTAAACAACAGTGGTGAGAGTGGACATCCCTGTCGTGTTCCTGATCTCAGGGGGAAAGCTCTCAGTTTTTCCCCATTGAGGATGATGTTAGCTGAAGGCTTCTCATAGATGGCTTTAATGATGTTTAAGTAGGTTCCTTCTATCTCGACTTTTTCAAGAGTCTTTATTAAGAAAGGATGCTGTATTTTGTCAAATGCTTTTTCTGCGTCTATTGACAGGATCATATGGTTTTTATCTTTTCTTTTATTGATGTGATGTATCACATTGATTGTTTTGTGAATGTTGAACCAGCCCTGTAACCCAGGAATGAATCCCACTTGATCTTGGTGGATGATTCTTTTTATGTGCTGCTGGATTCTATTTGCAAGGATCTTGTTGAGGATTTTTGCATCCGTATTCATCAAGGATATTGGCCTGTAGTTCTCTTTTTTTTGCTGGATCTCTGTCTGGCTTGGGAATCAGAGTGATGCTGGCTTCATAAAATGAGTCCGGGAGTTTTCCTTCAATTTCTATTTTTTGGAATAGCTTGAGAAGAATTGGGATTAATTCTGTTTTAAATGTCTGGTAGAATTCCCCAGGGAAGCCATCTGGTCCAGGGCTCTTATTTGTTGGGAGATTTTTGATCACTGATTCAATTTCTTCGCTTGTTATGGGTCTGTTCAGGTTTTCTATTTCTTCCCGTGTGAATTTTGGTAGTGAGTGTGTGTTTAGGAATTTGTCCATTTCTTCTACGTTGTCCAATTTGTTGGCATATAATTTTTCATAGTATTCCCTGATAACTGCTTGTATTTCTGAGAGGTTGGTTGTAATAAGTCCATTTTCATTCATAATTTTGTTTATTTGGGTGCTGTCTCTTTTCTTTTTGATAAGTCTGGCTAGAGGTTTGTCAATTTTGTTTATTTTTTCAAAAAACCAACTCTTGGTTTCATTGATCTGTTCAATTGTTTCTTTGGTCTCTATGTTGTTTATTTCTGCTCTAATTTTTACTATTTCTCTTCTTCTACGGGTTTAGGGCATTCTTGTTGCTCTGCCTCTAGTTCCTTTAGGTGCAGCTTGTTAGTTTCTTTTAAAAAAAATTTTTTTTAATGTTTTATTTATTTCTAAGAGAGAGAGACACACACAGCGTGAGCAGGGGAGGGTCAGAGAGAGAGGGAGTCACAGACTGAAACAGGCTCCAGGCTCCAGGCTCCGAGCTGGCAGTCAGCACAGAGCCCAACTCGGGGCTCGAACCCACGAACCACGAGATCATGACCTAAGCGAAAGTCGGATGCTTAACCGACTAAGCCACCCAGGCGCCCCACAGCTTGTTAGTTTCTAACAGGATACCTGGAGACCAGAAAAGGGGAAGTTGCGACCAGCGCAGTTATAAGAAAGTCAGAGGCAGGTCCTGGTCCCAAAACAAAGCCACAAGAAACCAGAAAAAACCAAGCTGGCTGACAAAGAAGGCTGGAAACCTCTGACCAAATAAAGAAGAAAGGGTAAGAAATCTTGCTTCCAAGAGATCCACTCAAGTAATATTACACCCCCTAGTTAACTGCAGTCCATAAAAAGTAGACCCCCAAACCCGCAGGGTGCAGCTCTCTCTGAAGCCCAGAGCGTACTTTCATTGTGATGAAAATGCTCATCCCTGTGTCTGGTTGGTCCCTGTATTCTTTCCTACCAGGGGCCTAAGAGTCTCCAGGGACATCCTTAGGATGGGCTGGGTGGAGGCCTCAGGACCACAGGTCTCCTTAGTGCATCTGGCAACACTCCTAATTCTGTCCCACGAGTTGCTGACCTCGTGAGGAGACGAATAGACTTGAGAGGACCTGACTGTGTGTATTCTTCCTACCGGTGGGTGTGCCTATTTCTGAAAGTCAGAGTGAGTAACTCATGTAACATTTCGATATCATGGAGGTGCTTGGGTGGCTCAGTCAATTGAGTATCTGACTCTTGATCTCAGCTCAGGGTTTGTTTGATCTCAGGGTCATGCGTTCAAGCCCACGCTGGAGGTAGAGTTTACTTTAGAAAAAAATTAAGAGTGCCTGGGTGGCTCAGTCAGTTACGCATCTGACTTCAGTTCAGGTCATGATCTTGCCATTCATAAGTTTGAGCCCCGGGTTATGCTCTGTGCTGATGACTCAGAACCTGGAGCCTGCTTTGAATTCTGTGTCTCCCTCTTTCTCTGCTTTTCTTTCTCTCTCTCTCTCTCAAAAAGAAATAAAAGCATTTTAAAAAATTTAAAAAAATTAGTTGTGAACTATTGTTACAAATGGAGCTTTGGGGAATCCTGCATCTGTTACATTTTGCTAATTTTAAACCCACGGTAGCGGCACCTGGGTGGCTCATTTGGTTTGGTGTCCAACTTCGGCTCAGGTCATGATTTTGCGGTTCATAAGTTTGAGCCCCGCATCACGCTCTGTGCTGACAGCTCAGAACCTGGAACCTGCTTCTGATTCTGTGTCTCCCTTTCTCTCTGCTCCTCCCTTGCTCACATTCTGTCTCTTAAAAATGAATAAATGTTAAATAAATAAATAAACCCACAATAGAAATAGCTATTATTTTTTTCCTTTTCCTTTTCCTTGGCACTGCCTCTCTTTTATCAAGAAAGTAAAGAGAAATACTTTTTTTTTTTTTTTAAAGAAAATGTTGATGTAGGGGCACCTGAGTGGCTCAGTCGGTTGACTGAGTGTCCCAACTCTGGCTCAGGTCATGATCTCATGGTTCATGACTTCGAACCCCATATGGGGCTTGCTGCTGTCAGTCTGTCAGCACAGAGCCCGTTTCAGGTCCCCTGTCCCCAACTCTCTCCTCCCCCCGACTTGAGCTCTTTCAAAAAATACATATTAAAAAATAAAAAGAAAATGTTGATATAAAGGAGAGAAATGTTTATTGAATTCTGGAGAAAGAATACACTTTGAAACAATATGCAGTTAGACGTAGGTTGTGATTTTTTAGAAACTGAATTAAAGTGAACCCCTTAATGCTTGAGTGCCGCCTCTGCAACTTGCTGGCTCTGTGACTTTGGGAAAGTCTTGTAAGCGCTCCTAGCCTCTATTTTTGCTTTTGTTCAATAGGAATAAAACCTTGCCGGGATGCTGTTGTGATGAAATGCACTTGAACATGTTTGATAAACAGCTACAGAAACGTGAGCTGGGTTGCCAGGCACATGCCTTGGATATAGTTGCCAATCACAAAGGAGAATTACATTCTATAAATCTGGCTGTCTCCACCTTCACTCAGTTCTCCAACTTTGCATCATTCACCCTGGGACAACCCATGTTTTTACAAGGTCCCTGGTGTCTTGGAGCAAGAGGCAGACAGCATCCCTTGATGACATTTTCTTTCTTTCTTTCTTTTTTAAATATTTTTATTTATTTCTAGAAGAGAGAGAGAGAGCGTGAGCAGGGAGGGTCAGAGAGAGAGAGAGATACAGACTCTGAAATAGGTTCCAGGCTCTGAGCTGGCTGTCAGCACAGAGCCGGACACGGGGCTCGAACCCACGAACCGCGAGATCATGACCTAAGTGAAAGTCGGACGCTTAACCGACTAAGCCACCCAGGCGCCCCTCTTGATGACATTTTCTTGCCATCCATGCTGAAAACTCCTGAATGCAATCAAACTCTTCCATTTATAGGGGCTGGAGGAACAAGTTCAACAACACCCCAAGGAGATTTACCATCAGATAAATCAGGAATGTGAGGCATTCTGTAACACAACTGGTTTTATAGAAGACATAAATATTAATCTTGACATTGATGTCAATAAAAAGGGTCAGGGGTGACTGTTCTAAATTTTTATTTATTTATTTTATTTATTTATTTAAACAATTTTTAATGTTTTATTCATTTCTGAGAAAGAGAGAGACAGCGTGAGCAGGGGAGGGTCAGAGAGAGAGGGAGATACAGAATCTGAAACAGGCTCCAGGCTCTGAGCTGGCTGTCAGCACAGAGCCCGATGCGGGGCTCGAACCCACGAATCCGTGAGATCATTACCTGAGCTGAAGCTGACGCTTAGCCGACTGAGCCACCCAGGTGCCCCCCCACCCCTTTTAAAGCCTTTTTAATGTTTTATTTATTTCTGAGAAAGAGAGAGACAGCATGAGCAGAGGAGTAAGTTTTTAAAAACTTAAAAGACACAACCACATGCTTGATTGGATTATGGTTCTAAAAAAAAATACCCCAGCTTTTTAGATATTTTGGGGTAACTGGGGAAATTGAAAAATGGGCTGATATTAAATGATGTTAGGTAGTGATTACATTTGTTCAATGTGATACTAGTATGACGGCTATGAAGGAAAACACTATTTGGAAAAATGATTAGGAGGGAAGAGTCCTAATGTCTGTAATTTCCTTTGAAATGATTCAGAAAAGGAAAGAAAGTAAGCAAGCTAAGAAAAAGTAATACATACTTTGAAATCTGTCTATGTATCTGCATATATATAAAGCAATATGGCAAAATGTTAATTGTTGAATGTTGGTGAGATGTATATGGGTGTTTTTTGCACTCTTATTTCTTTTACTATATATTTGAAAGGAATTTAAAAATGTTTTAATGTTTATTTTTGAGAAAGAGAGAGAGACGGAGATGCAGAGTGTGAGCAGAAGAGGGGTAGAGAGAGAGGGAGACATAGAATCTGAAGCAGACTCCAGGCTTTGAGCTGTCAGCACAGAACCTGATGCAGGGCTCGAACTCACAATCTCTGAGATCATGACATGAGCTGAAGTAGGACACTTAACTGACTGAGCCATCCGGGCGCCCCAGGAAACTTTTTTTTAATGTTTTCAAAGGTTGAGTCGTTGTTTCCCACCACCGTTTCCAGAATACAGCCTAAAAAATTTTTTCTCAAGGAGGCTCCACACCCAATTTGGGGCTTGAACTCAAGAACCTCAGATGAAGAGTCAGGTGCTCTACTGACTGAGCCAGCCAGGTGCACCCCTACAGCCTAGATTTCTTAGCCTCACAAATCAGGTCCTTGACAATCTGGTGTCACTTTTCTTTTCCCGTCAGTCTCTTACTCTTTTGTTTTGACGTATTCCATGCTCCACACGTTTGTCCACATTTGCCCTGCGCATTTGCACACTGGTGCCTTTGGGTATGCTTTTCTTTCTCTCATTGCGCAGCACAATATTCTCCCCCTACAGGATCTCCTGATTTCCCTGCCCAGA
Source organism: Proteles cristata cristata (assembly GCA_017311185.1). NCBI lineage: Eukaryota > Metazoa > Chordata > Mammalia > Carnivora > Hyaenidae > Proteles > Proteles cristata. Next base: position 3,740,307 of record JAESUZ010000174.1, on the reverse strand, counting down.
CGGAACGCTCCTCCTTCAGGATGTAGAATTTCCTGCGACATTAGTTGTTTTGCTTCAAGTTATTTATGTTCCCGACATATCACAGCTACTACATTGGTGCGTTTCCCCAACGTGTGATCTGTAGCTCTGTATTTGGTTCATCTTCGGTTCCCTCGTGACAGCACACAGCCTAGCCTATTCACCCATGTAACAAATATTTATAGACCACTTACGATACCAGCATCTCCAGGTTTGAGCCAAGTGCTGGGGACAGAGCAGTGACTATACAGTTAGGTTCTAGTTCCTCGTGGAACACAGAGGATCTTGGGGACGAGTATTAAACAAGAAACACAGAAATGAATACATATCGTATTCGCATAGAGAAAATATGTAATTATATACATACATACAGTAGTGTGGAAGGCAACCACGGTGCTATGAAAGAGAATAGCAAGTGGAACCTGTTTCAAACAGGGAAGAACTCTTTAAAAAGATCTGGGGGCTGGGGAAGAGATAGAGTAGAAAAGAACGGAGGTAGTCATTCTTTATTTTTTTAAGTTTATTTGTTTATTTATGTATTTATTTATTTTTGAGAGAGAGAGAGAGAGAGAGAGAGAGAGAAGGAGCATGGGGGAGGGGCAGAGAGAGGGGGACAGAGGATCCGAGTCCAATGCCAGCCTCGATCGCATGACCCTGAGATCATGACCTAAGCTGAAATCAAAGTCAGATGCTTAACCGACTGAGCCACCCAGGTGCCCTATCCTAATCTCTTTTTTTCTTTAAATTAAAAAATATTTCTTAAATGTTTATTTTTGAGAGAGCGAGAGTGAGCGACAGCAGGGTAGGGGCAGAGAGGGAGTCACAGAATCCAAAGCAAGCTCCAGGCTGTGAGCTGTCAGCATAGAACCTGACACAGAGATTGAACCCACAAACCTGAGAGATCATGACCTGAGCCAGGTTGGAAGCTTAACCAACTGAGCCACCCAGGTGCCCCGCCCTATCCTAATATCTTAAAAGGACGGTCATGTTGGGTTAGCACTCATCCTAATGAATTCATTTTCACTTAAACTCTTTAAAGACCCCTCTCCAAATACAGTCACATTCTGAGGCCCTGGGGGTTAGGATTCCAACGTGTGAGTTTTCAGGGACACTTTCTGCCGCTCACAGACACAAGATGCATCATACATCAAAGCTGTGAAGCACGAATAGTAAAACTAATGCACCCCAGTCTACCGCCGAACATAATTTACAAAACAACCATTTCCTGTATCTTTAGCTGAATCCCATTCCCCTAAACACTCCCAAAGGTAAGCACTGCCCCAAATCTAATGTTAAAAAAGGACTCCTTCAGTCATGTTGCCTCCTCAAGGCACAGCCTTCTGCAGGCCAGGAAGAGTGTTGTGAGGTCTTCTCCTAAGGGGCCCCTTCCCTTGCCTACTTCCATCTCCACACTGCAGTGATTTCAGAAGCATAAATCAGATCGTGTTTTGTGCTTTTTCCTTAAACATTCTGCAAAGGCTTCCCATTGCAACGAGAGCAGATCCCATTAGAGGCCCTGTGTGGTCACTCCATCCCCGACGTCATTCCAGACATATTAGCCTTCTGTGGTTCCTGGAACTCCAAGCAGCAGCTTGGAGACCTTCTTCCTTTTGCCTCGGGACGCTCATTTGAGCCCTTGCATGGCTGTTCTCTCCTCATTCTTCATGCACCTACTCACAGGGTACATGCTCATCAGGACCTTTCCGGACCCCTGCCCAAAGTGCCGATTCTTCCATCATTCTCCGTACTGGGAAGTATCCCCTGGAGACCATAGGCTGCACCAGAGCTGGGCCTTCGTTCGTCTTCATCAGCCCCCACACCTGCAGTGACGCAGCAGTACCAGTGCTTGCCTGCCTTACACTGTCAACTTGTTCCTGGCCTAAGAGACGTTGTGATACAGCGAGTGACCACGTAGCTCGAAAGAGGCACTGCACAGGCAGGCTAATTTATTACGCTAAGGGGCCATGCAGCTGCTTGATGGCTGTAACTCTGATCCTTCCATAAGGCAATTGGCCCTGAGAAGTACAACCAGAATCCGGCCCCGTTTTTGACATGACTGAGAGGCAACTGCTTGCTTTGCCTACTGAGAATGAAGGCATTCAAATCCCATGAGAAGACTTTGCAGATGTGTCCTTAAATGCTCGTAGCTTTTCAGCTGCTCCTGTATAAGGCACGGACCAGGCGCAGGAGCCTTCTTGTGGCCAAGGCAATAGACGCAAAGCTTAAAACTTAAGGTTTAAGTCCCAGTGTGGTTCGTTCTTACCAATTGTCATCTGGGCTACATATGGTCTTGGGGCTGTACCATATAGAGAGGACAGATTAGAAAATGAGTGTTCTTTGTACACTACGAAATAGCTGTAAGGTGATATTGGGGGCTTACCTTTGTTCACTGTTGGATGAACAATGACATAAAGTATCTTAAGACGAATCCTATTAATAGGGGAGTGGGTAAATAAATTATGGGACACTAGCGCACGGTGGAACAATATACAACCATTAAAAAGGCAGGGTAGCTCTTACATAGTGACGTAGGAAGGTGTCCATGATGTATTATGGGGGAAAAAGGTAACAATAGTTTTAATTCTAATTCTGTATGCATATGCAAAGAGAAATCACTTGGAGGACAATATACTAAACTGTAGCAGTATGTTCTCTGGGGCATGGAATTCGAGATATTTCCCTGTGTGAGTTACATGTAGATTTCTCTGGTTCTTAAGATTGACTTAACATCTAAGGGATTTAAGATTGTCTATTCATAGCCAAGTACACACATCACTGATTTTACCTAGCTCCCTTCTGGATGTTTCCTGGCCTCAGGTCTGATCTAGGGTAATGTTGCCTCAGAGAATGAATTTGGCTGAGTCTGGAGCCTGAAGAGTCACACTGATTAACAGATGATAAGCAACTCAGGATGGCCTTATGTGCAACATTAGCAAAATAAAAAGCAAAGCAGAGACTGTTAAAAGACCAACAGACAATCCACAGCTGTCCTCTGGCTGGATGAAGAAAAAAGGTCAAAATAATGCTATAAGGTGGTTTTAAGATACTGATTCCTCATATTAAAGACCTGCTTCTTATTAATTTTTTTTAATGTTTTATTTATTTCTAGGAGAGAGAGAGAGAGAGCCAGTACGAGCAGGGGAGGGTCAGAGAGAGAGGGAGTCACAGATTGAAGCAGGCTCCAGGCTCTGAGCCAGCAGTCAGCACAGAGCCCGACGCGGGGCTCGAACCCACGAAGCGCGAGATCATGACCTAAGTGAAAGTCGGACACTTAACCGACTAACCCACCCAGGCGCCCCAAGACTTGCTTCTTAAAAACCCACATGGTAGGGGCGCCTGGGTGGCTCAGTCGGTTAAGTGTCCAACTTCAGCTCAGGTCATGATCTCGAGGTTTCTGAGTTTGAACCCTGTGTCAGGCTCTGTGCTGAGAGCTCAGAGCCCGGAGCCTGCCTTGGATTCTGTGTCTCCCTCTTTCTGCCCCTTCCCTGCTCACGCTCTCTCTCTCTCTCTCAAAAATAAATAAACATTAAAAAAAGGTTTTAAAACATTCACATGGTAGTTTCTCAAAGGTCACAACACATATATTTAAAACAGAGTTGGGAGAAGAGGAAAAGTGTCAGTTGCCTTTAACTCCCTGCTTTGACTTCTCACACAGTGAACTTCACCAGCTTCCAAATACAGATGGCAGAAGGCATCCAGTTCTCTGTATCAAATTCAGAAAGTCATGTTTTGGCCTTCCTAATGATGGACAGGGCAATTTCAGTGCAAGCCAGCTGGCTGACACAGAAAGCAGATGAAAGCAGATCTTTTTTTTTTTTTTAAGTTTATTTTTATTTTGAGAGAGAGATAGCAAGTGAGGGAGGTGCAGAGAGAGAGGAAGAGACAGAATTCCAAGCAGATTCCGCGAGTTCAGCACAGAGCCTGATGTGGAGCTCGAACTCACAAACCGTGAGAGCATGCATGACCTGAGGCAAAGCCTACTGAGCCACCCAGGTGCTCCAAAAGATCTTTCTGGAGATGGAGCTGAGATCCTTCTTGATCCAGGTTGGTTTGGAAAAAATGCAATTTAGTGTAAATCTGGAAGCTTCCTAGGAAATAGAGCTTGGGTTTATCAAAAACGGTTCTTGCATCCCTCAGTTGGTTAATCATCTTAATTATCGAACTACGTTAATACCTGACCCCATTTCTCAGGGTAACTGCCTTGTTCTCACATGACTTTTTCAGACCCCTTGCACATTCATTTGCGATAAAGTCAGATGCTTTGTCTCTTAAGTCAAGCACAACTAGATCAGACACTTTTGCCCTCTGTAACTTATTTTCTCACTAGAAATAGAAGGCTACTACTATTTTTAGTTTAGAGAATAATCACTCTTTTGGTTATAATAGCAGTACATGCTCACCAAAGACAATTTGGAAAATATGGAAAAAGGAAATTATTCCCACCCCCAATCCCCACAGTCCTCCCCTAAAGGTCACCACTGGTATTTTGTCACCTTTGAGAGTATTATTTTTCCTACCTTTTCCCTCTTAGAGATTAAGTCACATATATACACATAAAGAATCTATTTTACACTTAACATTTGCATTCTTACTATTTTCTCATTTTAACTAAACTCTCCAAAAGCAATTTTTCCTTAAAAATATTTCTAAGAATATAAGCAATGTGATTTCTCTATGGACAATTTGGAAAATACTGAAAAGCAAAAGTAAGTTTCCCGTATTCCCACCACCTAGAGACAGACACCAGTAACCTTTTGGAACACGCCCTCCCCTCTGTTATCTTTTTTTCATTATATATGCAGTTTCTTTAAAAATGATGTGATTTTGGGGTCCTGGGTGGCTCAGTTGGTTGAGCGTCTATCTGACTCTTGATTTTGGCTCAGTTCGTGATCCCAGGGTCGTGAATTCAAGCTCCAAGTTGGTTTCTAAACTGAGCATGGAGCCTGCTGAAGATTCTTTCTCTCTCCCTCTGCCCTTTCCCTGCTTGCATGCTCTCTCTGAAATAATAATAAAAAATCTTAAAAAAAAAAAAAAAAGGAAAGAACTGGGGGGCCAGAGGCACCTGGGTGGCTAAGTTCGTTAAGCATCCGACTTCAGCTCAAGTCATGATCTCGTGGCTTGGAAGTTCCAGCCCCGCATTGGGCTGTGTGCTGACAGCTCAGAGCCTGGAGCCTGCTTCAGATTCTGTGTCTCCCTCCCTCTCTGCCCCTCCCCCGCTCACATGCATGTGCACTCTCTCTCTCTCAAAAATAAACATTGAAAAATAAAGAGCCACCTGGATGGTTCAATTGGTCTAGTGTCCGACTTCAGCTCAGTTCATGATCTCATGGTCCACATCGGGCTCACTGCTGTCAGTGCAGAGCTTGCTCTGGATTTTTCTGTCCCCCTCTCTGCCCTTCTCCCGCTCTTGCTCTCTCTCAAAAATAAAAATTAAAAAAATGAATTAAAAATTGGGTTCAAAGAATATATACTTTGTTCCCCCCATACTGTATCTTTCCGTGATCAAATATTCTGCTTTTCTAATCGTCTGTGACACACGGGTGATCATTTACCCATAACCATTATTGTGAGACTGGGTGTGTAGGTTATTTCTAATTTTTCTATCATAAACAGTATGTTAGTATCATTCCTTTGGAATCTTTCCTCGGATTTTTAGAGCTCAGTGAATTAGTCAGAGGCTATGAATACTTCTGAAGCTCTTCACATTGCTAAAGCACTTCCAGAAATGTAATTTAGTCTACCAGTACGAGCGGTTACCTCAAATTCTCACTAGCACTATTTTTAAAGATTCTGCTAACTTGATAGGTAAAAAAATATTTTGTTATTTCTCTCTGATGATTACTCACTTGCATTTTCTTTTGTAAAAATTTTATTTTTTTTAATGTTTATTTTAGTGTGAGAGAGAGAGACAGAGCGTGAGTGGGAGTGGGGTTGGGGAGGGGCAGAGAGAGAGGGACACAGAGAATCCGAAGCAGACTCCAGGCTCCGAGCTGTCAGCACAAAGCCCGACTGCAGGCCTCGAACCCACAAACCTGGAGATCATGACCTGAGCCGAAGTTGGACGTTTAACCAACTGAGCCACCCAGGCACCCCTTCCTTTATAAATTATTATTCACAACTGTATGATCTATTACTTAACACTTTTTAAAAATGTTTATTTTTGAGAGAGTGCAAGCGGGGGAGGGACAGAGAGAAACAAGATCCGGAGTGGGCTCTGCTCTGACAGACTGACATCAGCAAGCCTAGCTCAGGGCTCGAACTCACCAATCGCAAGATCGTGACTTGAGCTTAAGTCAGTCGCTCAACCGACTGAGCCACCCAGGTGCCCCCAGGGTCTTCTTTTTCTCAAAAGATTGCATTCACTGATGTCAGTTTTAGCTCTGTGCCCCACTGTTGTAAATTGTTTCAGCGCATCATGTGATCTGATTATTGTTGACATACACTAATACGGAGGTAAGAATTGCTTTCACTGGTTACTGTGAGTCTTAAAAATGACTTTCTAAGCATCTAGAACAATCTCTCATATCCACTATGACTTAAAAGTCAGGAGTTATTGTAAGCTCTTGCTCCATTCATAAAGCAGGAGCAACTTTTTTTTTTTTTTAATATTTTTATTTCTAGGAGAGAGAGAGAGAGACAGCGTGAGCAGGGGAGGGTCAGAGAGAGAGGGAGATACAGACTCCGAAATAGGCTCCAGGCTCTGAGCTGGCAGTCAGCACAGAGCCCGACGCGGGGCTCGAATCCACGAACCGCAAGATCATGAACTAAGCGAGAGTCAGACGTTCAACCGACTAAGCCACCCAGGCGCCCCCAGGAGCACGTTTCTTAAACTCAGTCTTTTTCTCCCAAGAAATGTGATGTATTTTCTGGACAAGGGCCCGCATTTCTGACCGTGGTGGACTGTAATCCAGAGAGGAACAGAGAAGGTGCAAGCCTGAGCTCCTTTCTTGGCTTTTCTGCCAATGGGTGCAGGCTTGGCACAAGTCCCTGCGGCCTGGGAGCCTCGGTTTCGTGGGCTCCAGGCTCCCTCCAGCCTTCCTCCAGGCACCCGGGGTGGTCTTCTGGAACGGGAGGGAGCCCAGCCCGTACCACCGTGGAGCCTTGATGTCCTCTTCGTAAGAGCGGAGAGGCGCGGCGGCGTGTCCGGGGGAAGACAGCCTAGTGGATCCCAGCAGCAAGAAGGCCCCGAGTCCCCTGCCCGTGGCGCACTGGCCGCGACAGCGCCAGCAAGCTCATTCCCCTCCCTCGGGGAGCCGGTCTGCTCTTCGGGGAAACATGTTTATGCAAGTAGGCGCCCAGCGAAGATAAAGATGTCCCCCTCTTTCCTTTTAAAATTTTCTCGTTTGAAGTTTCCCCCCGAAAACAGAAGGTCTCCCTGGTTATTACTGAGCCAAGCAGCTAAGTGCCAAAGCATAGAAAGAAAGAGAAACCTCATTTTCCCGGGAAGATGTGTGCAGCTGTCCAGACGGCGGTGGCGGCTCTGGCCCGACGCCAGGGTCCTCGAGGCCTCGGGCTGGCTCTCCAACGGCTCCTGGAGCGGCGTGCGCTTCTGCCGCCGGTTTTCACACGAACCCAGCGAGGACCGGGACGATTCCACTCTCGGGCCAGAAATCATTTGCTCCTGAAAGTCTCGTGAGAAGATACAGGGAGGGAGAGTACTGCTCACACCACCCGGAGGGGAGCGAGTGGACACGGCAGTCTTTCATCCGGGGCGTGTTGGGGTAAAAATAACACCTGGGTCTGAGATAACGAACACAGATTTACCACAAAGAATGATCAACTCTTCCTCGTCTTCTCTGAGGAGGCGAACTGTGTGGGTCGGAGCTAAGGGCCACGGCAGCTTTAGGCCAAACTGGGTTACCCGGAGCCTCCTGGTCACAGGAAGCAGAGGAACCGTGTGCCCAAGGGCGGAACCCGGGTTTGCAGTGAAAGGCTGGGCGGGGGAGCACTCAGAGCATCCAGGCTTTTCAAGGTAAGTTACCACGTAAACCCACGATCTGTGTTCTGTGTCCCTTACGACACCAAACAGGTAAGATCCTCACCTGTCCCTAACACCAAGAGCCTTGCCAGTCCTTCCCACCAGGCTGGAGACACATGGGAAATCCTACAAATTCAGACAAAAGGAACACGAAGCAGAAACGCAAGCACAGTTTTTCAAGTATACAATTTGTTTTTATTTACAATACCCTATAAAAATGTAAATTTAGAAACTTTAATTTTTATTAATTAGAACCAAACAAAAAAGATAAAGCACAGAAAGGAAGAAATAATAGTCAAGTATTCACTTGATCGGTTGTGAGGGGCAGGGAGGAGAGGTGCATGGTGGAAACAGTCAGTAGGTGAGGGCCCAGGGAAGCTAGGTCATGTCACCGCGGAGCAGCTGGCGGGGCCGGGGCTACGGACCGGGGACAGACGGATGGACAGTGAGGATAGCCGGCTGTAACGGAGGGCTTTATGGTTGTACAATACGTGTATGTGCAAAATGGTGATTCTCTTTAAACAGCATAACCTGTCCCCCCACTAACGTCTGAAAAGGTGAGGAGCAAAAAGTGTAATCAGGACGTCATGAGAAACGGACTCTGATTTGATGGTCTCGAAGGCTGTAATCACTCGGGATCAAACCCCTCATCCTGTGTGGCTGCCGCGCGAGACGGGACCAGGTGCACAGGACACGGCCGGCTGTCCCTGCCGGGACGCGCAGCCAGGCCCCCGGAGGCCTGGGGGAAAGGGGAGGGATGGCGTGTCCGTGGCGTGGAGGGGCCTGCAGGGCGAGGTGGGCCGAACCCTGCTTCCGTGGCTGCCACGGGAGGTTGCCGCGCATGACACCGACGCAGGCGGGGAGACGGAATGGAGAGCATGGCTTACTTTGTGTCGGGAAGACAGAGCGAGTGTGCAAACGCTATGCTGTGGAGTTCGTTGGGGGCAAGCTTTCGGGTCGTGGAGGGGACAGGTCCCAGGTGCCGCCGCCAAGGTGGGTAAAGGGCTTAACCGTGTGCGGTTTCACTGCGGTGGACAGACACGGGGGGCGGGGGGCGCGGGGAGGACACAGGTGCGGCGGGGACAAGACAGGACTTCTCAGCCTAGAGCTGGGTGTCAGCCGATTCAGAGCTCTGACTTTATTAACGTGCTCCATACCCTGCGTTTATATTAAAACAAGTAGAACTCACCAAATTAATTACAGAATGGACTAGAAACAGATTAAAAATACATCAGCTGCTTTGTTTTTAGAGGAGGAACGTGTCAACTACATATTTCTCCATCTAAAACTCGTTCTTCAAGGCTCCCCTGGAGCCCACACGAGCGCGCGGAGAGGGATGTGCGCGCATCTGTCTATATCGGTTTCTACTTAATTGGTTCTCCTACAGTCGTGTTAATACGGGGCAACGAAAGAAGACTTTAACAGGACGAGGGAAGGAAGCCCTTGGAAGGCTACCGTCTACTCTGACCCGGAGCAGTGGTGCTGGGACAAAGGGAGAGATCCTACTTGTGTCTCTAGGGCAAAGAAAATGCGAAACTGAGAGGACCCGAGGGAGGGCGGGACATGCAGAACTGCAACACAGACGGTAAGAAGAACCCAGCAGAAGTGGCAGGCAGCCAGCTTTCACACAGCAGCGGGGAGTCCCTGGCATTCAGAGACGACCCCTGCAAATGGGAATCGGTCCCACAAGACGCTTTGGGGAATAAGCTACCTTCCCTCCCTCATTAAAAACCACTCCCTTGTGATGGCGGCAGTGCAGGTGGCAGCCAAAAGGAGGTACAGGACACATGTGGAGATCTTTTATCGTATCCCCTGAACTAGCCTATGGGTATAAAGAGAGAGAGAAAGGAAACTTGTGTAAATGAGTTAAAACAGAAGGCAGTCATTTGCATCAAAGTCACACCCTTGTTAGAATTCTCGTAACAGAACCCCCACAACCTCTCTCTAGCCTTAGTTAGTGAGCTCTGAGGGTGCCGCTGCTCCGGGCTCAGGGCCTGCTATCTGGCAGATGCTTAGAGATTTGATACGAGTCTCTACCGTCTTCCACTACATTCAGGCTCAGGCCCCTGACCTCCTCCTCGTGACTTCTAAAGTGCCAGCTGTAGCGAGATGTGGAGCTCTCCTGTTTCAAACTTACTGCAGCTTTGTCTCCAGCAAGTTCAGTTTCTGTCGGTCAACATAGCGAGAAAAGAGGGACACCAGGTTCGTGGGTATAGAGATTGGCTTGGCCAGGGCTGCTTGGGGAATCCGCAGGAGTTCTCGGGTCGCCATGAACATCACCTCTGCCCTGAAAGGTAAACCGGTAAGAACCGATAAGGACCATATGCGAAAAACAACGAAAGATTATTCCGAAAGACCAGGAGAGGGGAAACCCAGTCCCGACTGACCACTGGCTGCTATGTGTGGATTCTGAAGCAGGGTCTGAACTCTGGAGGTCTTCCCCACGGCTCAGGATGACGAGGAGCAGTGACAGGCCAAACTGCAAGAGGAGACAGAGGCACTCAAACTCAGCACCACATCCAGGCCTCCACCACCACCGCAGGGGTCCCAGTACTAGATGGGGAACAGCACCAGACCAACAGACCCCACCGCCGTGCTGCAAAACGGGGCAAACCGCAGACAACCAAGACCAGGGGGGCCGAGTCCTCCTACTCTGCTTCCGGCAGAGCAGCAACAGGCACTTCTGGGGGAGGACGCGTCCCGGAGCCCAGCACCGAGCCCCCTCTCTGCTTGCCCACCCCACCACGCGAGGAGAAGCTACTGTTTCCCTGCACGGATAATATGCCGGGTAGATTTTCTCCTGTTTGCCAAAACAGAAATGGATTAAAAAAGAAAATCAAAGACAAACTTAGATACAGAAAATTAAAGGTCACAGAAAAGGTAAAGGAAAACACTAAATAGATGAAGAGATTTTGAATTAAGAAAAAAGATGTTAAGACTGGTGGGAAAATGTACAAAGAAAGGTAACTGAAACGATCAGGATATGAAGAGATTTCCTTAAATCTCCTTAAAAACTTTCCTTAACCAAGAAAACACACACTGGACACATAAAGGTTTAGACAAGACATTAAACACAGAAAAAGGATACATGATATATCCACATATCTAATTTAGTAACAGGCCTTAGAGATTAAAGATCTGTTTCGTTAGATTTGTTTTATCCGGGGGGCAGTAAGAGCAGGACACGTGCGGTCTGAAGGGGCACAGAATGAAATACAATGGGGACGAGGGGACGAGGTTAAGTGCAGGAGTCGTAGCTGCAACGGATCTGAAGGGAACCCCAGCTTTCTGTGTTTACCTCACAGAGGACAACACTGGGCTACACAGATCATCTCTTGTCTGACCTCACCATCTTCCATCACCTTTATCAATGTTAAAATTCATAAACCAAATAACGTGCAAGGCCCATAACGCCCATCTTCTGGCCCCCGGAGCACTGTGTCCACTTGGCCTTGGATGTTCTGCCCTCAGTCACACTTCGGTGGGTTTTTAGGTGCTAGGGGGATAGAGGTGTCGACTCTCTCCCACCCCCCCCTCTGCTAGCACACGCGCCCACCGTGGAAAGGCAGGACACTGAAGGTCACAGCGGTGCGCTCATCTGAGTAACAGGGTATCTCGGGAGTTGACCTCATCACCTCCACTTCCAGATCAGGAAATGGGCTCAGCAAAGTGTAATCATCTGTTTGGCATCACAAGTCTAGAAAATGGCAGGCAAGGAATGGAAACCTGCTGAGAGCTCGTGTCCTCTATGTTAGGCTTCCCCCGCACGTCTCTGGATTGTCAAACTGATGTAAATGAAATATGCAACGGGAGGTTCTACTATTTAGCCTCCTGACCAAGAGTGCGGATTACCAACCCAGTACGTTCTCATCTTCATGTGAGAACCCCCATTTTATCTGAGGTCACACGGCTGTGAACTGAAAGAGGTTTTCCAGCCTTCACTGCAATGACGTATGGTAGGTATGAGTAGAACCTGGCCACTGAGGCTGTTGGTTAGAACTCCTGGAACAGGTCCAAGCAAGGCAAACAGACAGTAAATATCCACCGTTTGGCCCCTCTGCACACACCTCTCTTCCTGATGCAAAGTGGAACCTTTAATTCAACAACCAGCATGGAGCCCAAGGGTCATGAGCACGGCAGCCACTGCTAAGGCTGCAGAGAAGGTGAAGGAGCCTGTGTCCCTGAGGACAGCATGGACGCCACCCCAGGGCTGTTCCACGTGAGATACAGAAAACCCCACTTGGTTGAGACCATCGTTCTTTCTCACCTCTGTCACTAGGATCTCAGTGTAACTCCTGACTGAAAGAAGCCTTTCTTCTATAAGCTGCCACGGCCACAGCAGCCCTTACTTGTACCTACAACTCAAATCTAGAAGGCTGGCAAGTTCAGGGACACAGGGGGGATCGGGCAGAGGGCTCGGGCACCTTGTTCTGGAGCACAGCAGCGAGGTGAGGGTTAGAGGGCGCCGGCGCGGCCGCGCTCTGAGGTAGGTTCATTAGCTGTTGCAGAAGGCTGGTGACAGTCACTGACGGAAGGTGATAGAGCAGGAGGGAGAAGGGACTCAGTAAGCATGGCAGCACCTACAAAAAACAGAGAAAAGCATGACATCCTGGCAAGTGCGGCGTCCGTGGGCGCGGACAGGAGTGGGTGCTCAGCTGTGCACTAAGGGCCTCAGGCAAGTTGTAACAAAAAAGGGCTGGCGGGTCTAGTAGGTACTACCAGGTCTTAACAATGGGTTCGGAGGTATCTACCGGGAACTTTTTAAAACCCGACTTGCACAGGAAACATGACTTGTGTGAACCGAGGGTGTAAGATCACTTCTCAAACAGCAAGATTCATGATGAGACATTAGTATTTTAATTCATTCTACAAACACTGAAATGCGTACAGTGTGTCAGGCACCTGGGTTAAAACGAGATGGTAAACAGGACAGACCTTCAGGGATCTAAGGCTGAGCGGGGAGTCGCGGGTACACGGGCACTTTCATTGTACCGTGGGGAGCACGCTGACACAGGCAAATCTCAAGTCCTCAGAACTACCCAGAAGTACTTTCAGACTTCACTGGGTCCTGTTTGATCTTTATAAAAGCTCAGTGAGGAAATGGAGAAATGATAATCCAATTTTCACAGATCAGACAAGCTAAATGAAAAGGAGCTTGGTGTTCAGAGTGACATAGCTAACAGAAAGAACCAGAATCCAAGCCCATCGAATTCTAGCTTGCAAGTCCTTCCCTCCTTTCAGCCCCGAGGCCCAGACTGGAAAGTAAAAATACAGTGCTACCAACAGACCTAGGTTCTAACACAGGCAGAGATCAAGGGTGCTCCTAGCACTCAGGGCTCACAGCATAAAAAATGATGGCCGGTATTACTTCAGACAGCATTCAAGGCTGGCGTTCAAAAATAGTCTATTTATGATCTATTAGTCTATATAAACAAAGCTTTAACAATGAAAGCAGTTTTAATCATACATAAAAGTGTGAACAAGTGTATGATGAAGCCTATGTACTCATCACCCAGCTTCAACAATAATTAAATCATTGACATCCTGCCAATCTTATTAAATCTAAATCGTTTCATCCCTAAACACTCTAGTTTGAATCTCTAACAAGATTCTCTTGCTGTATGTGACACCTAACAAAATTACATCTCCTCCAAAGTCAAATTTCTCTGCTTGTCTCAAAAATGTCTTTTAGCAGATGACTTATTCTAATCGTAATTCCAACAAGACCCAGACTTTGCATCTGGCTGGTAAGGCTTTTAAAATCTGTGAATGGGGGGCGGGGCACCTGAGTGGTTCCGTTGGTTGAGTGTCTAATCACTGATTTTGGCTCAGGTCATGATCTCACAGGTTCTGGAGTTTGAACCCTGCGTTGGGCTCCATGCCCCCTCTCTCGCTTGCGCTCACTCAAAAAAAAGAAAAGAAATCTGTGACTAGGTCCTGTGCCCACTGCCTGTTTCCTTTTCTTCTGTTTAGCTGTTGAAGAAACAGGGTCATCTGTCCCATACTTTGGATTTAGCTATTTGCCCCTCCGTGAGGTCACTTAACAAACAGCTTCTACTAGCATCTGTCTTTCTAAAAAAAAAACCAAGAAAACCAAAAACAAAAACCCTGATGGCTAGAATAACAGGTTTGATTAAATCAGATTTAAGTTCTCTGAGGGGAGGGCAAGAAGCAGTATGCTTTCTCCTCCGTCATGTCAAGAAGCACCGTGTGTGGTGGTCCCGCTCAGCGGTCAGGGGTCTGTAGTCCCAACCACAGTAAAGTCCCCCATCTATCTGTTACCTGACGCCTCTTGCACCAGCAGGCCCCACTCTCCAGCCTGACTAACTGTGTTATTAGGGGTGGAAAAGGGGTGATTTGCTGATTTTATCATTTCTTTTGCATTTATTAGCTGAAATTCTTCTATGAAGAACTTTCTGTTATCAACTTTCTGGTTACCATGAGACTTGGACGGCAAGGCAGGATAAAGGTTTCATTGTCTTTTGAAATTTACCCATTTTCAGAATAATGAGTTCTTGATGGCCTAGCAATCTCTGAAGGTGATTAATATATTTTCTGGCATCATTATGAACTCATTAAAATATGTAATATATTTTAATCCATTGCTGTAATTTTTCTTTCTGATGCAAATTATCCCATTTTTGGACAACCGGAGCCCCTTCAGTTTGGTGTGTTCAATTTTACAGGGGACCCCAGTAATCATTTAGCTTCCTTACTTTCTGGCACAAGATATTCCAGGATTACCTTGTATATTTTATCCCTCAGACCTGCTAGTTATTACTTCAAGAAATGGTATCTGGAGAAGTGGTCTATGACTCTTTAACACATACAGGTGAAAACTCAGCCTCTGCAGTTAACCAAGTTTTCCTCATTAGCAGGTACCTCCACTCAGGCAAGCATCTTTGAATTCCTAGCTCTCAGGACCACCTAGCTCTAGATGCTAAATTTCTGGGACCTAAAATAGCACCTGGTACAGAGAGGTGTTCAATACATATTTGCGGAATGAATAAAGCTCTCCCAAACTTGTTTCCCCTGAGGAATTTCTCTAAGACTGAGTGCCCGCCTCATGGCCTAGAACAATCTACATGCTGTCAAGGGAGCTGTTGCTTTCAGTCCTACTTCGGTTTTCGAGGCTAAACCTCAAATCCTTAAACTTTACTCCAATCCATTTTTCCTTCTTGAAATCCCTAAAAAATGTTTTGTCTTATCCCACTTCACTTTTCCTAACGATGAAGGCTCCACTTTGCATTAATTTCTTCTGCAGGTGCTACAACTTCAGAAGAAATTTTTCAACTCAGAAGGAGTTATTAATAATTTCAGAAGAAGTAATTTTCAACTCTTCGAGGCCATACCACTTACAGGGTATCCTGGCATCACGTTTTCTGTGGACCATCACCAGATTGTTATTCATCAACTCACAGTCTATTTTAACAGGCTCACTCATAAATTCTAACATTCTGAACCTCACACTTAGTAATAATTGCCCTTTATGTTACCCTTATCAACTGCTTGCTCTGAACTTAAGACTGTTCTAAAAATTGCTGATCTTTCAAGTGTTACAACAAAGATAAGCAAAGAGCAATTCTTACCAGGAGTTAACTTATAACCTTCAAAACCATGTTTCAAATTCCAGCCGAGTTTAAATTTTTTTAAAATATTTGCCCGTTTTTTTGAGTAAGAGACAGTGTGAGTGGGGGAAGGGCGGAAAGAGGAGACAGAATCTGAAGCAAGCTCTAGGCTCCGAGCTGTCAGCACAGAGCCTGACGCGGAGCTCGAACCCATGAACCACGAGATCATGACCTGAGCTGAAGTCGGATGCATAACTGACTGAGCCACCCAGGCACCGCAAATTCTAGCCTAGTTTAGATCATGACAATTATAAGTTACCAGTGCTGGCTTGATTCCTGTGGGATACTATTCAACTAAGTCCACAGTTGAACGTTAAGTCTTGATAACAGCCCGATGAGTGGTACTTTACATCCCACAAAATCACCAAGACCACAAGTTGCAAGTTTCATGAGCATCAGATTCACCTGGAGACTCGTGTTATAGATACAAAAGCCCTGATCTTTCCTCTGTAAATTCTGGTTCAGTGTGTTTGGAGTAGATCTGAATTATCTCCTTCCCAAGAAATCCTGATACACAGCACAGCTCTGCAATTGTGTCAAATTAAATAGAATTATTGTTTTCCTCAGTTTAGGAACTTGGTCTGCTGAAGCAAAAGTGGGATTAAAAATACAGGCCTGCAGTAAAGTTTTGCTTTAAATAAATCCTACTGCCCAAGGTTAGACAAAACTACAGAAAAGGGGAGAGGGGAGGAAAAGCAATTTGGGTTCTAGAACTCTGATCAACTATGAAGACCCAGAGGAAAGAAGTCCCACATGTGGGATCATCACCTCATCTTGTGCGTCCTTCTTGATAAGGAAAGGGAGATTCCTGGCTGTTGTCATGAGAATGTCAGCTGCTTGCTCTGTGGAGAGGAAAGGAAGAATACGGGCAACCATTCTCTTCCCTTTTCGGATACACATGATCTGTACAAAGTGGTCATCACTTGGCCTGCAGGGGAAGGAAATGCTAACTTAGGTCAGCAAGAACAGTGCAAGACATCCTTCTTCTCTGCCTACATGTTACTGAACAAATACACTGTACTCGTTTTCACCCTACAACGACCTGTGCCACAAAATAGTGAGAATTACTTCTCCAGCGCTCAACCATATGGTAAAAAGTAATTTTTCAAGTTTCACAGCGTAGAATATCATCACTTCACAAACGTACATTAAAAAAACTTGGTCAAACTACAAGCATTCATTTCCTTTACGTTTCATGTAACTATACAAATAACATGGTAAAAGCAAAATCGGAAAACCTACGTAAGCAAAAAGAATATAAAAATATTCGTTTCAGAGTGAACTTTATTACTGCTGTTATCATTTTTAAAGAAAGTTTTTGCTGTATATTTTTTTCATTAAAAAATGAGTCCACAGAATTCATACAGCTTTGTTACTTAACTTTTTTCACTCAACAAATTGTGACATTTTTCCACGTCAATAAATACACTTCAATTACATCAATTTGATGGCACCTAACATTCCCAACTACGGACAAACCCACGTTTATTCAACCAGTTATTGTCAACACAACTCCAGAAACGTGTGTTGAAAAGAAAAGTGCTTATTCTTATGTTCTGGTTTGTGTATGTCCTGGCTTAGAAGAACCATCAATTAACTTCAGTGAGTAAAGGGAATGGAGTTATCAGGACAGAGTCCTCTCGCATTCATCAAATAAACACTTAGGTTTTAGAGAACATTCAGCGTTAGCAAGATCCTGGGCAGGAGAGACAGATACAGATAAAAAGATATATTAAGGGGCTTAGTCCTCACTGGAAGACTGATTGGCTTTCATAGCGTATGTGTATTCTATGGAAATCGCAAGGAAGTATAATATAAATGTCTATACTTTCCATCTCAGTAGAAAAGATAATATAGAAGAATTACAAGGCTGAACATGCTAAAATAAAGCATAAAGCAAGTACAAATCATAGGCTCAAACACAGAAACCAAACCACAGTCCCCGCTGTGTCTCCGGTGCCCAGCAGATAGTGAATAAGCAGATGTTGAATATATGAACCCAGAATAAAGAGATTATTCTTTTCCTGGCTGGGAAGGACTATGAAATGCTTTATATGACATGGCATATGGCTAGAAGGACAGACTCTGAGCTTCCTGAGATGGTAAGGAAGTTCAGCCAAAAGACAGAAATGTGGATAACTGAGGTCAGCCGAGTGAGGGCGCCAGCTGGCCGCACGTGTCCCGCCAAGAGTCCAATTCTTACCTCTCTTGTCCAGGCAACTTCCCCCTTAAGTTGTCATACATGCTACAGATTTTGTGTTTTCTGTCATCTGCCAGGGCAGGTCGCTCTTCTTCTAGACTTAGGAGGTACCGCCTTTCATAATCCTCCACATCAAGGAGTAAACTATAGGTCTGAGTGAGATACAAAGCAGGCCACAGCACACTGGGTCAGGATCAGAGTATTAGATAAACAACTTCACGGTTTAGGACCCCCAGGTAAAGACAGAAGAGGGAAAACTAACTGTAGTGAGACTGAGAGGAGAAAAGGTGCTCTTTAAAATCCAGAAAAACATAGTGAAAGACTTAAAGAATTCCTCCCTGTCTATTGTCCTTTCTTGACCTCTCACCCAGGAGGTAATGACAGTGAATGATTACACACTTTGCAAATGTTACAGCAAGAATAGCATTCTAACACAAATGATGTTTATCACTGCTCTCAGTGATGTCTCAAATTTATAAACATAGCAATCATTTTACTACTGGGTACCAGGCACTGTGCTAGGCACTTCGCATGTACTCATTCACCAAATACTCTCCACAGCCCAGTGAGAGACAGACTATTATCATCTCTGTTTTTACAGATGAGGAAAATGACCACAGCACAGAGAGGGTAAGCAGCCTGCCTCAAATCACAGGCTCAGTTAGATATGGAGAAGACGTGATCCGCAGACCAGTTACGCCACGGCCTTGCAACAGGGTATGTATGCCTTACGAATTAATTGCCTACAAGGTTCTACACTGCTCTTAGCACTCAGCACAGTGCCCAGCATACAGGGGGTACCCAGTAAATACATGTGAACTGACTTAATTAACTACATTCACAGGTGGAACCTTAATACTTATTCCCATTTTCTTAGAAGGTTAACTGAACAGCGTGGACAGAGGCTGGGTACTTCTGACTGTGACTGCAGTGTTCTTTCTGTGAGGTGTAGCACACTCTTTTCTAGTGTGCTGGGGTATACAGCAGGTGTGTAGGAAAACAGATTCACTAACTGAAATTACAGAACACCAACTGCCTACTTTTCATTTCTTGCGAACACATACATTTGACAGTTCCTTATTTGAAACTTAGAACAACAACAGATTCTAAAACTTACTTTCTCAATTATGACAAGGGTTTTTCGTCTCTTGTCCCGAACCTGTTTTTCTTTTGTCTCCTACAAAAAGGAAAGACTATTCAGTGTGAACTGTTTACTTCTGTTAAAAATAATTTCTTAAGTGTGGACATACTGTAACAGAAACCTAACACTAAGAAGGTTAATAATCTGAAACAACACTAACTGGACAAAGATCATAGTACTAAAAGAATTAATCCACACAAATGACTACACTGAATTTACAGATGGGCAAAAGGTAATGGTAGGATACAGTAAAGAAGATAATCACAGGAAAATCTTAAGCGCACACAGAAAACGGTAATTGTAAAAACTGCAACAGACAGCTGATGTTTGCAGCCAGTTACCCAGTTTAAAGACTCCTGCCCCTCAGCCTGCCTGGCTGCCTTGGAGGTGAAGGTATTAGGGTCTCTAAGCCTGTGTGCAGGACCCAGATGGCCCGGCCATGCCCAGTGGGATGCTGCCAGTTAGACAACAACCGACCCCATTCCCCAGTGACCCCCAGAGCAGTGGTGATGACCCGCGCAATTCTGCTGATACTTACATCATCCTCACTCCGAGAGGTCACAACGGCATCGATCATCTTTCGGGGATTATTCACACTAGAGACCGTGAGCTTTCCCAGAGAGCCCTCAAACTGCACTGCAAGGACAGAACATTTCCAAAAAGTGAGCGAGCGATGCCGGTGGGCCGCTGGTCTTTCCTCACCGCCTAACAATTCGGTACAAAAACCTACGTTATCTAACGCCATCTCTTATTAAAATTTATCTTTTCCCATTCCAGGGTTACAATAATAATAAAAATCTCAAGTATTTCCCCTTTATTATTGGGATACCAGAGATCATAAGACGTTTTTAAAGGTTACGGAGTCTCCAGTCTTAGAGGACCGAGAAGCGCACCTGCTGAAACAGGCTGTGCTGCAGAAAAGCCTGCCCTCTGCACGTCGGGACAACAGGCCTTTACGAACAAGTTCCAAATACCTCTATCTAGCCGTCTGCACGGCTGTTTACGTTTCAGTGTGTCGGCAGCATGCCAAGCAGCATGCCAAAGATCTTCCAGCACGGCCCGAGGGACAAGGACCTACCTGGCTTATAGGCGTGCTCCAGCTTGGCCACCTGAGGGGTGATGAGCTTGGTGCGCTCCTTTTTAGGGCCTTCACCTTGCACGTCTTCAGCAGCTGACAGTTTCTCCAGTTTTTCAAAGTAATTCTACCATATGAGAAAGTGATTTCAGTTGCAACGTAAGCCCAGAGCACGGCTGCTCTCTATCGCTACATAATCATGCCAGGGGCGGTCAACAGCTTGAACTCTTTAAATGCACTGATCTTTCATTCTTGCTAGACTGTTAGATGTTTACTTCTCAAAAAATCCCAGCCCTCAGAAAAGCCAATTATCAATGGAAGTATCTTTAGACTACCAAGATCTTTTTTTTTTTTTTAAATGTTTTATTTATTTCTAGGAGAGAGAGAGAGACAGTGTGAGCAGGGGAGGGTCAGAGAGAGAGGGAGGCACAGACTGAAACAGGCTCTAGGCAGAGAGAGGGAGGCACAGACTGAAACAGGCTCTAGGCTCTGAGCTGGCAGTCAGCACAGAGCCCGACGCGGGGCTCGAATCCACGAACCGCGAGATCATGACCCAAGCGAAAGTCGCTTAACCGACTAAGCCACCCAGGCGCCCCTACCAAGACCTTTTTTAAGTTTGATTTTACTTTTTTTTTTTTTAGAGAGGGAGAGAGCAAGCAGGGGAGGGGAGCAGACCAGGAGAGAGAGATCTAAGCAGGCTCCAAACTCAGCACAGAGCCCCATGTGGGTCTCGTTCCCAGAACCCTGGGATCATGATCTGAGCTGAAATCAAGAGTCAGATGCTCAACCAACTGAGCCGCTCAGGCACCCCATGCTGCCAATATTCTTTTTTTTAGGTTTATTTATTTTTGAGAGAGAGAAAGAGGAAGGCAGAAAATCCCAAACAGGCTCCATACTGTCAGTGCAGAGCCCAACATGGGACTGAAGCCCACGACCCTGGGATCATGACCTGAGCTGAAACCAAGATGCTTACAGGCTCCTGGGTCGGTTGTGCATTTGACTTCAGCTCAGGTCATGATCTCACGGTTATTGGATTCAAGCCCCACATCGGGATCTCTGTTTTCCGCACAGAGCCTGCTGGGGATCCTGTTTCCCTCTCTCTCTGCTCTCCCCCATCTCAAAAATAAACAAATACTGAAAAAAAAAAAGTCATATGCTTAATCAACTGAGCCATCCAGGCGTCCAGACTATTTTTAACTGAAAGAATTATTTCAATACTTTGGTCTGAGAGCCTCTGTAAGAAGTTGAAAGCACACACAGAAACCTTTTAGTGAATAGTGAGAGGCTCTCCCGCTTGAAGAGGACAGAATGTGGTTAGTTCCTAACCACCTGAAAACCACCTCCAACGAAAAATCTGTCAGTACTGAAGTCTACCAATACTTCCACACTTGCCTTCGCCCGCGGGAGGGACAGAACGGTCACTTACCTGGTAATAGAAGTCATCCAGATAGGGGTCAGTGCTCTGCAGCTGCATCATCTGGATTTTGGAGACCCAGTCCTTCTCTCGCTGCAGCATGAGGTTGGCATAGGGGTCCTTTCGGAGATGGTCCTGATGGCTGCTCCGGTGACTTCCTCTATCTCCCGCACCATTGAGACTCCGATGCTGACTGGAAAACAAACAGGGCACATTCACTCCAAGTTGGGGCATTCCCTGGGCCTCATAATAATACAGGAACAAACCAGTCCAGGTAAAAAAAAAATTCCAATTTGCTTTTGTTGAAAAAGAAGAAGAGCTGAATCTTGACCGAATCTGAGAAGAGCTATGTGACACACACAGAAAGAACTGAGATCGGAGTGCCTCCCCATGTGGGAATAAGCACTCTCACCCGTGGACTTCTGCTTAAGCCCAACAAGAACCCTAAGAGGTGGGCAGTTTTATTTTCTCCACTGAAGACAACAAACTGAGGCCAAAGAGATGCGAACACAGGCCAATTTGACCCCCAGTCTATACACTTCTTTTTTAACTTGCTGAAAATCATGAAACACTCCAAACGTAAAGAGAAGCTCACAATAAACATTCTTTTATCCAACACTAAGATTCAGTGGAAAAAAAAATTTCTTTGCCCAAATCCGGATATATAGAAACCTTTTAGTGAATAGTGAGAGCCTCTCCTGCTTCAAAAGGGGACTGTGCTTAGTTCTAATGAAGCAGCTCTGCGGAGTTGTACACAGGACACTTAAGTAACGTCCCGTCACTGCACCTGCAGCAGAAGGCCCTCTTGCACCCCGTCTGCACCCTAGTTTCCAGCTTCACTCCCTTCCCAGAGGGAGCAGCAGCCCGATGGTGGTATGCGCTCTCCCGGAAATGTTTTTAAGACTTACTACATGTGTGTCCACCTTGAAATATTACACAGTATTATTCTGTGTGCCTTTAAGTTTTACATAAATGGTACTGGACACGTTGCTTCTTTGACATCAGGCTTTTCATATTCATCCATGTCGACAGCACACCCAGGTATCCACCAAAGAGGAGGACTGCGAGGTTGCGGTGTATCCACATTTTCAACCTTATTATCTACTCTCAAATTCTCTCCCAAGAGGCTATGAAACCAATATTCTTGCCAACAGTGACAGTGTTGACACCTTTCAAATCTTGCTTGTCAGATGATGTCATCTAATCTTAATCTATATTTTCATTACAGGCAAGCTTGAAATCTTTTTTTTTTTTTTTTTTTTTTTTTTGAGTTTCAGGTGTCAAATAACGACATTCAACAGTTCCACACATTACTCGGTGCTCGTCATGACAAATGCTCTCCTTAACCCCCATCCTCTATTTCCCCGGTCCCCCACCCACCTCCCTTCTGGGCACCACCAGTTTGTTTTCTAGAGTTCAGAGTCTGCCTCTTTTTCTCCTCTCTTCGTTTGTTTTGTTTCTTAAGTTCCACATAATAGCGAAATCGTATCAGCTTTACTAAGATATGACTGATAAAGAACTGCATAAAATTAATGTCTACAATTCTGTATGTTTGGCCTCGTGAGAACTCTTTCTACATCACCACGCGTGAGGTAGCAGATGTATCCAACACCCACGAGGGTTTCTGGACGTCCCACAGTGGTTTTTTTTTTTGGTGGTAAGATATTCCACATGAATGAGATCCACCCTCTTAACAAATACTCAAGTATGTAAAACCATATTGTTAACTACAGGCACTACAAGTTTCATATTTTAACAGTCAAATATATTAATCTTTTCCTTTAAGGTATGCCCTTTTTGTGTCTTATTTTAAGAGCCTCTATTTTTTCCCTTGCAGTCTTCTAGAGTTCCTTGAAAAGTGAAAAGGAATTACACATGCAGAACCGTAATACCAAAGGTTAAAGAAACCTCAAAGCTATGTTTACTTTTCTTATTTTCTGTATCTGAATGATCACAGAGCATCATGGCTGTGAAGGCAGGGCTTTGACACGTCCTGTTCTTCTTTTAAGTCCCCAAAACTACCACAGGGGCTGCTACACAGCCAGGGCTGCCTATATCAATACACATTTTATTTGCTGAGTGAAGACTAAAGTTAAGGCTAGCCATTAGATTTCAAAGTTGCCTCTGAACTGAGATTATAAACAGAAGGTAGTTAAAGAGTATGGTAAGAACTTGGTAAGGAGTATAAAATGACTAAAAAAAAAAAAAAAATCAGACCTAAATTACATTTCTGATGGGGACGCCTGGATGGCTCAGTTGGGTAAGGGATCAACTTCGGCTCAGGTCATGATCTCATGGTTTGTGGGTTCAAGCTCCACATTGGGCTCTGAAGCTGGAAGTGGAGAGTTTGCATGGGATTCTCTCTCTCCCTCTTTCCCTCCCCCACTCATTCTCTCTAAAATTAATAAAGTAAAGACAAAAAATTAGTAGCAATGTCAAAACTAAAAGCTGAGGTAAGAAACTACAAGGGGGCAGGAGGAGTACGTACTTTCTGTTCTGCTGCTGTCGCTGATGCAAGAGCCGACGGTGCTGTGGATGGAGGTGAGTTGTGTCTGGTCTAAACATTGGGGCCTGAGATCTAAGAAAAAAAGGGAAAGGTTTTCAATTCTGTTGTTCTGGAGACTTGAAATTTTAGAGTGTTGTCAGTACAGGATAACTTCATAGATGTTCACCCAAGGGAATGTTCAAATCTATTCTCAGATCTTTCAGAAGCAAAAGACACTTGTATTTTACATGTCTTCTACAGAGACTGATTCTCAACTCCTAAGAAGAGGATCATAAAATGTGAGTGAATTAGCAGCAAAGCGGTGTAACTATTCTTTTCCCTCTGGTTAACAAAAGGCTCTTAAAAGATTTAACGTGCTTAGTTTCAACTATTTGGGTGAGACACTGAAAATATATGTGTGATTAAGGAAGACACTTGTTGGGATGAGCACTGGGTGTTAAATATAGGTGATGAATCACTGGAATATACTCCTGAAATCATTACTGCACGATATGCTAATTAACTTAGATGTAAGTTAAAGACTAAATAAAATTAACAAACAATTTTTAAAAACCCTAGCATTCCACACCAAAATAAATAATTGTTGCAAAAAAAAAAGAAAAAAGAAAATATGTGAGACTGCCAATTTACATCAACTTGGCAATAGGCTATGGTATCCAGTTGTTTTTTTGTCAAACACTAATCGAGATGTTGCTGTGAAGGTATTTTGCAGATGTGATTAAGAAAATTAATTAAGAGGGGGTGTCTGGGTGGCTCAGATCGCAATCTCATGGTTCTGTGGGCTGAGCAGCCGTGTCGGGCTCTGAACTGGCAGTGTGGAGCCGGCTTGGGTTTCTCTCTCACTCCCTGTCTCTCTTCCCCTCCCCTGCTCACACGCTCTCCCTCAAAATAAACAAACATTTAAAAACTTTAATTAAGAAAAAAGATGATCTTTGGAAATATGCATGGGTCTTGCCTTAATCTACAGAGGCATTAAGAGCAAAAACTGGTGTTTCCCAGATAAGAAGGAACTTTGCCTCAAGACTGGAACCCAGAAATCCTACCTGAGTTTTTGTTTTTTAATTTTGTAACTGTATTTAAATCCAAGCTAGTTAACATATAGTGTACTGCCTGAGTTTTTAATCTGCCAGCCTGCCCTACAAATTTCAGACTCAACTGCAAATTCAACTCTCCTCTCAATTTCCACTCTGTTGGCCTGCTCTACGGATCTCCTTAGCCATTTCTTAAAATAAATCTTTTCTGGGGCGCCTGGGTGGCTTAGTCGGTTAAGCGTCCGACTTTCGCTTAGGTCATGATCTCGCGGTTCGTGGGTTCGAGCCCCGCGTCAGGCTCTGTGCTGACTGCCAGCTCGGAGCCTGGAGCCTGTTTCAGTCTGTGACTCCCTCTCTCTCTGACCCTCCCCTGCTCATGCTGTCTCTCTCTCTCCTAAAAATAAATAAAAACATTAAAAAAAGAAAATTAAAAAAAAAGAATAAATCTTTTCTTTATAAAGATATACATGTATATACATTTTACACGTACATACATTTTTGTGTGTGTGTATCTTCCAGGCTCCCTTTCTCTGAGGCATCTGATATGATATGGTATACAATAAAACAGAATTTCACTAGAAGCCGGAACTTGAACCCCTGTTCTAAAACCAGAGCAGAAGTGAGCAACCGAGCTAGTCCCCAGCATCTGTGTCTGTTCTTTAACATATGGTGATTCTCTGTTAAGCCAGAGACACTTTGTGCCTGTCTGTGTTTGTAAAATGGATATAAAGTGAGACCTAAAAGAGGTTAGAAGAAATAAAAGAGGCGATTAACCAGCAATGTGCAAATATACACAGGAAGCATGTGACTTTAGGGAAACGCTAATTTGGAAGGATGCCTCGAGGCTGTCAAGCATTTCTGTGTTTGGCGAGTTAAGGATCCAAGACCATCTCAAAACCCAACCCTTGCAAACCTCACGAGGCCTCTGTATTGTCACACTGAGCCTCGAAAAGGACGACAGGTAAAGAGCGGCCTGTGTGTGCACACCTTAGGTTCTGCAGGTGAGGCCCCGGGCCGGGGGAGTGCTGCTGGGGAGGCGGCGCGGCAGGGGGTGCGGCACTAAAGAAGGCCCGGAAGCCCGGCGCTGGGGGCAGCACCTGCCCCACTCGCCCTTGCAGCAACTTGGGATTCATTGCGGCAAGCGGGCTGCCAACGAATCCAGGGACCCGTGCGAACTGGCTGGGAGACATCCGTCCAGGCGGCAGCTAGAAAGGGGACAAGATCTCAGATTTAGTTCATCGGCAAGTCCTCTTGCTTTTACCCACAGAAAAGTGAATACTGTTTCCATCAGTAACTTTGTTTGAAAAAAGTGTAGGAAAAATCGAGAGGCAGTGGAGACTGATTAACGGCAAAGAGGGACATGGTCTAGGGAAGGTCAAGAAAGGAAGCGAGCTCTTTGTGAGCTGGGCTAATCACAGGCTTACCTGTGCTCCTCCCAGAAGCTGTGCTCTCTGGAGGGGGCTGAGGACAGGAGGGACACTAGGAGGGAAAGGGTGACCCAGCAGGGAAGAGTTCTACGGGGGAGGGAAAAAAAGGACAAAAAGTTATATACATTCTTCGAAAATGGTGAATCAACGTAACAGAGAATTCGGTATGAATGCCGAATAAACTTGGATATAAAAATGCTCCAACTGTATAGTCAAGCTGCCCATGGAAGGAACACAGAAGAGAGGAGTGCTAGAAATCAGGAAGCATGACACTCATGTAATCTGAAAAAGGAAGTAGTAGGATGGGGACTGAAACAGCAGGAAACAAGATGACCAGGCCGAGTTTGGATTTTTAAAGACACAAAAAAGCTCCAGTAGGGAAACAACTGAACATGATAAACCATGCCTTCTGCCCTGGGCACCGTAAAATCTAGAAATTCAAGCACGGAGGTCATGAAAAGTGCACGTCATTTAGGAGCTGTCTGTATACGAGCAGCATTCAGAAACTACATGTGCTCTCATGAGGCTGTAGAGTGACATACCGGGACAGTGCAGAGCTGGTTTGGGGACGCCCTCTCACTGTAGGGAGCAGGATAGCGCGGTGGCATCGGGGGCCGGACATGGACAGGCTTCGGGCACAGGATCTATCAGGACAAACATATACACAACTACACTCAATGAAGTCAGTTTTTCCTCCGCCGACACCCCCTCCCCTCAAGTACTGGTAGACACGCGAACTTAACGCAAAGCCCTACTTCTAAGCAAATCGCTATGGCTGGGGGTTCACAGAAGAACCTCTGGTTACTTCCTCTCGTAAACATCAAGCAACGTGCCACTTGCAACTGAAGACGATTTAGCTAATTCTCCAGTTATCCCCACCCTTCCAGGCTATCTGAGGGAGGTACCAGCAGATATTCGGACTTGCAAATTCTCTGCAAGAAGATATATTTTGGTAGCAGCGAGGGAGAAGGAATGATAAGAAAGCTGGAGGATTAACTAAGTCCTATTCTGAAGCCCCTGTGATATGGCCGCCATGCTCAGCTCTTTTGTGATACATTGTGACTCCACCATTTCATAGGCTACTGAGCCTAACTAGGCCATACCAACACCACCCTCCCCCCATACCTTCCAAATTGGCCTTCCTTTTCAGCTGCTGGTTTCAGGTGGAGGAAAGTCTATGGAACAGGACTGCACAGGCTCTAGGGAAAGCAGGGATATCTTAAAGGTAAAAAGGGATGTGGACAATGCTGTGTGTTCCCACTCCCCCCAGCTTTCAGTTACCTCTCTGCCAATGTTTTGGGCAGCCAGCAAAACACTCTGAAAAGGATATTTACGCTAAATGTGCTTAACTACCTTTTTTCTCCCCCACTTAAGAGGCAGCAGCACCAGGACCAGCATCAGGAAAGGGCATGAGGGAATGTGTCTCTTGTTTGTGCTAACTTCTCCTCTAATTGGCTATTTCTCTTTCTACTCTAATGCCTACCGCAAACGTCCACCCTCCTCCCGGCATCGCCAATTTCCCAAATAATTTTGCCCAGATTTCCCAATATCCTGGGCTGAGTGCCTGTTGATGAGAGGTACCTGTTGGCTGAAGCTGGGTACAGCCATCTGCTTAGGTGGGGTGCCGATGGGGACGGCTCTGACGGGAGGGCTCCCGATGACAGGTGATGTGGACCGCCGCGGCAAGGCACGCTCAGAAAGGTCCCGATCATCTTCTGGGCCCTGTGGGGGCCTCTGAGGCAGGGCATATTCTAATACAGACACTGTAGGCATTTCCTAATTGAGGAAATAGTTTAAAAAAAAGAGAGAGAAAATTAGCTCCTGGCCAATTTAAAACGTTTTAATAATCCATATAGATGCCAAAAGCATCTTGAGAAATTATTTTTAAGTTTTATTTCTATTTCACATCCAGTAACATTCACTCTTTGGTACACAGCCCTCTGAATGCACGTACACAGCCTTTTGAGAATGCACGGAGTCGTGGATCTGCCACCACAATCACGGAACAGGGCAGTTCTGTCACCCCCACTTCTGTTGTGTTGTCCCCTGGTTACCCCTCCCACCACCCCCAACCACTGACAAACACTGATCTGTTCTCCATTCCCACAGTTCTGCCTAGAAACGACTGAAGTAATTCGAATTGCAAGCTAACAAATTTGAGTTCTGATGGCTCCCTTTCAACCTTTTCACATTAAAGCACGGCGAAGTGCGCATGGCCACGGAGGCTGAGGAAGTGTATGATCAACACAGGCGGCTCTGAGCGCTAGGCTGAGCACTCTGCGTCATAGGGGCATGTGACACTCATCTGGAAGTGTTTTGGTAAGCAAAGGGTGACAACGGGCGCCAACCTGAGATCTGCAAATGCTGGGAATTTGTGTAAAGACAAAGTGCTCACTACCTGAGCTAGCAGTGGTCCCCGGATTCGCCTCAGAACTTCAGATCCATCCCAGATGCTGGAATTGAGACTCCCTGGTTGGGGCTACCAAAAAAGGAAAACACATACATAAAGTCTGGAATGGTGGGGGCTTTCTGGGACATTTAGCTGCTTTTGGTGAACAAGGCTCCAAGAGATTCTCAACTGCTTGAGGATACGAGATTATAGTGTTCCAGAATATACATTATTCCCTACCTTCAACTGCTACCATCAGGAACTATATTACCAATTTTCTACGGTACAGGAAGTCTCTCGGGAGGAAACAAAACGGCAAAGCTCAATACTTCACCTCAATCACCAGTCTGCTATAGTTCTCAAATCAGAGTAACATACTCACTTGCAGGACTGGCCTGGTCTGCACTGCCCTCATGATAGCTGGATCTTCTAGTTCATTTTCAATCACCATCTTACTGAGTCTTTCTGCCAGATTCTCCTCATGGTCACCCAGCAAGTCCATCTCATCCCTTTCTCCATTGCCCGTTTGCTCATTAACTGCTGCTGGAAGCTTCTCTTCCAATTCAGCCAGGCGCTCATGTGCTTCCTGCCAGTCATCATCTAGAAGGAAATCACAAGAAGGAAATACAGTTCATACTGGGACTAAAAAGTTTAATGAAATTCTTCTGGGAACCAAACGCACAACTCTAACTTCAGAAGATAGTAAATTTCCACTTAGAGACATGAACCAAGGTTTTAACTGAAAAGTACGTGAAAGTGGGCTTTTCACTGAGGACAAGCAACATCATACCAGGAACAAAGTTCAAGCACTCAGAGTAACAGCCTAATACTTTATCGATGGCATCCAAACTCTACTCTGAAAACAATTTCTAAACTGGTGATAGATACGTACATGGCAACCTGCTGGTTTTGAGATTCAAGCAAAAAAGGAAACGTAAGACTCACTGCATTAACATACACTTTCTTTTAGATTATAACTGCCATCCTCTTTACAAGCTCCCAAATCCATTCATTTCATTCGATTAATATTCGTTGAGCACCTATTAATGTGGTTAGATACGGTTTAAGCACATGGGACAGATCAGTGTATAAAACAAAGACCCAGCCCTCCTGCAGCACTCCTTCAAGCAGGGACGAGACAGGACAGACAACAGATGTATTGATTAAGTACATTAGACACTGTATCAGAAGATGAAGCCCTACAGGAGGATAGAGGAGAAGCAACATGTTGAAAACTTTAAATAGGGTGGTTACAGGTACTTCTCATTGCGAGGGTGACGTCTGGGCAAAGATTCAAGGGTAAGGTAGTTAGCCATACGGACATCTGGCAGAAGAGCGTTCCAGACAGAGGTACAGCCTGTACTAAGGGCTTGAGATGAGTGACTGATGATTCTGAGAGACAGCAAGGACTGTGTTTCGATTACAATGATCAAGGGGAAAGAACAGAGAACAAAAAACGAGGCCAGATAGGCAGCGGGAGGGAGCTCCTTCTGGGCCTTTGGGATCTCTCGGATGGAAATGGTGGGGGTGGGGGGGCATTGGAGGTTCTGACGTGGCTTGACCTTTTGAAAGAAATTCTCTGGCTGCTGTGCTGAGAATACAGTGAGGATGCTGGAGGGGGGCGGGGAAAGGAGTGGAAATATTGGAAGCCTGGAGGCCTGCCAGGTGACTACTGTATACGTCAGGGAAAAGGTGACGGTGCCCTGGGTCCTGTCCTCTCCCACCCTAACAATGTGTCTGCCGTCCCTGTACGCTACTCTGCAGTCTGCAGTGCTGGCACCAGGCTGGCTTCTCACTTTTTACGCTGACACCACATTATTTTTGAGTCCTGCTGCAGCACACACAAATTTGCAGAACCCTCCATCAGCTCCTATAACCAGACCCTGTTTCCAGGACTCCGTCTCCAGTGCTCCTCAATCTCATTCCTCCATTCCGTTTCCATCATAAAAGCTCTATTCACTATTATGCTCTTTTCAGTATTCACTTTCAGGTTATCTTCTTCTTCCTCGCAGAAGCTTTCCCTAAATCTTTTCGTTCTAATGCTGCCTTTACCTCCTCTAAACTTCCAAACTCACAAAAACCCTACGTATTCGTATATATTTCATTACTTTAGGTTTGTTCTTTATGTCCCATAAAATTCATCAGAAAGGGTAACAGGTAATTCTCTGTATAACGAACATTAGAAACACAGAATTCTGCGAGTGTCCTCAATGGCAATCCTTCCACATGGTTTTTCTTTATACCTCATTGGAGAAAGAGGGAAGGAAGACCTGGAGGCAACGTAACAAGGGGAAAAAAAGGTGCCTGATATACACTAAGAGTATAATAAATGGTAGCCAGTTAAAAAAAAAGCCTTAGATTTACTGACAATTTTCTGAGGGGCTCACATATAACTTGTTAAAATTATCTCTCTTTTTTTTCTCTTCTTATAAAGAAAATACATGTTTATTAAAAAATTTAAGTATCGGGGCGCCTGGGTGGCTCAGTTGGTTAGGTGTCTTGACTTCGGCTCAGGTCATGATCTTGCAGTCTGTGAGTTCGAGCCCCACATCAGGCTCTGTGTTGACAGCTCAGAGCCTGGAGCCTGCTTCAGATTCTGTCTCTCTCTCTCTGACCCTCCCCTGCTTACATTCTGTCTCTGTCTCAAAGATCAAAAAACGAAACAAAACAAAAAAACACAAAACTTCAAACATCACACAAATATGTAACTTTGAGAGCTCCCCAGAATTCTACAGGTATGTTTTTTAAATGCAAACTATAAGGTTTAACTTGTTTCTTTTTATTATTTTTATTAAAAAAGTTTTGTTAATATTTATGAGAGACAGAGAGAGACAGACACACAGACACTGCATGAGCAGGGGGAGGGACAGAGAAAGAGAGGGAGACACAGAATCCCAAGCAGGCTCCAGGTTGAGCTGCCAGGACAGAGCTGGATGCCGGGCCCAAACTTACAAGCCGTGAGATTATGACCTGAGCTGAAGTCGGATGCTTAATCAACTGAGACACCCAGGCGCCCTTTGTTTCTTTGTATTTAAGCAATAATACATCCGGTACAACTTTTCATGCACACAAACATGCATATAACTACTGATAATATTACCTCATTCTTTTTAACACCCGTGTAAGATTCTGTTCTATTGATATACTAATTTAATTGATCTCTTACTGATGAAAAATTGATTATTTGCAAATTTTCAATGTAATGATTAATACCCTAATGAGCATTATACAGATCTTAACATCTTATGCAAATATTTACTAAGTAGGCAAAGTCCCTTGTGGGGTCAGATTATAAGCATTTAAAATTTGCTATTTTTACTACATAACAACAGATCACCTAACACTAGTGACCCAGAAAGCAAGGGAAGGAGACTTCCAGACGTATGATCAGAACCGCTGTCTAGTCTTTGGGCATGGCGGTATATCTGAATGTACTACTTGGGGTAAAGAAAAAAATTCACTTTCCGTGAAAATTACAGTATTAATTTAAATTATCAGTTACCTGGAAAATTTTCCTAAAGATGAGTGTAGTTAAAAATCAGTTGTGACACCAATATCTGTGTCATCTTTGCTAAGGAAGAGTGAGCCGAGCAAGTTTTTCAAGCATTGTTTTCTGCAATGCTACTAACTCACTGATGCCAAAAAATGGGGACTCTGTATAATCCTGAATTAGGGGATTTTTTAAAAAAAAATTTATTTCCCCAATTTAAGATGCTAATTTGTTAGCAGATGGATCCTAATGCAGAAGAATTCTAACCTGAATTGTTTTCATTTACCACTGGCCATGCTCATCTTGACTAAGCTGACTAGCTCCTACCAGAGATGAGCAGTTCATCTGTCCTTAATAACACATTTGAAAAACACTGGTTAAGCAGCTGTATTCTATGAAAATGGCTTTGTTGTGAATGGACTGTCACTGTTTCAAACATGTAAACAAAGGGTTCTAGGCCACAGAATACTGTCATCTTCATTCCGGGTTTTCCTTGCTCTTGTGAAAACTCCTGTGAAGCAATATGTCAAGTGATCACATGCCCTTTACTAGGAGAGGATACCTCGCTTGTATCTTTTTCAAATGACCTAAAAATAAAGTTACGTAGATATGCCAATGCTTGTACTCAATCCACGATGGTCAGAATGATAAAGGCTGGGCAAAAGAATACCAAAGCAATGAAGAAAAAAGAAGTATCTGTTTTCTGTTAACTAATTAATTAATCTATACCCGGACGTGGGTTACTGAATTCCGGGCTGCTGTCTCAGGAATATTTTTGGATAAAAACAAAATGAAAAGGAAGTACAAATGAGTTAATGTTAAGGCAACCTAAGTCCCTTAAGATTATAACAGCTATCAATTAAAGGGAAGTGGAAAGAATGGGGAGCCCTTCCAAGTGGAGGCAGGAGATTCCCAAAGATTCCTCACCAACTTTAAACATAGCTGGTAGTTTACAGATTGTATTTATAGTTACTTAACCTCTCTCACACTTTGCTTCCTCATTTGTTCGAATGAGGATAATAATAGAATCTACCTCACAAGGTTCTTGTGAAAATTAATAACATATATACAACATTTAGAGTGGTGCCTAGCAGATAATAATCACTTTGTGTCAACTTTTATTTTTAGAGAATGAGTTAAGATTACTGTGGCTATTTACTGCTTTAAGATGATGTAAACATTTTTCCATGCAGAAGACAAGGACTAGTTTCTTAAGGAAAGGTGACATCAGAGCATCTGCAGCCAGTGACTTAAAATAACTACTGTACTGACAAGTGTTATTCAAGACACTCACTCCTTGAGTTAAAAACTATCAACCCATAACATATGTCAGAGGTCTGACATTTTACCTCCTGGTTTACATTCTTAACTTTTTAAAAAAATTTTATTTATTTTTGAGAGAGAGAGAGAGAGAGAGAGAACAGGAGAGGGGCAGAGAGAAAGAGACACAGAATCCAAAACAGGCTCCAAGCTTTGAGCTGTCAGCACATAGCCAGAAGTGGGGTTCGAACCCATGAGCCATGAGATCATGACCTGAGGTGAAGCTGGACGTTTAACTGACTGAGCCACAGAGGTGCCCCTCCTGGTTTAAATTCTTTATACCACCTGTACAGGTGTATTAAACAAATCACAGGCTGAGTTAGCAAATTTTTTTTTATAAATCTGTGTAACATTTATATCAAAATATCATGAAGAATTATGATTTTAACTTTATATCAAGTATATTATATTCCCAAAGGAGAGAGCTCATACTTGGAAATTTCCATTTCTTTTAATGATTATTTTGAGAGAGAGAGAGAGAAAGAGAGCGCGAGTGCGCATACACAGGGGAGGGGCAGAGAGAAACAGAGAGACAGAATCCCAAGCAGGCCCTGTGCTGTCACTGGAGAGCCTGATGGGTGGGGGTCTGGGTTACAAACTGTCAGATCATGACCTGAGCCAAAGTCAATAGTCGGACGCTAAACTGACTGAGGCACCCCTAGAACTCTCTTTTCCATTATAAACTTTGTTGAACAAGAGAAGTCTTTCTTTCTTTCTTTTTTTTAATGTTTTATTTTATTTCTAGGAGAGAGAGAGAGAGACAACGTGAGCAGGGGAGGGTCAGAGAGAGAGGGAGTCACAGACTGAAACAGGCTCCAGGCTCTGAGCTGGCAGTCAGCACAGAGCCCGACGCGGGGCTCGAACCCACGAACCGCGAGATCATGACCTAAGCGAAAGTCGGACGCTTAACTGACTAAGCCACCCGGGCGCCCCAAGAGAAGTCTTTCTTAATCACTGATGCCTTTGTGTACAAACTGGGCAAACCATATGCTATTTCACTGCCTTTACTTTTTACTACCTGTTATTTTACTGTAACCCAGGGGCTTTTTCAACATGTGTGTACTTTTCTTTTTTTCCATCATACAAAACACAGTTCTGCATACTCCAACATCCTTTTAAGGAAATACTTTCCCCAACTTGTGAGGAACACAGAAGTAGAAAAAGATTGTCCATAGCACACTGGAAGTCAATGAGAAGAGGCAAGATTATTTCTCTTCTGTCTGGGTTCAAAAGTGAGGGCATATTACTATGCTGTTTCATCCTAATATAACAGCTGTCAATCGAGTCCATCAATTTCATTTAATAGTGAGGAATCTGCTAAAAAAATGGTAACATTCGGTACGACAATACTTTAAGAGAAAAGGAGTTCTAGAAACAAGCACCCAGTGTTTGTAGCTTCCATTGTATTCTGTAGGTTATATGCTAAAGAAACTTCCAAATGCAATTTGCAATTTCCATCAGTTCATCTGCAATTCTATTCTACATCTCTTCCCCAGTGATCTCCATGGAGAGAGAAGAGCAGCTCTGATCATGTCATTCTCTGGGCCTATCTCTTCTCCTAACTATAGTTATAATCCTAATGCTCTTTGGTTTCCTTCTGTAATCAGTCTTCCTTCAACCTTAAACATTTCTCGTGTTGCTCCCAAAAGTGGCAGTTGTAGATCTCTACGGAATCTTGTAAGTCTTGACTAACAAGAGCAAACTTTGTTATTTTTGCCAGTTAATTCCACTTAGTCTAAGTTCTAATCAACTCAAGCTGCTGAGGTCACTGCAGAATGAGTAACCACTATCACACCTCTAAGATCTCGTATTCGTTTTTGACATTCAACATCTTCAGATTAGTCACTATTGCATAATTTCCTCTTGCTACTTAACTTTGAATGTTTGTTGCATCGACAGAAATGCTGATTCCAAAGAAATCACACATAGTTACACCTCCCAACAGAAACAGTTATTGCTACTTTTCAACACCAACAGTTAAAGTAAAAATATCTGTATGGACTCTTACCTATTGTTTTATTAGTACACTTGCTCTAGGATCTCTAATTCTTGAACTTTATCATTATAAGCGTGCTCACTAAGTCTCCCATTTTAGTAATTATAACTCTGAGTCATATTAAATTCAGTTAGGCTCTTTAATTTTTTACCCTTTTCCAATTCCTAGTATAAGTGTTCATATCCAGGGATGGGAAAATTTCATCTGTGCACAGCACTCTGTGCACAGCACTTTGTTAACTTATGAAGACTTCCTATTACCACAATTCTTGAAATAAAATGCTTTCTATTTTACTGAAGATACTACAAGGCACTAGCAGGGTCATGCAATATACCATTGGTTAACTGAATTTTATCTTATTTTTTAAAGCTCACATCCTTATTTTGAGAGAGAGTAGCCATGGGAGGGGCAGAAAGAGAAAGAAAGACAGAGGAGGGAGAGGGAGGAGGGAGAGGGAAGACAGAATCCCAAGAAGGCCACGCACTGCCAGCACAGAGACCGATGAGGGGACTGAACCCATGAAATGCGAGATCATGACTTGAGCCGAAATCAAGAGTTGGACGTCTAACCATTGAGCCACCCAGGTGGCCCATGAATTTTAAAACATACACACTCAAGTCCAAGTTTTCTGTTAGTTTACTAGTTTTCCAAAAGTTGCATGTTCCACAAATAAAAGTTTCCTTCTTCTAGGATTATTTTAAATCTTTATAAAATGTCTACCTAACCATTTGTATTCCTTACAGCATCAACCTAGAGCTGTAGGTAATGTAGCTGGAAGGGTCAAGGCTCAAAGAACACCTGGTTTTATATATGAGGAAAAAAGAGGCCCAGGGAGTGGGGTAGATGCTTCCGGTGAGGACTGAACTATTCTGAGACCAAGAAAAGAATATTTTGCCAAATTTGTGAAGGCAGTTACTCTCACTAAGATAAAGCACTTAAAAAAAAGAGAACATCTGAAAATAGCAAGAGACCAAGATGACATTATAAGAACAAGATGTCACTTACCAACTGCACCTGACCCGAATGTATCATCATTGAATTGATCAATCTCTTCATCTTCCTCCCCCAAGCCCTGAAATGCATCTTCATCTTCATCCAGAGGACAATCCTCTAAAGACTAAAAAAAGAGAAAAGAGATTAGCTATTCATGAAGTTCACACTCACGAATAAAACTTTGAAAAAGTCATTTAAAAGAATGCTCATTTTATCTTCCCCATCATCAGAATAGCTTCATTATGACCTCTTGTAAAGACAGCATTTTTTTCTGTGCTCAGTTTCCCTGACAGTGGAAGATGCCAGTATCTTCTTTCAGTTTCTCTTGGCCCAAACACTCCATTTCTCCATCAAGAATCCTAATAACAGTATTTCTTCACACAATGAAGGAATTAGGCCCCCAACTTTCTTCACATCACTGGTTAGAATAGTAATGAAAGCTGAAAATGACCACTTTATTACTATTTTGAGTTATATATATATTTTCAATATATATGTATTTCGATTTTTCAAAAAGTATGTTTCCCATATTCCTGTCAAATTTTCAACTATTTTATTATGCTCTTTTTAAAGCTTTCTGTTCATTTTCCATCCTGTTTTCTGTAGGCCCAAACTCTGGTGATAAAACAGAAAGCTAAATTTTCAACCCCAATCAAGTGAACTCTGGAAAAGCTGTGACAGGGTGAGTTCAAGTTCTGGCTCCATTCTTACAAGTGGTGCAAACTTGGGCAAGTCATGTTCTAGTTAATTCATGACATACCTCTGAAGTACCTATTGTGTCTCAGGCTCTGTGTTAGTCTCTGGGTGGTAACACAGGGATAATACCTCAGTGAGGATTAAATGAGGCAAAGATTTGGCTGCGAATTGCTCCACAATGCTAGATATTACCACAACAATGTAGGTCTGTTCCCTTTTCAGTACTTCCCTCTCCATTAGTTTTCAACAGACCTATTTTCCAAGTTTTCTTCTGGCAACTCTGCCTACCGCATCTCATCATCTCTCTCCATGTTTGCATCAAGTCAGTTTGGTTTTGAACCCTTCCTATCAAGTGTATGTGTCCCCAGCGTTCAAAGACTCACGATCACAATACTGCCTATCGATAGGCAGGTCTGGGATATACCCTGCCAGGGTACTTCTGCGCTAGGCTGTTCCCAAAGGAAAGGTAAGGCCAAAGGGTCATTCTACCCATCTTCAGCCCTCCCAAACTTCACACAGGCATACAACTGCCTCCACATCACAAGCAACTTCCAGCTGCACGCCCTTCAAAGTCGCAAAGATCTACTTAACCAAATCACTGCTTTTTTAAATTGCAGAGGCTCTCAGAGATCCCCTAGAGCAGCCCTTTCAGTCTACAAATCTAGAAACTTTATGTCCAGAGGCTAGGAGCTGCTCAAGGTCATAACAGTGAGTTAGTGGCTGGGTCAGGACTCTCGACTGTCGCTACATTCCCGGGATGGTCACCAAACCCGCGTCTCCCCTCTACTCGCCCAGAAGGAACTTCTGCTGGACACGCCCCCTCCCAACTCGGGGAGCCCTCTTTGGTAAACAGTCTTCGGCCCCAGAAAAGGGCAAGCCCGGGCACCCCCCTGACCCGCCGGTTGCCAGTGCGGACGGGTGTGTGTGTTTAACTGGAGGGGAGGTGGTTCCGGGTCCCGGGCGGGAAACGTGTTTCTAGGCTTCTCCGGGAGACTCTTTCTCAAGCCGGTGGGTGGGACGCTCTCCCCTCCGCTGCTCCTCCCGGGGTGGGGGCGGGGGAACGGTCCGGGTACGGTACTTAACGGGCCCTCGCCACCCCAAAACAGAGGCCAACTCTCCCGGGCGGCAACTGATAGGACAGTCCCGCCCCCTGCAGCCTGCTCACCACCCTCGGATTAAGCCCGCGACCCCAGGCCCCAAGCGCTCTACTCGGTCCCAGGGGTCCCGCCGCCAGCCCCCTACTTCCCTAGGGGCTCGGGACGGACACGCAAGGGGTGAGAGACCAAAAGGGGCGCGGGAGGGAGGGAGGGGTTACTTCCGGTCGCAAGAGCTCACCTCGTAGCGGAACATTCTTGGGGACGGGGGGGAGGGAGCGGGGAGGGGAGTGGGGGAGGGAGGGAAGAGGCGCTGACTCGCCGGGCTCCTCGGAGCGCGGGTCCTTCACCGGCTCGCGACCCCTGGCCGCCGCCGTACGCCGGAGCGTGCGTGGGAACGTGCACAGGCGCGCCTCGGGGAGGCCGGCCGCCCCGCTCGGCGCCCGGCGCGGCGGCTGCGCGGGGACAGATTTGGCGTCCCGCTTCCTAGTCTCAGCGGCGGGAAGGAGGTCCCGTGGAGAGCGACTGCGCACGCGCCGCCCGTCGGGGGCTTCCTCGCGAGCAGGCCTCGCAGCTCCGCCCCCGGCTGCTCTGCGCCCGCCCCACGCTCAAGTCTGAGTCACGAGTTTTCCGTCACCGACGGGGCGGAGAAAACCCCTGTGATTGTCACAGGATATGGCTTTGAAGAGTCCCCGGCTTACCCCGGGCTGGGAGAGATGGAGGTTCCCGGCTTGTTTTTCCAGCGACCAGCACCATCTTCGGGGCGGGGGGCGGCGGGGGCGGCGGTGCTCACGATACGCCCTGTCCGCGGAGCGGAGGGGGGAAAAGACCGAAAAGCCCGGGTCATCGAAGGGGGCTGAATTCGTGGCTACTTTGAGGGCCCCGTCACCCGCTGCATCCACGGCAGGTCAGGGCTGTGATTTATGGGTCTCGAGGTGATCACGGCGCCTGATTTTTAAAAAGCGAAGGCGTGTTCCGGGAGGTTCAACCGGGGTGGTATTTTTAGGCGCCAGGCGCCCGGGGCAAGTGGAACGGGGGAGCCAGAAAGGGCAGCTCGGACCTGGGTAGCAAGGTCAACGGGGCCGAGGAGGCGCCCAGCCCGGCTGCGCCGCTGTGGGACACCACCTCCTGCGCGGATCG
This sequence comes from Proteles cristata cristata, assembly GCA_017311185.1. Lineage (NCBI taxonomy): Eukaryota > Metazoa > Chordata > Mammalia > Carnivora > Hyaenidae > Proteles > Proteles cristata. The sequence continues at coordinate 3,700,771 of JAESUZ010000174.1, read as the reverse complement.
AGCCCAGAAAGGAGTTTATCCGGATTATATATACCGCGGCACCCTGGTTCCCAGAGTCTGGTGGTTTGCCGCCTCTACTGGCACCGTCAGGGCCCTGTCGGCCAGCCGGTTGACCCGTTTAGCTCGCGGAACTCTCTCATTTTCCGTAAGGACTAAACTTGAACCGCGAAGAATTCATCCCTGTGCATTCCGCAACTCCTGTCTCCGCGTGTCTGAAAATGCAGCCTCGCCTAAGGAATGGCATACGGTCAATTAATTCCTCACTTGTTAGTGCGGTTGGATTAATCAAAGCTTGAGTCCAGGACGCTTTTGGATTTGGAGACCAGAAATTCTGAGTGGGAATCGGTGCTTTGTCATTGGCTATCAGATTTGGGGCAAGTTACCTAAACATCTCTGAGCCTTAATTTGTTTGTGAAATGGGTTTAATGATACCTGCCTCACACAATAGTGGTTCAAAGGCATGATGATGTTAATGCTACTGATCATGATTGAAGTTGGCCTGGCGCTCTGCTAGGTGCCGTATATGGATTCGCTCATTAAATAATCCTTACTTAGGCCTACCCCATGAGGTAGGTACTATTATTTTCTCTATAAGTGAGGAACCTGAGGATTAGAGATGTTAAGAAATTTGCCCCAAATCACCCAATGGCAAGTGACAAAGTTGGCAGCTGAGGTGTCTCTGGTTCCAAAGACCCAGAATCTGAATCACCATGACAATTTAACAAAAGCAAATGCTTATGTGGGCCAGGCCTGAACCTTAAAGAAGAGAACAGGAGGAGGGTAAGAAGATAATTGGTTTCAAGCATGCACTGAAAGTCACAGCAGTACTAGGTAACAGCAAGTCTTCAGAGTGACCAAAGGAATTGGTACTGTATAGACCAGGGGTTGGAAATGATGGCTCTTGGCTGAATCAGGCCAGTTACCTACTTTTGTAAGTGTTGTTAGAAAAGTCACTTTCACTTACTTACATACTGTCTTTGGTTGCTTTAGAGCAACAAAGGCAGAGTTGAGTACTTACAGTGGAGACCCATTTGGCCAGCAAAGCCTGAAAGGTTTACTAACTGGTTCTTTACAGAAAAAGTTTGCTGATCCTTGATGATACAGCTTATGTTACCTGACCATTGTGTTAGAAATCAGACATTAAGAGGCGCCTGGGTGGCTCAGTTGGTTAAGCATCTGACTGATTTCGGCTTAGGTTGTGATGTCAGTTTCAGTTTCGTGAGTTCAATCCCTGCGTGGGCCCTGTGCTGACTGCTTCGAGTTGGCTTGAGATTGTGCCTCTTTCTCTGCTCTTCCCACTCTTGTACTCTCTCTGTCTCTGTCAAAATAAATAAACTTAAAAAAATTAGATATTAAAAAAATACACCTTAGGGCACCTGGATGGCTCAGTGATTTCGGTTCAGGTCATGATCTAACAGTTCATGAGTTCGAGCCCCGCTCTGTGCTAACAGTGTGGAGCCTGCTTGAGATCCTCTCTCTCAAAGTAAATAAATAAATAAACTTAAAAAGATACACCTCTAATTCATGGACTAATTAAGAAAGTACAATGGCATGCAGAAAATATTTAGAACTTAATGATAAACATATAGTTTATCAAGACGTTCAGGATATAGCTAAAGCACTTTATATAAAAAAATAGGAAAACCTGAATATTAATGAATCGGGTATACTCGAAAGTAGAAAGAAAGAGCAGTAATTAAAGAAACCAGACAAAGTGTCCTCAAGATGATCAACAAAATTACCCATTTTTTCTCAACACCTGTTTGTGAGGGGGGTTAATGAGAGTTCCTTTAAGAGAATAATGTATTTTTTAGTTGTGTAATAGATCCATTATTTTTTAATTAAAAAAATTGTAAATGTTTTTATTTTTGAGAGAGAGAGAAAATTGAGTGGAGGAGGGGCAGAGAGAGAGGGAGACACAGAATCTGAAGAAGACTCCAGGGTCTGAGCTATCAGCTGAGCCACCAATGTGCCCCTAGATCCATTATTAAGACGGAGAAGGTACAAGTTCTTTTCACAAGTGATTCTTCAGAAATGAGGTGTGATGCTTCTGGAGAGTATCCTGAGTGGATGAAAGTGTCTCTTGCATGCTAGGTAGGTAGAAGAGACTTTGACAGATGAGAGAGGACATCAATTAGACAAAGCCACAGAGTTTTCTTTAGCATTGTCTGCCCTTTCTCTGAAAGCTACAAATGACCCATTGTGGTATTCATAGGCTCTGTGTATTCTTTTTAAAAAAATTGTGGTAAAACAAAATTCACTTTCTTTTGAGATTAGTTTTAGAGGGCTTCAGTTTTCATTAAGTCATGAGCAACTCTAAATCCGTGTTCTCTGTGTCATGGAGAGGGCTTGCTAAAAAACGCCTACTGCTCAGCCTCCTCCCCAAAGTTTCTGATCCATTACTTAGGTCTGAAGTAGGACCGGAGAATTAATTGCATTTATAGCCAAGTTCCCAGGTGATGCTGCTGCTGCTGGTTCTACTTTGAGAACCGTTGCTTTAAAACCTTAAACGAGAGTGCTTGCAAAGTGTGTCATGGAGAAGGAGAAAGTGCTGGGCTGCTCAGAGGGTCATTTCTCATGTAGGCCGCAAAGTTGCAGTTCTGTGTTCTTTCCAGAGGCTTAGGAGAGAATCTGTTTCCTTGACTGTTTTTAGCTTCTAGAGGTTGGTTGCATTCCTTGGCTTGTGGCCCCATCCTCTGTTTTCAAAGCTAGCAGTCAAGCATCTTTCAAATCTCCCTCACACCCTCTGCTTCTGTTGTTATATATATATATTCTTCTCTCCCACCCTCCTGCTTCCCTCTTATAAAGACCTCATGATAACAGTGGGGGCACCTGGGTAATCCCAGATAATCTCCCCATCTGCCCATCACATTGCACAATCCCCTTTACTGCATAAACTCACGGGTTCTGGGCATTAGGACATGGACATCTTAGGGCCAGACGGGGCACTTTACAGCCTACCCCATGTGGTATGTGTGAACCATTGGGGGTATTTAAAATGATTTTTGGGTAGTATAATGAGAAAACATTAAAATCTAAGTATTTTGTATACTACTGAAAGGGGAAAAAATAGAAGGTTTCACTAGGTGAAACCGTGAAAGATCATTAAAAGAATCAAGAATGGGAGAAGATTCAGGTCCATCCTCCTGCTGTGGATCCCAGCGGTGGGGGACGGGGAAGGACAGCTGAATGCCCACCAGGCCTTGACACTAAGGTTGTGTTGTAGGACAATCCATCTTGTATTAGTAGTGACTGGCTGCCAGGTAGAGGTGGGGAAATATGGTCGTTTTCTGAGTTAGACCATGGCGTTGGAAGATGAAAGCAGAAAGCCCGTTTTCTTGCATTTTCCTGTTACTGAAGTGCTAAGAGATGTGTGAGCTTACAATTGCATCCATCATTTTCTTTTGATTCTTTGAGCACAGCAGGGCAGGGACGGGGGCACAGGGAACTATTCCCCTTGTCATTTATCTACACAGCTCAGGAAAGGGATGACAAGTCCCTCCTTCCTGAGCCCTTAGTGAGAATTAGTGATGGAAGGCAGAAATGACGTATTTCTCATTCAGCAATTTTATTGTTACTACATCATTTACTTCAGCACTTAATAGAAATTATTCAAACATTCTGAGTTCTTTCAATCATAAGCCAATATAAAGGAAAGGATTTGCAGGGAGCCTGGGTGACTCAGGCGTTTAAGCATCTTACTCTCAGTTTAGGCTCAGGTCATGGTCTCACAGTTCTTGGGTTTGAGCCCCGCATCAGGCTCTGCGCTGATAGTATGGAGCCCGCTTGAGATTCTCTCTCTCTTCTTCTCTTTGTTCCTCCTCTGCTTGTGATTTCTCTCTCTTAGAATGAATGAATGAATGAATGAATGAATGAATGAATGAATTGGCAAAATAAAAAAATGATTCTAGCTACTGATTTATAGGATATTTCTTCACACACTGTACCTTGAAGGCCCAAATCTTCAAGTACCCTTTAAAATCCCCTTGCTTTTGTTTCCTTTCTTTTTAAATTTAAACAATGTTTTATTTATTTCTGAGGGAGAGAGAGAGAGGTAGCGTGAGCAGGGGAGGGTCAGAGAAAGAGGGAGACAAAGAATCTGAAGCAGGCTCCAGGCTCTGAGCCAGCTGTCAGCGCAGAGCCCGATGTAGGGCTCGAACCCACGAACCGCGAGATCATGACCTAAGCGAAAGTCGGACACTTAACCGACTAAGCCACCCAGGCGCTCCATGAGACATTCTATTAATTATACACAAGCCTGATGGAAAATACAATGATGTTTAAGAACTCAGGCATCTTTGGGCACCTGGGTGGGTGGCTCAAGTCAGTTAAGCATCTGACTCTTGATTTCAGCTAAGGTCATGATTTCATGGTTCATACGATTGAGCCCTTCACCCGGCTTGGCTGCTGACAGCAGCCTGCTTGGGAATGTCTCTCCTCTCTGCACCAACCCCCCTCAAAACAAATAAATAAACTATAAAAAGAACTCAGGCACACTTGCTTCTCTCATCCTATGAGCTGACAGTTAAGACAGGACAATTTTGATGAAAGAGATGCCTGCATGATGGTATTCTTTTGGTTTTCTTTTCCTATTGAGCTAGAATACTTATGTAATACTCATGACAGTTTGGGCTTTGATGGTTAACTTGGCATGTTGTAGTTATTCAATACGTGTAACAGACCATCTGGATTTAGTGGTTAGAACAACAACACTGATTTAGGTCACTAATGGCACTTTGGGCAGGACACGATGGGAACAGCTTATGGTGGCTCCAGGAAGCATCAGGTGCTACTGCCTGAAGGTGGGGATGACTCAGTGGCTGGTTACTGGAATGCCCCCGATGTTTCACTCCACTCTCTGGCAGTTGGTGCTGTCAGCTGAGACCTCAGCGGGGTTTTCTGCATCTACATGCGGACTTTCCGTGTGGCTTCTCACTCTCTTCACAGCATGGTGGGTTCCAAGAACAAGTGTCCAAGTGCCAGTTGGAAAGCTAGTCCCAATCATGACCTCATCTCTGAAGTGACAGAGCTTCATTTCTGCTGTAGTTACAGTCCCACCTAGATTCAAGGGGAGGAAAGATGGACCCCACCTCTGGATGGGAAGGGTGTCAGCATCACAATGGGAAGAGCACATGAGAAGGGATATGTCATTGTGATCGTTTAAAAAAAATTTTTTTAATGTTTTATTTCTGAGAGAGAGAGAGAGAGAGAGAGAGAGACAGCATGAGCAGGGGAGGGTCAGAGAGAGAAGGAGACACAGAATCCAAAATAGGCTCCAGGCTCTGAGCTGGCTGTCAGTACAGAGCCCGACACGGGGCTCGAACTCACGAACAGTGAGATCATGACCTGAGCCGAGGTCGGACCCTTAACTGACTGAGCCACCCAGGGGCCCCATTGTGATCATTTTTGGAAAACACAATCTACCACAGGGGCCAAGGAATAGGAGACAAGGCTTTTGGATAAGAGAGGCTGAGAAACCTCATGAAACAAAAGTCAAATCTTACAGGGTAAGTATTTTTTTCTCCTTAAGAAGCGGTTGCCACCACTTACCTGGGTCTATATAATGGTATGTAACTATGGGACAGAATTAAAGGAGACCTGAGAAGTCTTTATAAAGCTTATAAAATCTTTGGTAAGGACACGCGCTGATTTCCACGGTGGAGTGTAGGTCATGTGCATGTAAAACCCCCTAAAATGCAGCTTGTCAATGGTTTATTTCAATAATAGGGGGCTATATTATGTATCACTGCACATTAAATTACCCCCAATCATAGCAGCTTAAAACTGATATCACTTACTATCTTACAAAGCTTTGGATGGTCAGGAATCTAGGAGGAGCAGCTTAGCTGGGTAATTCTGGCTGAGCGTTTCAGGAAATGCAATCAGCCTGTCAGCTAGGGCTCCGGTCATCCGAAGGCTTGACTGGCGCTGGAGGGTCTGTGCCCAGGATGGTTCACCCATGTGGCTTTTGGCAAGAGGCCTCAGTTTCTGTCCACACGGACCTCTCCATGGAGTTTCTGGGTTGTTCTCAGAACATGACAACTTCTCCCAGTGTGAGTAATCTGAGGGAGAGGCTGTAGCCACAATATGTTTTGTGCTTTTATGGCCCAGTCTAAGAAGTTCTATGTATCCCTTCTGCCACATTCTATTTGCTAGAGACAAGTTAACTATGTATAGCCCACCATCAAAGGGAGAAGGATTGGGCTTTGCCTTGTAGAGAAAGAATATCAAAGAACTCGTGGGTGTTTTTTGAAACCACCACAACCTGTTTGAAGGTGAACTCCAAACCCTTTAATTGTAGCAAATTTCTGGAAAGATAAACAGATTCTAATATTATGATGTAAATGATCAAAAATACCAGTGGTACAAATAAGATGGTATCAGTACAGGAATAGGCAGACTAATTTATGGAGCAGAGTCAGCAGCCAAGAAAAAGAACATACTTGTGTGTTTACTATGTGACAAAGATAATAATTCAGTGGGTAAAGGAAACATTTGAAAATTTCACTGAAGCAGTTGGTTATTTCAATATAAAAGTTAAAGACTTTTAGCACGCCTATTATAACAGAATACATTCCGTGTAAAATTTTAAACATAAAGCATCAAGAACAAAATATGGGTGAATATTTGTATAATTGCAGAATAAGATTTCAGAGTTTGTTTAGTATAAAAGTGGAAAAGTCACAAAGCAAAAATCTAAATAGTGAATTCTATAATAACATATATATGACATATGTAAACAGTACACATAATACACATATAAAATCATTAATAAACTTTGAAGGTATTTTCCTCACATATTATACGCAAGAAGTTGACATAAAGCACGAAGACTTAGAAATAGATCTTAGGGGCCTGGGTGGCTCAGCCGGTTAAGTATCCTACTTTGGCTTAGGTCATAATCTCATGGTTCATGGGTTCGAGCCCCACATTGGGCTCTGTGCCGACAGCGTGGAGCCTGCTTGGGATCCTCTGTCTCTCTCTCTCTGCCTGTCCTCCACTTTTGCTCTCTCTCTCTCTCTCTCTCTCAAAATAAATACACTTAAAAAAAGTAAAAAAAAGTTTTCTTAAAAAAAATCTTAAAATTCTTTAAGCATCTTAGAAAACCCCACAAAAATTTAAATAGATATAAAATATATAAAAAGGTAAACTAATTAATAAATATAAACAGGATTCATTGTAAAACCACCAAATTGACAATAGGGGTTCCTGGGTGGCTCAGTTGATTAAACATCTTGACTTCAGCTCAGGTCCTGATCTCATGGTTCGTGAGTTCAAGCCCCTCATTGGGCTCTGTGCTGACAGCTCAGAGCCCGGAGCCTGCTTTGGGTTCTGTCTCTTTCTCTGCCTCTCCCCCACTGATGCTTGCTGTCTCATGCTCTCTCTCTCTCAAAATATAAATAAAATAAACAAAAGAGCAGAACCATAACAACATAGACCGATAAGAAGAGAGAAAAGTTCTCATACCAGTTCTGCCAAATCACCATTAGTCACTTGACCCCTTCTTGAAATTTCCCATTCTGAAAGAGGTGAAGATATTGTTTGTAATGTTGAAGCATCACCAATTATACTTTTTAAAGTGATTATACATTCCAGATATTTATGTATATTATATTCTTATAATTTCGCAGCACCGATGGGTCTCAAATTAACATTACCCAAGGGGTGCCTGGGTGGCTCAGTCAGTGACACATCTGAACTCTTACTTTTGGCTCAGTCATGATCTCAAGGTTTGTGACTTGGGGCCTGTACTGACAGTATGGAGCCTGCTTGGGATGCGCTCTTTCTGCCCCTTCCCCACCCATGTTTGCGCTCAAGCTCTCTCAAAATAAATAAACTTAAAAAAATTTCCCAACACTCGGAAAAAAGAAAGGAGAAAAATAAGACTTTATAAGTGGAAACTTGAAGAATTATTTGTGTTCTTAGAGGGAACCTTTGTTAGTTATTCTACAAGTATTTATGGAATGCTGGTATATGTAAATTTCGGTATATAACTTTGTGTGGGTAATAACAAAGAACTAAGAATATTCTTTGCCATCACTTGAGGGAATTCATCAATTAAGTAAATATGTACTGACTATCTACTTTCGCTGTTTTAGGCACTGAGGATGGATCAGTGAATAAAACAAAAAACCAAAACAGAACAAAGCTACCTCTCTTATTTTAAGTGATAATGTCTTACTTTCACCAGCTTACACTATAGTTGGGAGCTAGGAATAAGAACTGGGTCCTGAGGAAGTAGTTCCCCAAATGTTTAGTCACCTAGTCCCCGAGATTATCGTTCTCTGAAGAATTACTTACTGCCATTTATATGAGCCCAGAAACTCCCACATTTCCTAGTTCAGTAAATGTCTTTTCACTACCTTATTTAGTGCCTTTCAGCTCCTTGTTCCTCATACTGTAGATCAAGGGGTTCAAGACAGGGGTAACAGGTGTAGACAACAGACACCACACAGCCCATTTCTGGTTTGTAGTGAGAGCTGGGGTGTAAATGCATAAGGCTATGGCAGCCATACTGGAGGAGAAGCATGGTCAGATGAGAGGGGCAGGTGGAGGAGGCCTTGTGCCGTCCCTCTGCAGAGCAGATCTTCAAAATGGCACCGCAATGAAGGTGTAGGAGATGGAGATGAGGGAAAAGGAGATGGTAAGGATGATGACGCCGACAATGAAGATCATGGCTTTTTGTATTCGAGTGTCTCCACAGGCCAACCGTAAGATCGGGAAGACATCACAGTAGAAGTGAGTGATTCTGTCGCCACAAAATGGCAGGTGGAAAATTAGAGCTGTTAAGTTGTAAGGCTAGAGTGAAACCAAGGACCAGAGCTCCCATAGCCAGCTGGGATCTCATGCTGAGGGTGTAATGCAAGGAATCCCAAATAGCTACAAACCGATCATAAGCCATGATCCCCAAGAGGAAACAGCACTACCCAGGAAGACAAAGAACACCTGTGTGCCACAGCCAGTGAAGGAGATGGCTCTTTTCCCCATGGTCAGGGGGTTGGCCAAAGTGGGAGGGGCAGCAGTGGAAGAGTGAAAGATCTCCAGAACTGCCGGATTATACAGAAAGAAATATGCGGGAGTGTGGAGCAAACATTCTGTCCAAACAGTGAGAACAACCATGGTATTACCAATGAGACTGCCAATATACATTAGCAGGAAAGCCACGAAAATAAATATTTGTGTCTCCAGGATGGGTGAAAATGGGTGAGAGTGGAACTGGATTTCTATGGTTTGGTTTTTGTCCTCCATAAAAGTGGCCCATCAGGTTCTCTAGGACAAAAGAAAAATTATGTTAGGAAAGAAAGGGCTTTGTGCTTCAAGATCAAGGTAACGATGCTGGTTTAGCACCTATAGCTTTAATAATCTTGAAGAGGGGCGCCTGGGTGGCTTAGTCGGTTAAGCGTCCGACTTTTGCTTAGGTCATGATCTCGCGGTTCGTGGGTTCGAGCCCCGCGTCGGGCTCTGTGCTGACTGCCAGCTCGGAGCCTGGAGCCTGTTTCAGTCTGTGACTCCCTCTCTCTCTGACCGTCCCCTGCCCATGCTGTCTCTCTCTCTCTCTCTCCTAGAAATAAATAAAACATTAAAAAAAAATAATCTTGAAGATAGGTTTATGTAGGGCAGGTCACTCTCTATTCTTGTTTGTGTTTACCAGCTCATATTTTTAAGAGACCTGGCTCAGATTAACTATAAAACTTATCACTATAAATAAGAGCCAAGTTAATTTGCCCCATGTGACAAATGAACTCAGGACTTTGACTTCACTTTCGTTTTGCAAGAACCAGCTGAACTAATAACCCCTGATCCTCTGAACATACATGCGGCCTAGCAATAATATGCTGGCCATCAAATATGAAGTCATTATGATCTTGAGTCCAAGTCCTACAATATACATTGGGATCATATTGTCCCATAGAAAAGATGCTCCATGGCTCTCTAAAGGGTTATCTTCCTAGATAGAAAAAGAGGTCACCTTATGCCAATTCAGCAACAATATGTATGATGACTCCATCACTGCTTTGTGGTTGCAGAAAAAACTCAGCCCCTTAGTGCATTGGCCCTTAAATGTAGACTTTTATAAACTTTCTCTGCGTTTTTTCTAAATTTTTAAAAAATATTTATTTTTGAGAGAGAGACAGACTGCAAGCAGGAGAGGGGCAGAGAGGGAAACAGAATCCAGAGCAGGCTTCAGACTCTGAACTGTGGGCACAGAGCCCAACACAGGGCTCATAGGGCTCAAACTCATTAACTGCGAGATCATGACCTGAGTGAAGCCGGGCACTTAACCAACTGAGCCACCCAGGTACTCCACTTTCTTTGTGTTTTTAACCAAGAGACAAGTACAGCAGTTTTAGAAACAGGATCGATATGGACATCTCGCTTTGGAAAGTTTATAAAAATTCTTCCCCCATGACATCTGGACAATGGCCGTGTTCTTGCGAATGGTAGAAAAAGTATCAAGTACAATATGTTGTACACCTTTCTAAAACAAACTTTTATTCCATTTGTGTGATAATTTGTTTTGTGAATGTCTTATTTATCATAGATGTACAATCTTTTGCTGGATAAGGACTATAACTTATTCCTTTCCCTCTAATGCGTAATATGGTGACCACTAAATGTTTGTTGAACGGATAAACAAATATGTTTTTCACATCCTGGGTAGGTTTTCATTATGGCAGAGCATATAGTTTTGTAAAGTGTGACTTAAGCGTTCATGGAAGGAAAGCATTCCTCTTACAGGCCTGGCACAGCTTAGTTCCTTCATGTTTAGAAAACACTGGGGATGCCTAGGTGGCTCAATGGGTTGAGCGTCTGTCATCGGCTTAGGTCATGATCTCACGGTCTGTGAGTTTGGACCCCGTGTCAGGCTCTGTGGTGACAGCTCAGATCCTGGAGCCTGCTTCAGATTCTGTCTGTCTCTCTCTCTCTGTCCCCCCCACCCCCCGCCCACCACTCATGCTCTCTCTCTCAAAAAAAAAAAAAAACAAACACTGCCACTGAAAACTTGCCCATCCTATTAATACTTATTATTTTGACTTCAAGTAATTCAGTGCTCAAATCTCAAACTGTTTTCCTATATGAGGAAAAGAATCTTCTCTCTCCATCTCCCTGAATCTCTGTCTGAAGATTAGGCTGACGTGCATTTCTGGTCTGGGCATTACCCTGCTCTGGGCCTCACCACTAAGCACGACTAAGCACTGAAGGGAGAGTTTCCTCCAGACTGTTGGGAGTAGATTGGACTAGAATAGACTTTCCAAAAGAAACCAGAGCATTTAAAACAGCCAGGGTCTTGTTTCAGCTGTTTTGTGGCTACTACCACACCCAGAAACACACCCTCTACCCAGCAGTCACCACCTACAAAGTCGTCCAGACTCCCATGGCTTTTAAATTACTGCTTAGATCTGGGTCAGGCTCTTTCCTCCAGGAAAGAAGGTTAGACATTTACCAAAGGGATAGGACTTGAAGGACCTTATAAAGACCCTCATTCATATACTTATTTTTTTCCTTGTAAAATGAAAAATTAATGCAGCTAGAATGAAACTGTGAGCTATGATGGATGAGGATGGGAATGTAAATTAAGAGGGCCAGTTATAATACCATTGTTTCAGTCAATAGTACCTTATCTTATTTTATTTGCCAGAATCAGCTCCACGTCTCTTTCAGGCCCTGGACAAGGGGAACATTTTAGAGCACTGTGCAAGTGGGAGGAGAGAGTGACATAACTTGGGCATAGCCTTAAAGAATGACGAGATGTCTTATAGCAACGCAGGGACAATTTGTTATAGACGACTCTATGCTTTTTCAATGTATTTTATGTTCCACGATCTCGCTTAATTGCCCTAACATGTTCAGCAGGTAGGAAGGTAGCTATTAACACATCCATCTTCAAGGCAAGGCACTGAAAGGGTAATTAACTGATCCATTATCCTGTAGTGGTTTAGAGGTGGAAGAGAGATTAACGTTTAGATCTCCTTGTACCTATCAATGATTACATAAATCTTAGCTTGATTCTCGTCACAGGACCATGAACCATCTGTGATCTTGCCACTGATAACTCCCACCGAACTCAGAACAAATCAGCAAATGGCTTTTTGCAGGGTAAGGCTCTTATATATATATATAAGAACTGTGAGATCATGACCTGAGCCGAAGTCGGATGCTTAACCGACTGAGCCACCTAGACGCCCAAAGAATGACCTTAGAGGGGCACCTGAGTGGCTCAGTCAGTTGGGTGTCCGACTTCAGCTCGGGTCATGATCTAGCAGTCTGTGGGTTCAAGCCCCATGTCAGGCTCTGTGCTGATAGCTCAGAGCCTAGAGCCTGTTTCAGATTCTGTGTCTCTCTCTCTGCCCCTCCCCAGCTCATGCTCTGTTTCTCTCTGTCTCAAAAATAAATAAACGTTAAAATTTTTTTTTTTAAAAAAAGAATGACCTTAGAGACAAGATAAAGAGAATTCCGTTCAGAACTTCTAGGTAATTCCATGAATCTACAAGATGTCTATGGTTGGCGTACTTTAAAAATAACTACTAATTCAAATAAAACTTGGTGAGACTTGTGTTAGCCTCTAAGGAGGTCAGAATAACAGAATTAAAGCTGTGGTTACAGGCACCAAAAGCATCAACCTCTGGTTCCTAAAAACGTCATCATACTGATTGATCCACAGAATTGGCAGTGAAGCCTAGCAGAGTTAAGAATTGAATACTGGACTTGAGCAGACCGGGGGCCATCACATGCCTCTGCTCTTTACCATCTATGTGACCTTGAAAAGTTTATCTCTGTGCACTTCACGTTCTCTGTCTTCAGAATGCAAATAATATTAACATCTATTCCAGGGGCTCCTTGGTAGCTCAGTCGATTTAACTTCCAACTCTTGATTTTGGCTCTGGTCATGGGTTCGAGGGGATTCTCTCTCTCTCCCTCTGCCCCACTTGTGGGTGCATTCTCTTTTTCTCTTTCAAAAAAAAGTTAATTAAAACATTAAAAAATATATTAACATCTATTCCATAAAGTTGTTGTAAAGATAAAATGAGGGAATGACTAGACAGTGATTTGTACAGTGTCTGGTGGTGGTGTCATTCCAGGCTGGCTATTACAATAATTGATTTCTGAACAGCTGCACTAATGGCCCTGTCTGAGTCTGGCCATAGACAGCATGAGTTCTTATTCTGATATAATAGTACATAAAATCTTTGACGATAGTTTTTTCCTGTGTTTAGTTCTCTGTGTACTGTGCCTGTCTTCCTGCATCTGATTACCTCCACAGGACAAAGTATAAGTACGTTGCTGTGACACTGTTATTACTTCAGTATGACCCAGGATAATCTAGTCCTATGAGGGAATCCACTGACTCTAAAGGTATTTCTTTTTCTTTTTTTTTAATTTTCTTTGAAATTTATTTGAGAGAGAGAGAGCACATGAGTAAGCAGGGGCGAGGGGTGAGGGGGTGGGAGGAGGAGGGAAAGGGGTGAGGGGGTGGCAGGAGGAGGGAAAGAGAGAGAGAGAATCTTAAGCAGGCTCCATGCTCAGCACAGAGCCTGATGGAGGGTTTGATCCCACTACCCTGGGATCATGACCTGAGCCAAAAATCAAGAGTTGGATGCTCAGCCAAATGAGCCGCCCAGGCACCCCAATATAAAAAAGGTATTTCTAATTTCATCCAAATGTTCCAGTGTATTTTGACCTTTCTGGATTTTAATGGCTATAATTGATGACTTAGGCTGTTTATGTTATACTTTCTCTGATTTCACATGATCCAAGAAGAAGGGGCTCATGGCTCTCATCTCATGCATATCATTGTACACCCAGCACTGATCGTAGTACCAGGATCCAGGAGACAAAGTAAGACTGAATGCAAGCATAAATAAATGAAGGATTTCTTAACTGTATATACGAGAGAAAGGGAGAACATAGAGCTTAGTCTGGGGCATTTTGAGGTTATTGTAAGGAGCAGCTTAATGTACAGCCTTATTATGATCCTCCTAAAATGAGGATAAAATGAAAAATAGTAGGAAACTTACCTAGAATATTTTGAATCTTGGAGCTAGAGCCCAAAGAATTTCTACCTGATTCCTTGGGACCATATAGATTTGTGTTAAATAATGGGATGTTAAGGAGTTAGCCTATTTACCCATGACAAGATCATTGCCATTCTTTTTTTTTTTTTTAAGTTTATTCATTTATTATTTTTGAGAGAGAGCATAAGTGGGGAGGGGCAGAGAGAGAGAGAGAGAGGCAGAATCCAAAGCAGGCTCCAGACTCCGAGCTGTCAGCACGGAGCCTGATGCAAGGCTTGAATCCACAAACTGTGAGATCATGACCTGAGCTGAAGTCAGACACTCAACCGACTGAGCCACCCAGGCAACCCTGGTCATTGCCATTCTTATGACTAGAAGCATAGCTCCTCATTTCTCTTTATTTTTAAGTTGTTGATGAGGTTTTTTGGGGGTAATAGTGGGGTTCGTGGAGTCCAGAAAGAATTCTTGAAGATGTCTTTGGTGCAAAAAGGTGATTTTATTGAACCACGGAGACAGGACCTGTGGGCAGGAAGAGCGGCCATGGGACCACGAGGAGAGACTGGTTATATACTATGGGGTTGGGGAAAGTAAAGTCCAGAGGAAGTTTCCAGTGAGATTTTCATATGCTAAAGAAGACTCCCAAGATAGTGGAGGCCTGGCTGTTGTCAAGCTAAGGTTGTTTTTCCCTCTAGCAAAGCATTAACATTAAGACAAAAGTTTTAGGAGAAAAGTTTTACTCTGCCAGCCTCAAGTATTTGTCAATGGGCTCTGGGTTATAAGGAAATTTAGTTCTGCACTATGGAGGGGTCTTGGAAACTTAGCCCTGCGGGACTATGATCTCTATCAGTTAACTATTTGTTTACCCCTTTCCTTTGTTCTTGGGCAGCCAGGAGTGCCCGAGGAATGTCACACACATCCCACCTGGTGGTGGCGGCTGTGGGGTGGTGTTTGTGGCTTGTCAGCTTGCCTTATGCTCCCTCATCAGTTGTCAGACGTTTTCCTGCTCCGAACCCAAATTGGAAATTGTTCAATGCACAGTAAAACTGTTTTGACCCCCTTCGTCTGTCTTCACTTGGACTAAATCGTGAGAAAAAGGACCCATGATACGTAGTAGGTCTACAAGTCACTGGTTATCTGGGAAGAAAGTCAAAACTTAGAACAGAATTTTCCTGGTGCTGCCAGTCTTCCTGTATATACGAGACTTTTGCAGATGTTACAAGAGACAGAACAGAATATTTATTATTCTAAGGGATAATTAGAATCATTTTGTTATTATCAAGAACTCTGGTGGTGTAGCTCCTTTACTATAATCTGCATCTTCACAGTTGGCTCTTAAACAGAGGTAGGGAATCCGACACCCTAAAGGCAGCTAACAGGATGCTAGAGTTGGCTGAGAACTTACCTTCTTCTGTGAAGGAGGAGCTATCTTCTAATCCAAGTGTTATTTCTGAAGATTTCCCTCAGTCCTCAAGCCTTTACAACTTCTGCAGAGATCTTTGGGACCAACGTCCTGGTGTCCCTAGATCCCTGTCCGCAAACAAGTGCCAGCTCCTGGCGCACGCCTAGTCACTGCTGCTCCTTTCCAGAAGTCACACTCACCTCCGGGGGTTTCTGTCATGGCACAGCAGTCTCCCACCTGGCCGAGTTTTAGCTGAAATGAGGCATTCATCCCTCCATCCCTCGGAGCCTGGTTCCTGGGAGGATTCCACCATCCCTGAGTCAAGTTTCATCTCCTACAATGCTTTTATAGCCTTTGGAAATTCAAAGCAAGAAAAACAAACAATCTTTATCAGCCACTGTTTGGTAGCTTTTAAAGAGTAGATTTACTTTTCATTGGTAGTTTGCCTGGATGAAGTCATCTCCTTGCTCTGTTGTTTTAAAAATAGTTCTTGGGTTGCGGGTTTTGGGGTGGGTCCCTGGGTGGTTCAGTGAGCGAAGCATCTGGCTTTTGGGCTCAGGTCTTGAGCTCACAAGTTTGTGAATTTGAGCCCCACATCTCTGCTGTCAGCAAGGGCCCTCTGTCTCCCTCTTTCTCAGTACCCCCTGCTTTACTCTCTCTCTCTCAAAAATAAACATTAAAAAAAAGTAAAAATATTTTTTTGGATGTTGTTTTCTTGGATGTTATTTTCAATGATAGTGTCCTTAAGCCAAAAAGCAACAATCAGAATAGTCTCTCTTCTGGAGTAAGATCACTGGTGTCATTTTCATAAAGAAAAAAAAAAACCCATCTAGATAAAGAGCTGAGTAATTGAGCCAAACATCTGATTCTTATTATTTTGTATTGAAGTGTAATTAACAGATGGTGTTATATCAGTTTTGGGGATACAACATATTGATTCGACAAATCCATACATTACTCAGTGCACACCATGGTACGTACAGCCACTGGCTGTCACCATGCAGCATTATTACAATCTTATTGACTATATTCTCTCTGCTATGCTGTACTTTTCATCTCTGAAACACTTGATTATTTTGAGGCCAGACCCTTGAAATTTTGTAAGATGAAGGCAAAATCTTGGATTAACAGCATATTTCATTGCTGTTCATATATTCTAAAGCCGTGTAGGCATACCTCTAGGCTATTTCTTTAAACTTCTGAAATCAGTGTTATTTCTTCTCTCATAAAGTGGTTTGGTATCACTACCAATTATTTTCAAGAGACTTGAAATTTTTCTTTATTAAAGAGGGGGGAAAGTTGGGAGAAAAAGAGGTGAGTATATCTTTGTGGATTTAAAACCATACTCGTTTAAAAATAATGTAAAGTATATGTGGGGCGCCTGGGTGGCTCAGTCAGTTTGGCGTCGCGCTCTGTGCTGGCAGCTCAGAGCCTGGAGCCTGCTTCGGATTCTGTGTCTCCCTCTCTCTCTGCCCCTCCCCCACTCATGCTCTGTTTCTGTCTCAATAATAAACGTTAAAGAAAAAAAATAAAGCATATGTAAAATATGCATATAGCACAATATGCAATGCTTTTTAAGTGCTCTTGCATTAGCCTTTTATTCTTACGCTATGTTGTGAGGTTGAGATGGTCATTCTATTTCCCCTTTACAGGTGGGTGAGCAGAAGCTTACCTAGGCTAAGTAATGGTTAGTGCCTGAGCTATGACTAAAAGCCAGATTTCAAGATATAAAGTCCTTTTACTTTTATTATATGAGGCTGACTTTAGTATTATTATTATTGTGGCTGTATTATTGTGTTTGGTTGTGTATTGTGTATTGATTGTGTATTGTGTATTATTGCGTATTGATTGTGTATTGATTTAATTTTATTAAAATTTCTTTCTAGTAACCTTTTCCCTTTCTACCCTTTGTCTTTTTTTATTTTATTTCTCTTGATCATATAACCTTTAGAAAAAAATCATTTTCATGGTCATTTGGCTTATAAATCTTCTCTGAATTACAAAGAAGTGTTTCCTTTTCAAGTTAATAAGTCAAGCTCAGGACATTATTTGTTTTTCAGCACAATCAGAACAAGCATGAATTCTGTATAAAGCATACAGGTCAAATTATTGAAGTTAAGTAACAGAAACTTTTTTTTTTGGTATTAAGTTTATTTATTTTGAGAGAGAGAGCATGTGAGCAGGGGAGGGGCAGAGAGAGGAGAAAGAAAGAATCCGAAGCAGGCTCCTCAGGGCAATGCCCGCACACAGCCCTATGCAGGGATTGAACTCACAAACCTTAAGATCAAAACCTAAGCCAAAATCCAGGTCGGATACTTAAGTGACTGAACCACCTAGGCACCCCCTGGAAAACCTGAATATTTAATTACAGTAAATAGGAACTGAAAATTAGGATATACTAATTTTTTAATTGTTTTTTATTTATTTATTATAATTGGAGTGTAGTTGACACATATTAGTTTCAGATGTGCAACATAATGATTTAATTGTTACATATTTTATAAAATGCTCATCGCAGTAAGGGCAGTTACCATCTGTCACCATACAAACTTATTGCGACATTATTGACCGTATTTCCTATCCTGTGCTTTTCATCCCCATGACTTATTTATTTTATAACTGGAAGTTTGTACCTCTTAATTCTCTTTACCTATTTTGTCTACCCCTCTCCCCCCACCTCCACTCCCCTCTGGTTACCACCAGTCTGACCTCTGTGTTTAGGAGGCTGTTTCTCTTCTTGTTGTCGTCTGTGTGTTTATTTATTTTGTTGTTTTATATTCTATATATAAGTGAAATTGTATGGAATTTGTCTTAATAATTCCTTACAAAATAGGTGTACATCTTGCTTTCATGGAAATTAAATTTTTATGAGTATTTCAAACTTACTAGTTCTAATAGCTCTTTTTTATAGAAGCCATCACTAGATTTGATGGTCATCTTTCTCATGCCATTGCAGACCTTAAGTTTTTCATGAATATTAACTTTGGGAAGCTGTGTTCTTCACTAGCAACTGATATTGGCAAATTTAAAAATGAGAGTTAAAAAAAATCCTGAGAAATAGATAATATTTGAAAATGTGCCTAGTGAAGTATTAGTGTTGGATATATTGTACAATTAAAACAAGAATCTCATACTAGAGCTTAAGGTTTAAGCTTTAGGGTTTTGTTTTGTTTTTTTTTTGGTATATATTTTTTGTAATGTTTATTTTTGAGAGAGAGAGACAGAGCACAGGAGGGGAGAGGCAAAGACAGAGGGAGACAAAGAATCTGAAGCAATATCCAGGCTCTGAGCTGTCAGCACAGAGCCCAACGCAGGGCTAGAACTCATGAACTGCGAGATCATGACCTGAGCTGAAGTTTGACACTTCCAACTGAGCCAGCCAGGTGCCCCTTGTGTAGTTGGATTTTTCTTTTTTTTAAGTTTATTAGAGAGAGAGAGAGAGAGAGAGAGGCTGGGGCAGAGAGACCTTCCAAGGAGACCCCCACTTGGGACTCAAACTCATAAACCGTGAGGTCCTGACCTGAGCCGAAACCAAGAAGTGGGAGGCTTAACCAACAGAGCCACTCAGGCACACCTATTTAAGGTTTTTAATTCTTTTTAATTCTTTAATTCTTTTTAATTCTTTAATTCTTTAATTCACTGATTTTATATCAACAGCACACTCCTTATTGTGTCCATCACTCAATTTCAACAATAGTTTTACATATTACATTTACATTTTGCAGCTCACTTTCTTCATTATTCTTTAAATTACACCTGTCAACTAGGATACTGAAAAGACCACAAAATTCTCTCAGTAGTTAAACCTTTCTTTAAAAGGGGCGCCTGGGTGGCTTAGTCGGTTAAGCGTCCGACTTTCGCTTAGGTCATGATCTCGCGGTTCGTGGGTTCGAGCCCCGCGTCGGGCTCTGTGCTGACTGCCAGCTCAGAGCCTGGAGCCTGTTTCAGAGTCTGTGACTCCCTCTCTCTCTGACCCTCCCCTGCTCACGCTGTCTCTCTCTCTCTCGCCTAGAAATAAATAAAAAAAAAAAAACCTTTCTTTAAAAGATAATATTGCTGTTTTCAGTAGAGAAAAACAATAAATTGATTTGAAACTGCATTTTAGATAAGAGATGAGCTGATTGGGGGATTAACAATTCATAGTTGAAATGAAATGTTCCTCCTGGTTTTCTTTTGTTTTCTTTTTTCCTTTTAATTTTCTGGATTGGAGAAGTTGCCACCATGTTCAGAGACTCTGAAAAATTTACTTGGCATCAGTGTATATATTTTGTATTTTGTATATTCTGATTCCTTTTTTTTTTGAAACAATTTGTTAGTCTCTTTGATTGCTTCCAAGGGCATTTTGTACAATGAATTTTGGTGCCTACATTATATTGCTTAAAAGGTTAATTACATAAAATATTATGCCAAATTATAACTTGGAAAAGTAAATTTAGAAGATATTTTCCGAAGTATATCTTTGGCTTGCATTCTAGAAACTATATCCTTTTTTATATCATCAGCAATTTTCTTTTTTTTTTATTTGTTTGTTTGAATTCAAGTTAGTTAAAAAATTTTTTAATGTTTATTTTGAGATAGAGAGAGAGAGAGAGAGCAGGGAGGGCGAATCCCAAGCAGGCTCTACGAGGAGCTCAAACTCATGAACTGTGAGATCACGACCTGAACAAAATCAAAAGTCAGATGCTTAACCAACTGAGCCACCCAGGCGCTCTAATCAGCAGTTTACTAAAGTGCATGGTATATTCTGGTTTTAGATGCATGACAGTAAACTTAACTTTTCTATTCTGTATTTGACAACAGCTCCAAATTTATATTTGGTAAATATGTCTTATATTTGTTTTAGGATTTTGTTGGGATTGAAAAATTGTTGTATATCTCTTGGGTGATATAAAAGCTCATTGGCATGAAAAATGAATTTTGCTACTGTGTTCATAATAAAATGGTCTAGAATGTTCTAGATGATCTTCTGTTTCAATCTATTATATATTTCATACAAATTGGTGCCACTGTCATGTGTCTCATTCACTCAAAATTATTTGTATCTGGATTAAGCTCCTTTTGGCAGACAAAACCCGCCCCCCCCAAAACCCTAATGTGCACTTAATGCTTATGGTACAATCTCTGTTATATGGTAGGTCCTTAAAAAACAGTGTCTTGGAGTGCCTGGGTGGCTCAGTCGGTTAGGCATCCAACTTTGGCTCAGGTCATGATCTTGCGGTTCATGAGTTCAAGCCCCACATCAGTGTCTGTGCTGACTGCCTCGAGCCTGGAACCTGCTTAAGATTCTGTGACTCCCTCTCTCTCTGCCCCTCCCTCACTTGCAGTCTCTCTCTCTCTTTATCTCTCTCTCAAAAATAAATATTTAAAAAATTAAAAAATAAAACCCAGTGTCTCTAATTGTCCAAGTATGAAATCTCTCCATGTTTTGATTTATATATATATATATATATATATATATAAAGCTTATTTATTTTTGAGAGGGAAAGAGTGCACGGGAGAGGGACAGAGAGAGAGAATCCCAAGCAGGTTCCACACTGTCAGCTTGGAGCCCAATGTGGGGCTCCAAACCATGAACTGTGAGATCATGACCTGAGCCAAAGTTGGTTGCTTAACTGACTGAGCCACCCAGGTGCCCTGATTTATTATATATTAAAAAACGCTTTATGTTATTTTTCTGCTCTGTGGCCCACTTTATACTATTATTTAAAAACGAAATCCCTGTTTGCCGTTCATGACCTTCTCTCAGTACATTTTTTTCTTCTTAAATTCCATTTGATTTTCTAGCACTATCTCATTTTTACTCTGGGTTCTAATCAGGCCATTTTCCATCTCCATGCCTTTGCTCATCTCATATCATTGTACTAGACATCCTAGGGCATTTGCTGTCAAACCCCAACCCTTCCTAAAATTCTACTTAAAGAAGTATTTTCTCCATGAATTCTATCCTAATAGCATCTTTAGGAACAGGATCTTTAAACTTTCTTTTTTTTTTTTTTAAGTTTTTTTTAATGTTTTATTTATTTCTAGGATAGAGAGAGAGAGACAGCGTGAGAAGGGGAGGGTCAGAGAGAGAGGGAGTCACAGACTGAAACAGGCTCCAGGCTCTGAGCTGGCAGTCAGCACAGAGCCCGATGCGGGGCTCGAACCCACGAACCGCGAGATCATGACCCAAGCGAAAGTCGGACGCTTAACCGACTAAGCCACCCAGGTGCCCCGGATCTTTAAACTTTCTTAGTTCTTTATGCAAACCTTGTTTATGACATTGTCTTCTAGGCAACTGTGTATTAAGAAATTGTTAGACTACATATCTGATTAAGGGCAGATACAATGATGAATTTATTTGTATTTATTTATTATTTTTTATTCTCAAGTTAGTTAACAGTGTAGTCTTAGCTTCAGGAGTAGAACCCAGTGATTCATCACTTATGTATGACACCTAGTGCTCATCCCCCCAAAATGCCCTCCTTAATGCCCATCACCCATTTAACCCTCCCTCTCCACGCCACGTCCCCATCAACCCTCAGTTTGTTTTCTGTATTTAAGAGTCTCTTATGATTTGCCTCCCTTTCTGTTTTTATCTTACTTTTCCTTTCCCTTCCCCTATGTTTATCTGTTAAGTTTCTCAAATTCTGCGTATGAGTGAAATATGATGTCTTTCTCTGACTGACTTATTTCACTTAGCACAATACCCTCCAGTTCCACCCACATTGTTGCAAATGGCAAGACTTCATTCTTTTACATCACTGAGTAGTATTCCATTGTATGTATGTATATATGTATATATGTGGTATATATATATATATACCACATCTTCTTAATCCATTCATCAGTTGAGGGACATTTGGGCTCTTTCCATACTTTGGCTACTGTTGATAGTGCTGCTATAAACATTGGGGCACATGTGCCCATTCAAATCAGCATTTTGGTATCCTTTGGATAAATTCCTAGTAGTGCAATTGCTGGGCTATAGGGTAATTTTTAATTTTCTGAGGAAACTCCACACTGTTTTCCAGAGTGGCTGCACTAGCTGGTGAATTTTTTTAAAAATTCTACATATGTAGTTAATAGCTATTTGTTAACTTAAATCTATCTTCTTGGGCACATAAATGATGAGACATCAAAGATCTGGTGATATGAGAAGAACTACTTTAGGTGGAAAAGCCTTGCTCATTCGTGGGACTCAATCAATTTTTGTTCAACAAGGATTTGTTTTGAGTGTTCACTTTGTGCCAGAAGATGTATTAGTATTTAAGTTTGCAACTGACCGGAGAAGAGGAAACAGTAAAAAGGAACCTACAGGAAGGGTCCTCCCAATGGAGCAAAACTTTGAAGCAGAATGAGGACTGCTCCTGGTGACACAAGAGATTTTAAAAGAAATTTCCAGGAAAATGGCATTAGTTAATGAGAGCATAAGAGACAATAGGAAAATCTTGGAAGACTAGGTATAGATGCTATAGAAGAGAGAAAGATGAATGTGTCACATTATAGTAGGGATTAGAACAACCTGAAAATTGGATAGTAACTATATTTTAGGCAAATTGGACAAATCAGCATTAAGAATTAGACTTCCTGGGGCGCCTGGGTGGCTTAGTCGGTTAAGTGTCCGACTTTCGCTTAGGTCATGATCTCGCGGTTCGTGGGTTCGAGCCCTACATCAGGCTCTGTGCTGACTGCCAGTTCAGAGCCTGGAGCCTGTTTCAGAATCTGTGACTCCCTCTCTCTCTGACCCTCCCCTGCTCACGCTGTCTCTCTCTCTCTCTCCTGGAAATAAATAAAACATTAAAAAAAAAAAAAAAGAATTAGACTTCCTGGAGCCCAGAGCCACTGAAGCTACCAGGAGAGAGAAAAGTTCAGGTGAATATAAAATTGCCAAAAGCCATAAGGAATAAATACTGCATTTTCTCCAGGAGACCAGGAACCAGGGCACAGAGCTGTTGCAGAATTTAAGTGAAGACTGAGGCCACAATAGATGGCCGTGGATTTTATCTCTAAACCAAAATAAGATGCGTTTTGCAGGGAGTGACTAGGATTACCTCCAAATGTAAGCATCCTGCCAATCCTGATATATCTCATGATAAAGAAGAAACTTAGTGCAATGTCTACTTCTTGTCTTCAAAAGGAGATTTTAAAAAAGCAACTGAACTTGAATACTCCACAAGTTGTATCTACCAAGTCAATCTGTGGTTTGAGTTTATTTACCATAAAACAAGAATGATAAACTTATAAAACCTCTACCTTTTTAGCTTTGAGAACAGGAAATGTAAAGATACAGGAACTTTCTGAGAGAGAGAGAGAGAGAGAGAGAGGAAGGAAGGAAGGAAGAAAAGCTTTATTTTGTGAGATCCCAGGATGTAAAACAAAAACCAGCAAGAAGAAGTTATAGAGAGATAACTTTTAGTTCTATAAGGAAAGAATATCTTCATCAGTTCTGGTTCTGGGTAGAATGGAGTCTGCACAATCTATCCTGTCCCTCCCACTGAATGCAGCTATAAAACGTGAGCAGAAACGAAGGAACAGCCAGTTGAAGACCCTGAAAAGCAAATAGTAACAGTTTGGGAAATAAGGCCAGAATTAGAAGTACCGTTGAACTGATGGTTGGTTCACCTCTTTTCGTTCTTTCTCCCGCACCCCTGGCCTGGACTCAAGAGAGTCTGAAACCCAGAAGTGGGCACTGGCATGGACAGAAAAGGCTCTAAGAAGAACCACCTAGTTCGGACTGAGAAAGGGATCTCCTGCTAGTGACAATGGCAGCAGTGGGATCCACAGGCACCTAAAAGTCAGGGGGAGGGTACCTTTCTCTCTAATCAAAGAATTTGTCTCTAGAAGGTAGCGTGAGCCCCTGGTGGGTTTTTCCTCTCCCGTCTTCCTGCTATTTGGTCTCAGACCTGGGTGCAGTCCAGGGAAACTCCCTTCAGAGTAGGTAAATAAAGCCTCAGCCTTCTGACCAAACAGGAGAATGCAGGGAACTGGAAAGTACCAGGGAGATATTGCAGAGGGAGGAGCTCCAGAAAGTGACCCGATAAAGTTGTTTATGAATTCCTGGGCTCACCCCTGAGTCAAAGATGGGTGGAAAGAATTCCAAACAACATACTGAATACTCTGAGAGTGCAACTAAGAGATAAACCACTTTCCAAGTGCCAGACTGGCCACTGGGTAGAACACACGTGGAACATATCTGAATATCACATCAAAAGCTTTGAAAATGGGCCGACATTGAAATCACAATATAAAAAGGGTGGTGGTGGTGGTAAAAGAATTTCCAACACACTGAATTCAATAAATAACCAGAGAAATTACTAAAACTAGTGTTGATAGTAGCCCTGCCAACTCTAGTATTTGGAAGAGAACAAGGGTGGGGAATAAATGGTAAAGATCTGGGGACCACTGCGAAATGTTGATCCCTTTCCAACTGGACTACTTCCTAAAGCAGTGGATGTTAAGCTTTATTATGTGCCAAAGTCACATGGAAGGCTTGTTAAAACTCAGATTGCTGGACCCTACCTTCTCCTACTTCTGATTGAGTGGATCTGTGGTGGGGCCTGAGAATTTGCATTTGTAATGGGTTTGCAGGTGATGTGGCTGCTCCTGACCCTGGGACCTGCGCTTTAAGGATCACTGTCGTAAAGTAGCATGGCAGAGGAGCCAACTTGCTTTCAAGTGCATATGATTACTTGAATAATTGAGAAGCTAGCCAGGATCCTCTGTGACTTAACATTTTTGTCTAGCAACTGTGTGTTAGATATTAAACACACACACACACACACACACAAAATTTGTCCCTAACCCTAATCTCCAGGAACAGCTACTTCTTCTATTTCCCTTTCTACTTCTTCATCTCCCCTTCCTCCATCCTTCCCATCCTCACTCCTCATTCTTTTTCCATCTCTTTCTGTAGCAACTATTGTGTTAGCTATTGAAAAAAAAATACATAATTTTCCTGACCTCTGGCAACAACACTAACTCCTCTTTCTTTGCTTTGCCCTCCCTCTTCCTCTTTCCCTTTCTTCTCCTCCCTCTCTCCCTACTTTTCCTCCCTCCTTGTTTTGGCTACAATAACAAAACATGGTTGGAATTTTCACCAGAACAATGAGAATTCTCATCAGAATGATGACTCAGAAGAAGCTCCAAAATTTTTCTTCCAGTTGTTCCTCACAAGCTGTTGCAACATTGGACACTGGATTCCACAGGCTCATAGACACTCTAATGCCTTTTGGCTCATTTCGTCGTTGGCCAACTATTCCTGAGTTTTCCAGATGAATAATGGATTTACCAGTGGGATTCAACGATTCATTTACAATTTTTGTGAACTGAACACACAGGGTATATACATAGAGCAATCTCTAGAAAATCAAACTGAAAGACCCTTTATTTGCAATGAAGCCCACCCTTAACAATGGATACTCTTACTGTAATTTTTTGGTCTTTAGGATTTGGGCAGAAAGAGACAGAACCCAAGAAAGGTAACAGTAGTAGTTTTATCAAGCCCTGGAAAAATACAAAAGCATCTTTTTGAATGTCAAGAAAGAAAACAAAAACTGTATTTACAGTCTTTCTGATATCAAGAAATGAAGAATGGGTTTGTTTAAATTCTTTTCATAATTTTCCTTTTCTGAAAAATATAATAAATAATAATATTTTTTAAATAATTTATTTAATTTATTATATAATATAATAAAACTGTTAAACCTCCCTACATAAACAGCATCATAACATTATATCTGAATTTAATGACCAGAGGTAGTGGAGAAGCTTTATATAAAAAAAAGTCCTTTATTTATATTTTTTAATGTTTTAATGTTTATTTTTGAGAGAGAGAGAAAGAGAGAGCACGCAAGCAGGGGAGGGACAGAGAGAGAGGGAGACACAGAATCCAAAGCAGACTTCTGAGCTGTCAGCACAGAGCCTGATGTGGGACCTAAACTCACAAATAGTGAGATCATGACCTGAGCTGAAGTCGGACACTCAACCAACTGAGCCGCCCATGCGCCCCCTTTATTTGTATTATTGGAAAACTGAAAATATCTAAAATGTTCAGTTTTGGGGGGAGTTGTTCGACTATATTAAACAGCTATTGCTGCAAAAACATTGTATAACACACTAATCCCAAACCTAGTGACTTATAAGTGTTTATGTAATTACTTTCTTGTAGCTTACCTGGTTCATACAGGGTGATTGTGTGTCTGCTTTGGGCTACAGGTTGGCTAAGCTTGGATCCAGGCTTCAGACTGTGTTCAGGTCCATCACACACATCTTGTTTTGGGATTGAAGGGTCACCTGCTTTGTGGGTCACGCTGTTCTCACTGTGATACAGGAAGGTGAGGAAATTAGTCAAACTAAGCAGTCATCTCTGACATCTATGCACTATCATGTCCACTAAAATTCCATTGGTGAGAGAGAGTCACGTGACCAAGACCAACATCAATGGAGCCAGCCAGTTTACTACAGAGTTACAAGGCAGAGGGAGAGAGGAAAGAATGAATACAACAATCTGAATCTACCACACTTTTGGAGTCACATGATGAGATGTTTTTCTTTTGTAAAAAACTTATTTTTGTGGGTAATGTAAAATATCAAAGGATCTAGAACAGTGCAATGACCCCCCATGTATATCTATTACCCAGCTTCAACAATTGTTGACTCCTAGCCACCTTACTTTCATCTGTATTTCCATTCACTCCCTTGATTGGATTATTTTGCCTCCTGGATATCACACTTTAGGACCTTTCTCTGAGATAACTTTTTAAAAAAAGCATAACCACAATTCCTTGAACAAATAATTGTAAAAGAGCATGACAGAAATAAAAATCCTAGAAGAGAGCACAGGTAGTAATTTCTCTGACATTGGCCGTAGTAGCATTTTTCTAGATATGTCTCCTAAGACAAGTGAAACAAAAGCAAAAATAAATTTGTGGAACTACATCAAAATAAAAAACTTCTGCACAAGAAAGGAAACAATCAACAAAACAAAAAGACAACCTCCTGAATGAGAGAAGACATTTGCAAATGACATATCCCAGAAGGGGTTAGTATCCAAAATATAAAAAACTTATACAACTCAACACACACACACAGACACACACACACACAGACACACACACACACACACAAATGGGCAGAAAACATGAAGAAACACTTCCCCAAAGAAGACATATAGATGGCCAAAAGACACGTGAAAAGATACTTAATATCATGTATCATCAGGGAAATGCAGATCACACCGGAATGAGATATCACCTCATACATGTCAGATGGTTAAAATAAAAAATACAAGAAACAAGTATTGGCCAAGATGTGGAGAAAAAGGAACTCTTGTTTATCTTGGTGGGAATGAAAACTGGAGCAGCCACTCTGGAAAACAGTATAGAGGTTCCTCAAAAAATTAAAAATAGGATTAGCGTATGATCTAGTAATTCCACTACTGGGTATTTACCCAGAGAATATGAAAAGACTAATTTAAAAAGATACATGCACCCCTATGTTTAGTGCAGCATTATTTACAATCACCAAATTATGGAAGCAGCCCAAGTGTCCTTCAACAGATGAATGGATAAAGAAGATGTGATATATATAGACAATGGAATATTACTCACCATAAAGAAGAATGAAATCTTGCCATTTGCAACAACATGAATGGATCTAGAGGGTATAAAGTTAAGTATAAGTCAATCAGAGAAAGACAAATACCATATAACTTCACTTATATGTGGAATTTAAGAAACAAAATAAATGAACAAAGGAAAAAAGAGACAACCAAAAACAATCCCCTAAATTAAAAAAAAGGAACATGTTAGAATCTTATCAAAAAATCTTATTAAAAACTCTATAAAAGGTTTATAATGACATAGGAAATGAATATGACTTTTAGTGAAAAATGATAATGTATAATTACAAGTATGTTAAAGATATGCTGTACAAGAGATCAAGTGGAAATCTAACAAAGTGTTGTTAACAGTTGTTTTTTAGTGCTGGGAATAAAGGTGATTTTTAAGGACATTTTATTTTTAACCATTTAAACACTGTAATAACTATGGATAACTTTTATAATGACAATAACGTCACGTTTAAATTTACATGCACTTAGGTTGCTGGGCAAGCCAGGTTACTTGTCTGGATAAGCAGTGTGCCTTGATAGCCCTATTATTAGTTTACTGAAAACGAAGCATAAAAAATTCAAAAGAGCAGCATACTTGCCGTCAGAAGACTGTGGGCAAGTCACTCAAACTCTGGTGAACTCTTCATTTGCCAAATGAAGGTAATATAATGACAAACTAGGAACATTTTGATCCTGAGGATCAAGTACATGTGAAGACATTCTGTAAATGGAAATTCACTATACTTTTGAAAAATCTTAGGGGCGCCTGGGTGCCTCAGTCAGTTGAGGATCTGACTCTTGATTTCGGCTCAGGTCATGATCCCAGGGTTGTGGGATCGAGCTCCACTTCAGGGGCTGAATGTGGAGCCTGCTTAAGATTCTCTCTCTCTCTCTCTCTCTCTCTCTCTCTCTCTCTCTCTCTCTCTCTCTCTCTCTCCCCCTCTCTCTCTCTCCCCCTTCCCTCTGCTCCTCTCCCCACTCATGCACACACTCTCTCTCTAAAAGAAAAAAAAAAAAGGAAAATATTGCTATTTCTGAGCCCAAATTCCTAGCTAGAACATGAAGATTGATAGCCATAAATAGCATGTTTTAGACACCAGGCTGTGGGAAACTGTTGTATATTTTTTAATGTTTATTTGTTTTTGAGAGAGAGAGAGAGAGAGAGAAAGAGCATGAGTGGGGGAGGTGCAGAGACAGAGGGCAACAGAGGATCCAAAGCAGGCTTGATTCGGTCTGACAGCAGAGAGCCTGATGTGGGGCTGGCACTCTCAAAAAACTCAGAGCTGGGAGATCATGACCTGAGCTGAAGTCAGACACTTGACCGACTGAGCCACCCAAGTGCCCCAGGAAATTGTGTCTTCAGTTCCATGCGGTCAGTCAGAAAGAGTATTTGGCTGAGAACGAGGTTGGTCTGGGTTCTAGGTCTGGTGTTCCCACTACTGGTCTCATAACCCTACGAGTGTCCTTCCTACCTTTTTTTTTTTTTTTTTTTGCAAAAATTAGGAGGTCGTGTTAGATGGTCTTTAAAGGACCTCAATATATCACAAATAATTGGTGGCAAATGACGCATACAAAACTTAGGAACTAAAAAGTAATTTTTCGCAGAAGGCATAATGCCAGCATTTGCTTACAGTCATTAGGTTGATTTGTTTAACTGTCTCCCTCGGCTGATATTCTGTACTATGTACAGATTTGGTGAGAGGAAATGGACCAATTACAATGTGGAAGCCAAGTTTTCATAAAGCCGATGACAAAGTAGATCATGGAGTTTCCTATTTAGAGCCATGCAGTATATCCAGACAGATCATTCTGGGGACTTTTATGTGCCTTCAGTTGTGAGCTGGACTTAATCAGGACATTTAAGTTGAAGTGAGCTGGACTTAATCAGAATATTTAAGTTCAGGCTCTGCTTCTGTTCCTTACTAGCTGGGTGACCAGGGGAAATGCCTTAACTGTCTTGATGCTCTATTTCTCAATCTCACAATTGTATGTTATAATGTCAGTTTAGTAGGGATTCTGTCAAAAGGATAAACATGATAACATTCTAAGAATAGCTTTATATATGAAAAAGTGCTGTATACAGCAAAGACTCTACTTTGACGTTCAAAAGGTAAGTCATCTGGAAGTATAGCATTGTCTGTTTTTACCCATTTTAATGAAGGAAGCTGGTAAACAATGGAATAATCAAAGCCCATGGGTATTGGAAAAAAAAAAACCTAAGGGAACAAAAGAAATAATTGGTTTCAAAACCTGGACAAGAACCAGAAATGAAAGTTGGAGTTCTGAATGTTGACACGTGAAGCCAGAGATTTGTCAGGAGACCAGTACTTCAGCTGGGTAATTATCTGCTCCCCAGATTCAATACTCTGGGCCTTAATAAATGAAGTTAGGACCTTTAGGAATATGTGAGCATGATAGAATAATTCTCAAATGACACTGTGTGACCTCAAGGCATAAACATCACACTCAAGAATAAAGTTGAATTTGTGTTAAATTAACTCTAGCAAACAGAACTCAGATAATAACGGAAAAGAAAGGCTCAACACACATCTAAATAAAGGATACCACTTCCCAAATACCAGGGTCAATAGTTTAGAGGTATTTTCTTGTTTCATGCATTGCCACGGCTCATGTTTAAGAATGCACAATTTTATTTTCTTTTTCCACTTTCTCATGTCTTACAAAGCCATAGTATCTTGATTAATTTAGTCCTCAGATTCTTGATACCTTGGGAAAATAAATATGCTATCTTTCCTAATGGTAAAATAAACAATTCTTTTTTTTTTTAATTTTTAATGTTTTATTTATTTCTAGGAGAGAGAGAGAGAGAGAGAGAGAGAGAGAGACAGCGTGAGCAGGGGAGGATCAGAGACAGAGAGGGAGTCACAGACTGAAATAGGCTCCAGGCTCTGAGCTGGCAGTCAGCACAGAGCCTGACGCAGGGCTCGAACCCACGAACCGCGAGATCATGACCTAAGCGAAAGTCGGACGCTTAACCGACCTAGCCACTCAGGCGCCCCTAAAAAAAACAATTCTATTAGCGCCTCATGGCAGTCCAGATGTCAGTTTGTTATTTCTCTGGTGCTCCTCTCCAATTCTTATCCTAGGAAATTCTAGCTCACCTCCTCACATACTCCAGTGCCACAGCTGCGAAGGCTTGGTCCTTTACCCCAGGCTGTAACCCACTCCCCCCATGTCCCTCACAGCACATCTCTCACTGTTAGCCTTTATTGCATCAGATCATGGTGGTTCGTTACCCCATCTAGACTGTGAGCTACTTAGAAGAGCATGTCTTTTCCATCTTTAGGTTCCAAGATCTCATATAATACGTGATGTTGGGTATGGGATAAAACTAGAAGAGATATGGGAGGTACTCAGTGCCTGAATTCTTGATCTAGATTTTGACCCACATCTCTTCTCTGAATTGGATGTATCCTTATTTTATTTTTGTTTATTTTTATTTTTTGCAAATACCTTCTCAGTGTCTTTACACAGTGGATGGGTGTTTAAAAGACTGAACCAAGAAACAGAAGACTTGTGACGATTATTCATTTTCTCTCTTTGCTTGCTTCCTATCTTTCCCCACTACTCCATTTTTTCATTTCTCTCATCTTTATTCTCTTCTTATCTATAGTAAATAAAAATATTCGTAGTCTAAAAAATACAGCAATGAATTATAACCTATTCTTGATTATATGCTGGCATAAACAGGTAATATGTAAAATGGAATAAATGTATGTAGACAAGTCTCCCTTACAATACAATTCCAAATAATTTATGTAGATACTCCTGCACAGGTGAGCATGACTCCCTATTCTTTAGGTGTGGGCTGAATATGGTGACTTCCTTTCAAAGAATATGATTTGGAAAGGTAGAATGTAGAGTAAGTTTATACTGGAGAAACCTGACAAATACTACCCCTGCCATGTGATGGAAGTCAACATCAATTGCAAAGTCAATTGCAAAGTCATGTTGATAGTATGTACCCTTGATATGATGTGATGAGAATAGCACTTTATCTCTGTGCCTTTCTTTTTTTTAAAAAAAATTTTTAATGTTTTATTTATTTCTGCGAGAGAGAGAGACACACAGCATGAGCAGGGGAGGGTCAGAGAGAGAGGGGGATACAGAATCCAAAACAGGCTCCAGGCTCTGAGTTGGCTGTCAGCACAGAGCCCGACGCGGGGCCTGAACCCACAAACCGTGAGATCATGACCTGAGCTGAAGTCAGATGCTCAACCGACTGAGCCCACCCAGGCATCCCTATGCCTTTCTTTCAAAAAACCCATAACTCCTTGTCTAAACATCAAATTCAGTTCGAAGGACATTCTACAAAATACCTGACAAGGACTCCTCAAACTGTCAAGGTTATCAAAAATAAGGAAAGTCTAAGAAACTCACAGCCAAGAAGGACCTAAAAATACGCAATGGCTGAATGTAGTGTGGTATCTTTAATGGAATCCTTGAACAGAAAAAAGGACATTAGGTTAAAAAAAAATAAGGTAGTCCAAATAAAGTATGAGCTTTAGTTAGTAATATGGTGTCAATGTTGGTTATTGAGTTATGATGAATGTGCTATAGTAATGTTAACAACGAGGGAAATTGAGTGTACACATTCAGTCTTTTTTGTTGTTGTTGTTAAATGTTTTATTTATTTCTGAGAGAGAGAGAGAGAGAGAGAGAGAGAGAGAGACAGCATGAGCAGGGAGGGTCAGAGAGAGAGGGAGACACAGAATCTGAAGCAGGCTCCAGGCTCTGAGCTAGCTGTCAGCACAGAGCCCAATGCAGGGTTCCAACCCACAAACTGTGAGATCATGACCTGAGCCGAAGTCGGACACTTAACCAACTGAGCCACCCAGGCGCCCCACACATGTTCAGTCATATCTAAAGTAGATATTCCCTAGTTACTTCCTATTGTGTTACCATGGTTACGGCCTTCCTAGCAATGACTGCAGTCTGTCATGACCTTTTTTATTTGTTTACTCTGTCTCTCCCATTAGATTATAGACTTCACGAGGGCAAAGATCTCTGCTCACTCACTGTTGCATTCCCACTACATTGCTGGTTGCCACACATAGATGTTCAATAAATAGCTATGGAATGAATGGAGGGAGGAATTATTGATAGGTCTTACTAAGACTCGAAGGATCATTGCAACTGGAGCAGAACTAAGGCATTGCATTACGTTATAAATAAACCATACTTCATGCTTTCTCTAAAGAGAGGTAATAGGGAGGGGCGCCTGGGTGGCTTAGTCAGTTAAGCGTCCGACTTTCACTTAGGTCATGATCTCGCGGTTCGTGGGTTTGAGCCCCGCGTCGGGCTCTGTGCTGACTGCCAGCTCAGAGCCTGGAGCCTGTTTCAGTCTGTGACTCCCTCTCTCTCTGACCCTCCCCTGCTCACGCTGTCTCTCTCTCTCTCTCTCCTAGAAATAAATAAAACATTAAAAATAAAAAGAGAGAGGTAATAGGAAAAGTACCTTGATATCTAGGCTCCATTTCTCCCTCCCTCTCCCCATTTTCCTTCCCTTCCTTCCTTCCTTCCCTTCTTCCTCCCTTCCTTCCTTCCTTCCTTCCTTCCTTCCTTTCTTTCTTTCTTTCTTTCTTTCTTCCCTTTCTTTCTTTCTTTCTTTCGAAAGAATAATGTCCCCAAGCATTCTGTGAAGCATAGCCTGGAGTTTCATCTTGGAAAATGGGTAAGTAAGGGCACTGACATACATTTGTTCCTGCTGGGAAGTGCCTCACTTCTTTTCATCTCTTAAGTAAGTCAACTGGAAGAAATACAAATGACCACAGACATATACCAAAGGAGACTCAGACTTTCTCTATCAAGAGGTCATCACTGAAGCAGAAGCACCTATCTACTAAGGGTAGAGAACATCTCTGTACACAGCTGGGGGCTCCCCTCTTCTTGGTATCATTGAAAGCAATGATAGGACACAGAGGCTGGGAAACCTGAAAAGTCAGTCACAAGAGAATATTTGAATGCTAGGCCGCGTGTGTAGCATGAGATCCCACATTTCATGAAGTGGTGGAGGACTAAGGACAGTGTTAGTTAAATGGTCTGTGTTAGTCTTTGGAGTATTTCTGTGCTTTGATTGGTGTGTTCAGATTCTTCCAATAGGTTATTTACCCCGTAGTTCCCCAGATAATTAAAACAAATGTTTATTTATATATTTTTGAGAGAGGGAGGGAGAGAGAGCAGGGGAGGAACAGAGAGAGAGGGAGACAGAGGATCCAAAGCAGGCTCTGTGCTGTTAGTGCAGAGAGTCTGATTCGGGGCTTGAACTCATGAACTACAGATCACAACCTGAGCTGAAGTCAGACACTTAACTGACTGAGCCACCCAGGCACTCCTCCAGATATTTTTTTTGAGTGCCACCTATTCACTGTGGCAAGTCTTGTGAGTTATTAGAAGACATAGTAGGCATAGTATCTGCCATCAATGAGGTCAGCATCTGACTTGGGGGACAAAATGCAAGGACATGAAATGTGAGTCAGGTCCAATGTGAGCCTGCCCTTTGAAAGGGATGTTAACATAGAAGAGGAAGGGACAAAAAAGATCACATAAAGCTTCACAGTGGAGGCAGAGACTGAGCTGGCCCTGAAAGGATGACGGCAAATTAATGATTAATAAACTAATTCAATATTTTTGAGATTTCTAGGCACCAAGGAACAGAGACAGTTTCTTCCTCCAAAGAAGTCACAATGTACTTGAGGGAGAGAAAAACGTGCACTACAGGGTAACAGATGTTGTGATGGAGTTTTACACAAGGTACAAAGGGAGCGAGGGGACAGTGTGGTCACTTGTCCTGGTGTGAGGTGGTTGTGGTGGTCAGGAAATCCATTTTAGATGAAGTGTTGCTGAGCAGAACAGCTCAATAAAAAATACAACTCTTTAAAAGATATGTCCAGGGCTTCCCAGGTGGTTCAGTCAGTGAGCATCTGATTTCAGCTCAGGTCATGATCTCATAGTTTGTGGGTTCAAGTCCCCCATTGGGCTATGTGCTGACGACTCAGAGCCCGGAGCCTGCTTTGGATTCTGTATCTTCCTTTTTCTGCCCCTCCCCTGCTCACACTCTGTCTCTCTCTCTCTCAAAAATAAATAAAACATTAAAAATTAAAAAGAATAAATAAAAGATAATGTCCTAGAAAAGAATGGTGGTATATCACATAGGTTGTTTTTTTTTTTAATGTCTATTTATTTATTTTGGGGAGAGAGCATGAGTGGGGGAGGGGCAGAGAGCGAGGGAAAGAGAGAATCCCAGGCAGGCTCCATACTATCAGCACAGAGCCTGATTTGGGACTTGATCTCATAAACTGTGAGATCATGACCTTAGCCGAAATCAAAAGCTGGATGGCTTTACTGAGCCACCCAGGTGCCCCTGGGTTATGTGGTCTTAATTCACGTCTTGAGGGAGTGCATCTGATTGGTGGAAACTAAATACATCATCCTAAATTGCTAGAGAGTCTGGGAGTTTTTAGTTTTTTTTAGGTCCTGAAATATGTGAAGACTCACCAGATGGTGGTTGAAACAGATTGTGCACACACCATGTTGCCAAATTCTCCATGGGCTCCATGACTTTGAATGGCAAGGGCTTAGTACCATACTGTGGTTAGGAGGGCTAACTGGACTGGGCAAATTAAAGATCAGAAAGTTGTCCCACACTAGTCCAACAGAAGATTCAAGTTTGTAATTTGTAATTAACACACACACAACATAGCCAGTTATCTGCTGTTCCTACTGCTATCATGCTCATATCTTTTATTTTTTTTGTATTTATTTTTATTGTGATATAATTGACATATAATGTCATATTTGTGTCAAGTGTATGACATAATGACTTGATGTTTGTATATCATTGCAAAATGATCCCCACAACAAGTCTAGTTAACATCCATGGTTACAATTTTTTTCCTTGGATGGGACCTTTTGAGATCTCGTCTCTGTATCAAATGTATAACAGTATTGCTAACTATGGTCGCCATGTTGCACACTACACCCCCATGGTTTATTTATCTCATAAGTGGAAGTTTGTACCTTGTGACCCCTTTGCCCATGTTGCTCATCCCCCATCCTCTACCTCTGGCAACCACTAATATGTTCTCTGTATCTATGAGTTTAGTCTTTTACTTTTAAAAATCTGGAGCACTTTATGAACTTGCATGCCATCCCTGTGCCGGCTCAATACTCATCTCATGTATTCCATTTTAGCACACGTGCCGTGAAACGGGCACTCACGTGGCAACGTCTGAGTTTCGAAACCACCTTTGGGAGGCTGTGTTTCCCAAATCCTAAGCACACAGAATCCCAGCATTCAGACTTTCTGTCCTGCTTGGGAGAAGATAAGGGTTAACTGCTGCCTCATTTGGTCATGCCCACATTGTTCATTGTTACTTGCTGATTGAGAAGCAGCCAAAAATCAATTACCATTGAGGTGGGAAAGAAACCTGTCCAACGTGAGTAGAAATGGCCTGAGTATTGATGGACATGAACAGAAAGTGGGAGAATTAAGGACTCAAAGTTAGTGCTTGCAGATATCTTAGATATTAATTAGTTTAATCCTTCATTTTCTAGACACTGAGATACTTGCAGGATGAAAGTGACTTTCCCAGTTTACAGCTCCTAGAAACCATGTCTCTATGTCTCCTGGATCTCAGTTCCATGATGCTCCTTCCAGGGATGCATGATAGATGCCCTGGTGCCCCGCCCACTCCCTGCTGCCTGGTGTGATACCTCCAGACCTCTCTCATCTTTACATGGCTCCCCAGGTTCCTCAGATGTCCTGCTCTCAGCCCTATCTCCACGTGCTCACCTGATTTGTTTTTCTAGGGCCTTCTGACTCAACTTTTCTTTCATTATCCTTCCTCTGTTCTAAACACTGCAACATTGTAAAAAGATGACAAGAAAAAATGAGGATCTGTTTGGGATTTTCTTCCAGGTGTAATTGCAGAGGATTCCTGTCCATTTGGCTCTTTATTAGAATAAAGAGAATATGCATCAATACCATCCACTTTGCAGCAAAGTGAAAGTTATAAATTCTCAAAATTTTCTATGAATGATGATAGTTTAAAGATATCCTTGCTAAAATTGGGTTAAATATAGCAAAGTATATGATCTTTTTTTAAAAACTTCGTTTATTTTGAGAGAGAGAGAGGGAAAGAGAGAGAGAGAGAGAGAGAGAGAGAGAGAATCCCAAGAAGGCTCTGCACTGCCAGCACAGAGGCCCATGCGGGGTTTGAACTCCTGAACTGTGAGATCATGACCTGAGCCTAAATCAAGAGTAAGATGCTCAACCAACTGAGCCACACAGGTGCCCCTATGATCTTTAAAAAATTTTTTTTTAAATGTTTGTTTTCTTTTGAGTGAAACACAGAGACAGAGACAGAGGCGTGAGCAGGGGAGGGGCAGAGAGGGAGACACAGAATCTGAAGCAGGCTCCAGGCTCTGAGATGTCAGCATAGAGTCCAACACAGAGCTCAAACTCACAGACCTTGAAATCATGACCTGAGCTGAAGTCGGATGCTTAACGGACTGAGCCACCCAGGCAGCCCTATGATCTTTTTTTAATAGGCAATAACAATTGCTACTTGCTTCTTTCAGATGGATATTTTATAGTTCTCATTTTTATTTTTTATTATCTGTAAGTCTTAGGGAATATAAGATTTATAGATATAGAATCAAATAAAGCATTCAAAACTTAGTATTAGCAGTAAATGTTTCAAAAAAGTTTTTAATAAAAATGTACAAGGGTGCCTGGGTAGCTCAATCATCCAACTCTTGATTTCGGCTCGGGTCATGATCTCATGGTTCATGGGGATTGAGCCCTGTGTCAGACTCTGCCCTGACACTGTGGAGCCTGCTTGAGATTCTCTCTCTCCCTCTCTCTTTGCCTCTCCCCTGCTCATGTGTGCTCTCTCTCTCTCTCTCTCAAAATAAACATTAAAAAAGAATGTACATTTATCAGTAACATTTTAAAAAATCTGAAAACCAGAAAAAAAAGATCTCCAAAGGAAGTCCTGTTCAATTCCACAGATATTTATGGTGTACCATCACTGCGAAGGGAACAGTGAAGGATACAAATGGGTAGAAAAAGGGTAGAACACAATCCCTTTGCATAAATAACAATTTTTATGGGCAGCAAGCATCCTTCCTAGATGTAATTTATCTCTTGATAGTAAGTCAGCTGAGTCTAATAAATGATACCCACTGTGCTAGATGCTGGAAATTCAAGATTACATTCATATTCTCCATTCCCAAGACACTCACAACTATTGATGTCTTTTCCCATTCAGATGAAGCTACAGAAATAAAAAAATTATAAATTACCAGTGGATTTCAGAACAA
Organism: Proteles cristata cristata; assembly: GCA_017311185.1. Classification (NCBI taxonomy): domain Eukaryota; kingdom Metazoa; phylum Chordata; class Mammalia; order Carnivora; family Hyaenidae; genus Proteles; species Proteles cristata. The sequence goes on along the minus strand of JAESUZ010000174.1, from coordinate 3,662,418 downwards.
TAAGATAGCCATCTCATTGTGAATCTTTAGTAAAATTCTGGAAATGCATGATTGAACAGGTAATCTGTAGGCATTTTTAAAAGCCTGGTAATACTAAGAGCCCATATGAAGTGACCCAAGGTAAATCATTCCAGATGCACTTCATTTTTAACATACCAATGCTGTAGTGTATTTTGATTGTATGTAAATATTTGGTAGGCTTCCCATGATATCTTTCATGGAGACATGATTTATTATAGATTTGATGGTGGACTGGTTATTTTTTTTCAAGAATTTTAAAAAATGTTTCTTATTTATTTTGAGAGAGGGAGAAAGAGTATGAGTGGGGAAGGGCAGAGAGAGAGAGAGACAGAGAGAGAGAGAGAGAGAGAGAGAGAGAATCCCAAGCAGGCTCTGCACTGTCATCAGAGCCTGATGCAGGGCTTGATCTCAATCCGTGAGATCATGACCTGAGCTGAGATCAAGAGTTGGACACTTAACTAACTGAGCCACACAGGACCCCTAAATTGGTTATTTTTTTTTGTTGAAATATATCATTTCAAACTCAATGACTTAAAATATCGATCATCTTATTTGCCCATGTTTCTGTGGGTCAGCATTTTAGGCTAGTTCAGCTGGGGTTGGTCGAGGGAACCTCCTAGATGGCTTACTCTGGGTGTCATCCTTGCCCTGACTTCTTCATGTGTCATGTTCAGGGCAGGAAGGGAAGACAGACACCAAAGGGCAAGTGTAAGCCTCTGTTTGCAACACATTTGTGAATGTCCCATTGGCTAAAGCAAATTACATAGCCATGGAGGCACACGGGCCACCCAGAGGCATGGATACAGGGAGGGGAGATCCACTAGGAGCATCATAATTGTGACAGCATGCCACTGATTGTATTAACTGGGCATATTTCTATCCAGTGGACAACAATTTCCAAAGAGGAGGACTACTATAGGTATTCATTTATCGTGTTCTATTCTAGATATTGGTTAATGATTTGGACAAAGGAAATGAAATGATTGTAATTTTGACCGTGACAGAAAACTATGAATAATATAGGGTCGCCTGGGTGGCTTAGTCGGTTAAGCGTACGACTTTCGCTTAGGTCATGATCTTGCGGTTCGTGGGTTCGAGCCCCGCGTCGGGCTCTGTGCTGACTGCCAGTTCAGACAGACCCTGGAGCCTGTTTCAGTCTGTGACTCCCTCTCTCTCTGACCCTCCCCTGCTCACGCTCTCTCTCTCTCTCTCTCTCTCTCCTAGAAATAAATAAAACATTAAAAAATTTTTTAAAAAACTATGAATAATATAAATCCTAAGATGACTTTGGCAGTTTGAATCACTTGGACTAAACTAATAAGAAATACAATATATTAATGTTAAATGGAAAGTCCTACATATCTGTTAGTAAAATAAATTGTGATCAGGCAGCATTGAAAGTCATATCAAACAATGTGGCGATTTTATTTAATACCAAATTTATGAGACATTACAGTGATCAAGAGAGATTGATAGAAACACAGTTCACAGGTTATGAAAGTAACAGTTCCCCAGAACAAAATATTCCCAGTGGATTGTGTATATTTCTGGGTGAAAATTTTTAGAAGGATATGGAACAAGGGAAAATCTAGAAGGTAACTGGTGTGGGAACATACAAATATGATCTCCTAGAGGGAAAACTGATGGAGTATTTGCTCTACAGAGAAGAGAACTAAAGACTTAAAAGAAGACTCAGAATCATCCTAAAACTTGGAAGAACTGACAGGGAGAAGAAAGCTCTAGGAGGTAAAAACAGGATCAGTGGAAGAAGTTGTAGATGGACTTCAGCTCAAACACATGTGTGGTAGTTTAACAAACGAGTTGTCCAACAAGGACTGTGGTGTCTTACAAGTTAATGATCTCTCTCTTTGGAAGCTCAAGCAGAGTCTGGAACACTGAGATGCTGTAGAAGGGATTCTGGAAGAGTCGGAGACTCAATGAGGCTCACTTTCTCCCTTTCCCATATTTTTATTTATTAAATTTATTACATTAAATAGCATTTTCCTTCATTACTATCCTTTTTATTGCTGGGGTGCTCTTTAAAAGTTAATGAAAGTCATGAGTTTTCATTTTGGTTAACAAAACAAAACCATGTTTAAAAAAAAGAGTCTCGGGGTACCTGGGTGGCTCAGTCGATTAACCGTCTGACTTCGGCTCAAGTCATGATCTCACAGCTTGTGAGTGCAAGTGCTGGGTGGGGCTCTGTGCTAACAGCTCAGAGCCCGGAGCCTGCTTCTGATTCTGTATCTCCCTCTCTCTCTGCCCCTCCCCAGCTCATGCTCTGTCTCTCTCTGTCTTTCAAAAATAAATAAACATTAAACAAAATTTTAGGGAAAAAAATTCTCCCTTTCTTTGGCCAACTGCAAAACCTTCTCTTCTCTTCTCTTCTCTTCTCTTCTCTTCTTTCTTTTCTTTCTTTTCTTTTCTTTTCTTTTCTTTTCTTTTCTTTTCTTTTCTTTTTCTTTTTCTTTGGCACTCATGGCCCATTTGGCCAATATTGCTGTGTGAAGATAGCTTAGTCTTTAGATTTCTATTAACAAAAAAAATTTATTTTTTAATTTTTAAATGCTTTATTTATTTATTTATCTGAGAAAGAACGACAGTGTGAGCAGGGGAGGGTCAGAGAGAGAGAGAGAGACACAGAATCAGAAGCAGGCTCCAGGCTCTGAGCTAGCTGTCGGCACAGAGCCCGACACGGGGCTCGAACCCACGAACCACGAGATCATGACCTGAGCCAAAGTCGGATGCTTAACTGACTAAGCCACCCAGGTGCTCCTTTTTTTAATTTTTGAGAGAGAGAGAGAGAGAGAGGAAGCAGGGGAGAAGAAGCAGAAGGAGAAAGAGAGAGAATGTAAAGCAGGCTCTATGCTCAGCATGGAGCCCAGTACAAGGGCTCAGTCCCATGATCCTGAGACCATGACCTGAGCCAAAGTCAAGGGTCAGAGGCTCAACCAACTGAGCCACTCAGCCAGGAGGCCTGTCTTTAGATTTCTAAAATACCTGTGTCTTCATCTTTTGTTAGCCATTTTGGTTTCCTTTTCTAAAAAATGAAGACATTGGTACTTACTATGGGCTAAGTGAGATAACCCATATAAAGTGCCAGGTATATAAAGTCCAATAGGTGTTGATGTGCTTCCCTCCATGCCCAGGACATCATGATGCCCTCTACCACACAGTGTTGTTTCAGTCACCCAGTAGTATTCATTTCCTCTGGTGACTCTAGAATAGTGGGCCATATCTCAGTTTGCTGAGGACATACCTGGCTCACGCATGCTGTCCTGGCATAATTACTCATAGCCTCCCGTTTCACCCTCACGTGTCCAATTTTGACAAGTCATAGGATCATCCTACCTAGAACTTCCTCAGCGCCTTCCTTAGGGCCTCTTTCAGTTCCTTGTTCCGCATACTGTAGATCAAAGGGTTTAAAATGGGAGTGATGAAGGTGTAGACCACAGACACCACCCGGCCCATCTCAGGAGAGTAGCTGGAGCTGGGAGACAAGTATATAGAGCTGGTGCAGCCATACTGCAGGAGGACAACTAAGATGTGCGAGGAGCAGGTGGAGAAGGCTCGGTGGCGCCCTTCTGCTGACCGGATCCGCAAAACGGCTGCCACGATGAAGACGTAGGAGATGGAGATTAATGAGAGCGGGATGCTTAGGACGAGGAAGCTGATGATGTACAGGGCAGTCTTGTGAATGTGTGTGTCCGCACAGGCCAGGCGCATGATGGCAGGCATGTCGCAGTAGAAGTGGTAGATCTCATTGTTGTTGCAGAATGGGAGGTGGAAGATTAAAATAGTCAGTGGCAGCGACAGCAGAAACCCCAGCACCAGGCACCCTACCATCAGCTCCACGCACAAGGGCCAGCTCATGATGTGGGTGTATCGAAGAGGGTAACAGATGGCTATGAACCGGTCATAGGCCATGACAGCAAGCAGAACACAATCAGCACCACCCAGGAAGACAAAGAAGAACATTTGGGTCCCACAGCCAGGGATGGAAACAGGAGTCCTGCCCATTGACAGGAGGTTTGCCAAGGCCAGTGGGGCAATGGCAGATGTATAGAAGATTTCCAGAACTGCCAGGTTAGCCAGGAAAAAGTACATGGGGACGTGGAGGGAGTGGTTGATCTGGACAATGACTGCAATTGTGGTGTTTCCGCTGAGGCTAGTCAGGTACATCATCAGGAAGGCCACAAAAATCCCTACCTGTATCTTAGGGTCAGCTGAGAATGGACGAAAGAAGAACTGTGTCTTTGCAGTTTTATTTATCTCTTCCATGGGTAGTGTATTGGATCTAGAAGAAGGAAAGATGACATGCGTCTCTATTGTTTTTTTTTTAATGTTTTATTTATTTCTAGGAGAGAGAGAGAGAGACACAGCGTGAGCAGGGGAGGGTCAGAGAGAGAGGGAGTCACAGACTGAAACAGGCTCCAGGCTCTGAGCTGGCAGTCAGCACAGAGCCCGACGCGGGGCTCGAACCCACGAACCGCGAGATCATGACCTAAGCGAAAGTCGGATGCTCAACCGACTAAGCCACCCAGGCGCCCCGACATGCGTCTCTATTAAACTTCCCATTTAATATTATGTGGTCACATTCCTCCGTTCAATGTTACGGCACTTTCTGAGGTACCTCAGTGGTTATGTGCACACTTTCAGTTTAGAGCCGATCATGGGATATTATAATGTACACATATGCTGTCCCTCCCATTTCCTCCTCTACCCTGAAGAGAAGGATGGAGAAATCCTCAGTGGCGGGGATTTTGATGCTCTTTGCTTTGGTTCTGGTGCCTAGCACTGTGCCCAATAGAGAGGGCTTTCCAAGAAGTACTTGCTGAATGAATGAATGAATAAAGTCAGTTTAAAGTTCAAAGTTACAAAATGGATAAAATAGGGTATTAATTCATCATGGGAAACTTGAAACAAACAAGCTTTAGGAAAGTTTAAGTAGATGTAGGTTATAATTTAAAGAGAATTGTGGTCCTGGTACCCTGTAATATTACAGCACACAGTGATTTAGCTCGACACCTAGAAACGTTGATCCATCCTACTTTGTCTCCTTTATCCAATTTGTTCCTAAATGCTGACAGTTTGTTCTTCACAAATTTCTCATATCTATTGCTTTGGTCCTTTTCCACTGCCCCAGTCATTTCTATCCATTGTTATCTTACATTTAGGTTCTTGTGATAGTCTCCTATCTAATCTCCCATTTTCCTTCCTCTTCCCGTTATCATCCATCCTGTTCTCCATTATCACATTATCCACCTACTTAATCATTTCCAATGCCTTCCTATTGCTTAAATGACCTTCCTGACCTTCTGCTTATTATTCTAGTTTCTTTTGGACTTGACTGTTTTAGGCTAATCCCACTACAGCCCCAATTTTCCCTTCATGTACTACATAGTCTACTCATTGGCCTCTTCTCCATCGTTCTTCTTTGTGCTTCACATACTTCTGTTCTCCTTCCAGTTAGAAATCTCATCTTCTCTCTTTGCCTAATCCAAATCCTGCCCAACTTTCAAATTCTAGGTTATATTCTTCTTTTATGATGTCTTCCTGGGCCACTCCAGTTAAAAATATCCCTTTTTCCTTTCTCTGAAATCCTATATTGCTCAGAGTATCATGACTTTAATGCTGGTACACTGTCTTTTACTATATCTTCATATCCTATCCTAAATTATACTCTATGTTCCCTGAGGACAGAAGATGCATCTTATGACAAATTGTCATTTATTCCATGTTAAGTGGTAGGCATGGTGGAAAATGATTTGAGTGCATTAGTTCACTTAGTCCACAAAGCCACTTTAGGAGACCTGTACTATTATCATCCCATTTTACAGATGAAGACAGAGGCTTAAAGAGGTTAAGAAATGTTTTGAAGCCACGCAGATAGAAAGTGGAGAGCAAGGATTTGAATAAAGTATATTTGACCACAAAGCTCTCATGCTTAATCTTGGTTCATACCATACTGCCTCCCTCTATACTACCTTATATTTCCTGAATGACTTTGTTACTGGATTATATTTTCATTCATAAGTAGAATTCTAGATGGTCTATGGTAAAAAGACCACTGAAGATCTGAGACCAAAAATGTTAGATTATAGTATTTTCAGATGTGAGAGGCATAATTACAATCTAGACTGTTGTTTTATCTAGTAAATGCTGCCCGTAACAATGCAACAGAAAGAATCTCCTTTCTTTGTCTTATAAGGAGCAGCGAGAAAGGATTTGGTTAAAAACTATAATGTTGGGGTGAAGATGGAGGAGAGTGGTTTAATTCATCTTTCATGAGAGACAGCATGGAAACAATGAGAAGGTCTTCTGTAACCCAGGCCCTGGGGTCTTGAGTGATGCCCAAGGGGTCTTCATAGGAGCCTGCAGTTTTCGTACCCTGTCTTCTGGTGGCTAAGAGTCTAGTCCCAAAACCAAGTAGCTTTGAATTGAACCAAAACTGTGCAGGTGAATACAAATGAATAACTCAATTCATAAGAAGGACACTAGCAGCGAAAATTCCAAATGGTGCCTTCTGTTCATTTTTTTTCTCAGTTACCTCCTCCTTGGGTACAGGAAGTCCACCCTACCTCTTGGGCATAAATCCACCTAATCTCCTCAAAGCCCTTGTGTTTAAATGCAATGTATAGGCTGCATTGGCTTCGTTTCAGTACAAGGTCTAGAAAAGGGAACCGGAAATCAAACAGAGAAATACTATGAAATCCAGGGTTTTGAGTAAGAAACCAAGTGTCACACTATCCAGTTGACTATCTAACTATTCTCTTCATTTCTTTATGCAAATTTCCCCACCCATGGTAATCTCTTCATTGTGACAAGATAAAGATGTTACTTAGTTTCTGTCTGGAAGCTATATCAACTATAGGTTATATGAAGTGCTTTTGTTATTGCAAAGAAGAACCCAAGTAGAACACATGTTTCAAAAGATGGTCTTGGACTTTCAGATATTCCTTCTATATGATGTCAAAATATTGAATCAAATGTTGGGCATTGTGCAAATAACTGAAAGCTTTATTCACCAATCTTTATATAAATCCTGAGGGATAGTAGTGGTTATTTGGCTCTATGTATGCTCCCAAAATCATATTCAGGGTGCCTGGGTGGCTCAGTCAGTTTAGCATTCAACTCTTGATTTCAGCCCAGGTCACAATCTCACAGTTTGTGAGTTTGAGCCCTGTGTCAGGTTCCATGCTAGCTGCATGGAGCCTGCTTGGGATTGTCTTCCCACCGCTCCCCCCCACTCTCTGCCCCTCTACGACTCATGCTTTTTCTCTCTCAAAAACAAATAAACAAACTTAAAAAAAAAAGAATGTATAATCTAGACTCTATTGAGTACAGAGCTGTGTCCAGGACAAAAATGAAGTCCCAGAATCAAGATGATGCAGCTTTCTTAAAAGGTCAGTTTTAACTTGAAAATTTTTGCAAAATTATTTCATATAAAAAAAGTGGAGATAGTATCCATGGAAAGAAGATCTGCGTGATTTTTGGAGATAAAAACGTAAGATTTCCAAGAGATTTCTTGCTGTGACTACTTGCCAAGTCATTAGGAATATAAATTGTCTCTCATGCTAATTAATTAGTCCTTAAATAGGAACACTTTAGATGCACTGGTTTAGACCATAGATTGACTATTACCCAATGAAAAATAATTTCCCAAACTCCCCAAATATAGCATCTTGATTTGGTAAGTCTCCTCCCTTATTATTCGAAAGAAAACAACCTAAGGTATAGTCAACATTTTTTAAGATAAGTGTGGCTCAGAGAAAACACTCAGGAGATAGCTAGTCTTTGGAAAGATGGTTTATTATCTCCAGAGACTGTTTACCATCAGACAATGAAAAACATGGCTCCACGAGTTCTTTGTCCTTCATGTAATTCCTATCCAGGTTGACTAGTGGCCACAGAAGGTCACAGATCCCACAGAATCAGAGCTCTGTCAGGTTATCTGGTCTATCTCTTCCAAAGAGATTGCCTGAATTGCCCAAGCATTTTTTAATTCATCATTTAAATATACAAAGTGCTGCAAGGGATGCAAGATGATTAAGATGTCATCAATTCTGTGCAGTCACAGGGACAAGGCCATTGGCCAGATTTTCCCTTATTCTTGTTCTGTTTAAAACACTTTTCCATCCTCCCTTGTCAGTTTCTCTCAATTAAAATTGTAGGTACCATTTAAAATAATGGCTGAAAAGGTAGTTAAAAGGTGGTCTTTTCACTAAGTCAGTAAACTGCCTCTTTGGTTAGACAACCAGATCTTAGGAAAATGCATATAAAAAACAAGCACATAATTTGGGGGAGATGATACTTCCAAGAAAGATGGTACAGAGTAGGCTATGTTGGAGTTCAGTGATGTGCATTCAAATTCCAGCTTTCTACTTAGTAGTTTTATGATCTTCCTAAGTCACTTCCTCTCTCTAAGACCCCACGTGCTCAGAATAACACCCCACTTATTTACAAGATGGCTGTGAGGTGAAAATGGAACAATGTCCATAAAAGAAACTCCTGGAATGCATGGCACTATATAAAGTATACTGGTTCGTGGATTCCTTCCATTATTTATCTTGAGACTGAGAAAGATTTAAATTGCTGAGTGAGTAGAATGCCTACTCTATCTAATAGACTTTGGGAAGGATTTTATGTACCTCTGGTTCCATTTCTAGTTTCCTATGTCACTTTATATGGCAGAATTTCTCTTTGAATAGAATGAGGAGTGACCACTGTATCAGAAATTAGTTGTTACAGTTAAAAGATAGCTTATATGAAATGTCTTGACTTTACGTTTATCTGGCTTATTTGACCTACATGGCATATCTGTTAGCACAAAGTTGGACTCACCTGCAGAGGAAGATAAACGCTTAACTTGGGAGTTTTGATTGTAGGATGAACAGAGAAGGAAGTACAATGTTATAATCACCATTCACAGGACAAAAATCCTGTTTGGAGCATAGTGTTAGTGGTTTCTGGATATACTCATACCAGCTGTAAGATTTTCGGACTGATTCAAAGAAAATCTCTTGTCAAATGTACCAAACAAAAGACATAATTGTCTTTAAAAGACATTCTTGAATAACATTTTCTATACATCTGAATATATGTGTATTTCATATATGAACTTATGAATTCATAAATATTAAAAAAAATGAAATTTAGGGGCACCTGGGTGGCTTAGTCGGTTAAGCGTCCGACTTTCGCTTAGGTCATGATCTCGCGGTTCGTGGGTTCGAGCCCCACGTCGGGCTCTGTGCTGACTGCCAGCTCGGAGCCTGGAACCTGTTTCAGTCTGTGACTCCCTCTCTCTTTGACCCTCCCCTGCTCACGCTGTCTCTGTCTCTCCTAGAATAAATTTAAAAAAAAAATTAAAAAAAAATGAAATTCAGATTTCATATCCATCTATATATCTGAAGGGATTAGATGTCTGAAGAGGCTCTACTCTCTGGAAGAGTTTTCTGTGAGAATTTTCCGGCAGCAGAATCTGGAAATAAGGAATACCACGGTGGTATTGCTTTGCTGCTAATATGTTGAATCATACAGAACTTGTTTCTGAAAGCCAATAATGGTAGCATCTAGGCAATTTCACATGGTTCAACATAGTACTTTTACAAGCATATTTTGTTTATGTCAAAGGAAATATTCAGGCATTTAACAAAAAGTTATTCTCCTACTGCATACCAGAGGGTAACATTTATTGGGCACTGGTACACTGTGCTAATTATTTTTCAGGGATCATTTCACTTAAGTGGTCCTTCAGTGAATATTCAACAGGTGCCTTTATTGTACATATTTCTTCAGATGGAGAAATTCAGGCTTCTGGGTTTGACGAACTAGCTCAGCTATTAAATGGCAAAGTATCACTTAATACCTAGGTCAGTCTGGAAGCAAGTCTAAGCTTCTACCATTCAAATAAACTGTACAGGGGTGCCTGGGTGGCTCGGTAGGTTAAGCGACCAACTCTTGATTTTGGCTTAGGTCATGATCTCATGGTGCCTGAGATCAAGCTCTGCGCTGGGCTTTGTGCTAACAGGGCAGAACCTGCTTGGTATTCTCTCTCTCTCTCTCTCTCTCTCTGCCCCTCCCTATACTCTCTCTCTCTTTTTCTCTCAATAAATAAATAAATAACCTTTAAAAATAAGAAAGAAAATGAAACTGTTCATCACTGAGTGCTGTACTATGTGTAAGGCTGAAGGTTAGGTGTCTTAGATAAGAGACAACATTTTTAATTTTTAAAAGTCTATTTATTTAGAGAGAGAGTGAGAGAGCACACTCACAAGTGCGGGGGTTGGGGGAGAGAAAGAGGGAGAGAGAGAATCCCAAGCAGGCTCCATGTTAACAGCATGGAGCCCAATGCAGGGTTTGAGCTCATGACAGTGAGATCACAACCTGAGCCAAAATCAAGAGTCGGGTGCTTAACCGACTGAGCCACCCAGCTGCCCCTGAAATGTTTCAATTATAATTGTCCCTTATCAACAAAACTATTTCACTGGAAAGGGATGTGCCACATGCCTTCCTCAGTTCATTACAAAGTCAGTGCTTAGCCCCCTGATTTGTGATCTGAAGAGATTAGATGTAGCTTGGATCCTCCTTTTCTTCCTTCTCACCAACTACCCATTTAATCAACAATATTAATTTTAATAAATCCTTTAAAGAACATTTGTTAAGGCTCTACTCTATGGGAGGCATAGCTCAGGTGTCTGGGAAAAGGAGGAAAAGTGTAGGGAATGAGAAAGGTCAGTGTTCAAGGAGTTCAAAATTGAATGAGAGCAGTAAAAATAGTAAAAGTCAAATTCATTTAAGTATTCTCATAAAAGGATAACATGCTGGGCACACAGGCATATCTCTGTGCAATAAGGTCTTTTGAAAAATGCATGTAATTAGAATTACTTTTTAAAGCATAAGGGGATTCTCAATGTGAAGGATCCTTCCTGTAATTCCTTTCATAATAGAAATGGGTGTTTCCTAATTTTTCAGCTTCTGTAAATTTGAAGTTTGGGGTGATGGATTTTTTTAATCTAGAGGAAGCCTTAAAAGTACTGACATCTGTATGTTTCAGTGCTAATTGGTGTTGAGCTTTTTTTTAAAATAAAAAATTTTTAACATTTATTTATTTTTGAGAGACAGAGAGACAAAGCATGAGCAGGGGAGGGCAGAGAGAGAGGGAGACACAGAATCTGAAGCAGGCTCCAGGCTCCGAGCTATCAGCCCAGAGCCTGACACCAGGCTGGAACTCATGAACTGCGACATCATAACCTGAGTCGGACGCTTAACTGACTGAGCCACCCAAGTGCCCCTAACTAGTGTTGAACTCTTAATCTGATCTAGAGTATGATCCCTTGACCTTTTTGGACAGAACATCCTTCTTGCCATTCAACAATCTGGAGAGTATGGATTGTGTGATATGTATTCTTGAGTTCCCCTGAAAGTGTCTTGTGTGAAACATTGGCTCTTCTTAGGAACTGGACTTTGGCTCTTTCTGTGAAAAGCTCCATCCTTAGCTTCTCTTTCCTGGCCAGTGTCCACCACAAGGCTTGGCTTGTTACAAGTTAGGGATTTTCCTAATCTTCTCAAATCTGGTGTCTGGGAGGAAATTCTTACCTTATGCTGAACTCATGTGGACTTCAAACTATTGCAGATTTACTTGGAAGGAATCTGCCCCTAGGTCCTTCTGTCTTCAGAGGATCCCTGGGCAGATACGCTGATCACTTCTAGATTCATATATCTCACTGATTCAGGGCAGTAGGTTAAAACACTTCTCAAACTCAACCTGATTCCTATCTGATCAACTCTTAGACTGAAGGTTCCATCCTGCCTTTTTCTTCTTTGTATAAAGTGATGTCTGGGCTTTACTTACTCATCTCTGTAGCCTAAAACTTACCGTTGGTGTTCCCCTGACATTCAGACTTGAAATTATCATCCAACAAGGGCATTCCTAAATTATCTGCCTAAAGTGACATTCTTGGTCCCTTGAGATGATTGAGGTCTGCCTGGGAAGTAGAAAGCAACAAGATTAAATACAGTGTTCCTTAAGAATTAAAATTGCATCAGGATTATTCCACTGGTACATCTTCCCTGAGGATCATCTTTTAGTAACTTGTTGATAAGTTCGATGATGAAGTCGGTTGGGGGGAAGAAAAATTATTATTTTCACTTGACTTACCTTGAAATCATGTTTTTATAAAGATCATTTCTACATGCACCATTATTCTTTTGTTTCTTTTCTTGTTTTTAGGGGCAGAGGGCATATTTTGCAATATCCTCTGCTCTCTTTGTTTCTGGAAAGGTAAATCCTCCTAATTTTACTTTATAGCTCTGATTTAAAGAAAATAAACACCTTTTTTTTGCTTTTTTAATGCTTATTTTTTATTTTTGTGAGAGAGAGAGTGTGAGCGAGGGTGGGGGAGAGAGGGAGGGGAACAGAGGATCCAAAGGAGGCTCTGTGCTTACAGCAGCGAGCCTGATGCAGAGTTCGAACCCAGCAACCACCGTGAGGTGGTGACCTGAGCTGGAAGTTGGACGCTTAACCAACTGAGGACCCAGGCACCCCTTTATATCTCTGATTTTACTTCTTAGTCTGCTTTGCTGGCTTCTTCTCTTTCCCTAACTGGGTCTTGGGTAGTTCTTGGTCCTAGGTCCTCTTTTCTTTTTATTTTTTTTCCCCCCAAATTATTCAGTTTTGTTGTTTGGTTTTAAATACAAACAATAGGCTAATAACTCTCAAATGTGTTATTTTCAGCCAACCTCACCCCTGAACTCCAGACTTGTATATTCACTGTCTATTTGACATCTCTATTGCATCACTGATGAGTATCTCCTGTTTCACTTTTCTAAAATCAGAGCCTCCACTCACCATCTACTTGGGTGTTCTATGTTGAACCATTCAAATCCTGACCTTAATCTCTCAGTAATATGTGTTGAGATTAATGAATAATGGTGTTTCATTCAATATCATCCAAAGACATGGTTTTCTTTCAGTGTCCCCTGGAGAAATGAGGGACCATCTAGAGCTTTTTTCTAAAAAGGTCATTTATGACATTGTGGAATGAGAAGGGATTTTAGAGGACATTTAATGGTTCCATCTCTGATCCCCATACCTCAAAGAGCCTTCAAGATTATTAATGGAGGGGTGCCTGGGTGGCTCAGTTGGTTAAGCGTCCAACTTCAGCTCAGGTCACAATCTCACAGTCCGTGGGTTTGAGCCCCGCATCAAGCTCTGTGCGGACAGCTTGGAGACTGGAGCCTGTTTCATATTCTGTGTCTCCCTCTTTCTCTGTCCCTCTCTCACTCACACTCTGTCTCTCTCAAAAATAAACAAACAGTAAAGAAATTTATTAATGGAGTTTCCAAGGTAATTTTAATATTTCAAAAGTCCTAATATGTCATACATTTTCCTGGAATAATTTTATATTGTTATTATTTATTACTTGTGTTTTTATTTAAAAGATAGAATTAAGTAGGTAGTAATTTTTAAAACATGGAGTTTGGAGGCAATGCATATAAGAATGGCTCAAAGAGTAGGTCTGAATTCAGACAGACTTGGATTCAAACCTTGGCTCAGCCAAGGGCTGGATGTGTGCCTTTGGGTAAATGAGTTACTTTCTAAGCCTTACTTTCCTTCTCTGCAAAATGGGAATGATAGTACTGCTCCTCGCTCATAGCATAGTTGTGGAGTTGGAATGAGACAGTGCATGTGCAGTGTTTATCATGTTTCCTAACCCTTTCTTAGCTTTAAAATTATGATGGTGGGGTCATGAGAACATAGCAGAAGAGAGGAGAGGAGGTAGGGAGATGTCAGAGGCTGGATCTACCATGGAATGACTGGTGGCCCCTGAATCAAACTCACCCAGCTCCTTACTTCCACACCTCCACTTTCTCCCCTCAAAGCTCAACTATATGGAGGTCTGTATAGATGTGGGGAAAAATATGTGGTTCTCATCTCCAACAGACTACTTTATATGACTGGCTTTGTAAAGAATAAGTAGCTTGGATTCCTCCTGCCCTCCGCATTTCCATGGGTTGTCAAAGTAGAAATCCAAAGGAAATTTGACCTGTAAGAGATATTAATAGAGCTGACAGTTATTGGATACTTGCTATGGGCAGATTTTCTGCTAAGCATGTCATGTGCATTACCCATGATTACCTCCATTTCACAGATGATGAAAGTGGAACTTCCAGAGTAAATAATTTGACCAAAATTAGGTATCTTAATAGAGCAGATGCTAGGAATAGAGCCCAACTTGAAGGGATTCGAAGCTACACCCTACACCATGTGTTTACCATAAATACACTGGTATTCAAAGTATACAGGGATCAACAGAATCAGCATCAGCTGGGAGCTTGATCCAAGTGCAGACCCTCAGGTCCCACCCCAGACCTCTAACCATATAGAAGTTTCAAATTAAAATTTCTTACACTGTCTAGGGGTAAAATGATATCATCTGAGACCAATTATTTTATTTTCTTATCTTACTGCATTGTTTAGAAGCTTCAAAGTGTTGATTAACCGTGTGATAGTGAGAGTCCTATCTAGCACCTGATAGCTTACGAACACGGTTTACTTAATACACCATTTAGAATGATGCCAGCCGTGAGATTTCAGTACAGTTTTTCATATGAAGTGTCACTTCATATGAAATGTCAGACTCTGCAGCAAGAGTCAGCCAGCAAGTGTTTTCTGTGAAGTCCCAGGGAGTATCTGTGCCTTGGGTCATGCAGCCTTTGTCATAACTGCTCACCTTCGCTGGGGCCACACGAAAGCAGTCAGAGACAACAGGAAGCTGAATAAGCATGAAAAGACATCATTTGCAAAAACAAGCAGCCCACAGACGTGACTTGTAGACCCCACTTTGACGATTCCTGCTTAGGGACAGCATGGTCTTGAATTTTGAGTCATCGCTCGCTGGTTACATGAGCTTGGGGAAGTTACCCAACATCTTGGTCCTCAGTTTCCTTATCTGAGAAATGAGGATAATAACAGCACCTCCTTCATAACGTAATGGTGCACAGTGATACCTGTGATGTACGTAGAAGAGTTGCTTACATCAGAAATAGCATTCGAGGATGTAAGCACGGGTGCAGAAATCTTCCCTGATTTATCCGCCATGGTACTCCCAGTTTCTGGCACACGATAAGTGCTCAGTAAATATTTACAGAATAGGGAAAAGTTAACTATAATATATTTAAACAGTTTATTTCTAGTTCTATTTTCTTCAGAGCTTTTATAAAGAATCTCTGCTGAGGGGCGCCTGGATGGCTCAGTCAATTAAATGTCCAACTCTTGATGTCGGCTCAGGTCACGCTCTCACGGTTCATGAGATTGAGCCCTTTGTCAGGCTCCACACTGACAGCACAGAGCCTGCTTGGGATTCTCTCTCCCTCTCTCTCTAGCACCTCCCCAACTCACGTGCTTTCTTTCCCTCCCTGCTTGTGTTCTCTCTCTTTCTCAAAATAAATAAATAAACTTAAAAAATAACACTTTGTGTGTGATTTAAAAAATTTGGGGGGCACCTCGGTGGCTCGGTGGGTTAAGCATCCAACTTTGGCCCAGGTCCTGATCTCACGGTTTGTGCATTCAAGCCCCAAATGGATCTCTGTGCTGATGGCTCAGAGCCTGGAGCCTGCTTCTGATTCTGTGTCTCCCTCTCTCTCTGCCCCTCCTCTGCTCACACTCTGTATCTCTCTCTCTCTCTCAAAAATAAATAATCCTTAAAATTTTTTTAAAAATTTTAAATGAAGTAAAGTTGTCTTATATTAGTTTCAGATATGACACACAGTAAGGCAGCAATTATATACATTATGAAATACTCACTGTGTGAAGTATAGTTACCGTCTGTCACCATAGAAAGTTATCACAATCTTATGGACTATAGGCCTCATGTTGTACTTTATATCCCTATGACTTACTTACTTTATAACTGGAGGTTTGTACTTCAAATCCCCTTTATCTATTTAGTGTACAATATATGATCATTAACTATAGGCATGATGTTGTACAGAAGAGTTCTAGAATGTAGTGATCTTGTACCTGCCCTTTTTGTTTACACTTGCAGACCATCATTCATGTCGCTTCCCCAGAGAGGTCTTCCTCGATTCCTTTAGCTGAAGTTGCCCACCCACACCCCACCCCTCTGCTTTATCTTCCACATTCACTTATCATTACCTAAAAGTATATAATTAATTTTTTTCTCATTTCTTGTCTGTTCTTTCTCACAAAGATGTAAACTTTGTCAGGTCAAGGATGCTTCCCCTCGCATTCACAGCTCTATCTCCACTTCGCACATCAGTGTCAGGGACCAGAGTAGGTAGGTGCTCAATAAATGTCAGATAAATGGACTCAGTGAGGGCTCTTGCGAAGGGAAGACAGGACATGGTTAACATCAGGCTCTGGCATCCCTCAGGGGAACTTTCAGGAGATTCTGGGAGCTTGGCCTCCCTGGCGCCCAAAAAATATGGAATGTTTCCAAGCTCTGAAGGAAATAAATGCTTAAAGATCCCTCTTGCTAACTTACCCATCCAGTGATTTTCAACCTGAGGTAGGTTTTGGCTTTTGTTTAGAAAAAGCCTCTCTTATGATGGGTTCCCTCCTTTTTATTTAAAAAATACTATTTAAAAAATTTAGGTGATTAGATAAATGTACAAAAAATTTGCAAAAAACCATGCAAACACACTCATTTAGGTCAACAACACATATTTATAACTGTCTATGGTCTCTCTTTTTTTTTTTTAATGTTTATTTATTTTTGAGAGAGGCAGAGCTTGAGCAGGGAAGGGGCAGAGAGAGCAGGAGGCACAGGATCCGAAGCAGGCTCCAGGTTCCAAGCTGTTGGCACAGAGCCCGATGCGGGGTTTGAACTCACGAGACATGAGATCATGACCTGAGCTGAAGTAGGATGCTTAATGGACTGAGCCACCCAGGTGCCCCAGCTGTCTATGGTCTCTAATGGGTTTGGTCCAGTTATAAAGTTTCACAGTGTTGTGATTGTGGTGGATAGGGTACTTAGCCTTCTTTGTTTATATTTAAACTGACAGCCCTCTATTTTACACTTCCCATTTTTTAACACTGTCTTCTCTATTCTTAGCAAAGGCCTTCTAATTCACAGAATTCACACCCCTGAACGTCTTACTTCTTTATGGGTTGTGTGATTTGCTTCTTTTTTATTTTATTTTATTTTTTTAAAGTTTATTTATTTTTGAGAAAGAGAGACACAGTATGAGTAGTGGAGGGGCAGAGAGAGGGAGATGCAGAATCTGCAGCAGGCTCCAGACTCTGAGCCGTCAGCACAGAGCCCAACACAGGGCTCGAACTTATGAGCCATGAAATCATGACCTGAGCCAAAGTCGGACAGATGCTTAACCAACAGAGCCACCCAGGCACCTCTGCTTTTTTCTTTTAGATACGGAAACAATACTGCTACAAATAGCTTTATATGAATGCTTTTTTATTCCTTTGACTTGCTTCTTTAGAATTAGTTCCCAGCAGTGGGTATATTTAAGTACCTGAGGTTTTTTTCTTAAGATTCCCAACTAGTAGATGGTGCACTGTCTCCTGCAGATGGAATACAGTGAATCATTATTCTCCCACAAGTCCATATATATATATTCATGATGCAAAGGTGACAAATGTGGGGAGATGCTCACGACATGTCACATGAAGCAGTGGGTAAGCGTATGCAATCTTCAGCCTTTTGGCCAGGGTTGAAATCTGCACTTTGATTTCCTCATCTGTAAAATAAGGTCAATAATAGCACCTACCTCAGAAAGAATAGCGCCTACCTCATAAGTTTTAAATGAGAAGTAAATGAGTTGTCATAAAGTACTTAGAATAGTAACCGACACCCAACAAATGTTAATTATTATTTGTAACGCAAGAGTCATCAGCGGCCCCTCCCTACCTGTTGGCTGGTATTTTAGTCTTATTCTTCTTTCCAGTTCTCCCTGCTGTGATTCAGGACATTTGGCTTTTGTTGGACCGGCTGAACTATTTTCTAAAAGTTGAGTTGCATTTGCCATTAGCAAATCGTGTGTGTGTGTGTACAGACAAACAAAATATAGAAGCTACACGTGTGTTGTGTAGCCAGGGGGACAGACATGTACACAAATGACTCAAGAGTGAACAGTGTAGAGTGAAGGGATATGTGGTCTACGTACCGAGTGTGAAGAACCAGTTTCAAGTTTCCATATCATGGGAAGTTTCCAGACCACGCAGGGCGTATGGTGCTCTATTGTGGCGTTGGTGGGGCTGCTTCCCTAGAACAGTTGAGGTACAGAGGCTGCTCTCTGCAGGTGTTCAGGGAAAGCAGACTGCTTGGCTGGACAAACAAACTTCTTTGCTTCCATTCTGGGGAGGATCAGCTATAAGTTACATGGATGGACTAAGTGCATTTATGCAATGACACTTTTCTCACATGGTGGTCAATTGTGGTGAGACAAATACTTTTATTCTTTTTTTTATTTTAAAAGTTTATTTATTTATTTATTTAAGAAAAACAGAGTGAGTTGTAGAGGGGCAGGGAGAGAGGGAGAGAAAAAGAATCCCAAGCAAGCTCTGAGCTCCCAGCACGGAGCCCAATGCGGGTCTCGAACTCACGAAACTGTGAGATCATGAGCTGAGCCAAAAACCAAGAGTTGGACATATAACCGACTGAACCACCCAGGTTCCCTGAGACAAATATTTTTTTTCTCTTCTTTCTTTCTTTTTTAAATGTTTTATTTATTTTTGAGAGAGAGAGTGAGCAGGGGAGGGGCAGAGATTGAGGGAGACACAGAATCCAAAGCAGGCTCCAGGCTCTGAGCTGTCAGCACAGAGCCCAACACCAGGCTTGAACCCACAAACCAGGAGATCACGACCTGGGCCAAAGTTGGACACTCAACTGACTGAGCCATGCAGGTGTCACCAAATACTTTTCTTAAGGAAAGGTTCGTTATAAATTGCTTACTTTGCTCTAAAAATTTACAAAATGTTGTAACAAAGTACAATGCAGAGTACAAAATACTCTGCAGTTTGAGTACCACATTACTTGTCTATCCTTTTATCATGTTACAAGCTTGTAATTAAAATGATAAGTTTTGATGTTTATTAAAGGGTATTGGAAAATATAGAATGGGAAAAATATCTTTCAGACTCATCAGTCAGAGACTGGATTCTGTGTGTGTGTGTGTGTGTGTGTGTGTGTGTGTGTGTGTGTAGTGTAGAGATAATAACTTTTAAAATCCCATTCTCTGTGTCATGTTATATCACAGGTATTTTCACATTATTACATTGTCTTCATAAACATAACCAACTGCATAGGATTTCATCAGGTGAATTTAGTGTTCTGTATGAGGTTATTTTCATTATTTCTTATTAAGATTACACTGTGATTCTTGTCTTGTGTATAAAGCTTATTGTTGTTATGGCTGTTATGTTTTTTAGATTAATAATCAAATTTTAGAGTCCTGAAGTGGAATAACTCAACTTAAATTCAAATGCTCTTTTTTTATTTGGAAAATTTCAAACCTACATGAATTAAGAGGATAGTGTAGTGAATACTTATGTATGCATTACCCAGCTTGGAAAATGGTCTGTATTTTGACAAAACACAAGCATTTAAAAATACTATTCTTGTGGGCACCTGAGTGGTTCAATCAGTTGAGAGTCCTCCTGTGGATCTGAGCTCAAGTCATGATCTCAGGGTTGTGAGTTCAAGCCCCGTGTTCTGCTTTGTGCTGGGCATGAAGCCTACTAAAAAGAAAACCATTATTTTCCCAATGTGTTGAACCTTTCACCTCTCCACCGGTGACCTTGGCAGTGGGCATTTCTCTACAACTTTAGCAGCACTGAGGATCATTACTAAAATCCAAACCCAAAGAAAATCCAATATTAAAACTTGGCTCAATTGTTCAACAACAAAATTAATTAATTTGCTCTTTTTTCCCCACCCCTGGAGTTCAGCAGAATAGTATTTTTGACCTAGCCTGGCCTCAGTATACCCCAAGAAGATCAATGCAGGGAGCTATCTTCTAGCTTTGGCCAATTGAATGTCATTGAAAATTCCATAAATATCATGCAGGTCTATCTTAAAGTAAAACTCAATACAATGTAAGGGTCATGTGAATAAGGACCTAGCGACTTAGATCAAAGATGTGGAAAAAAGTGGCACCTGGGTGGCTCAGTCGGTTAGGCATCCGACTTTGGCTCAGGTCGTGTTCTCGCAGTTAGTGAGTTCTAGCCCTACGTAGGGGTCTGTGCTGACAGCTCAGAGCCTGGAACCTGCTTCAGATTCTGTGTCTCTATCTCTCTCTGACCCTCCCTGGCTCATGCTACGTCTCTCTCTCAAAAATAAATAAACATTAAAAAATTTAAAAAAAAAAAGCATTTAAGAGAGGTTGATCTAAAAGTATGATAAGTTGGGTTGGTGGGAGGGTGAGCCACACATGAGGGGATGAAGACCCTATCTAGGATGGACACCATGAAAATGCAGATGCAGGTGGACAAATGAAAGAGGGCAAAATAAGAGGAGGGTCATTGTTTGGTAGACAAAATGAAACAAAACAAAACAAAAAATTGGATTGTTGAGGGTTGAAGACAAAAACACGAACTGGGGGGGGGTGCGGGGGGGGGAGGATAGCAGTATGAGCTATTTTTCACTTATCTGG
Source organism: Proteles cristata cristata (assembly GCA_017311185.1). NCBI lineage: Eukaryota > Metazoa > Chordata > Mammalia > Carnivora > Hyaenidae > Proteles > Proteles cristata. The sequence goes on along the minus strand of JAESUZ010000174.1, from coordinate 3,641,763 downwards.
GCTTCCAGGTCCATATGTGTAACGGCTAAAGGAAACACCTCTATTGTTTGCCTTCTGGGCTCAATACGGGCATCATGTGCTCTTTGTATAAATGTGTATTTTTAAGATGTTCTGGTAATTGGATAATCACAGCACTAAAGAGGCATGTGAATGATCAGGAGTATTTGCTTTAAAACAAAAAGGAAAGGGCCACCTGGGTGACTCATTCGGTTAAGGGTTTGACTCTTGATTTAGGCTCAGGTCGTGATCTTACGACTCATGGGTTCGAGCCCCATGTTGGGCTCTGTGCTGACAGCACGGAGCCTGCTTGGGATTCTCTCTCTTTCTCACTCTCTCTCTGTCTCTCAAAATAAATAAATAAACTTTAAAAAATGTTTTAAAAAAGTAAAAAAAAAAAAAGGAATGAAGATCAGGGAAAGAAGGAAAATAGGAAATCCCATTGAGAACCTACTGCGTTCCTGTTTCGAGGCTTGGCACTTTCAGACACAGAATCTCCACTAATTTTCACCACGCCTCGGAGTCATTATACTCTCCCCATGTTTAAAATGACTGGGCTAAGGGCGCGTGTGTGGTTCAGTCGGTCAAGCATCCGACTTTTGATTTCAGCTCAGGTCAGGATCTCACAGTTGCGAGATTGAGCCCCACGTCAGGCTCGGCACCGGGCATGGAGCCCACCTAAGACTCCCCCTCTCCTCTCCCTCTGCCCCTTCCCCTCTTCAAAAAGAATTTAATATAAGTGGGCTTAAGCCCATCACTTCTCCAGCGTCACACAGTGAGCAGGGTAAGCAGTGGGGAAGCGAGATAACATTAACCGAACTCCCAAGGCAGCACTGAGGATAAGTACTCAGTGATTGCAGACTGTGTTTTTAACATGGCTGGGTCTGTTCCAGACTCCAGGACAAGGGGAGTCCCTTTTCCCACCACTTCTTTCCTTGTTCCAGGTCTGATGGAAGAGGAAAACCGGACGGGAGTGGTCTACTTCCACTTCCACCCCTTGTCAATGGACCCAGCAATGGCTCCCCTCTTATTTGTGGCCTTCTTGCTGTTGTACTTAGGAAGCCTTGTTGGAAACGTCACCATTGGGCTCACAGTCTGGCGAGATCACTCCCTCCACACCCCGATGTACTTCTTCCTCTTCGTCCTGGCCGTGCTGGAGATTGGCTACTCCACCAACATTGCTCCCCTGACTCTGGCTAGCATCCTTTCCGTGGGGCACATGCTCATCTCTCTTCCCAGCTGTGGGGCCCAGATGTTCTTCTTCATTCTTCTTGGAGGGTCTGACTGCGTCCTGCTTGCTGTCATGGCCTATGACAGGTACGTGGCAATCTGCCACCCATTGCATTACCATGTCATCATGAGTTGGCGGCTCTGTGGGCAGATGACTGTAGGTTCTTTGGGCCTGGAGTTTCTGTTGTCACTGCCTTTGACCATTCTGATCTGCCGCCTTCCATTCTGCGGCCACAGTGAAATCTACCACTTCTTCTGTGACATGCCTGCAGTCATGCGCCTGGCCTGTGTGGACACCCGCATGCACGAGGCAGCTCTCTATGCTATCAGTGTGGCCGCGGTGGCTGTCCCTTTCCTCCTGATCTGCCTCTCCTATGGCTGCATTGTGGCCACCATCCTGAGGATGAATTCAGCTGAGGGAAAGCGCCGGGCTTTCTCCACCTGTTCCTCCCACCTCAGTGTGGTTCTCCTGCAGTATGGGTATTGCACCCTTATCTACCTTCGCCCCAGCTCCAGCTACTCTCCAGAAGAGGGCCGGGCAGTGACTGTTGTCTACACCTTTTTTTCACCAGTGCTAAACCCCTTGATCTATAGCATAAGGAATCAAGAGGTGACTGATGCAGTAAGAAGACTTATGGTAAGAACGTGCTGGTTCAGGAAATCAGAAGTATTCCTTCCTAGAAAAAGTACTCCCCAAACCAGGAGAAGCATGATCTCAAGGTCAGGATGCTCCAAAGCAAAAAGGAGGGAGCAGAGAGATGCCTGTCTCTGTGGCTTTCCAAGCCTGTGAAGTGCTCACCAGTGTGCGTTCCTCTGCTTTTTAGGAAATTCCAATGAGGAATCCCTGGATTGGCCCTGACTACTTAGCCAGCCTCCTCTCTCATCATAGAATAAGGACTGGACAGGAGTATCAGTGAAGGAGAGGGTGAATAAATGGATGGACAGGGAGACAGTAGCATTTGATATAATGGAGGCCATCCTGTTATCTGTTTTAAGAGCCTACATCCCTGATAGTACATGGACCCAATGAATCCAAATACTCAAATGTCTTCTGACCTTTGTCTTTGCCATTCAAGGCCTGCTCAAGTCCCACTGGCTTAATAAAGTCTGTCTGGCCATACTTCTGACAGTGGGCTTCCTCTTTCCACTAAATCATACTTCTTTTGATTTTTATCAAAACAAATTATTGTCTTTTTGTACAACCAAGTTTCACACGTTTCGGTGTTGCCTCTAAAATAAGTCTATAAGGCCCCTTAGAATAGAAGAAATGACTTATTTTTTCTTTGCATTTTCTGGCAAGTGGTGGGTATTTAGCTGTAGGGTCTAACCATGGACTTGAGTTCTCACCCTACTTTTATGTAAAAAAGAGGGTGGTGATAACAACAGCCTTTCTATTTCAAGGGAGTTGGATTGATAGTCAAGTGAGATAATGGATGTGTAAAAATATAATAGGAAAATACAGGGATGCCTGGGTGGCTCAGTGGGTTAAGCGTCTGACTTTGGCTCACAGTTCATGATTTCAAGCCCCATGTCAGGCTCTGTGCTGACAGTTTAGAGCCTGGAGACTGCTTTTGGATTCTGTGTCTCCTTCTCTCTCTGCCTCTCCCCCACTTGTGCTCTGTTTCTCTGTCTCTCTCTCAAAAATAACTAAACATTTTAAAAAGTTAAAAAAATATAAGAAAGTCCAGAAGAAGCCATGATTATTATGTGTGTATGTATATATTTAAGTCCTCTGTCACTTGCACTTGAACTGCTTTTACTAAGTTCAAGGCTTGCCTTCCTGATGATCTGATCAACCCTTCCTGAAGCAGTCGAGACAGTTGCTTCTCATGGCAGGAGATGGCCCCTGCAATTCCTGCAGGGGAAGCCCAAGCTCCAATTGGCAATGAGAAGGGCTGTCAGGGAGGTTGGTGGCAGGGACTGAATGGAGGGCTGAGAGTAGGTAGGGAAAGGTATTTCCTACACATCTTCCTTAAAAAGGAAAAAGGACAGAATCTCATTCTCTTCTTGATCTGCAAAGCAATCGATGATAAAAACCAGCCTATTCCATATCTGATTGTGTTACATGTGAGAAAGAGGGGGAATATGAGAACCTGATGGCAAGAATTCCCGGGGCATCCAAATATGTTTAGTTGTGCTTGTGTGGTGATTCAACAGATAGTTTATTGATAGCAGTGGTGTTTGGTGGAATTAATATATTACTTCTCTAGTTTTAATTAATTCTGTTTCCAGTATGCTTCCACAAAAGATGTGAAGCAGCTTAAAAATACATTGGATGCACTCGAAAAGCAAAAAAATTTTTTTAATGTTTTTATTTATTTCTAGGAGAGAGAGAGAGACAGCGTGAGCAGGGGAGGGTCAGAGAGAGAGGGAATCACAGACCCTGAAACAGGATCCAGGCTCTGAGCTGGCAGTCAGCACGGAGCCCGACGCGGGGCTCGAACCCACGAACGTGAGATCACGACCCAAGCGAAAGTCAGATGCTCAACCGACTAAGCCACCCAGGTGCCCCTCGAAAAGCAAAATTTAGAACTGCCATATGATCCAGCAATTGCATTATTAGGTATTTACCCAAAGGTTACAAAAATACAGTTTTGAAGGGGTAGATGCACCCCAATGTTTATAGTAGCATTATCAATGGCCAAGTTATGCAGAGAGCCCAAATGTCCATCTACTGATGAGTAGATAAAGAAGATAAAGTAGATAAAGTACACAATGGAATATTACTCAGTGAGCAAAAAGAACGAAACCTTGTCATTTGCAACAATGTACATGGAGCTAGACTGTATCGTGCTAAGTGAAACAAGTCAGTCAGAGAAAGACAAATACCATGTGATTTCACTTATAGGTGGAATTTAAGAAACAAAACAGATGAACCTAAGGGAAAAGGGGGAAAAGAGAGGAGAAGGAAACAAATCACAAGGGACTCTTAACAATAGAGAACAAACTGAGGGTTGATGGAAGGAGGTGTGTGAGAGATGGGCTAGATGGGTGATGGGAATTAAGAGGGCACTTGCCGGGATGAGCACTGGGTGTTGTATGTAAGTGATAAATCACTGAATCCTACTTCTGAAACCAACATTGTACTATGTATTAGCTAGCTAAAATATATTAAAAAGTAAAATAAGCAAGAATGTAAAAAAATAAATTGGATACAAATGTTAAAAACACATAGATAAGAATAAGGCACCTGGGTGGCTCAGTAAGTTGAGCATCTGACTTCAGCTCAGGTCATGATTCATGGCTCATAAGTTTAAGCATCGTGTTGGGCTTTGTGCTGACAGCACAGAGACTGCTTTGGATTCTCTGCCTCCTTCTCTCTCTGCACCTTTTAATGTTTAAAAAATAATTTAAAAAGCCATATAGGCAAGAAGATTGGGGTAAAGGAAAAATTTAGGCAGGATCATAGAGTACATAGTAGTAAAATTGCAATGCAGAAATGTAACCTGTGTGTTCCTCTGAAGTCTATATAGTGGTCACTTACAGGTATCTGAGATTTCTAGTAGCCAGGGAAAAGAATAAAATATTATTCAGTGTGAGAATTCAGAGTTCATATAATACTATATAGTAGAACTATGGAGAAATCTAACACTTTTTTTTTTTTGGTTAAATCTTAGATGTAAAAGAATAATTCCCCACAGCTTTCCAAAGGAGAATATAGCACACTTAACACACCAGTGATTAGAATAATAATACTAGCTATCATTTATTGAGCACTGAAGTATGTGCCAGACATTGTTTACGTGCTTAGAACACGTTAATTCACTTGATTCCCACAACATCTTATGAGATTGGTACCATTATTATCCTCATTTTACACATAAAGGACTGAAGCTTAGAGAGGTTGAGTAATTTTCCCAAGATCACACAGCTAGTAAGGGCTGTCACAGTCTCACTCCAGAGCCTGTGACCTTAACCACTATAACATACAGTAAATATGGGATGAACTTTCTAGGGCTAATGCTCAATGTAAGCTGATGGTGTGACATTGATGTTTCAGTCACTTAAAGCACTTAAATCTACAAGGGATGAGTACAGTCAGTAAAAGGATATATCTCTCAAATTCTCTAACTTGATTTTAGGGAATAAACCTAAACTATTAGAGCCTGATGGGCCAGCATGTCTTTCAGGAGGTGCTCCACAAACACTATTTTACTCAACCAAGGTCTTGATAGGAACTGGAGAAGAGAAAGTTTCTGCTTGTTGTTTTTATCCAAGAGTTGGAATACATATGTTCTGCATTAATAATAAGCCAAGAACTTTTGGACTCACTGTACAAGATTTGGACATGATTGGTTTTCTTTTCTTTTCTTTTCTTCTTTCTTTCTTTCTTTCTTTCTTTTAATGTTTTATTTATTTATAGGAGAGAGAGAGACAGTGACAGCGTGAGCAGGGGAGGGTCAGAGAAAGAGGGAGTCACAGACTGAAACAGGCTCCAGGCTCTGAGCTGGCAGTCAGCACAGAGCCCGACACGGGGCTCGAACCCACGAACCACGAGATCATGACCCAAGTGAAAGTCAGACGCTTAACCGACTAAGCCACCCAGGCGCCCCAGGATTGGTTTTCTTTTTTTTCATTACATATCCATCTGCACACTCTAATTTCATACTGGTACTCCAACGGAATCAGATTTGAACAGCACAAAACAATATCATCATATTCTAATGTGATTTTATTTACTCATTGGTCTGAGCCCACCAGAGTAACTCTTAGTGGTATTAGCTATGTGAAGCAAGTGGTCTAGTATGCACTGAATGTTTGTATCCCCTCAAAATTCATATATGGGATCTAATCCCTGATATGATGGTATTTGGAAGTGGTACATTTTGGAGGTAATTTGGTCATGAGGATGGAGTCATCATGAATGGTATTAGTGCTCTTATAAAAATGATCCCACAGGGGCACCTGTGTGACCCAGTCGGTTAAGTGGCCAACTCTTTATCTTGGCTCAGGTCACATTTTCAGAGTTCATGAGATTGAGACCTGTCTAGGACTCTGTGCTGTCAGCATGGAGCCTGCTTGGGATTCTCTCTCTCCCTCTCTCTCTGTCCCTCCTTTGCTCTTGTGAGCTCACATGTGTACATGCTCTCTCTCTCAAAATAAATAAATAAACTTAAAAAATTTTTTTAGAAAGAAGAAGGAAGCCCACAAAGCTCTCTAACCCCTTCTGCTGTAAGGATATAATGATAGTGTGGAAGAGGGCCCACGCCCAACTATGTGGCACCTAAATATCAGGCTTCCAGCCTCCAGAATCGTGAGAAATAAATTTCTGTTGTTTAGAAACCACCCAGTATCTGGCAGTTTCTTCTTCTTCTTCTTTTTTTAAACCATTTTTAATGTTAATTTATTTCCGGGGGAGGGGGGCGTGCAGAGAGAGGGAGACACAGAATCCAAAGCAGGCTTCAGGCTCTGAACTGTCAGTACAGAGCCGACACAGAGCTTAAACTCACAAACTATGAGATCATGACCTGACTGAACTCATGACCTATGAGATCACGAGCTGAAGTCGGACACTTAACTGACGGAGACACTAGGCGCCCCTCTGGCATTTTGTTCTAACATCCTGAACTAACTAAGCCATGGCCCTACTGAATACTGAATTTATAGAAGGTAGTTATTTAAGAAAACGTTCCCTCTTTTAACTAAAAATATCAGGCAGGCTGTAACTCAGCTTTAGGGAGGCCCCTGTGGACCCCCAAATCCTCTTCCTGTTGCTCATGCACATTGATGGAAGGGGTGAGATAGGATGTCTTGGTTTAAAATCCTGGATCAGCCACTGATCAGCTGTGCAAACTTGGACAAGTCAACCTACTGCTGTAGACTGTGGTTTCCTCATTTGTAGAGTTGAAGCACTGAACACTGATCGACATATCCAGTAAGGTGTTAGAAGATGAAAATAAAATATAAATGAAACTTAGCACACAAATTTATGGTCAGCATCACCACCCTCACCATCCCCTTCCTGCTTATCACTCTCTCCTCTGTCTTCATCATGGCCGCCGTCCTGAAGATCCGCTTGGCAGAGGGGAAGCACAGGGTCTTCTCCACCTGACTGTGGTCTTGTTCCAGTGTGGATGAGGAAGCCTCCTTCGGGTGTTCCAACACCAGCTACTCTCCCAGAGAGGGGCTGGAGGGTGTCTGTGGTTTAAACATTCACCACCCTTGTGCGGAACCCCTTAATCAATAGCATGAAAAACAAATTGTTCAAGGATGCTCTTAAAAAAAAGAAATTACAAGGTTCTTGCTGCTCAGAGGACATTGACTCTTTCTGGATATTATGAGCCAAACACTTTTTTTCCTATGTGGGAAAAAAAATAAAAAAGGATGAACCATCTAGAAGACTAGAAGCCGAGGGGGAAGACACTTAAATTTTAAAACTGTTTTAAATTCTATCGCTCTTCCTCTGTTGCTGTGTGTCTGTGTTCTGGGTGTGAAGTCACAGTGTCTTCATCTGTAAAGTCATGGAAGGCCTGTCGAGAGGGTCATTAGTGAGGTCATGGATCTAAAAGGACTTTGTGAACTGTAGCAGATGACCCGGGTCTCATTGGGATTCAATTGCTCTTTAGAAACAAAATCTATTTCTTGCTTTTCCTAAAATTTATTTGCACTATTTAGAAGACAGCACATGAAGAGGTAAAGGATGCTAAGTTCCAACAGCCTAAAGAGCTTAGAATTCTCAAATGCAGCAAGAGGACGAAGGGTTGTCATGAGACACTGGGTCATCTTCTCTTCTAGAACAAACCAGTGTTTCTCAAAACGTTGGCTTACTTTCAAAGGCCCACATCCCTCAGATGGCATGGAAAAAATTTCTCTGGCTAATTAGGGATGGAAAGAGTGCAAATTTTACTTTCCTCTTGAAGATTCACAAGCACATTTCCTGGGATGCTTTACCATAGAGCAGTCTTTGTAGGGCTGGGGCCTCCCCAAACAACTGATCGCCCTTCCTTCCTTTCTTTCCTTTCCTTCTCTCTCTTTTCTTTCTTCTTTTCCTTCCTTTCTTATCTTTCTTTCTTCCTTTCTTTCTTTCTTCCTTTCTCTCTCTCTCTCTCTCTCTCTCTCTCATCTAAGATACTTAACCTGATGAAGATTATCTTCTGGAAAAGCTCTTAAGGAAATGATCCTGTAAAAGACCAACAATATATCAGATGGAATAGAGGCTTGGCTCTGAATAAAATGAGTCTGTTGAGACAGAAGCCAGGCTATGTGAAAGAAAACTCATGAGCAAATTGAAAATGCAACCTGTTCACTTATGAATGTTACTGAACACAAATCCTTTTACATATATTTTAAGATCTGATTATTACTCAGGTAAGTTTGACCTAGAAACTAAAAACCTTCAAGAAAGAATAGTAAAGCACAATGACTTGATGATTTGTAGTGAAATTCAGAGCTCACCACTCCTGGTCTTTGCTCTTAAGAAAATGATCTTTGGGGCCACACAGCATTTGCTGCAGGGTCTTTCCGGCTTCTTTTTCTGGAGAGGTGAGATGTAGGTCAAGGTGAAGGTCAAGTCCTTGCCTATCAACAGCAAAGTTCACTGAGTTCCCCTCATCCCATGGAAACATAGCACATTTCCTGACTATGTCCAGTGTGGGTTTGTGGTTGCATGTGGGGGAACCAGATTGGATGTTGGGGTCACCTGAATGCATTCAGTGACTCACAGGAATGTGGAGAGACAATCCGGAAAAAGGTGCATTGGTCATAGAAATTGCTTCATGGCCTCCTTGGATGCAGTCACTTTCTCTTTCAAACTCCCTAGAGTCTGATTCTAGAAGTAGGATCAGAAGATGACTCTGAACTGGTGCTAGTTGCAAAGGAGCTGGTCAATTTTTCTTCCTGTAGTTTTTAATTTTTTATTTTATTATTATTTTCAGTATTTTTTTTACTTTTGAGGAAGAGAGACATACACACTGACACAGCATGAATGGGGCAGAGAGAAAGGGAGACACAGAATCTGAAGCAGGCTCCAGGCTCTGAGCTGTCAGCACAGAGCCTGATGCGGGGCTTTAACCCACGAAGTGTGAGATCATGTCCTGAGCTGCAGTTGGACGCTTAACTGACTGAGCCACCCAGGCGCCCCTCCCTATAGCTTTTTAAAAATAATATTTATTTACCACCTGTAAGGCACAAGCACATTATTTGGAAAGCAGAAAACCATTGTTCAGGCTGCAGGACGAAAAAGAAAAATGGGTGAAAGAATAATTAGTAAATAACAAACTAAGAGGAATAATTAGTAAACAACTGCCAGCTTGCCTGCGGTGTCACTCATGACTGTGACTCTGGCTGTGGTGGAAAGGGGGACGAGCTCCAAGGAAACAGAGTCCCAACTCAAGCTCAGCTGCTGCTCTGCTGTGTTGCATTCTGGGGCTTTGGGCGGGGCAGAGAAGCTACCAGAACGCTCCCCTCGGCCTGCCTGTGGCTTGTAGGCCTGCAGCTTGCACCTTTGGCTCAAGACAGAATGGTTTCCTGGGCTCTTCTTTGAGTAGACATCTGCCCACTTATCCTTCCTGAAACATGTTCCAGGTCAGTTAGGCTTTCAAATGGTTGGTGATTGCTTTTCAGGAATGTTTTGCATTTTTCTTTCTAGATTGTTTTGACAACTTCCTGCCAAGCTCTCTCACTCTCACACATATATACACCCCTTTAGGTCTTCATTTTCTTATTTTAGGTTCATTTATTTATTTTGAAAGAGAGAGAGAGGGAAGAGGAAGAGAGAGAGAGGGGGAGGAATGAGAGAGGGAGAGACCGAGAAAGAGAATCCCAAGCAGTCTCTGAGCTGTTAGTGTAGAGCCCGACATGGGGCTTAAACTCAAACTCATGAACCATGAGATTATGATGTGAGCCAAAGTCAAGAGTCAGACACTTAACATACTGAGCCACCCAGAAGCCCCTGTAGGCCTTCATTTTTAACAGCATTCACAGAGTGTTCAGTTACTGGTTCTTCAAATTTTCATTTGACAATTTTAGGTGACACATAAATGAACATGAGAGACTAAAAAACAGAACTGGCATAATACATGCTGATATGTAACAAAAAGTGAGTGAGTTGAATTTAAGTCAAGAAAAACATTGGGGTGCCTGGGTGGCTCAGTCAGTTAAGTGTTTGACTTCAGCTCAGGTCACTAATCTTGTGGTTTGCAAGTTTGAGCCCCACGTTGAACTCTGTGCTGACAGTTCAGAGCCTGCTTCAGATTCTGTGTCTCCCTCTCTCTCTGCCCCTCCCTCTCTCTCTCTCAAAAATAAATAAACATTAAAAAATGAAAAGAAAAACATGAAGTAATTGAGGGCATCTGGCTGACTCAGTCAGAAGAGTGTGCCACTCTCAACCTCAAGGTTGTGAGTTGGAGCCCCACGTTGGCATAGAGATTACTTAAATAAATAAATTAAGAAAAAAGGAAAACATTAAGTAATTCATAATGTTCATTAATAACTGAAGTTTGAGGGGCGCTTGGGTGGCTCAGTCAGTTAAGCTGCCAACTTCGGCTCAGGTCATGATCTCACTGTTCACGAGTTTGAGCCCCACATTTACAGCTCAACACCAGCAGCCTGCATCAGATTCTGTGTGTGTGACTTTCTCTGCCCTGCCCCACTCATTCTCTCTCAAAAATAAAGAAAAAAACATTAAAAATAACGGAAATAACTGAATTTTTCCCCTACGTTTTATAATAGCCTTGACAAGGATCACTATCAATTACTGTAAAAAAAAAATTATAGGGTGTGTGGCAGGGTCTTGAACAATATTTGGTGAACAACGAAAGGAATGTCCAGTGCTCTAACGTTCTGCAATCAATGTATACCAGACACCTGTTAGGTGCTTAGCACTGACTACAACATGCAATGCAATACCTAGTTGAATTAGTTGCTCCCATTGAGGACGTAATCCTGGTAGGGGTGGAGTAAATATTATAATAAACACAATGCAGGGATGCCTGGGTGGCTCAGTTGGTTAAGCGTCCGACTTCAGCTCAGGTCATGATCTCAAGGTTTGTGACTCTGAACCCCGTATCTGGCTCTGTGCTGACAGTTCAGAGCCTGCTTCAGATTCTGTGTCTCCCTCTTTCTCTCTGCCCCTCCCTTACTCACGCTCTCTCTCTCTCAAAAATATTTAAATGTTAAAAAATTTTAAGGAAACAAAATACAGAGTGATAAGTGCTATAATTCGGGTGAGGACAAAACCACCACAAAGGATGGAGCAGGGAGTGATCTTTTTGGAGGAGGTTGGAGGAAGGTGTATCAGAAGATGGCCTTATTTGGGGCGCCTGGGTGGCTTAGTCGGTTAAGCATCCGACTTTCGCTTAGGTCATGATCTCGCGGTTAGTGGGTTCGAGCCCCACGTCGGGCTGTGTGCTGACTGCCAGCTCAGAGCCTGGAGCCTGTTTCAGTCTGTGACTCCCTCTCTCTCTGACCCTTCCCTGCTCACACTGTCTCTCTCTCTCTCTCTCTCCTAGAAATAAAAAAAAAAAAGAACATGGCCTTATTTAACAGATGACACCTGGCTGAGCTCTGAAAGATGCCTTGAATTTGTCCAGGTGCACAAAATATTAATCTTCATTTGGATTAATTAAAGTTATATATCTTTTAAACTCTCCCAAACTTGGAGAGTAAAAATTAAGCAGTAATTAGAACATAGTTCAGTCTAGTAGCAGTTAAATCAGTTTGGAATATCACATCTCCAAATAATTCCTATTTGTGTTCAGACATTGACCTATAGGGGATGGTCAAGTGCAAAGCTAAGTTAGCCTCTTGGGGCTTTACTGAACCAACGTTGGCAGGGAAATCCCCAGACAGAAGATGAGAAGAACTGAGAGCTGAGAGAGAAAAGCCAGAATTCTGTCTTTGCAAGGGCTAAAGTCCCATGCATTTCCCTTGAGAAGAGGCATCAGGGAAGGATTTTAACAGCGTCTGGATGTGAGCCCCCCTCACTGCTGGGCCGTTTCTCAGAGAGTTGGTCTCCATGGGTCCCAAGATTGTGAAGAAGGGGATTCCACTGTGGCCTTCACTCAGCCTCGGGGAAGGATGTAGTTACCAGCCTCTCAAGGTAAGGAGGGTAGAGGGAAGACCACGTTGATGAGTTGTTGTGTGGTCTAGACCCTGGGGAATGGACCCATGAACCCTACTGACGTTGGGGTTCTGTGATCCTGTGAGGGTCTTCCTGGGGTGAAGTTAAAATTGGATGGGAACATTCGTACAATCTGCTGGAGTGAATTAGGTGACAGGGTTTATGCCAAATATTCTAACAAAAAATAAGTCTTCAAAACAGTTCACTACGGAGGGCGAGGGAATAGTCTGCGTCTCCCTTGAAATGTAGCTGATTTCCTAGGTTGGCTGAGAGTGTGAAGAAGTTATCCACCCTCCTTGTAGGAGGTGTCCATGCTTTGTTGGGGCACCCAGGAAATACTGTGTAATCTACTCAGTTTCTAGGTTACACACTCTATGCCTGGTTGATAGCAGATGTTCAGTGAATACTTGTTGAACGAGTGAATGTACAAATAGTCCTCTTAATTACACCCCATGAGGGAAGAAGATAGAGGGGTATGCAAAGGTCTTTATGGAAGAGGAAAGGCTTTTTCTGTGAATGTTTGCCAAGTCTTTGGAAGCGGTACTGGTACCAAAGGACTCTTCAAAGAAGATGCAACATTATTGAGAATGTATAGTTCCTGGATGAGAGGAGAGCTGGAATTCTCTGATCCAACCTTGAGGTAGCAAGGCATTATGTAGCAGCAAAGGGAGAAGAAAGCAATGAAAACAATGAAAGAGAACATTTAACTACCACAAAGCCCACAGGACTGTCATCTTCATACCATTGAAAGGACCCCAAGAGGAGGAGCAAGTTTGGGAGTGAAGAGTGGAGAGATTTCTTATTCACTCGTCAATACCTTGGGTGAAGACACCAAAGGCAAGAACAATATTTTATTTGTATAATAGATTTATTACACTTTGCATGTTCCTAAAAATAGAGTGACTTGCAATAAAACCCTAGTGACAGGAAAATCAAAATCAACTTGCACAGTAGAGAAGACAAGAGAGAAATAGAAATGGAGTTATTGGAGTTGAGGAATGATAAGCAGTTGAATACAAAACTTGGTTTTGGGCTTCCTAGCAGCTAAGACAAAAAAGGAAACATGAATTATGTAGCTTCAATAGTCAAGTGGGATGACATATATTTAATTAAGAGAGAAATGTGTGTGTCTGGCCAGGGTTGTGGGGAATGGGTTGTGAATTCACGTTAGTCTAAGGAATGAGAATGAGAATTAGAATTCCTTATCCAAGGAATGTTGAACATCCTCTCTGTGATCAACATGATTGTGCAGTGCAGTGGGATTCATTATAGTTTTTAAGACATTCCACAGAGAGAATCTTTTATTCTTAAACTTCTCTGAAAACCTGATGATGTTCTGAAGAAAATTTTGAGGGATACTGGAGGTAGTGTGCTTGAGAGATGTGGCTTCCAAGAGCTATGACTAATGCCCAGAGTTATAGCTTTGAGAAACACGTTCATTAAATTTGTAGATGACAGGGGAGCGAAATTGATTACTCACTGGAGTAAAGAATTGAAATTCTCTGTATGATCTTGATGGACTAGAATGATAAGTTAAATCTAAAGGGTTTAATTTAAGAAGAGATGAGGATAAAGGAAAAATGAGAGGAGAAGGAAAGGAAGGGAAAGGAAAGGGAAGGGAAGGGAAGGAAAAGAAAGGAAAGGAAAGGAGGGAGAGAGGAAGAGAGGAAGGGAGGTTCACAACAATAAACTCAGCCTGTAAATGGATGTGAATCCTCGTTCCAACAAAGACTGTATAACTAGGGGTGTGTTAGGGAACTTCCGTTTCCTCACCTCTCAAACAAGAATTCTAAAAATCAATGAAACTTTTATAATTGAAACAATAAACACACATTTTTGGAAGGAAATTTAAAAAGTGGAGAAAATCATGAAGAAAACAGTAATCACCTGTTTTTCTAAAAAACACTGAGTTTACTGTCCTTCTTTATATTGGTCGCATAATTTGTTCATGCGATGCATAGTCTTGCCTCATTGTTTTCTTCATTTAATGTTTTATTTTGAGCATCTTCTCACCTTATTAAACCTCTTAATTATAACAATTTTAATGGCAATATAGTAGTTCATCATATGAATATATGTCAAGTGACTGAAACATCACTTTTGTAAGTGCTGATTTATTTTTGAAAGAGAGAGAGAGAGGGAGAGAGAGAGAGTGTGTGCATGAGCGGGGGGAGAGGTGTGGGGGGCGGACAGAGAATCTAAAGTGGGCTCTGGGCTGACAGCAGCGAGCCTGATGTGGGACTCAAACTTGTGAACTGCGAGATCATGACCTGAGCCGAAGTCAGACGCTCAACCAACTGAGCCACCCGGGTGCCCCAAAACGTTACTTTTTGTTAAGCATTTGTTTTGTCTCCTTATAAAAAATTATTAAGGCCCACTGCACACATCTTTGTGCATTTGGCTCCATATGCCAGGTTATTTCCTTAGGGTAGATCCTTTAATGTTGAGAGTACATTTAAAAAAATTTTTTTTCAATGTTTATTTTTGAGAGACAAAACGCCAGTGTGGGAGGGTCAGAGAGAGAGAGAGAGAGAGAGAGAGAATTTGAAGCAGGCTTCAGGCTCTGGGCTGTCAGTGCAGAGCCCAGCATGGAGTTCAAACCCACAAACTGTGAGATCATGACCTATGCTGAAGTCGGTTGCTTAACCGACTAAACCACCCAGGTGCCCCTACATCTTTTTTTTTACATTTATGTAATTATTTTGAAGGAGAGAGAGTGCAGAAGTGAGAATGGGGGAGGTACAGACAGCAAGGGAGAGAGAATCCCAAGCAGACTCTGCACTGTCAGCACAGAGCCCGATATGGGATTCAGTCCCACGAACCATGAGATCATGACCTGAGCCAAAATCAAGAGTCAGACGCTTAACCGACTGAGCCATCCAGGCACCACCAATGCATGTGACATCTTAAATCACTTCTTGAAGACACTGATTATCTCTCCAGAAAGGATAAGCCTCTTCAGAATCAGAGTGCTAAAACGAAGATTACTATTTCTACTTCAAAAGTACGAAGTATCAGTCACTGCATTGATAGGGCCTCAGTAAATCTCCAGTGTTCATGTCAATACAGATTACACAGTGCCTGACGCTGTGCTAGGTCCTGGGCATTAGTACAGAATGGGACCCCATTGTCCCTGCTCTCATGGAGCTTACAGTCCAAGGAGGGGAGTGAAATACAAAGCGAACCCAGAGGCAAACACATCATTCAAGGAAAGGTGAGACCCCTGGTTATAGATAATCGTTCTTTTTCTTATAAATGTTTGCCCCACACCCTCCTACACTGTTGGTGGGAATGTAAACTGGTGCAGCCCCTCTGGAAAACAGTGTGGAGTTTCCTCAGGAAACTAACAATAGAACTCCCCTAGGACCCAGCAATAGCACTGCTAGGAATTTACCCAAGGGATACAGAATGTTGATGCATAGGAGCACATGTACCCCAATGTTCATTTAGCACTCTCCACAATAGCTAAAACCTGGAAAGAGCCTAAGTGTCCATCAACAGATGAATGGATCAAGAAGATGTGGTTTATCTATACCATGGAATACTACATGGCAATGAGAAACAATGAAATCTGGCCATGTGTAGCAACATGGATGGACCTTGAGGGTGTTATGCTGAGTGAAATAAGTCAGGCAGAGAAGGACAGCTACCATATGTTTACACGTTTAGGTGGATTAGGAGGGACTTAACAGAGGACCATGGGGGAGAAGAAGGGGAGAAATGGTGGGGGAAAGGGAGAGAAGCAAACCATGAGAGACTCTTGAATGCTGAGAACAAACTGAGGACTCATGGATGTGGGGGGTGGGGAGGGGAGAGATGGGCATGGAGGAGGGCACTTGTGGGGATGAGCACTGGGTGTTATATGGAAATCAACTTGACAATAAACTATTTTTTTTTTTAAAAGTAAGTGTTTGCCCCATTAGTGTTTAACTCATGGAGATCAAATATTTGGGGTGAAGGATGTGCTGTCCATCCTCACTTGCTGTGCATAGATAGAAAGACAGGCAGGTATGTGCTTTTAATGTTGCCTCAGAAAAGGAATTAACATTTTTAAGGAATAAAACTCTCAGAAAGTTCCAGATGAAAAATTTCCTACCATGATTCCAGCCATCTTCTAGCCCTCCTACCCCACATGAGGCTGCGCCAAACAGATGACCCGTTCAGGGGCAGATGCATTTAGGAAAGGAAAACACTTTACTTCCAAAGCATGCGGGGAGTCAGACATTAAAAAGACTGGCTTGTCAGACATAAAAACCTAACAAATACTCAAAGGATAAAATTGCACATCACCAAGGATATAAGGTTGTATTATTCTGTTTATGATGGAAAACAACATTCTTACATGATTATCATATTTTCAGAAGTCATGATACATCTTTAGACATCAGCATAGCAAAAATAAACAAGAAATGCATTCTTTTGGGCATCCATAACCCAGTCAGGATCATCTGTTTTCATTTAACTCAGGTTGCAGGGTGGTCCCCCCTTTCTACTGTGGCATTGTGAACTGCTTAATCATTGGAAGAAGGGCAAATTGTCAGTTTTATGTTTCTGCAGGAGATGTGATATGGGGTGTGTGTGTGTGTGTGTGTGTGTGTGTGTGTGTGTGTGTGTGTTGAAGGGGTGGGATAAACACCCCGCTGAACTTCAAGCTACCCTTCATTCTTTATGCTACTTCAGTGAGAGTCGGTAGCTGTCATTGGCCAAACTGAACCAGAAACCACAGGGGAGGGTGACTGGCTAATGCAATTCTTAGTCATTAGCCTCCCATGGGGCAGAGCAGGGTGGAGAGTGGATGTAGGGAGCAGATCCAGAACAGCCAGGAACACTTTCCTTTTGCAAACTCACTAAGAGGAAGAGTAGTCTCTGAAAGTGATGGAAGTGGAAAAGGGGGAAAGTGGCAAAAAGATGGAAAAGGGTCTAGAGAGGTAGGAAGGGAGTCCGGGCAGAACAGCATTACAAAGGCTACAGGTGGGGAATTTCAAGGAGAATGGAGTAGCCGATGGCTTTGAATGCGATGCAGATCAAGTCGTAAGTAGCTGTTGGACTCAATGATGTGGACGTCATTGGTGACCTTCATTAGAGCGGTTTCAGGAGTAAGATGGAAACTGGCTTGCCCAGGCTGAAGAGTAGGAAATAGTCATAATGGGAAGGAGCTAGGGAGCCATTAGAGGGTCATGTCAGATGGAGGGATGTGTTATAGGTCCTATGCTATAGTTTCAGCACTAGCGAGATGGAGGATCAATTGCCTCCAAGTGGCTTCTGTTATTTTTTGCTGTGAAGCTGGAGGCTGGGTCATCCACTGCTAGTGAGGAAGGAGGTAGCAGAAGACAAGACTTGAAGAGACCAGAGAAATTTGCACTAGTCTTGGAGGGGACCAGAAGGAGGAGCTCACTAGGGGACTGGGGCCAGTGCTGGGGTTGATAATGCCCCTTTGTTGGGGCCCCGCTCAGTAGGATTTTGCAATCTTGAGTCCCGTTCAGCCTGGAAAAAGTATGTTGGCTATTATAGAAGGTAATGGAGTTGACAAAAGGTCAAGGAGCCACAGATGGTGGTAATATTGGCAAAAGACTAATGGAAGATATGAACCATAGGTCTTGGTTGGGTAAGGAAGGGAGCAAAGCCCAAAGGAGGCTTATTTGGGGGAAATGGAGGCATCGAGGTGGTCTTGATGAGGTAGAAGAAGAGAAGTATTCCTGATTATTGCTCACACTCATGAAGAGTTCACCAGGGCCCAGACACATTTACTTCTGGCAACATTCCTAAGAGTTATGTCCTATTGTCATCTTTATAGATAGAGAAATTGAAGCAGAAAACATATCAAGTTGCTCTAGGTCATACTCTTGGTCAATGGCAGATCAGGGATTAGAACCTAGATGGTCTAACCCCAGAGGCTGTGCCCTTGAGAACCAGGCAAGGGATGAGGGCATAGAGGAATTTGTGGTCCGAGTATGGTATTCTGTGATTTAAGAGTTCAGCTCTGACTTGAACGGATGCTTACACACCTATGTTCATGGCAGCGTTGTTCACAATAGACAAAAGGTGGAAACAATCCAAGTGTCTGTGAACAGATGAATGGATGAGCAAAATGTGATATTTACACACAATGGAATACTGTTCAGCTATAAAAAATTAAGGATATCTGACATATACGACCACATGGATGGCCCTTGAAAGCATTATGCTGAGTAAAATAATCCTGATACAGAAGGACAAATACCGTGTGATTCTGCTTACATGAGGTGCCTAGGATAGGCAAACTTATAGAGACAGAAATCAGGATAGAGGTAACTGGGATTTGGGAGGATGGCATGTGGGAAGTTATTGTCTAGCGGGTACAGAGTTTTTGTTGGGGATGATAAAAAAAGTTTTGGTTATGGATAGAGGTGATGGTTACACAACATGGTGGATGTATTTAATGCCCCTGAATCATACATTTACATATGGCTGAACTTAGAAATATTATACATGTATATTTTACCACAACTAAAAAAAAAAGATTTCTGTGGTGAACTACTTCTGGGTGATTACAACAAAAAGTCTGATTTAGAGGCGAGTTGCTGAGTGTAGACAGGAGGTAGAGATGGTTGGGGTTGAGATCAAGAAAGGGAGAGGCCAAGGGTTGAATGGGTCACCCGGTGGGAGCTCTGATCTTGCTATTTCTCTCTCCTCAGGGGGGCAGCACCGTGTCACCCGCAGGTTCAGTGCACTGAGTACATGGAGGCTACAAATCAGACTGGGATGATTCGCTTCCACTTCCGCCCCTTCTCCAAACTCCCCGAGGTGCAGATGCTGATCTTTGCGGCCTTCCTCATCATGTACCTGGTCAGCATCGGCGGCAACGGCTCCATTTCTCTCATCATCTGGATCAACCATTCCCTGCACACCCCCATGTGCTTCTTCTTGGCCAGCCTGGCGGCTCTGGAGATCTGCTACTCCTCCACCATTGCCCCTCTGACTCTGGCCAGCGTCCTGTCCGCGGAGAGAGCCCTCATCTCCCTGCCTGGCTGTGGTGCCCAGATGTTCTTCTTCATCTTCCTGGGCAGCGCTGACTGCATTCTACTAGCCGTCATGGCCTATGACAGGTTTGTGGCCATCTGTCACCCTTTGCGTTACACCCTCATGATGAGCTGGCCGTTGTGCGTCCAGCTGGCCTTGGGGTCTCTGGTGCTGGCGTTCATCTTGGCCATGCAGCTGACTGTGCTCATCTTCCAACTCCCCTTCTGCCGCAGCAAGGAAATCAGCCTGTTCTATTGCGATGTCCTCCCTGTATTGAGACTGGCCTGTGCAGATACCTGGGTCCACGAGGCCATTCTGTTTGTGGTCAGCCTCACCGTCCTCACCGTCCCCTTCCTGCTTATCGCCCTCTCCTACGTCTTCATCGTGGCCGCCATCTTGAAGATCCGCTCCGCAGAGGGGAGGCACAGGGCCTTCTCCACCTGCTCCTCCCACCTGACTGTGGTCCTGCTCCAGTACGGGTGTGGAAGCCTCGTCTACTTGTGCCCCAGCTCCAAGTACTCTCCAGAGAGGGGCCAGGTGGTGTCTGTGGTTTACACATTCATCACCCCGGTGCTGAACCCCTTGATCTACAGCATGAGAAACAGAGAGCTTAAGGATGCTTTGAAGAAAACAATGATGAGGCTCCTATTGTCCTAAACCCAGTGAACGCTCCAGACAACATTGCTGGGAAGGAACCAGTGAGTATGTCTTCTGAAAGACGAGGAGATGGGGGCTAAGAGGTCGTTGGTTTTATACGGTTACTTCTTCCTGGTTATATTATTTTTGAAAAGTACTTTTTCTTTTCTCAGCCTTGGATCCTTCATCTCTAAGATGGGGATTAAAATGCCCACCAGACTTAAATTCTGGGGTCGTTTTGGATGTAATGAGATACATTAAGTGAAAATACATGGTGACTTTTAAAGGGAGATACAGGGGCACCTGGGTGGCTTAGTCGGTTAAGCGTCCGACTTTCGCTTAGGTCATGATCTCGCGGTTCATGGGTTCGAGCCCGGCGTCGGGCTCTGTACTGACTGCCAGCTCAGAGCCTGGAGCCTGTTTCAGTCTGTGACTCCCTCTCTCTCTGACCCTCCTCTCCTCACGCTGTGTCTCTCTCTCTCTCTCCTAGAAATAAATAAAAACATTAAAAAAAAATAAATCTTTAAAGGGAGATACAGGTGCCTGGGTGGCTCAGTTGGTTAAGCGTCTCACTTCCACTCAGGTCATGTTCAGGTCATGATCTCATGGTTTTTGGGTTCGAGCCCCGCATCAGGCTCTGTGCTGACAGCTCAGAGCCTGGAGTCTGCTTCGGATTCTGTGTCTTCTCTCTCTACTTCTTCCCTGCTCATGCTCTGTCTCTCTCTGGCTGTCAAAAATAAATAAATGTTAAAAAAAATTGTTTTTTAAAAGATAAAGGGAAATACAGCAGGAATGTTGTTATTACTTATCCTCACCATTACACATAAAGTCTGTGTCTGGTTCCCAAGTTCTTGGCGGGGGTAAGAGCCAAGAAAAGGATGCAAATCCAACCGGGACCATCGGAACCACGCTCTCCTGATTCCAGCAGTGCAAATGCTGAGTTCATGCCTTGTTGAATTCTTTCATCCTCAATTCCCTTCCAGGGAAAGGCGACGGGGAAAGCCCTGGAGTTTAAAGGTTGTGTTTCTTTTTTTTCTTTTTTTTAAAAAAAAAATTTTTTTAAATGTTTTATTTATTTTTAGGAGAGAGAGAGAGACAGCGTGAGCAAGGGAGGGTCAGAGAGAGAGGGAGTCACAAGCTGAAACAGGCTCCAGGCTCTGAGCTGGCAGTCAGCACAGAGCCCGACGCAGGGCTCGAACCCACGAACTGCGAGATCATGACCTAAGTGAAAGTCGGACGCTTAACCGACTAAGCCACCCAGGCGCCCCTAAAGGTTGTGTTTCTTATTTCTGACCTGTATACCCAGAGCGGATCTGTCTCCATCTCAATCTCTGACTCTGCGTTAGTTCTTCGTCTGCGTCTAACTCACTCTCCTCGTGCCCATAGGGTCTCCTCCCGCTGTTTTCTTTCAGACACACACACACACACACACACACACACACACTCACACATTCACCCATCTCACATTTCTATCCTTCGCTAGTTTCTATGTACTCCGCCCCCCTCCCCCCCACGCCAGCCTGCACACCACCCATGAGGGTGGAGACCTCATGAACAGGATTAGATTTTTATAAAAGAGAGAGACCGCACAGAGGTCCCTGGCCCCGTCCGCCATGTGAGGATACAAGAAATCTGACAAGAAATCTGACTTGGAAGATACAAGAAATGGTGACTCAGCCACCATTGACCTCAGACTTCCAGCCTGCAGAATTCTGAGAAATAAATTTCTGTTGTTTACAAAGCCCCCCAGTCTGTGTACTTTGTTATGGCAGCCTGGCAGCCCGCACGGAGGGAGACACGGACAAAGACACTAAGTATACACAATATGCCCAAATGAGCAAGCATGGGAGGGGCACAGAGAGAGAGAGAGAGAGAGAGAGAGAGAGAATCTTAAGCAGTTCCATGCTCAGTGCAGAGCTCAACTTGGGGCTCCATCCCACAACCCTGGGATCATAACCTGAGCCGAAGTCAAGAGTTGGGTTTTAACCGACTGAGCCACCCAGGAGCCCCAGAAAGATTACTTTTTAAATTGAGCCTCTCTGAGTAGGAGAGGGGTAATGGTCCAGATCTGGATTCAGGCAGAGCAAAGCTAGTTCTGTGAAGACAAACGCTGGCTGGACACAATGAGGGAAAGGGACGCTAACGTGGCTGTGAGCAGGAGGGCCATTGTTTCAGAAAGATCCCTGTCTCAGGGTAATGGTGTCAGAGCACAGATGGTGTATTGTCTTTTTGTGGGGTGAGAGAAGTTCATTTATTCCTCTACTTGTTGAATAGAGAATGATTTATTGGGGCACTGGGCTGGCTCAGTTGGGGGAGCATGCAACTCTTGATCTTAGGTTGTGAGTTCAAGCCCCCTGTTGGGTGTGGAGCTTACTTAAAAAAATAGTGAATGATTTCTTCATTCAACAACATTTAAAAAGACAGTAAACAACTATTTATTGAACTCTATGTACCTACCAGTGGTAGGTGGAGCAAGAAATGGAAAGGTAAGAGGCAGCTCCTGCCTTGAAAGAAGTTACGTCTAGTGACATTTAAGAACACCAGTCGGGGCACCTGGGTGGCTCAGTCAGTTAAGTGTCCAATTCTTGATTTTGGCTCAGGTCGTGATCACACAGTTTGTGGGATCAAGTCTCACACTGGGCTCCAAACTGACAGTGTGGAGCCTGCTTGGGATTCTCTCTCTGCCCTTCCCCTCCCAAAATAAATAAATAAACTTAAAAAAGAAAAAGAACACAAAACATGATAGCCCAAGGGCACGTGATACCACGCTATGAGCTTCCGGAGGAGGGACAGCGAAGGGAATCAAGGCAAGTTTGACGAGGCAGGTGGCATTTGACCTTCACCGTGCAGGTGTCCAGACCTGTGTGCAAAGAGGAACAGGGCAGGCATTTCTGAAGGGGGAAATTGTTAGAAGGACAAAGAATGAGCTCTTTGTGTCTCTGTTTCCTTATCTGGAAAGGCATAAAAAGTCTGCTACATTTTCTTTCATCTTTTTTTCTGAAAATCTATCACAGGCTTAAAAGGCAGAGGCCATGACCCGAAATTCACATTACAAGGAGCTGAAATGTTCCCGTCTTCCTTTGAAGACGGGAACCCAAAAGGACCTTGTTTGGCTCACTTACAGACACTCGCCTTGTTGAATAATAGGTGTTTGGGGGAAATGAACTTTATATGGTCAAACAAGTGTGAAGATGACTGTGCCTATCAAACCTCAACTCCTATCAAACCTCAACCCATTACTGCAGGTTCACTCAGTGCCTATAATGTGCAAATGTGCAGTCATGCTTCTAAGGTGAGGGATGTGTTTCTTTATGCTTTCCAAGCTCTGTCACCACTAAACTCCTCTATTCCTTGGAGTATCTTATGAAACCTTTTATCCTGTTGAACCTATGTTGGAAGAAGCCGCCTTAGCTGATGCTGACTCAGTACGAAGGGTGTTTCACTAGTGATGGTAATATTCCAGGCACTTTTCAATTCCCCATCATGCTTCTTGAGAAAACAAGGATAGTTATCCCATGTTAATGGGCTTCTTTTCAAGTGATTGCTGAAGGAAATTAATGATTGCTGTATATTAGCCCATGTATCGTCATAAACCCCAGGAGACTGGTGTTATTTTTATCTCTGCTTACAGATAAGGAAACTGACACACAGGGAATTTAAGTAACGTGTTCAAGGTCACACAGGCAGGACGGGCAGAACGTGGGGCTTGAAATGGATGGTGTGGTTTCAAAGTCCACGCACAAAACTGCTCTCCCAGCATGCCATCTCTGTACTATGGTAGCTTGGGGAGATCCCTTCATTTTTCTGTACTTAATCTTGTAATAAATGAGAGGAGTAATATCTACTCTACTTCCCTGAATTATTGTGAGATCTTGGGGGGTGGTGGAGAAAAGCTATAAAAGTACAATGAAAGATTCAGCGTGGCTAGTCTAATATCCAAATGGAGGGGCACTGGGCTGACTCAGTCGGTAGAGCATGGAACTCTTGATCTCAGGGTTGTGAATTCAAGCCCCATATTGGACACAGAGCCAGTTTAAAAAAAAAATTCAAATGGAGAGATATACTAGATGGCTCATTTTTAAAGTTATATTTTACTTTTTAATTTTATTTATATTTTTAAAAGATTATTTATTTTTTAGAGACCGCATGAGCAGGGGAGGGGCAGAGAGACAGGGAGACACAGAATCTGAAGCAGAACCCAGGCTCCCTGCTCGACGCGGGGCTCGAACTCACAAGCCATGAGATCATGATCTGAGCCCAAGTCCGCTACTTAATCAACTGAGCCACCCAGGTGCCTATTATGGCATTTTAAAGCCATAATTTTTCAGTTGCCTTACACCTATGCTCCACTGTGTTTATTCTATTGCTCTTTTTAAAAAAATATTTATTTTGAGAGAGAGAAAGCATGAGGGAGAGAGCATGAGGGGAGTAGGGACAAAGAGAGAGGGAGAGAGAGAGAACCCTAAGCAGGCTCCGTGCTGTCAGCATAAAGCCCGATTCAGGACTCGAACTCATGAGCTGTGATCAAGAGTTGGACGCTTAACTGACTGAGCCACCCAGGAGCCCCAAAACAGGCCTTCTGCCTCTCAAAGTTAACAGCAGGCCTCTGTGGGGGAGGCTTCTTTCACCAAGCTCTTCTTAGTAGCACTTTGTACTTTAGGGTTCCAGGGATCGAAGAGTTTGTATAAACAGAAAAACAAATGTATAAGGTTCAGATTGTTTACATTGTCAAATCAGAGGCGTAGGTAAATGGCACATGGAGGTTCGCACTGTGAAAACGTGCGAACAATGTGATAGAAGACATCTTTGTGAATAAAACACAAAGGTTTTATTTTACTTATTTATTATTATTTTTTTTACAGTTATTTATTTTTGAGAGACAGAGACAAGACAGAGCACAAGCAAGGGAGGGGCAGAGAGAGAGGGAGACACAGAATCTGAAACAGGCTCCAGGCTCCGAGCTGTCAGCAGAGCCCGACGTGGGGCTTGAACTCACAGACCGTGAGATCATGGCCTGAGCATTTGCATTCCACCTACCTCATAGTAGCCCTGGAACGTGAATAATATTGGTTTGTTGCTCTTAAGCTCCTGGTCTAGCCAGGGACACAGATGGGTAAGCAGCTAGGTACAAGGCAACACAGGGTGTGCTTTATCTATTTAAGTTTATTTGAGAGAGTGTGCATGTGTGAATGGGGGAAGGGCAGAGAGAAAGAGAGGGAGGGAGAGAATTCCAAGCAGGCTCTGCACTGCCAGTGCAGAGCCCAATGTGGGGCTTGAACTCACAAACCATGGAGATCATGACCTGCGCTGAAGTCGGATGCTTAACAACGGAACCAGGGTGTACTTTATTTTTTTTTTTATTTTTTATTTTTTTTCTAGGAGACAGAGAGAGAGACAGCGTGAGCAGGGGAGGGTCAGAGAGAGAGGGAGTCACAGACTGAAACAGGCTCCAGGCTCTTGAGCTGGCAGTCAGCACGGAGCCCGACGCGGGGCTCGAACCCACGAACCGCGAGATCATGACCTAAGCGAAAGTCGGCCGCTTAACCGACTAAGCCACCCAGGCGCCCCCAGGGTGTACTTTAAAAAGAGGTCTGAACAAGTTCTCTTGGGGGCAGCCAGGCAGAGGGGCCAAGGGGTCACCTAAGTGAACCAGAAGTTTAGGTCTTGAAGGGGGAGGATGGATCCGTTAGACATGAAAAGGATTAAGGGCCTATTAGGCAGAGGTAGGTGGGAAATCCTTGGCGCATCTGGCTCAGAGAAGAGGTGGGCATTTGGTGAGGCTGATGAGGGGCTGTGTGTGTCATGGAGCTCAGGGGCCAGGGCTCAGGCCTCATGAGAGTTTTAAAGAAAGCCTGACATCTTTAACCTTCAAGGGGAAGCCATGACAAAAGAAGTCTGCTGATGTTTTTTCTCTTGGGTTCCTGGATTCCAGCTGGAGTTAAGAGGGCTTTCTGCACTATTTTCAATATTTTAAAAAGTTTAAGGGAAATGATACAGTCATTTCTGTTATGGCCCCCTAGGCTAACCAAAAGGTTATTTTATTTTTTCTTCTTGGAAATAACTCATAGGAAGTGTCTTTTTGTTTTCCCAGTTTTATTGAGATATAATTCACATGTGACATGGTATTAGTTTAAGGTTACAGTGTGACTAGATATACATATAAACAGACAGCAAAATGATCGCCACGGTAAGTTATCATCTATCACCTCACATAGTTACAAATTTTTTTTCCGTAATGAGATCTTTTAAGCCTACCATCTTAGCGACTTTCAAACGCACAGTACATTCTTGATAACTCCAGTCACCATGTTCTACGTTATGTCCCCCAGGACTTATACCTGGAAGTTTGTATCTTTTGACCTCCACCATTTTGCCTCCCTTCACCCCTCTGGCAACTACCACTGTTCTCTGAATCTATGAGTCTGAAGAATCCAAATTTCTGATTCCCCAGTAAATATATTTTGTTAAGGATATGGAATCTTTTCAAACAGGAAATCCACGAAAGCAAACAAAGACTAGAGGATACTCTTGATCTTGAAGAGGTTGGGAACCACACGTTTTGATCAGCCCCCTTATTTCACAGATGAGAAAATAGGTCGTGTGGTGTTAAGTGTTAAGTTTGGTAGCAGCAATTCTGCCTACAACTCAGGCCCCCGGCTATGTGTCAGGAATCGTTCTCCAGCCCCATAGCAACTCTCTCTTCATGGAAAGCCCATCTAGTGAAGGACACATCACATTTCTCAAATGTCTGAACAAAGGCAAGGAGCAATACACAGTGGTGGAAATTACAGGGAGGGAAACTTTTGTTTTGTAGAGCAAGAAAATAAAAAAAATTTTTAAATCAGTTGAAACTGTTTAATGGGAAGATACTTCCTTGAGAGTATCTAGAAAAATTGTGAAACAATTAAAATGGAAGGAAAAAAAGATTACTGAGTGTCAGATGGTGTGGTAGGCCTTTCTGGATTATCTGCATTTATTTATTTATGTTATTTATTTTGAGAGACAGAGCACACGTGGGGGAGGGGCAGAGAGAAGGGGAGAGGATCTGAAGTGGGCTCTGTGCTGACAGCAGAGAGCGCAATGTGGTGAGGCAAGAACACGGAACCTTCATGAATTTGCGTGTCATCCTTGCTCAGGGGCCATGCTAATCTCTGTATCTTTCCAATCTTAGTACATGTGCTGCTCAAATGAGCACCGGGTTATCTGTTTTTATCAATGGTCTCGCCTCCTATGGTCTTGTGACTATTTTACAATTCTGTAAATTGAAGAAAACTGCTAGTAAGGCAAATAGTTCTTCTCCACAGAGACAGAAATAAAATCTTTCTGATCGAGGTGCCATTGACCTCCTCCCACCCCCAGAAGCCGGTTTTGCATTTCACATGTTCATTTCAGCATTCCTGATTGCCTGTCTTTTAAGTGTCTGTTTTTGGGGTCCTTCTGTGGACAGGTTACTGAAACTTTACTCGTTCCCTCATTAATTAATGAGTCAAATAAAATCTTTGATGTGTGTTCACTCTGTAGTTGTCTAAGAGTCATGATTTAAAAAAAATTTTTTTAACGTTTTATTTGTTTCTAGGAGAGAGAGAGAGAGAGAGAGAGAGAGAGAGAGACAGCGTGAGCAGGGGAGGGTCAGAGAGACAGGGAGTCACAGACTCTGAAACAGTCTCCAGGCTCCGAGCTGGCAGTCAGCACAGAGCCCGACGCAGGCCCGAACCCACGAACCGCGAGATCATGACCTAAGGGAAAGTCAGACGCTTAACCGATTAAGCCACCCAGGCGCCCCATGATTTTTTTCTTTTTGAAAACAATTCTCTTTAACTAGGTCTTGGATGTTCCATTCCTGGATGTGTTCAGGCAGGAGGTGTATGGCCATCCTTGATCCTTATTCCAGACTCCTGTGGTTCTTTCCAGACTTTAATGTAAAGAGTTGTTCACATCTCTGTTTCCCTCAGGCGACTCTCTTTTCCTGAGACGCGGGACCCAGCTAATCTGTGCGCACTAATAAAAATTTGTTAAGGGAAGGGGAGATAACGGGGCGCGATTTACTCACCTTTTCCCACTTACGGCCACCAGGGGGCGCAGAAGCCTTCCTTTACTAACGTAGGGAACCCACCTAGGGAACGCCCGGGGTGGAAGGAAGTGTAGCCCGAAGGCAGGATCAGGGATGAGAATCAGAGTTCATCCAGCCCGACCGCTTTGCGACCGTATCTTTATGGGAGGCGATGAAGTCAGCCTGGAGCACGCACTGAGATCGCAGAAGAGGGCAAAGTTCTGTTAGAATTACGAAAATATTTACAGCCTTTTAGCCTGAATACATAAAGCCCATTCTTGTCGTGACGTGAGAATTCAGTCCTCGAAAGGCCAGCCCCACTTACCGAGCGCCGCCCTCTGCTGGGTAGGTCACTGGTTCCCAAGGAGGAAGACGAACCGGGAAGAGGGAAGAAAGGGTGGGGAGAGACGGCGCAAAGACCCCGCCCACCTTTCCGGCCGACCTATCCTACCCGGGAGTCTACACCGCGTAGGAACCGAGCCGGCTTCAGCTTTGCAAATAGATCTCCATACAGCCGTCTCCATCTTACCACCCCGGCTCTTTGCGGTGCGAACCAGACCCCGCCGGAAACGGAGTCCCCTAGCGAAACCGCGACTCCCGGAGTCGTACAGATGATTAGCGGCAGGTGCCGACTCCAACGCTGGACTGCTCCCGTTTCTCGGAGCGGTCGCGATGGCCACCAGCGTCAAATGCAAAGTCTTCGCCCCCGCCCCGTCGCGCCCCCAGCGGCACCCCGCAGTCCCCGGGACTGCCAGCTCCGTCCGTCGCAGCGCCCTTCCGAGGGGGGCGGGCCTGACCCTCCCTCCCACCTGCTAGGCGCACAGCGCGTCGCCAGAGTCCTCCGTCCCCAGATCAGCGTGCGGCCGGGCGCGGCACAGTCCGGTGCGGCCCTGAGCGGCCCTGAGCGGCCGTCCGGCGGAGAGGAGGGGCTCCCCCAGGGGCCGCCCTTCTCTCCCGCCCCACCCCCTCCCCCCGCCCCAGCCCGCGCCGGGGCCGCCGGGGCGGAGGGCCCTTTAAGGAGGAGCGCGGGGCGCGGCGCAGGTGAGGGGCGGGCCCGCCGGGCGGATCTGCGCTGAGCGCCGGCGCCCGCCCGGGAGCCGGATTTGGAGCGCGCGGCGCCGGCGGGGCCGCAGGGGGCGGCGCGGCGGAGCCTCCCGTGGCCTCGGACGCTCCTCCTAGCCCGCGGCCGCCGCTCGCCTCCGTCAGCGCCTCCAGCTCCTTCGGCCCGGCCGGCCGGCCGCCACTTCCGGCCGCTCACCTGGGACGCACTCACCTGGGACGCGCTCACCTGGGACGCGCTCACCTGCCTCCGGGCGCCTGGGCAGCAGGATGAAGGACCGGCTGGAGCAGCTGAAGGCCGTGAGTCCCGCCGCCCCCGGGGACTGTCGGGCCGGGGCAGCCGCTGCGCAGGAGAGGGCCTTCCCTTTGCTTCCCAAATCCGGGCTAGGGAGGGGCGGATCCCCGCGCCAGGCTTGCGCCCCTGGAGTTCCAGCCGCATCCGCGCCCCCTCCGCACCCCCTCCCCTCCTCTTCGGAGTCATGTGCCGGTGATTCATCCCTGGGCTGCGATTTCCTTGGATGCCTCCTTCCCTCCCCCCCAAGCTGGACAGTGTCAGACCAGAGGTGGGGGCTGCTTGAGCCCAGAGGGGTTCTCTGTGAGGTCAGGGGTCACCTCCACCGGCCTGCTGCCTGGCACTGTGCCCAGGATCAGCCGCCTCCTACCCACCCCTTGTCTCCCTTCGGGGTGGGGGTGGGGGCGCCGAGTCCGGCTGCCCCTCCCCCAGGGCCTGCTCAGAGCTCCTGGGTGACCTCTTGAGCTGTGAGCTGGTCACGTGCCAGGATGGGCCCAGCACCTCACCATCCCGAGGTCTATAATTATTAATTTCTCCTTCATCCCCCGGGCAGCTGTGGTCAGGGGCAAAGGATCTGAATGAAGGGAGACTGCTTCCAGCCCAGCCGCACAAAAGTTGTAAAACCTCCAGCTACTTAGTCTTTTGAGACTGTGTTTCCTTATCTGTCAAACGGGGATGATCATCCCTTGGAGATTTGTTATGAGATCAAATGACATAATGGGACTTGATACAGAGAATGGTTAAAGCGTGGGCTTTTTGAGTCATTGACTCACTCAACAAATAATTACTGAGTACATTCTATGGGGCAGGGCCAGTGCTAAGCCCTGGGGATTGCTGAGACACAGACTCTGTCTCTATGGAATTTTAAAATGTAGCCTTTGATAGATACAAAGCAGTCTCTCTTCCTGGGAGCTTGTGAGAAGCATGAAGCTTCGCCCCAGCCTGCACCTACAAAATCAGTCTGATTGCTCTCCAGTCTCCCCAGGGGATGCAGGAACGCATGGATGTTTGGGAAGCATGAGGATGAAGAGAACGCAGGTTGCCTCTTGGCTGCACCGCTTACTGGCTGTCCCTCCACCTCTGAGCCCAAGTTTTTTTTTTTTTTCTCCCTAGAGAGAGAGAGAGAGAGAGAGAGAGACAGCGTGAGCAGGGGAGGGTCAGAGAGAGAGAGGGAGTCACAGACTGAAACAGGCTCCAGGCTCTGAGCTGGCAGTCAGCCCGACGCGGGGCTCGAACCCACGAACCGCGAGATCATGACCTAAGCGAAAGTCGGACGCTTAACCGACTAAGCCACCCAGGCGCCCCTCTGAGCCTAAGTTTTGACGTCTGTGAAGTGCATGGTTATGAGGACTAAAAGCAAGGGAGCACACGGAGTTCTTTGCAAGATGCAGGGCACGTGTAGGATTAATAGCTGGTTAAATACTCTGCCGATGGCTGTAAAAGCTCTTTGGGCAGAAATACAGGTCTGGTACAGGCACTGCTGCTGAGATGCTGTGACAGTCACTTTTCTTTCTCTTGCCTTATCCTGGATAAGACCTTTGACCTGCTCTGGGTCATAACGCTGTAGAGGAGGTGAGGATGATGGGGAAGTTGAGAGAAGAAAGAGGGCAGCTGCAGATGTGGGCGGGAGGGGGGCGGGAGCCTCCCCGCCTCCTGCTTTCTCTATGTCATCAGAGCTTCATAACATCCCCTTTATGGACAGGGCAGATTTTTATTGCCCCTATTATTTTTTTTTTTTATACAAGAGGCAAGTAGAGCTCAGCTTGGGTAGGAGGGGTGTCGCAGGTCCCAGAGCTGGTCATGGGCACAGCCCGATGGGGAACCCAGTCTCCTGATGCTGTCCACTGTACTCCTTCCCTGAGGCTCGCTGGTTGGGGAGGCAGAAAGGAAAGAGGAACGTGGTTTTGAAGATCTTTCTGTATCAGCCAGCACATCCAGCAATTACAAAACAGTGCGGAACTGAACAGCAGGCGCAGGCGACTCCCTTCCTTGTGTTAGGAAATCCATTTCCAGAGGAAGATAGCCCACAGCCCCTTTCGAACCCACTGTCAACAAATAGCAAAGAGCCTTGAATTCAGAGCATCAGTTCAGTTTGCCAGGAAAGCCAAGCAAGTCCCTTGGCTTCCTCAAGCCTCAGTATTACCCTCCGGGCAGGGCTTTGCCTCTGGGGGAGGGGAAAGCCATTCTGGAGACTGGGCACTTGTGGGCTGCTGTTCTGAAATCACAGGTTTTGGAGTAAGGACATGGCTGGTGGTGCCCAGCAAAGGGGACCAGGCTACAGGTTCAGAGGTTCTGATGGTTGCCTTGTTTTCCACTTTGTACCCTTTACCTCTCTGCTTCTCCCTTCCCCTTTTGTAAAACAAGAAGTTTGGTTTATCTCAGAAGTCCCTTCTGGCAATACTGATGTTTTCCACGTAGACCATTGTTAAAGTTTGTATGGGTTTTGGTTTCTAGTCAACCCCCCCCCTTCCCCCCGCTCACCCCCAGTCTCCCTCCAGGAGAGGGATGCCTTCACTGCAACAAGATAACCATCTCTGATTACTTTCATCAGTGAAAGACATTGGTTACCCTGTTCAAGAAGCCAGTTTCACACTGAGCAGCCTGTGTAATCTCCTCTGTGGCATCTTTCTAAAGCTTTGGGGGAGGTGAGGTGTGCAGGAGATTAGCCTTCCTCTGCTTGGATACCAGGAGTAGATGTGAAGTTGATGGGTAGAAATAAGGACTCTACACGAAAGCATTCTCAGTAGTCAGAGCTGCCCAGGGACGGACTGGGCTGGCCAGGCAGGTCGGGAACCCTCAAGCCTGGGGCGAGGCAGGAAGCTTGTGGGGTGTCGAAAGTTCTAGGAATTTGAGCGGCTCTTTGAGGGTGGAGAGGCCAACAAAGAGTTTTCAGGCCCTCATCCACCTTGAGGATGTGCGGTTCTCTAAAATGCTTTGTGTTGTGTGTGTGTGTGTGTGAGCCTGTGTTAGGCCCTGCGAAGCTCTTGGGTTTCTAGGACCGGGGTCTCAGAGTTGCACCTGTAAAGTGGGTCATCGTATCTTTCCCATAGGGCTGTTGTGGAGGTCGAATGAAATAATCCAAGATAACAATCCACCATTGTGCATGCGCGTTCCCCAACTTGACCTGCCGGGAGCACCATCCACTCTGAAGGCACATACCTTCCCAAGGCCATGGTCTTGCATGACTCATCTCTTGCATTGCCCTTCCTGGTAGGCTTCCTCAACAGTCTACTTCTTTAGGGAGTAGGACAGGCTTGCCAGGAATGCACAGTGTCTACCCTCGGCCCGTGTCACAAGCTGATTTCTTACTAGCTGAACTTTGGATCTACTGAGTCCCCACAGTTCCCATCCAGGGACCTCTTGCCTGGCTCTGTCTTCTTTTTCTTTTTTAAAATTTTTAATGTTTTTTATTTATTTCTGAGAGAGAGAGAGAGACAGTGTGAACAGGGGAGGGTCAGAGAGAGGGAGACACAGAATCTGAAGTAGGCTTCAGGCTCTGAGCTGTCAGCATAGAGCCGGACGCGGGGCTCGAACCCACGAACCATGAGATCATGACCTGAGCCAAAGTCGGACGCTCAACCAACTGAGCCACGCAGGCACCCCGCCTGGTTCTCTTTTCATTCAGCAAATGTTTACAGAGCACCTACTATGGCCTAAGTCCTGCAATAGGTGCAGGGTTATTATGGTGATTACCAGGTGATTACCTGGATGGTAGAAGTTCACAGTCACATAGGGAGATACACAAGAAGCAGAAAGTGATGATACTGTGTGGGAAGACCTTGTCGCCTGGGGACGAGATGCTAGGGAGTGCATGGTGTTGCCTAGAAGTGATACTTGAGCTCAGGTCTTGTTAAGATCAAGTACAACCTCTTCAAGGCACATAGAGTCTCCTGAGAGGCAAGGATCCTGGATTTTCTCAGCCACTCTCTCAGTGGTGAGTGCCCCACGAATTCACCACGATCAGTGCTTTTGGACTTGCATGCACTGGGGCACACTCATCCTCCTCCTTCCTGACTTCTTCCTGCTGGAGAGCACGCTAGGCAGAATGATTACATGAGGTTCTGGTCTTGAAGGGTAAATGATCATGTATGAAAAAACTTGGCAATTAAAGGTAGATAATGATAGCAGAGAAGCCAGTGATGTAGGGAAAAGAGGTCAAGAACTCTGGACCCTCTGGGGTTGGTCTACAGAGGACTGTAAAGAACGTGGGGTACACCGGCCCCTACAGGGCAAGTGCTAATAGGAATGCACTAATGAAATCAACTACCCGGGACTCTAAAAGCCTAAAAGACTTTTTATTCTTTCTGTTCTGTTTTGTGTCTTGCTGCCTCTTGAAGGGCTCCTTGGCCTCCTGCTGCATTTGATGGTCCGGATCTCTGTGGGATCAGAGGTCCTGATGTTAACCGTTAGAGTATAACCTCCTCGGAATCATGGGGCTGTACTTCTCCTTTAAAGTTTAATTCGTTTAATACATAGATATTGACGTTTAATACATAGATATTGAGCCCCTGCCGGGTGCCAGGTGCTTTGGATCCTAACCCAATCTTAACATCCTGACTTGAGAATCTCTTCATTGAGATTCCACTTAAGAACCTTTTCATTGAGATTCTGTACTTTAGTGATAAGATTTCTCACTGGTCTGTGATTTCTTCCTGGGAGGGTTGGCCCCCACCCCCGCGGGAGAGGGGAGAGCGATTTAGGTGGAGCAGACTGGGAGGCCGGGCTAAGATGAGTAACAGGGGATTGAGCAGGGATTATGGACTCATCAGGCCGAGGCCAGAAGAGAAACCGCTTGGATGAGGGAAGGGGATTAGTTTTATTTTTGTTCCTGTGAGTGAGGGGGAGGCCGGGGCCTGGCAGAAGCCGGGGTGCCCTCTCTCCCTTCCCCTACTGTCAGAATTCCTACCCATCTTCCAAAACGCATTCTTTCCCCTTATTGCCTCCTAGAATATTCTCCCTCCGTTCCAGCTGCCCATCAGGGGCCGAATATCACCTTGCAGCAAATACCTTTCTCCTATTAGGCCTGTGGGGTTTCTGTCACCATGGAGTAGGCTTGATACCACCGTCCTTTGTTTATTCAAGAGTTGGACTCTTTGCCTCCTAAGTCCTATTGTCCTTAAGGTTGATGCTTCTGGGGGCGCCTGGCTGGCTCAGTCTGTAAAGCGTGCGACTCTTGGTCTCTGGGTTTTGAGTTCAAGCCTCACATTGGGTGTAGAGGTTACCTAAAAATAAAATCTTAAGAAAAAAAAAAAAGAGTGATGGTTCTGTTCCTTGTTGTCACTGTGTCATCAACTGCAGTACAATTGATCATTTATTGAGTAGCTATGTACTATTTGATGGGTCTTGTTTTAGGTTCCCTCCATACGTTGTCTCTAATCCTTGCAACCATGCAAGGGAAGGTGGCGTTTTACATTATTCCCATTTCACAGGTAAGGAAATTGAGGCTCAGATTTGATGGAGATCCCCAGTGGGGAAAAGCTGGGATCAAGATTGAACATGTCTGTTTTTTTTGTTTTTTGTTTTTATCTCCCTGCACTTTGTTTGATCATCTGCCCATCTGCACCGCATACACCTTGATGTAGTGGCAGAAGGGATATTCCTCTGGGGCCCCAGTGCCTAGCGTTCCGCATGGTAGCTATTTACTAAATGTTTATCTGACTGGTTATTGACTAATCGACAGCGTGGCCCCTCCACATCCCTTGCTCATCGTTAGGACTCACTCTTCTCTCTCAGTTCCCTGTGGGGTGGAGATGGGCAGCGTTTACTCAGGGAGCCCTTGAATTTGCTAATGAAGCCAGAGGTCACTGGTTCCATCCTCAAGGACAAGGGTGAATGAATTCCAAGGCTCCTAGCTATTCCTAAACCCTCATGGCGGTTGCCCCATTCAGAAAGACCGTGAAGGAGAAGGTGTGGATGTCATGGTGAAAAGCTAACTATCCCATTTTTCCTCTGGAAAAATTTAATACATTTTTTTTAAATTTTAAATTTTTTTTTTTTTGAGAGAGAGAAAGTGTGAGAGCAGGAGAGGGGCAGAGAGAGAGAAAGGGAGAGAGAGAATCCCAGGCAGGATCCATGCTGTCAGCACAGAGCCCGACACGGGGCTTGAACTCACAAACAATGACATTATGACCTGAGCCAAAATCAAGAGCTGGACACTTAACTGACTGAGACACCCAGTTTCTCAACAAATCTTACATGTTTCTCAACACTCCACCCCAGGGAAGCCTCCAGACCCTGAGCTGACTGGATTTGCCATCCCATGAACTTTGTATCTTCATGACAGCAGGGGCCCGGGGTTTCAGAGGCCGCCTGCCCGGTTGTTGTCTGCTGTGTGAGGGAGCACAGACCATGCAGGCCTTGTTCCCCTTGGACTTCCCACCGCCCAGCCCACAGCGGAGAGAGCCACGCACCACACTGTCCACTGAATGAATGGGCACGTTCTGCAGACGAGCTTACTTGGGGAGCCTCTAATCCTTGAGGGGCCTTACCTGCAGCCGCTTTAATATCCGGCCTCTGCAGCTTCCTGCCCTGACCAGTCTCCACGGTCAGGTCAGCCTGTTTTCCGGCATTGGGCCATTTCCATGGCTACCTCCCCCTGATGGGAAGGCCGTCAGGACAGTTCAACCTAAGGACATCAGTGGAATGCATGCTTTTAATTTGGACGAATGTTAGACTTAAAGAAAAGTCACCAAGGCACCACAGGGAGTCCCTGCCCACCCCCACCTGGTTTCCTCCCTTCTTGACCCCTTCCATTATAATGGTACGTTTGTCAAAACCGAGGGACCGATGTTGGCACGTTACTCTTCTCTCAACTCCAGACTTGATTTCGATTCCACTCATTTCCCCATGAACGGCCCTTTCTCTGACCTGGGGTCCATTCCCGGACACCACGTTGCAGTTAGGTGTCGTGCTGTCTTAGCCTGCCCTGGCCTGTGTTGGTTCCCCAGGCTTTCCTCATTTCCATGGCCTTGTCCGTTCGTTCAACTCTTGTGTTTTCATGCTTCAGAAGTGTGTTTCCAGTGGCCGGCACTGCCCCTGGCGAGTGGTAGGTGTGGGAGGCATTGCTCCTCAGTGGTTGACAGCGAGGGCAGCCTGCTGCCCGGGCTCTGCCACTCCGGCTCTGGCAGTCACCATCTGCACCATCTCGGGCAGGGTGCCTGACGTCTTTATGCCTCAATTTTCTCAGCTGTAAGACGCGGAGGGTCCCCAGAAGATTGTAGAGATTAAATGGTATATATAAAGTGCATGCCCTAGGAGAATCCTCAGCCACTGTGGATAACATCAGTAGATGTTACCTAATATATAGTGAAGAGTTTTCTAGAAGGATCATGATGGGAGGGGGCTTGTGGCACGGGGCTGGGGCTGAGTAGAGAAGAAGAGGTTATTAGTTCTTCGTGCTGCATCCCTGAGAACTGGGGGCTGTGGGTGGTGAGCCAGGGGGTGGGGTGGGGAGGGAGAGGAAGTCAGAAAAGAGCCAAGAAAGCTGGAGTAGGGGAGGAAGAATGTCCCAGAAAGAAATCATGAGCCAATGAGAAGCCTTATCACTAAAGAACAGAATCGCAATGGACTCTCCAGGAGGAAGCAGAAGATACTCTTTCAATGTCTTTGGCTCCTGGGATGAGAGAGAAAGGAGGAGAAAGATGTGGTCTTCTTATTCCAGTGGCCTTCCTGGAGGTATCCTTTGGGTAAATTCACTCATCTTTCAAAATTTCCCTGAGGAGTCACCTTTGCACACATTATTCTATAGGCTTCCATCCTCCCCGGGCTCTGCCTTGGATTCCGGTGAGGTTGGGCGCCCGGTCTTCTAGGTGTGTGATTCCTTGTCTTAAGTGCTGTCCTCACTCACCATGTGGGGTTGTGATGACCCGTGTGGCTCTCATCAGAGACAGGGAGGTCCTGGAGAGCAGGAGCTGCTGAGTTTGGTCTATGCTTCGGCAAATGAAGGAGTGAACGGACCTTGTAGTGGGAAGGAGGCTGTGTGCATGTGGTGGCTGTTAGGAGACCCCAGCATCTCTCTACCTTAATACGCTGTGAACTCAGTGGGTTGGACCAGATAATGGTTCCATCCTGTCTTTGTTCCGTACTAGCCTTGTGATTCTGGGTGAGTTAATCTCCCTACCACAGATTCCCCATCTGTATGGACAACCCGTACCCAGAGGACATTTTTTTCCCTCCTCTTTTTTTTTTTAAGTTTATTCCTTTTGAGAGAGAGAGAGGGAAGGAGAGGGGGGTAAGGTCAGAGAAAGGGCGACAGAGAATCCCAAGGAGAGTCAATGCTGTCAGCACAGAGCCTGATGGGGGGCTTGATCCCACCATCCTGGAATCACGACCAGAGCCAAAATCAAAAGTCAGACATTTAGGTGACTGAGCCACACAGGCGCCCCTCCCTTCTCCTTTTCTTTCCATGAACTTTCATCCCTTTTTCCTGTTCCTTCTCAGACTTAGCTCAGGTCCTGAGAAGCAAAAACAGGTAGGTATTAACACGGCACCTGGGGATGAAACTTCAATGATTTTTTTTTAATTTTTTTTTTTAATTTCTAGGAGAGAGAGAGAGAGAAAGAGAGAGAGAGAGAGACAGCGTGAGCAGGGGAGGGTCAGAGAGAGAGGGAGTCACAGACTGAAAACAGGCTCCAGGCTCTGAGCTGGCAGTCAGCACAGAGCCTGACGCGGGGCCCAAACCCACGAACCACGAGATCATGACCTAAGCGAAAGTCAGACGCTCAACCGACTAAGCCACCCAGGTGCCCCAAAACTTCAATGATTTTTATATGCAATGAGCAGAATGCAAAGTCTCTTTAAACACATGTAGAAGATTGAAAAATACTGACCATGTATAAAGACATGAAGAGATGTCCAGTTGTACAGAATATTAAGTCTAGTCGGCCATGTTCCCTGACAATGGCTAACAGCCCTCGCTGGCTTACCAGCTTTGGAAATTTAAAACACCTTTCTAAATAACTCTTGGGTTTAAAAAGTCAAAATGGGGACACCTGGGTGGCTCAGTCAGTTGCGTGTCCAACTCTAGATTTGGGCTTAGGTCATGATCCCAGGCTCGTGAGATCGAGCCCCGTGTTGGGCTCTGCACTGTGTGGAGTGGAGCCTTCTTGGGATTCTCCCTGTCTCTCCTTCTGCCCCTCTTCCCTGCTCCACTCTAAAATTAACACATAAAAAAATAAAGTTAAAAAAAGAGCCAAAGTGGAAATGACAAAATATTTAGAAACGAATAATAAAAGTGGTAAATATCAACATTTGCGAGACTGTAGCAGAAGCAAAATTCAGAGAGAGCTTTTTTTCTTTAAATGCATATTCTAGAAAAAGGATTTCTTTCAAATAAATGATCTAAAGTTTCAGTTCACTTTTAGGGACTGGCGGTCACCGCCTGAGAATTGGCGTTAGAATCACACCTTTGGTAGAAACTCTCTTCAGAGGAAACAGGCCTGACTCTCTGCTTGGTGGCATTGGGCTCGGGCATTTAATCCGTACCCAGCACGCCTCTCAACGTTTCACGTGGGTTAACTAATGTACTCCTCACCACGGTTCCCTGAGCAGATTACTCATGTTCAAACGAGGGAAACCCCACGCCACAGAGAGGTTCCTTGACTTCATGTTGCAAATGAGGAAACCGTGCCACAGAGAGGTTCCCTGACTTGTCTGAGATCACACAGCTACTAAGTGGCCTAGCTGGGTTCTCAACTCAGGCTGTGGGGTGCATCAGTGTATCTCCACGTACGTGCATAGGGCTTCCAGGATTTACGTGCCCTGGTAACTTTTTTGTTCATGCGTATAGGCGAGTCCAGTTGCAATTTACTAGGCTTGCGGCATCCCCTGAAATAAGTGGGGGTGTGTTACCAGCCAGAGTGGGAGGGGCGTCTTCGGCTCGAGCCTGGAGGGGAAGAACTGGGGCCCAGGTTTCCCCAGACCTGCTTTTGCATCACCGCCTCCACCTACCAGCTGAAGCACCTCGGACGCGTGATTTCACCTAATTGAGAAGTCGCTTCGGCTGTCAACGGAAGCAGAAATGTTCATCCGTTGGGGTTGATGTGAGAGTGAAGTAATACACGTGCAGCCACAAGAGCATCTGCCACAAAACACTTGTGCTCCTGGGGAGCAGTATAGTTATGGCAGAATGCGGGGCGTGGGGTCATCAGGAACGTCGTCTCTTGTCTGGTGTCCACCTACTGGCTGGCCTTGGGCTCATCTGCCAGTGGGTCCCCACCCCTCAGTTCTTCTTTTCCCAGCAGGGCCAGTTGGGGCCCCAGATGGCTCATCGAGGAGCCCGTCTGGAAAGTAAAGGTGCAGGGCTCACTCGGGTCTCCTTCGTCAGTTTCCTCCTGATTCATCTGACAAGGGTGTTGGGGAAGATGCAGTTCAGAGGAAAGGGGAAGTGTTCCCTCGGGAGGGGGGAGGGGGGAGGGAAACCGGGGTGGGAGGGAGACTGGGTGTGTAAGTGGGGAGCAGAGAACACTGAGCACCTATTGAGAGCCGACTCGCTTACTCAGAATCCCTGGCTCTCTCTCTTTTTTTTTTTTTTTAATTTTTTTAATGTTTTATTTATTTCTAGGAGAGAGAGAGAGACAGTGAGCAGGGGAGGGTCAGAGAGAGAGGGAGTCACAGACTGAAACAGGCTCCAGGCTCTGAGCTGGCAGTCAGCACAGAGCCCGATGCGGGGCTCGAACCCACGAACCGCGAGATCATGACCTAAGCGAAAGTCGGACGCCTAACCGACTAAGCCACCCAGGCGCCCCAATCCCTGGCTCTCTTAATCGAAGAAGAGGGACTGGAAAAACCAGATGCTGGGCAGTGTGGCACAGGCATGCGTGCGTGTGTTTGCAACCCCTGTCAGTGGTGGTGGTTGTCTCTGGGAGTCCGCACACCCTCACTCTGGGGGCAGTCAGGTGGGGACAGGGCAGCGGGGATGAGGGACGGCACACACCGCTGTCTGTTTGAATTTATTGGGAGGAAATCTGGGTTTATGAAGAGGCGTCTGTGCCTCCCCCAGCAAAGAGCTGTTCCTATGTGGGGGAGGGGCCCTTGCAGGTGCCAGGGGGCCCCGCCCCCGCCAGCCACAATCCTTTAATACCCCGCTGCGGGCAGTTAAAGACCAGATGTCCCTTCCCAGTCCAGACTGCTTGCTGGCGCCTTTCCCTCACCCCGGAACATTCCAGAGAGCTCCAGGGCCTTCTGCCTTGTCCGGGGACCCCCGAGGAGCGAATTGGTGTCATCTTCATCCGGGATGGCTCCCTTTTCCTTCCTTCCTTTGTCCCTTCCTTCTGTCTTGCTGCTCTGATTTGTATGATCCTTGAGGAATTGCTGGTGATTTAAACTTATATTGCAGCAGGTTGTTTTTCTTAAAATCTCGACTGGAGGTGTAGTCTACATACGTTAACCCAGTTACAGGCATTAAGACACGGTGATCTGACAAGTCCATGCGTTATGCAGCGCTCACCACGGTGACTGTAGCTACCCTTTGTCACCGCACGATGTAATTACCCTAGTGACTATGTTCCCTATGCCATCCCTTTCATCCCCGTGACTTCCTTATTTTATAACTGGAAGTTTGCACCTGGGAAAGGAGCGGGGGGAGGGGGGATTTCTTTCTCTATTCTTTTTTTTTTTTCATGTTTGTTTTTGAGGGAGTGCAAGCCGGGGAGGGGCAGAGAGAGGGGGACAGAGGATCCAAAGCAGGTTCTGCGCTGATGTGCTGACAGCAGTGAGCCCGATGTGGGGCTCGAACTCACAAATCAGCGAGATCGTGTCCCGAGCTGAAGTGGGTTGCTCAGCCAGCTGAGCCACCCAGGCGCCCCTCTTTCTCTTCCTGGGAAGGCATCCATTTGTTTGCCGCAGTGGTTTCTTGGTGAGCTAAGCTTACTGGTTTGCCTGCGTGCTTTCTTCCTTTTTTCTTTTCTTTTCTCCATTGACAACAGGGCTCTTTCTTCAGACGAAGTGTCACATTCAGCCCCTGTGTCTAAAGCAGATAGAAGGGAAGTTACATAGATTTATGTGTGGGGAAGGGCCCACCTGCCTGACTAACCCCTCCCCGGCTTCCCTGGATGGTATCTGAAGTGCATACAAAGTGCCCTGGGGTTCTGCAAAGCTGCACGGGAGAGCTAAGCTCCTTACTTGGTGAGAGGACCCAGGCTCGGTGCAGACAGGTGCCCAGCTTTGCGCAGGGCCCAGCTGCTGCTCTCCTCGGCTCCTGGCTCCTCTGGGCGATGGGCTGCTTTGGGAAGGTGCAGGGGGCTAAGGAGGGCTTGGGACAGACAAGCCGAGCTCCAGCCCAGACTCCGCAAACCAGTGGCTGGGAGCCCTTGGATGACAGAGCCTTTAGGGTGTTGTGGCCGCCCAGCACCTGGTCAGGGCTCTACGGGTGACAAATGCTTTTATTCAAGAAGCTAGTAAAAGGGACCCACGTCATCAGATAGATGGAGGATGGTTGAGAAGGCGGCTGAGAGAAAGGCAGTGGGTGCTGAGTAAGAGGAAGTACAGTTTTGAGAGGCAGGGGTGGGTGCTAGATACGGGCTCTGTGTCAGTGCTGTCCACTGGCCTGTCCCATCTCCTGGTGGGAGGGGCATCATGGGGTCAGGGGGGGGCAGGGGAGAGGAAGTGAGCGGCTGAACTCGTGGTTCTCACTGTTTCTTCTGCGGCCGATGTAGCTGCTGCAACGTTCCTACGACCACACGCCTTGATTCTCCGATAAAGATGCCCATGTTCTTTTCGCAGCTGTGCTCGGTCATGTGGGCCCAAGATAAAGGACACTGCATGCTTTCCTTGGCCTTGAGGCTCCTGAGGCCTCAGCCTGTGAGAGCCTGGCTGTGTCAGAAGGGACGGGGAGTTTCCCCGGGATCACTTAGACCCCCTTTTCAGTGGCCTTTTCCTCGGATTCTCCGACTAAAGCTTGTGCTGTTGTTGCTGATGTTATGTTATAATTTTGGAAACAGCACAGCACAGTGGAAAAGACTGCATGGGAGAATGGGCATCCAGAAACTTGGGTTCTCTTCCTGGCCACCAGTGACTTGTCGTTTGGCTGTGGGCCTTGGTTTGCCCACCTCTAAGAGACAGAATTTGATGATAAATCTGTAAAGTCACATTCAACTTTAAAGTCCTATATATATATTTTTCTTCTTTTTCCCCCCCTTTCCCGTTTAAAGGTACTTATACCTGGGTTAAAGTTGTAGAGAACTTGGCTAGATCTTATGTATGGCCTCTTTATTGAGTTGTAACTATGTGTTAATCATTGCATAAGGAACTTTAAATCCTCACAAAAGCAGTGGTAGACACTAGGCTGTTGGTTTTGTAGTTAAGGAAATTGAGGCTTAGAGATATTAAACCAGTTGTGTAAGGCTCGGTGAACCAATATGTGATGGAGCAAGTTACAGAATCCAGATCACCGTGATGCTCTGTGGCTGACCTTCCTGATGTAGCGTTTAGTGTGAGGACTTCCTCAGAAGGAGATCTCACTCCTTCAGCCATCACAACTGTACAGCAAGGTGATAGGGAAACTGACATTTATAAGGCACTGGTTTGTGCCCAGTTTTGTGCTAGAAACCTTCCATATGTGATATCTTCCAGGGCCCATAAAAGTCATAAGGTGTGTGGGGTTATTACCGTTTACAGAAAAACAAAACAAAAAAAAATAAAAAAAAACCTCAGAGCAATAAAAGACTTGATTGAGATCTGACAGCCAGTAATTGGTAACAAAAAGGTTTAGACCGAGGTTGTGGGTTACCAAAGACTTCTCTTTTCCTGGTCCACACCTTTCCTCAACTGGAGGTAGCCCAGGCTGTCCCTTCTCAAAGCCAAGAGGTGATGTCTTGGATGAGGGGAATCCCTGCACAGATTCCAGGGGTCTCAGAAATTTATGTCATGACAGAGAGCTAGGGGCCCGCCTCCCGTGCTCCAGGACGCAGTCATTCCCAGCTTCCAGAAACTTCCCTTAGTCCATCCCAAGATGGTAGACTCATCCTACTTCCTTCCATCCCATGTTGACACACTCATGGGTGTATACACACACACACACACACACACACACACACACACACACACACACACACGGTATCCCTTCAGTGTGGGTCCCTAGAAGATCTCTGGAGAGAGGAGACGGAACGAATACTTGTTAGCTCACCTTCCAGAGGAAGGTGTGGGCTCCTGTTTTCCAGTGAGGGTCACGGAGATCCTTCCAAGGAGACGGAGCTTTCTAGAAGCTACTGAGAGGCCCAAGTAGTGATGATGGTTGATAACAGGAGCATTTAATCTCAACTTCAGAAACTGCTGGCCAACTCAGGCTGCAGTCTCTTTGGAGGCTAGTTTCTCATTCAGCTAAAATTGATTAAATTTCCCTTCCATACCGAGCACACGGTAAGTGCTCACTGTACTTGTGGAATGAATGAATGAAGGACAAGCACAAGTAATTTTAATTGCAAGTGAGAAAAGCTAATTCCAGTGAAACGGACTTTATGGAAACATTAGAAGAATGCTGTTGTGCTTGCTGGAGGAGTGCTGGGGAGAGTCCGTGGAACCTGGTGCAAGGCTTAGTAAGAGGAGACGTGAGGGTAGCTCTTTGAGAAACTGGCAGAGATCTCTGTTGGACGCTGCCATCTGCTGACTCAGCTCTGTTCACTTTGCAGTTCACATTCTTTAATGATCCCCCTCACCTTCCCCACATGATTTTCGGAAGGTTATCTACACCGCGGAAGGTTTTCTGGGCAGGCACGTACACTCAGAGTATCTGTTAGAGTAGATAAGGCAGCCCTGACCCTCCAGGGGTTTATAGCCAGTAGGGAAAGATTGATAAGTAAAGGAATAATTAACAGTAGGCTGTGTTGGAT
This sequence comes from Proteles cristata cristata, assembly GCA_017311185.1. Classification (NCBI taxonomy): domain Eukaryota; kingdom Metazoa; phylum Chordata; class Mammalia; order Carnivora; family Hyaenidae; genus Proteles; species Proteles cristata. Next base: position 3,597,616 of record JAESUZ010000174.1, on the reverse strand, counting down.
GCTATGGAAGTTCTGCACAAAATGCATTGGGAGCTTAGGAGGTTTCTTTTTAAAAAAAATTTTAAAGTTTTATTTATTTTTTGAGAGAGAGAGAGAGAGAGAGAGAGACAAAGCATGAGCAGGGGAGAGTCAGAGAGGAGGAGACACAGAATTTGAAGCAGGTTCCAGGCTCTGAGCTGTCAGTACAGAGCCCAACATGGGGCTCGAACCCATGGACCACAAGATTATCACCTGAGCCAGACAGAATCAGACATCCAAACAACTGGGCCACCCAGGCGCTCCGCTTAGGGAGGTTTTAAATTTTACACGAGGAGTACGTGTCAGGAAAGGCAGATAGAGAAGATGGTTTGAGATCAAATTTAAAAATTTTTTTATTTTTAATTTTTAGAGAGGGGGAAGGGGCAGAGAGAGAGAGAGAGAGAGAAAGGAAGGAAAGAAGGAAGGAAGGAAGGAAGGAAGGAAAGAAAGAAAGAAAGAAAGGAAGAATCCTGAGCACACCCAGTGCAGAGCCCTACATGGAGCTCAATCCTACGATCCTGGGACTATGACCTGAGCCAAAATCGAGAGTCAGAGACCCAACTGACTGAGCCACCCAGGCGTCCCCGAGATTGAATTTTAAAGGCTAAGTAAACATTTTCCAGCTGGACAAATGCATTTCAGGAAGAAGTCCTTGTGTGACCGTTCAGCAAATGAAAGATCATATGTCCAGGAAAAGTGAGGAGTTCCAAGTGCCTGGTCCAGAGAGTGTATCACAGAGAGGAGGAACGTGGGCAGGGAACAGTGGTCTCTGTGTGCTCTGTTGGGCGTTGGGACTTTCAGTCCCAGGAGCACAGAAGGAATAACTTTTTAGGAAGATGATTTTGGGGGCTGTGGCACTGCCCTCAAATTCACCTCCTTTGAATGTGGCTGTTAAGCTTCCAGACATGCCAGAGAATGAGATGATGGCAGTGCCAGTCAAAACAGATGCCCCAGATGTCTGGAGAGTCCCAGATTTTAGTGGGAATTCCCAGTAATACTATCATCTATTGAAAGTTGTGGGGCTGGTGGCGGGTAAAGAAGAGAGGTCGCTGGTGGCTTTCATTGCCCGGGGAGTTATGTTTGTTTGAGAATCCTGCGTCTACTGCAGCTTGTGAAGAAGCAGGTGTAGGGGCTTTACCCCTCCCCACCTTGACTGCCAAGAACAGTTCTCCTTCTGTGCTTAGAAACGGTCAGCATGCAGTGCAGCGATGAGGGGAATGTAGACACAGCTCAGGCCCTGGGTGCTGGGTGGGAATGGAAGCGCTTCCTTTAGATAGCCATTCTGTGATTTTGTAGAGGAAGTGGAATGAGATCAGAGGGCTGGGGTCCCCAGGGGTTGCTGGGGGCTGAGGGGAAAGCTTCCTGTTTCCTTGTAAACATGAGCTTTGACGGGGAATGACACACAGCGCTGTTTTTTTGTTTTGTTTTGTTTTTTGGGTTTTTTTTTTTTTTTTTTTTTTGCAGTAGGTGGTTAATGAAAACAGGAAAAGTCTTGGCTCCTACCCTGAAGATTGGAAGTGAGTGCTTTGGAGGAATTGAGGCTACAAACTGTTCTGATCGAAATCTCTGGTTGGGTGGATCACACATTTGAACATTGTGAAGAGGGGGTTAGGAACATGGGGTGCAAATCCAAAAGACAGGCTACAATCTGCCTGTCTCCACGTTTTTGCTGTGTGACTTTGGCCAAGTTGTTCAACCTGTCTGTTTTAGGTTTTCCAACTGGAATGCGGTGTAATAATGTCACCAGTACCACTACCCCCATCCCACCTTCAACAACAACAATAACAACACCACCTAGCATTTATTGAGTACTTGCAGTCTGCTGGGCACTGTGCAAACGTGTTGTAACTTCCTTGTCTCATTTCTCTAACCACCCCCTGAAGTAGGTAGTGCGTGTCAGCATTTTACAGACAGGGAAACCTGGCACACTGAGGTTAGTGGAGTACCCACCCCTCCCTCCCTTCCCCCACCCCCTGCCAGATGTCAGCAAGCGGTATAGCTAGGGTTTAACTACAGACAGTGTGATGGAGTTGGAGATATCGCAGGGCTGTTCTGAGTTTTAAAGGAGATTACGTATGTATAATGTGCAATGTAGATGGAGCTCCTGGTGGTTAAATATGGATGTAGCTTCCAGTACTGTTCACTCTTTCTTGTGTTTTTAGCCTCAGCCTGTTCCTTTTTGTCTCTCACAGAAGCAGCTGACACAGGATGATGATGCTGACGAGGTCGAGGTTGCCATTGACAACACGGCTTTCATGGATGAGTTCTTTTCTGAGGTAGGCGACCTTCCTGTGCTTTTTTTCTGAACGTGCATGAGGAAACACAGCTTCCTGTGCAAAGAATAAAACTCGGCTCTTTGGGGGGTAGCTGAGGAAAGCGGGTCTTTTCCTGGGGTGAGGCGGCCAGACCAAGACGTTACTGGGGGATTCTTTTCTGTAATTAAGTGGGCTGGTTTGGGTTTTTAATCTTCTTGAGAAAGTCAGCAGAAGGTAAATGATATGTAATTAAGGAGATACTTTTAAAGCCTGATGCTGCATGGCAACATTTTAACAGTATCTTTTCTTGCCTACGTTACATAATTTCAGTACTGAATCAACCATGGGGTCACAGCCATGAGTGAAAAAAATACATCTTTAAGTTTGTGATTCAGATAGATCAGATTTGTTGTTTCCAAAAATTCAGGCCCTTTGACTTAAATCTAGTGAAAACTGAGAAACTGAGAAACCACCAGTTTATTTCTTTTCAAGTTCAACAGGCTTGAAAAATGGGTTGCCCCCATCTACAGATTCACATAATCTTTGATCTCGAAGGTCCTTGTAGGGAGACACTATGGCTGATGGTGAGAGATGGGGTTCATATCTCTGTCCTGCTTCTGACCAGCTGTTGATCTTGCAAATGTTCCTTCACATGCTTGGTTTCCTCATCTGCACGTTGGGAGGGATAATGTAATCCGCTCTAGGGTTATCGTGAGGGTTAAATGGAATAATGTTTGTAAGGCATTCACTGTAGCATCTGACATGTATGTGCCTGGTGAATGGTACCCCAGAACAGAACACAAGCATGGAAAGTTCAGTCATGCAAATTTCTGCCATCACCCTGTGGTTTCTTTATTTAGGCTTTTTATTTTTTTGGAAAGAATATGAGAGGCGCCATATTGTTTCTGCACGAGGACTGTCTTTAGATGGTGGATGTGGAAACTAACTCTCTATTTCACGGGGCCTGGCGGTTCAGGGCGGTTCCTCTGGTGGACTAGGTAGCCGGTGTAGGAGCGGACCGGAGATGTGTTGGCCTGATTGGGAAAGTTGGCTGTGAACCCTCCACAGTTCCCCATGCTCGCCATGGGTGGGTCCGTCCTTTTGGCCAAGAAGCGAGACCACAGAGCACTGAGATTTGTGAGGCCAGTGCTGTTAGAGGTATGGGTTGTGGAAGGAGAATGTCTTCTCAGTGGTGGGGAGGACTTCAGGCATTGTTTGGTGCCTTTGTTGCTTGCTCGTCTGATCTTGTGTTGGTTAGCCAGATACACTAAGGAACTTCTTCCCTAAGATGAGACAGCGTCACCAGTAACAGTGTTCTGACTCTTCTCCTGACCCAGTAGGAGGGTCCCTGAGGGTTATATCCCCTGTTACCTGGGAAGATGCTGTGCCACCATGACATGGCCTCAGTTCATCCTCATGCATTTAATGGTGGTTGACTTCGGTTAAGTCACTTAACCCAGCGGGGACTCTAATTATTGCTCTGCAAATTGGGAATGTTAGTACTTACCTTTCGGGGTTGTTGTGAGGATAACATGAGGCTCACACATCTGAAAAGTGGTGTTTTTTTTTTTTTTTTGAATGTTTATTTTGAGAGAGAGAGAACATGCATGATGGGGAGGGCCGAGGGAGAGAGAATCTCAAGCAGGCTCTCTGCACCCATGAACTGTGAGATCATGACGTGAGCCAAAATCAAGAGTTGACACTTAACCGACTGAGCCACCCAGATACGCCTGGAAAGCATTCTTTAAACAGAAGACTGCTGGCTGCATAGTTATTTTTGGAGCCTTAATAAGACCTCAAGGGCTGTTTGGTTTTTGTTTTTGTTTTGCTTCTTTGCCAGATGCTTTTCTGTCATTTAGGGGGGAAAAATCTGAAACCCTCTCATGTTTGGGGTGGAGAAGAGCACTGCACGGTGGGGTGGAAGGAGCATCATCTTTGCAATGGAACTCCTCATCTGCTACTAACTGTGATCTCGGGCACGTTCCTGGACTCCCCTCAGTCTCCGTGAACTTAGTCGTGAAATGGGGAGCCGCACCTTCAGCTCACAGATTTGCTGGGGAGTAAAGGAGAGGGCACTCAGAGTGCTCAGTGTCGGCTTAGGTAAATGTTACTGCCCTGCTTTCCATCTGACGCAGCCCCAGGAGGGTAATGTCACAGTGGGGCAGAGACGTGAGAGGCCACAGAAAGAGGCCACACAGGCTCTGGGCGCCCACGGATCCTGGTCGTGATCTCAGCTCTGCCTTTACCAGCAGTATAACTTTGGAAAAGTCGTGTCACTGCTCTGAACCCCAGCTCCCTCTATGACAGGAATAGCAGTGTTACCTGCTGGGTGTTACAAAGATAAATCCAGAAAGTACACGGATGTACCTAGCGCAGCGCCTGACATCTAATAAGTATGTCTCCAGTCAGCGTTAGCTGTCATCACCATTCTGTTCCCGATGTGTTAGGGAATGGGGTCCGGAAATAGCCTTGAAAGTGGGATGGGGGGGTTTTGGGGACGTGAGGGGGGCTCTCCCCGCATGCGGTTGGGGAGCACACCGAGGGCGTCCTATGGGACGTGGCTAAATAGGTGGCTTGGGAAGGCAGTCTTGCGCGAAACCTGCTATTTGGACTTGTTCCAGCACGTGGGTCCCCGGCGGCTGTTTGTTGAGGACTGATTGTGTGAATCACAACCCGGTCAGAGAGGCGTGTGCAAGGGGCAGCTGAAGTCCTGGGACCTGGGTGTTTTCAAAATGTGCGCTTGCGCTGTTTAGACCCGAATGGCTTTTCCAGCTTCGCGGCTGTTACAGGAAGGAGTTGACCCTTGGGTTTTCAGGCCTTGGATGATTAAGCCAGGGGTCTAGTAAATAATAAACCTCAGGTTATTGTCTAATTTGTGGTCACCTGGATTTTCTTTTGCTCCATTTGCTCAGTTGGAAGAGAGGACAAATTTTCCGAGGCAGAAATGTGAGGGGCTTATTCTTTGTATTTATTCATGCATTCATCACAATACACAAGCACTTACTGCCTTCCCCACAAGCGTGTGCAGTGCTGGCGCGAACAGCATTCTGTGTGACAGGGTCCTTTGCCCTCTGCTGTCTCTTTATCTGGCGAGGATGACAGAAATGTTTAGAAAGTCATGATCATAGCAGTGTCAGCAAGGTCCTTTGGGAGCACAGAAGGGGAAGCGTTAAATTCTGCCTGGAGGAGTGGGGAGAGGTAAGGTGAGGGAGGCCTCAGTGGTTCCTACCTGGACCTGCTTCTCGTAATCACTCGGGGAGCCTCTCACACGTCCGCATGCCTAGTTCAGAGGGCCTGCAGGGGCTTAGACTTTTGGGTTTTGTGGAAATCCGTGCAGATGATTCTTTTGCTCCTATGGTTATGAAACGCTGCAGGGTGACAGGGGAGCCTTTGACGGTGTTAAGCAAGGAAATGCTGGGATCAGAGTGTATGTTAGGAAAGTCATTCTGTTGGTAGCTCGTGGAGGGCGGGAAAGGCCAGAAATGGAAAGACTAGCCAGTTGGCCAGTGCAGTGGCCGGGGGACGTAAGATGAGAGTTCTGACCCAGACCCGGGGTCCTGGCAGCCGCAGGGCGTATCATCCAGGGATGCTTTTGAGTGTCTGTGGCTTAAGCGATAAAGGTGTGTAATCATTTCACATATGCAGAAGTCTGCAGTTAGCGTGGTGCAGTGGGTCGGAGGTGGTGGGGGTCTGGGTCAGCATCTCGGTGAACCTCTTGACTCTTCCCTTGGCATTGGGACTGGGGTCTGTTCTGATGACCGATTGCTGTCTGACAGTTCACCCCAGCCTTGAGGGCTGTAAGACAACCAGTGTGTAGCACTGACAGATTCTAGGCCTTTGGGCACAGGGCACAGTGGAGGCGGGTGAATTTTGCTGTGCAGTTTCTGGGGACTTAGCTGGGAAGACTTGAACAGCTGGATGCTGGAACCTTACAGAGAGTTCTTTATTCAAGCGTCTGGTGACTCAAGGGAAAGCTCCATAGAGACCTTCAGTTGGAGCACCTATGCCTGACCTGTTTCTGTGGCTTGGGCTTCTTAGCGTGGCCAGCCCAGGATCATTGGGCTGTCACATGGAGGCTCAAGGCTCCCACGCAGTATTCTTGCTGTGGAAGTCACGTGGGACGTCACTTCTGTACTCTGATGTCGAGCCAGACACAAGTCTGCCAGGTTCAAGAGAGCGGTCCTCTCGGTGGGAGGACCATTAAAGAATTTGAGCCACGTTTTGAAATTTCCAGAGCCACAGCTCCAGATGCCACCAGCATTGCAAGAAGTACAAAAGGGGAAAGCCGGAGACGTCCCCGAATCCTTTTGTCAGGCAGGAAGGCTACCCAGATGCTCTAAGCTGACTTCCCCTTGTGGCCCCTTGACCAACAACAGATCACATGGTCACGGCCACTCCTAGTTGGCAGGGACACCAGGAAAGTGAGGACTTCGCAAAGGGACAGGGTTGCCAGGGTTGACAGAGACCGGATCATGATTCATCGCCTGGGGCTGGCAACATTGCTGCCCAAGCAAAATCAGAGTTCTGTTAATTCCGAAAGGGCGGGGTGGGGGATGGCTATTTGGTGCATCAAAGTCCTGTCATCGATGGTGTATGAGATGCCAGAAGGCTTCAGTGAGCAAATATAAGTGAAAGATGCTTTATAGTCTTTTCCTCCCTTGGGGATTTCCTCCCTTGCCCATTTACTTACTAAAGGCTCTGAGAAGTCATGTAATAAAGAAACTTGCTTACCTTATTCACCTCTACATGTATTTTTTTCCCACAAAACCCTTTCTAACACATAACTTTTTTTTTTATGTTTTTTATTTATTTCTAGGAGAGAGAGAGAGAGACAGCGTGAGCAGGGAAGGGCCAGAGAGAGAGGGAGTCACAGACTGAAACAGGCTCCAGGCTCTGAGCTGGCAGTCAGCACAGAGCCCGACGCGGGGCTCGAACCCACGAACCCCGAGATCATGACCCAAGCGAAAGTCGGACGCTTAACCGACTAAGCCACCCAGGCGCCCCTCTGACACATAACTTCTATTAGCAAGGATGAATGATTACATTTCATGATGTAATTTTTTCTATTATAAAGTTTTTGGGTTTTTTTAGGGGGAGGGTGTTTTAAAAAAAATCTGTGAGACTAGTTTGTAGTCATATATGAAGCCTGCTTGTCTCCTGAAGTTAACTTGTATTCATTTATTTACTCATTCAACAACCTTACAGCCAGTGGTGCCCATGCATGGCCAGCGATGGCTGTGAAGTAGTGCAAGCGGAAAGAGACATGGTCCCAGCCCTTGAGAAGTCGCAGAGTCAGGGCTGGGACGGGTGAGAGTGGAGGGTGTGTGTGCAAAGTCCCCTGGGGGGGGCGGAGCAGTGCCTGCTTAGTGGAACTGGGAGGGAGGAGCCGTGAAAGCAGACTCCTTTCAGCATAGACTTGCTTTTTATTAGAACGAAGAGCCTCTCAAAGCGAATGTAACACGGAAACGGAGGCATCAAGTCAAACCTGACGAGTTAAGTGCCGTCTCGTTCCTTCTTCAGGTGGAGGATTTGGGTGAGTAGGTGAGCTGGTTGGGTCCGCGTGTCCGGGCTCCTTCTGTAGCCTGCACGAAGCTCTTGTCAGCCCTGTGCCCGTTTGCTCTCAGGCCCGTCGCCTGCCCTGCCTGTGCTCTGCTCGGTACCGCAGGGAACTCTGTCCCCACGTTCCCTTGCCAGCCGGCTTTGGTGTGTTTGACGTAGGGGACACGCTGGCAGAAGACTAGGAGGCGGGAAGAGGCCTGGTTTCCCTTGCAGACATGTCTCCTCCGCAGCCTCAACTTTGGCTGGGTCGACCCTGCCTCCGTGGGGCCTGTTCTGCTGGGCCTGTTCTCCCCTGTGGTCCGGCTCTGGTCACAGGGGCCCCGGGCCTGGGCTCTCGTGATCCTGCTCTTGGTGATTTCCAGAGTGCCTCACCAGCCTCTGTTTGGCTTCTCGGCCCTTCCATCCCCGTGGAGAGAATTCCCCGCGTTCTCTTATTTCGGCTAAAATAACTAGATGGATTGTTGTTTTCCCGACCAAATTTTGAGTGATGCAAAGCCCAAATGCACTTAAGGGATTTGAGATTATTGTCTGGGAATACTTGTTTCTCGCTGGTCAGTGCGACTCTGAGATCGTTCATTTCTTTTCATTCACGAACGGGAGGGGATGTTCCACTGGTGCGTCACGAGTCTCCATAAAACCCCCGATCACTTGCCTCATGTTGCCCGGACTGCGAGCTCTCTGCCCCTTCTTGTCGGCGTGCATTCGTTTTCCAGAGCAAAGAAGCAAACATCGAGGACGTGGCTGGGAACTTGTAACCCAGGGACCGTTCGGGATTGCGTTAGTTGCGAGGAACAGTCAAGGTGTTCGAATTATGAAAAGGAGGAGTCATTTATTTGGCCCTCACAGTCCCTTTACTTTGTCACCTTAATGGGGCCCACTGCCATAGCTACTTAGGTTCAGAAGGAAGAGGCCATCCATGCCTTGAAAATAACTCCCTCCTTTTACTTAGACAGCGATGAGTAGTATAATGCGGTAATCATCGTTGGTTCCTCGAGGCAACACCCCGCGTGAAGAGTAGTTGACTGGCTGGCCTACCTGATCTCCCTGGGTGGCTGTGACAGCATCCCGGGGCATTAGCGTTGGGGTTTGCAGTGGGGCTTACATGGGACATGCTTGTGAAAGCACCGCAGAGCACCTGGCCCGTAGTGAGCGCAGCAATTGCTGGCTCTTCCAGGACCTCTCATGATCATCATACTTAGCGAGCACATACTTTATGTTAAGTGCTTGCCATGTATTATCTCCTGTCATCCCCACAAAAAACTCTGTGTCTTTCTTTTTCTTTGGAAGTGCAGGTCTTCCTCCAGGGTGACTTTCTGGGTATTTCCTGGTGGCAGCTACATGCAATTAATTTTCTTTTGTGCATTTGCCAGAGAATCACGGGAGAAGGGAGGAACTTACTCTGAAATCTAGGTTCCTAACCCTAGGAAGTGGGAAATATGATAATCTTCTGTTTCACAGATATGGGAACCAAGACTGGGGGTGGGTGGGGGGTGAGCAGATTTCTTGTTCAAGGTCCTAAAACTGCTGGGAGGTGGAGCTGAAACTTGACCTTGGCCTGCTTGATTCTAACATTTTTTTTTCTTTTTTTTTTCCTTTCCTTTTCTTCTTTCTTTCTTTCTTTCTTTCTTTCTTTCTTTCTTTCTTTCTTTCTTTCTTTCTTTCTTTCTCCCTCTCCTTCTCTTTCTCTTTCTCTTTCTCTTTCCCTTCCTTCCTTCCTTCCTTCCTTCCTTCTTTCTTTCTTTCTTTCTCTCTCTTTTTTTAAATTTGTGTTTGTGTGTGTGAGAGAGAGGGAGAGATAAGAGCATGAGTCGGGGAGGGGCAAAGAGAGAGGGAGAGAGAATCCCAAGCAGGCTCTGCACTGTCAGTACAGAGCCTGACACGGGGCTTAATCCCATGAACAGAGACATCATGACCTGAGCTGAAATCAAGAATCAGACAATTAACCGACTGAGCCCCTCCAGGTACCCTGATGATAACATTTTCTGAGCTATATTGTCTGATGGCCACATTACTGACAAATCATGGAAAAACACATTTTAAAATGTAACATGCGGGGCGCCTGGGTGGCTTAGTCAGTTAAGCGTCCGACTTTCGCTTAGGTCATGATCTTGTGGTTCGTGGGTTCGAGCCCTGCGTCGGGCTCTGTGCTGACAGCTAGCTCAGAGCCTGGAAGGCTCCAGTCTGTGACTGGTTTCAGTCTGTGACTCCCTCTCTCTCTGACCCTCCCCTGCTCACGCTGTCTCTCTCTCTCTCCTAGAAATAAATAAAACATTAAAAAAATTTTTTTAAAAATGTAACATGCAATAAACAGGCATTGAGGAGGTACTGGCTGCAAATTTAGCATGATAAAACACCACAGCTTTCTGGTTGGTTCCCTCACTCAGCAACGTTTCTTGGGCACTCTCAGTGTATATCGCTGTCTTGTAGGGAGCCTTGGTTAGAGAGATCCCAGGGAAAGGCAGCTGAGTCAGTCTCACAAGACAGGAGTGGACCACAGACATTAACCCGACACAGGCTTGGCACACGGGGACTTGGGAGTGAAGACAGAGGAGCCTCCCGTTGGTGGTTCTTGTGCCTTTATACCTCGTTCAGGAGACTGGGTTCCATGTCCAACAGATGCCCGGTTTTACCTCTTTCTGCAACACGTCTTTGAGGGAGTTCCTGTCCTATTTGCTCCATATTTCAGGCACAAAAAGGAGCTAGTGGTGGTGACCTCACACATTTGCTGTTGAAGGAACTTGTTTCTGACACACGTATTTGTTAAATCAACTTGGTTCTTGTATAAGGCAATGTCAGGATATTTAAAACAACTCCAAACAAACAAAAACAGCCCTTGAACTTTTAGAGTATAAAAGATTTCACACTATGTCCCCCCTACGATTCTTCAGTTATCTGGCAAAGGCACGTGGGAAAATGAATTGCATGCAGCTGCCGCCGTGAAATACACAGAAAGTCACCTTGGAGGAAGACCAGCGCTTCCAAGGAAAAACAAAGACACGGAGTTCAGAAAAAGAAGAAAGTTTCGTGATTGGCCAGTTGCCCATCCTGAAGTCCTAGATGGTGCTGTGATTATTTGGTGCATTGCCTAAGTTACTAGAGTGCTAAATCAGAGTCCCTGAAATGTCCCAGGTCGTGGGGTCGAGGAGGACTGAGGAAGACGGGAGCCGGCTGCACTGGGTGGAGGAAGGAGGAGGTGGGAGCGGGTGACTGTGCTCCCTGGGCTGGGAGGCCCCACAGGCAGGTTGGGGACGGAACTCTCATGCGTAGGGTTGGATAGGCCATCCACCGCCCGGTCTCCAGACGTCTGGAGAGACTCTGAACTTGAGGCCCGGCACCTAACAGCTTCCTATGTTGTCTTTCTACCATTGACCAAAGTTCAGGTCAGGATGCTCCTTCACCTTATAAAATAATATTCTGGAATGTATTTTCTAAGACATCTAATTCAGTGAACATGCAAAATCCAAGGCCTTATGGCACATTAAAATGTGTTAAGCCCTTTTTATTTTTTTTACTTTATTTTGTTTTTAAATGTTTTTTATTTTTGAGAGAGAGAGCACAAGTAGAGGAGGGTGCAGAATGAGAGAGAGAGAGAGAGAGACAGAGAGAGAGAGAGAGAGAGAGAGAGAGAGAGAGAGAGAATCGGAAGCAGGCTCCAGGCTCCAAGCTGTCAGCACAGAACCTGACGCAGGGCTCAAACCCACGAACTGCGAGATTATGACCTGAGCCGAAGTCGGATGCTTAGCCGACTGGGCCCCTATTAAACCTTTTTTAAAGTGGTTTGTGCATGTAATCTTAGCGAGCCTTTTTTCTCAGTCCTGTTGGATGTGGTGGAATTCCTTTGGCAAGACAGTCACGAGATGGAAATGGGGACATGGTTTGATGAACATGGTTTTGATGTGAGAGATGAAGGGAAGGGTAAGGTGGTGATTTCTGGGTTCACCCAAGGGCCTGATTCGGAGGTGGTTATACCTCTGCAGCCCGTCAGCATTCCCAGGTGCTGTCATTGGCCCTTTGTGGAGCTGAGCAGGTCTGGGATTCTGCTAAAAGTAGAAGGATGGAGAAGTCAAAAGATCAAGTCTTAGATGTAATGCAGAGAGCATCCCAGGTGGAGTCCGGAGTGCTCTGGCATCTAAACAGCCATGTTTGCACGCCGACCCAGCCATCACCTGTGACCTATGACCTCTTTCACCTTCACGCTCTTTGTGGGAATAACGGTCCTCTGCATCCCCACGGATGCTTAGCCAGCTGTTAAAATGCTTCCCAGATGTGTGGGTAGCTACTTGGGTTTGGATTTATACCCTGATGATACAATTACACTGACATTTTATTCTACATCTTTTTTGTTTTTTAAATGTTTATTTACTTTTGAGAGAGAGAGAGAGAGAGGTGGGGAGGGACAGAGAGAGAGAAGAAGACTAAATCTGAAACAGGCTCCAGGCTCTGAGCTGTCAGCACAGAATCCCACATGGGGACTCAAGCCAATGGACCTCGATGTCATGACCTGAGCTGAAATCAGATGCTCAACTGACTGAGCTGCCCAGGCGCCCCTTATTCTGCATCTTTAAACAAGCGATTCCACTCTCAAACGTGGTTGGTCAAGACCCATATATTTGTAGAGGGGCAGAGTCCCCGGCTCCGTTGGCGAAAAGTGCTGATTTGAGGGTGAGGGAACTCCCACTTTTATTTTTCCCATTTTCTGTTTAATCTGGAGAACAGTGACCAGGATTTCAAAAAATGAGTGAATCATTTGCCAGAGGAAAGACGTTCTGGACAGTGCTCGCCGAGCTGTATCTTATTTCAGATGTTCGGATCCTACCGGATGGTATTTTACAAGGGTTGTTTGGTAACTGCCGCAGTGTCCCCTGTCCTTACCTTCTGGAAGCGCAGTGGCTAGACCTGGCGGGGACGGACGGAGGAGGTGTCTCTGGGGCTCGCGCCTCTGCTGGGGTGGCACTTGGCCATGTGGTCTGGCGAGCATCTTGCGGACCTGCGCTCTCCGGGAATGAAGCGCCGCTGGAAACATCTTTGGCGCACCCCGTGCATGACCGGGAACCTCAGACGTGTGCGGAAGTGGTCTGTGGCTGAGGGTCTGGAGGCTGATCGCCTGAGGAAGCAGCTAGTGAGAGGCATCCCTGCAGATCGCACGTGCTGGTGGCGCCCGTGGCTCTGGAGGTGGCCTCAGCGAGTCTCTTTCTCCCTCTCCGTCTCTGCTTCACTCTACATCCGGTCTCTCCCGTTCACTGCTTTTTTTCCTTCTCCCCTCTCCCTCTCCACCGCCCTCCCTGCCTGGTGCTGTGGGCAGCTGCAGGGTCTGCCTGCCCCAAGTGGGGTATGAGTTGGACCTTAACCTCCGACTTGTCTTCATGGGTTTTCCTGGCTCATCTGGACTCTGGCCCGCAGCCTCCCATCCCAGGTGGGCCGGTGCACTCCTCTCCGGGAGCGAGGCCTGTGGGCCTTCAATGACTGCTCTGGACGTCAGTTTACCCCGCCACGCCAGGCACCCTCACCGCCGGCAGAAGCCGTTCTTGTCCTCACGTTGCCCCACCAGCCCCGGAGGTGGGCAGCTTTCCCCAGGGACCTCTGCTGAGCTTTCCTCTCCGTCCTGGCTCCGTTCTTCCTCTCCCGACAAAGGCCATTGTCTTTCTGATTCTAGATCGAGGAGACTCGGCTCAACATCGACAAGATCTCAGAGCACGTGGAGGAGGCAAAGAAACTCTACAGCATCATCCTGTCCGCACCGATTCCTGAGCCAAGTAAGCGTTTACATGGAGCTGAGCTGCCCGGCGATGGCCCTTGGTGTTGGGGCTGAGCCAGCCCTGTTTTCCTGGGAGCGACGGGAGGGCCCGCCCGACACTGCACTGCGCACACGTAGTGTCCTCTTTCCTGAAGGGCCATAGCTGGCTTTGCAGGACCTGAATCCTTGTGGCCAAATGCTCCTCTCCCTCCCGTCCAGTCCCTCTTGTGACCTGCGGTGACGCTTCCTGCTTCTCGGGTCCCTCATCTCCATCCCATGGCTGTACCTTTGCAGGTGCTGTTTCCCAGCACCCTCCCAAATCCTGCCAGGTCAAGGTCGTCATTTTTCCCTGAGGTGTTCCAGAATGGGTCAGGCTCCTCTCAGTCCCTCCCTGAGAGTCCCATCTGTTACCGCCAGCCCGGAAAACTTTTTCACATTTTTCGAGTAGGATTCAGGGCTATATTTTAGGTACCTTAAGGACAAGGAACGAGCCAGATGCTCTGTCATTTCACTCTGAACTGTCCAGTGGCTCCCTGGTGCCTGAAGGTTAAAGCCAGAACGTTTCAGCGGAGCACAGGGGACTTGTCCTGGTCACATGCCTGCCCTCCTCCATACTCTTTTTCCTGCTATCCTCCCCGTGTCACCCACACTTCAGCCAGACTCCACTCTGGCTGTTCCCGACATGGTTCTTGTGTCTGCGTGTCTTGTATATTATTGTCCCTTCTCCTGGAGAGTCCTCTCTTCATCCCCTTTTCTTCCTGTTTAATGCTTCCTCCTTGGTGAAGACTCGATCTTACTGTCGTCTGCCTTTAGAAACCTTTCCAGATCCCTCCAGACACTGTTAGCGGCTCTTCACCAACACCCTGTGCACACCTTGACCAGGACCTACACCTTATTCCACACTGCACATTAGAACTGCCGATTTATTTGTCCCTTGTCCCCCAGTAGACCCTGAACCCCTTGAAGGCAGGATCTGTATCTTCTCTCTGATGTGTGGGTGTCTAGCTCAGTTCTAAGCTTGCAGCAGGTACCAAAGGATTTTTTTTTAATGCTTATTTATTTTTGAGAGAGAAAATATGAGCAGGGGAGGGACTCCCAAGCTGACTCCGCACTGTCAGTGCAGAGCCTGATGTGGGGCTCCAACTCACAAACCATGAGATCATGACCTGAGCCGAAGTCAGATACTTAACTGAGTCACCCAGGTGCCCCTAGGATGGTTTTTGAATGAATAGTCATGGCTCATACTTACTTTGCTCCATTCGCCCTAGAATAGTATCGTGTACATAGTAGGTATGCCATGAATGTTTGTCTGAATCTGAATGGATGAACCTTGGTTGAAATCCCTTTTCCCTAGAAGTTCCACGAAACCCTCTCCTACCTTTGAGCCGAAGCTGTCATTGTAAACCAGATGACTTCCTCAGAAAGGAAGCTCATAGTTTTGTGGGGGCCAGAGAATTACTTGGGGAAGCTTGTTAAAAAGAGAGATTGTAGCGCTCCAGCCCTGGGTGTTTTAATTCCGTAGGTCTGGGACGGAGTGCCTGGAAAATGCCCTTTAAATAAGCCGTCTGTGGCTCCAGGGAGTGACGTCTGGGGAACACCTCACAACACACGGTGCTCTGGGCGATGGGTACCTGAGGAAGCTCCCCTCTCCTACGTTGTCCGGTACAGCTCACAAACCAGTGTGTCTTTCTGACTGATTCTCTTGGCCTTTGTTTATCCAGAAACCAAGGACGACCTAGAGCAGCTCACGACCGAGATCAAGAAAAGAGCCAACAACGTCCGGAACAAACTGAAGAGTAAGAAGGGGACAAAGGGAACGAGCCAGCCCCCACCGCCGCCTCTCTCTTCTCTGCTCCTGGGCCTGGCTCTTCTGGACCCAGACACGTCCGGATGATACGCCCATCCCACCTTAGCCTGCAGTTCGGGCACTGCCCCAGAAAGTCTGCCTGTCCCAGAACCAGGGCCATAGGGGAGAGAGCGCAGAACCGATGTATGCTTCCGGCTGCCAAGTGGCCATGAAACTCAGTGCTTTCACTTTGTCCCTTGACTTTTACTGGTCCCACTTCCCCAGCCCCTACGTACATGTAAATGGTAATGAGAGAAGCTCTCTAGATGCAGAACATCTTGTTTTTGTTTTTTTTTTTTAATGCTTTATTTATTTTTGAGAGAGAGAGACACAGAGTGCGAGTTGGGGAGGGGCAGAGAGACAGGGAGACACAGAATCTGAAGCAGGCTTCAGGCTCCGAGCTGTCAGCACAGACCTGGGGGAGGTGGGGGAGGGGGGGCTCAAACCCAGATCTCTGAGATCATGACCTGAGCTGAACTCAGACACCCAACCGACTGAGCCACCCGGGCACCCCAGAACATCTTATTCTTCAGGCTACAGACATTTCTTGGGGGGCCAGGTCTACTGCCCTCCCACCCCCACCCCTGTTCATTGAGGTGGCCATCATAGACGGAGTTCCCCAGGGTCCCTAAAGCTCTGTTTGTTCAAGTCGTATTTGTCCCCCCTGGTTGGTTTGGGAATGCAGATGTTACTCAGAGGGTGGAGGCAGCGTTTATCATTTCTTCCCCCGCAACAAATCACACACCTGCTCCGCGGGTGGAGGTGGAGGTCATTTGGGGCGGCCTCCAGGAGCCAGGAGAGTGTGTGGAGCACTGTGTACGTTCTCATTCTCTGGGTGCTGTGAAGGAGGCACTGTCCTTGCACCAGTGTGCAGACCAGGGAACAGGAACCCTAAGCGAGGGGACGTGGCCTCCTCAGAGTCATGCAGCTCGTGGGTGGTGGGGCGGGGAGTTGAGCCTGGGTCTCCTGGTGACGGGGACTCTTGCTGAGAGCCGTGTGCCAAGATAGAGTCAGAGGAGAGCAGCACAGGGAAGGGTGCGCAGTGCAAGGCCCGGGGTCACCTGTGAGCTGACGGCCGAGATCGCAGCCGCCTCTTGTGTCTCTCGGTGGGGTGTGAGGAGGTGCATGGTGGGGTTGGGGGGGGGATGCCCAGAACGGATGCTTCCTGGGGGAGAGGGTGACGTGCTGCTGGCATGGCCCTGCTCTGCCCTGCAGGTATGGAGAGGCACATCGAGGAGGACGAGGTGCGGTCGTCGGCAGACCTTCGGATCCGGAAATCCCAGGTGAGACCTTCCCTCGCCTGGTGTTCGTCTTATCCAGTCTTATGCTTTTTTGTTCTTAGCTGTGGAATTTATTTTTTATTTTATTTTATTTTATTTTATTTTGTTTTGTTTTGTTTTATTTTATTTTGTTTAATTATTTTATTTTATTTTATCCTATTTTATTTTAGTTTTTTTCTATTCTACTCTACTTTTTATTTTACTTTATTTTATTCTATTTTATTTTATTTATTTTCTATTCTGTTCTACTCTACTTTTTACTTTATTTTATCCTATTTTATTTTATTTTGTTTTTTTCATTCTACTCTACTTTTTACTTTTACTCTATTTTATTATCTATTTTATTCTACTCTACTTTTTACTTTATTTTATTTTGTTTTCTTAAATGTTTATTTTTGAGGGGATGGGAAGCAAGAGAGAATCCCAAGCAGGCTCCAGGCTGTCAGTGCAGAGCCTGATGCAGGGCTTGAACCCACGAACCGGGAGATGCATGACCTGGGCTGAAGTCAGATGCTCAACTGGCTGAGCCATCCAGGCTCCCATCTATTTTTGTTTGTTTGTTTAAGTATAATTCTTATTGGGACTCATTTTGGAGAACTGGTGGGGGAGAGCTGCGCAGGCTGTAGCAGGAGAGGGGCCGGAAGGAACACCCTCTGTTCCTCTAAGGAGGCCCCAAAGGACTTCCCACGACCTGCCCCCCTCCCCCCCACCGCCCCCCCACCGGCACCACTTCAGATTTAGTGCGCCTCCTGTTTTACAGGAGAAGAAACTGAGGTCTTCTCTGTAAAGATTGTCGGCCGTTAGTTGTCCTGTGTGGACTGAAGCTCTTTGGTGGCTGTGGGAGACGTGGTCCTTGTCCTTAGAGAACAGGCAGGACGTTCAGTTGGCTCAAGGAAGCGATCATATAGGACCCGGCAGGAGAGCAGTGTGAGAACACAATGAAATAAAGGCACGGTGCTCTCAGCATCCTCAGAGCTTGGGAAGAATTGGGGGTGGCCAGAGGAGGTGGGCCTTGGATGGGCAAGAGTGGCCCCATGGACAGGCTCGGGGGGCAGGAGTGAGGGGTGTGCTCATAGCAGTAGTGGTGGTGAAGGGGTGGGTGGGGAGGAGGGGCTGGCATGGAGAGACCAGCCTGTCTGCTGGATGCGGGAGAGCAGCTGTGGAGTTTTGACGGGATGGAGCGCTGTGGTCCAGAGTGCTAGGGAGCCTGGGTACATGATCCGGAGGCCTGTGTGCGCTTCCTGCAGCTTGCCCTCTGTTAGGAGGCAGTCCGGGGCCTCCTGAAAGCTGGGCCAGAGTGGGGAAGGGGCGAGAGACAGGTGGGTTTCTCGCTGGGCTTTTGCAGGGATTCTGGTCTGAACGTGCGTGCGGGTAGTGTGGGTTTGAGAAGGGCACGCACACTGGCGACTTTGCACAGGAGAAGCCGGTAGGCCTTGATGCAGAGAGTTGGTCAAGGAATAAAAATCATGGAAAAGATCTGAATGCAGACACACGGGGCTGTGGAGCGAATGCGTCGAGCAGTAAGTAGGAGACGTTAGGGAGGTCAGGTTGGGTAAGAACTCAAGGATTTGGGCAGGTGCTAGAGGCAGGAAGGAGGTCTGGCAGCTTGAGAAAGCAAGCCAGGGGCGGTGCCGGGAAAATGCGGCAGGTGGTGTGGATGCAGGGCTCTCCGGGGCCTGACGAGTATCACGCGAGGTCAGCACGGCAGGTAAATGGATGCCGAGCACATGGCTTGGAAAGATCAGCAGACTCGCCTGATGGTGCGAAGTGGGGAAAGCGCAAAGTTGAGCCTCGTACCTGCTCCTTTGATTCTGAGTTCGGTGCTGCCCCGACTGGGCCACGCGGGGCTGGGCGCGAGGGCTCTGCCGTCACGCAGGCTCCCCGACCTTCAGCTCCTGGGGCTCACGGCACTTGGCACGGTTCCCACAGCACTCCGTCCTGTCCCGGAAGTTCGTGGAGGTGATGACCAAATACAACGAGGCTCAGGTGGACTTCCGTGAACGCAGCAAAGGGCGAATCCAGCGGCAGCTCGAAATCAGTACGTGTTTGACGTTGGGCGCGTGTGCCTTCGCCTTTCCCTGCCACCTGGCTGTCCATCCTAAGTCGGGAGAGCCCGGGTAGCGAGCGGCAGCGCCTCTGCTGGTGGGTGTGCCTGTATTTTGTGCTCAGACCCAGGAGAGGCGTTGGGGCACCCGCCTGCCTGGTGCAGAGTCATGGGTGGCAAGGTGGCATGGTGCTTGTCAGGCTTGGGTCTTCTGGCCCCTGTGGGTGCCAGCATTTCCTCACACAGAGTCTCCTAGGGACTCACAACATCTTTTTGTTGTCTCTCCCTTTCTCTCTTTTTTAATGTTTATTTGAGAGAGAGCACGAGCACAAGTGAGGGAGGGGGCAGAGAGAGAGGGAGAAAGAATCCGGAGCAGGCTCTGTGCTGCCAGCGCAGAGCCTGATGTGGGGCTTGAACCCACCAACTGTGAGATGATGACCTAAGCCGAAATCAGGAGTCGGACGCTTAACCGACCGAGCCTCCCAGGCACCACCCCTTTTAGTTGTCTCTTTGGCAGCAAAGACCATTTATGAGATCAGACTGTGGTGCTGGGTGCTGCGAGGCAGAGACCTTTTCCGACAGCCGGGCGGTCGGGGACTCCGGGTGCTGCAGGGTGCCACTGGCTCTAAGTGGAGGAAGGGTGTGGAGCAGGAAGGGGTCTGAGGAAAGCATGTGTGTTTAGCAGTGATGGCAGGTTGTCCTGCCCGGGAATAGGGAGCCCTTGGGTACAGCTGTGCGGGGTTAGGTGGAGGAGGGAGGGCTGGCGGCCAGGGACTGGCTCCTGGGAGCCAGCGGGTGGTTAGCTTTGTGAGCGAGGAAGGGCTGTGGTCAGTTGTGTGCTTCAGGAAGGTGACGGCCCATATTGCTAAGGCTGCACTGGATTAGGAGAGAGATCGGAAGTAAGAGGGGTCAGGGGCTCCCTGGGGGTGCGTGGTGAAGGCCATGGTCTTTAGAGTGAAGTCACCGTGTTCCTGGTTTTCGGGGAACTTCTGCCGTGTGGGCTCTGGTCTTCTGTTTGACGCTCTGCCTCTTTTGTTCTGCAGCCGGCAAAAAGACCACAGATGAGGAGCTGGAGGAGATGTTGGAGAGTGGGAACCCTGCCATCTTCACTTCTGGGGTGAGTGTCCGGGACCTGGGGTGCACGCCCCTCTTGAGGGGGGCTGTCGTGGGGCTCTGTGCGGTTGGCGAGGGCAGGGCTGAACGTGCAGGAGATCATGAGGCGGTGGGGGGCGGGCCTCTGGAAGGGGCGCTGGCTGACGGGTGCCTTCGTGTGGCCTGTTGCAGATCATTGACTCTCAGATTTCCAAGCAAGCCCTCAGCGAGATCGAGGGGCGGCACAAGGACATCGTGAGGCTGGAGAGCAGCATCAAGGAGCTTCATGACATGTTTATGGACATCGCCATGCTGGTGGAGAATCAGGTAACCGGGCAGCGGGCACCCCCGCGGGGAGAGGGAGGGAAGCCCAGGCGCTCCTGAGAAGGGGGGACCAGAACCTGGGCGAGGTGCCGCAGGGGAGTCCTCGGGAGTTCGCGTGACCGAGTCACAGAATCCCAGTGTCCCCGGCCAGGAACGCCCTCCCGTGTGCCCGTCGGCCCCGTCACTCTTGCTGCTCCTTCGGCCTCACGGTCACTTATACCTACTGTGGGCTTTGCATCGGACCAGCCTCAGCACCTCCCGTTTCCCTTCTCACTGGAGGTGTGGGTTCTTGGTGAGGGTGCCTCAGAACAGCCTCCTGGTGCGAACTATTTCACGGGTGACGCTGAAGATACGATCATTCCGCCACTTCACAGTGAAAACTTAGCTTTACCCCAGAGGGTGTAATTTTTGCCCATTGTTGTGTCTGCTTTTGTATGTTTTTTCCCCCCCAAATTTTGGCACTTTTTGCTAAGGAACAAGAGCAGATAAGGAAATGGATGGAGCAACAGTAGAATAATGTTCATAAGAAGACTTGGAACACGCATGGTTTGAGGGCTTACTCTGGCCCTGGGTGTACTTGCTTAGGGCTGCCAGCCTGTCACCTGCACGTGGCACTCCTCCATGTATGGTCAGGGGCTTGCTTGCCGGTCCTGGCGACGCCGCCAGATACGCCTCGGTGTCCAGGTGTGCCACCATTACCGTGAACTTCCAGCTGTCCTACTGCCTGGAAGGGATTGAGAACCACATCCTTTGTGGGAGGGCTGTAAGCCCTAGCTGGAGCCCGGGTGCTGCTTGGCTGGTCTTTAAAGGCCGGTCCCTGCCTGGGGCCCAGCTGCCTTTCTTTCCTCTGCCCCCTTCCGGCCTCTGAGACCATTCCTTAAGTGCGTCCCTTCCCGCTCTTCTTTTTTCTTCTCTCGCGGCCTTGCTGAGGAATTGGTTTGAGAGTCAAGTGATGGTAAGTGCCTTTCTGTGCTTACAGAGTGCCGTAAAGCAACGGGTTGGGTTGGGGAAGGTCTAGGTAGGTGAGGGGTGTTCCCGTCCTAAGATGCCCAGAATTAATCGGAGTCACCAAACTTCCCTGTCAGGAAGTAACAGCTGGGTGATGGTTGTCATTCAGAGACCGCTGTCCCTCAGTAGCCACAGAGATAGAACATGTAACCAGAGAGCTCAGGTAAACCCAGTGTCTGTCACGTAAGGGGCCTGGGAGTATCTCTTGGAGAAAGCAGACATTCCCAGCCTGAGAGATTTACTGAGCAACTATCTTGTGCCAGCACTGTTCCGCAGCAGTAGTAGGCAAACTTGCCTCAGGCCAAAGGAACTTGGTACAGGCCTACATGACCAGGAAGAGGCAAGCATCCTAGTTATGCCCCAAAATACTCTTCTTTTGATTCCTCTCCTCACATGCTCAATGAAAAACAAAGTGGCGGGGGTGGGATCTGTGAGATACGTAGTTACCAGACATCTAGACTGTGCTCCAGGTGCCCCGCAGAGAGTGTTGCCTGAGTGAGTGGCCACCACTGAGGACCGGAGATTCATAGGTATTCCTGTGGGAAATGTGAACGTGTGCCCCACAGGATTCTGGATGCTTCCCTTCCCCACGTGAGCTAGGACTGTCCTGGGGTGTGTTCGCCGGGTGTGACTCATGTCCATTCTTCGCAGGGAGAGATGCTAGATAACATAGAGCTGAATGTCATGCACACAGTGGACCATGTGGAGAAGGCACGGGAAGAAACTAAAAGAGCCGTGAAGTACCAGGGTCAGGCCCGGAAGGTGAGACTCTCCCGCTGCCTTCAGAGAAGAAAGTCCATTCTGCTTGCGGTCTCTCGCTCTTTCTCTCTTCTCTGTCCCTGTCTCTGTTTCTGCTGCCACCACCTCTTGCATCCGGGGAAAGGGAGCCATGATTGACCGTATCGAGAACAACATGGACCAGTCCGTGGGCTTTGTGGAACGGGCCGTGGCAGATACCAAAAAGGCCGTCAAGTATCAGAGTGAAGCTCGGAGGGTGAGCGCCTCAGTCCCCACCAGTCTGGCTTCTCCTCTCTCTGGTCCTCCGCACCCACACCTGTGTCCTTGAGCCCGAGCCTTCCCTTTCTGTCCTGGCCTCCTCCCAACACTTATGTCAGCCTCTCCCTGAGGGTAGCTGCCCTTCCTCTCCCGGTGATCCTTGCATGGATCTGGCTCACGTACTCTCTACCCAAGAACCCGTACTAGGAGGCAGTTCTGTAGGGTGGACGCATTCCCCGGGTGTGGCTGCTACACTCTTGGACAGAACTCCTGGTCCTTTCGGATGCTACGCTTGACTTCTCTGTTCTTCGGAAACCTGTTTGCTCTCTCCCACCAATCTCCACCCACCCACCCCCTTCTTTTCTGCCACGAACCCAGTGCTGTGCTGATCACCATGTAACGTTACCGCCTCTCTCACGGAGCACCTGTTATTTTCTACTTCTATGTGAAACGGCTGAGGGTCAGAGGTTAAGTAATTGGCTTTGGGCCACCTAGTAACTACAGGAGTGGGATTCAAATTCAGATTCCATTCAGGCTGTTCCCACCATATCAGCCTATTTCTCCCTCTTCCCGCGGCCCTGTTGCTTGAGGACTTCTCAGCTTCTCTGCCCATTGGGGTGGCCATCTCTTGTGGCTTGTGCTCTGTAGGCTGTTCTTTCCTCTTTCTCCTGGGCTCTGACACTTTGGGTCTTCAGTTCTTCAATTTCCTTCCAACTTTACCTATCGCTTGTGCAGGGATTCAGGGAGCTGGGGAGTTATTTCACATGATGAATCCAGGCTTGGCTTACAACGGGACTGTCATTGTACTTTCTGATCCCCAGTCACTGGATCGGGTCTGATGGGCGGGCATGTGCTTTAGGGGAAAGTCAGATGGAAGTTTGGAATTAGGACTATCCAAAAACATACACTCCTTGAAAAGGAAAAACTGGTCACATCCTACCTTGGCCAACAGCTGCTTGGAGACCCTGGGACAGTTGTTTTTTTCCTCATCTGTGCTCATGTGCAAGACTGCTGTGGAGCTGAGAGCCCAGAGGAGCTCCCTATTTCCACCTGCTGCCCTTGACAACCAGGAAGTAATTTCAGAAATATAAAATATCCTAATAGAAGATCTTATGTAGAGATATAGGCTTCTTACTTGGCTTGATAAGATGCTTTCAATGGAGAGGTGAGACGGGCCGGGTTGTAGATGAATTACTGTTTTTAGTTGTTTGTAATAATGCTCTGTTTTGTTTCTCTCATCCTCTCCAGAAATTGATAATTATCATTGTGGTAGTAGTTGTGTTGCTGGGCATTTTAGCGTTGATTATTGGACTTTCCGTTGGGCTGAAATAACGGTGGCCTGAGTGGCTGCTGCACTGAAATGTAAGTAACTGGAAGGTTCTCGGGGACTCTGGATTAACTCTTGAGAAAGTGGCCTGGGATTCACATGGCTCCACTTCCCCCCTGTGGCTGTCCTTGGACACACTGAGCTCTCTCAAAATTCCCAGAGCCCGTGCATTCTTCCGTCTCCTTAGAATTCTATTCTGGGGTTCTGGTCCCCAGGGAAAGTTCTCTTCTGGGTGGGCTTCTGTTGGTTTCTCTCCTGTGGACTCTGTCCCAGCTCTTTGTCTCACCACCTGTCCTGGCACATCCGAGCACCATGTTTTCACTCCCTTTGCTCACAAGCATGTTCCTAACTGGATGCAGTCTGTGTTGGATCCGGGGCTCATCTTCTGAATTCTTGCTGACTTCTGTGGATGTTGGGCTTTGCTTTCCATACCCTTTTCAATGTAAACAGAGCCTTGGATTGGGGTTTGGGTCAGAGGGGTTTGTCTGGCTGACCAGTCGGATCCTGAAGGATATAGCGGTCAACATTTCTGAGTGTTGAGTTGTGCCAGACCATGTGTTGAACACCTTACGCACCTGTCCTTGAATCCACACAACACCCTCCTGACGTAGGGACTGTGTGTTACCCATATTTTACGGAAGAGGACACTCCGCCTTAAAGAGATGTTAAATGACAGGGCCACCCGTGAATACACAGCTGATGAGGGGCCTGGGGGAGCTCTCTACTACATCTGAGCTTCCTCTGTAAAACCAGGTAGCCATTCATCATCGTCTGCTGAGTCCAGAGAACCTTGGAGAATAGTGAGTCTAAAGTCTAGGCTCTTAATTTCTTTAAATTCTGATGAAAAGAATAGAGCTGGCCACTGAACCAGGCCTTCATGCCCGTAGGGGCAGCATAACAAGAATGACCTCGTTATTGGGACTGTTAACATGTGACTTTTTAAATACTTTTCTGAGTGAAATATAGGATGTATTGTTTGTTTGTTTGTTTTTAAATCTATAAGAAAAGGTGAACAGAACTAACTTTCAGTGTTATTGTTCATAACCTTCTGGCAGGTCAACACTCAGACGTGTTTCGCATAGCTCAGACTTTATTATCTCTGGTCTTAGAGCCAGTTAAAATATCGTATGCCTCACTCCGCATTACTAAAATCTCTTCATAAATCTGATTTTCAACACAAGATTGTGAATATACCCTCAGTTATTATTGCCCCAAAGTTAGAGGTTTGTTATTCCTGTTTAACTGCAGCTAACAGTGTGACTAGCCTCTATTTCTCTCATTTCTGTTTTCTCTTTGATGAATTCAGAGAAGTTGGGTTGCTGAGGTACTAGATGCCAATGTCTTCTAACACCTGACACATACCTCCCTGTTGACACCCAGAGCTGATCCTCTCCTGTGGTTTTGCTTCAGTGGGTCCCTGCTTCCTTTCTCTTCCTCCTATGTGACCACAGGGTCTCGAAGACAGATGATTATAGCACTAAATGTCAACTTCGTCTTGAGAATGTAAATGAGTCTGTTTTTAAATTAGGAGACCAATTAATGTATTGTGTCCAGTTGACTTATCTGGTCTCCGGGATGCTGCGTTGCTAAGCAGTGTCGGGTTGCTTACTGTAGTGTGTCCCATGAAGTCAGAACTGGTTGCTCCTTAGGTCTGGACACCCTCCTCTCCCCCACCTCCACGTGGCCTGAGGACAAGAAGCCTCTGGGCAGGAGGAGGGAAAGACAGCCTATGTTTCCGTTCCCCAGCGGTGTGCCAGGTACTGTTCTAGGGAAGTAGCATTATCCCCATTTTCAGATGGGAAACTCTGAAGCTCAGAGAGGTTAAGAAACTCACCCAAGCCTACCTAGCTCTTCAGATGGCGCATCCACGATGACCCCTGAATTTCTCTCTATTCTCTTCACTGTGTTAGACGGGAGGGGAGTAGGGGAGTAGCGGAGAAGAAGATTCGAGTTCTGTAACTTGTATTTGGAAGGTGCTAACGAGAGCCCTATAGACAGGTGTTTTCATGCAGTGACTTTGCCTCCTCCTGGGAAGTCCTTTGATGGGAAGGTGACAGCCAGTGGGGAAAGGTTATAAAAGGCCCAGAGATTTGCTGCTTCCTCTCTTACATGATATGGCTTTTCGATTTTTTACAATAGGATATTTAGTCCCAGGTCCTATCTCAGGGGTCTGTCTACTGGATTTCCCAGGTTTAGTGTTGACTTCCCATTGCTCTCCTTTTTGCAGTGTTGTCTGATCTTTCCTCTCCACCTTCTAGGTTTGTGACCGAGTCTCACTGTTGCTCTCCACCATCATCCTGTGCACTGACCAGCTCCTCCTTCCCCTGCCTCTCTTAGAACCCGATCTCACTCCAGCCTGGTGTGGCCACCCTTATCTTCAGATGGAAGTGGAGTTTGAATGGCCTTCCTGAGAGAGTGGGACCTGTTCCTTTGTTTCCTTGTAACTGCCCTTGGACCTGACCCCACAAACAGTTTAGCCTGGACGAAGCTAACCTACCTGATGCAACCCTGAGTTCTCCTCACAACCTTCTCCTGCCCCAACTCTGAAGTGCCTTCTCCTGGATTGTGCAAACCAACCCAGCTTCTCTTTCTTCCTTCCGAATGTATCAAATGATGCCTTGTACCTTGGAAAGCCTATTCAAAACCTTCCCAAGGTGCTGTATTTTCTACCTCATGGAGTATTTTTCTCCTAGAAATTGCAATGTGTTTTTTTTTTAGGGGGGGTGTCTTTTACAAAGCAAAGTGATTCTTCCGAGTGTGGCATCAATAAGGCTTGACTTGAGCCTCCCACTTGGCAGTATCTCAGTCCTTTACAATTTCTTGTCCCTACATCTTGAAAATAGGAGGAACGGGCAGATGTCATTTTGGTCTTAGAAGTTGACTTGTTTGAAATTCAATCTTAAATTAAGCTCTTAGTGTGTTCAGCGTGGTGACCAACTTCAGTCTTTATGTTGTAGTCTCATGTTTACTCAAACATGATGACCCAGTTATGTGAGGTTACCCTTTGTAAAGGCTGAGAGTATGGGATATTAGTTTCCCATATCTGACTCTTGGAAACTGGCTGTTCTCCCTTGGAGTGATGCTTTCTGAGGCCATTGCCTTGAGGCCAGAAATAACCAGGCACTTAAAACTGGGCCAGGGACAAGGTGCTTGAGTCTCAGGCTCTGGGAATGCTCAAGACTGGTGCGAATATACCGTTACTCATTTCATGTATTCCAGATGTATTTTTATAATCGTGTGTGAGATGTATGTACATGTATGCCCGTGTCTCTCAGGAAGTAGGAAACTAAAAACAGAGAATATTATAACCTCAAACAAAACAAAACAAAAAAATGAAAAACAAAAACCTTGAGCTAGGCTAAAAATTAGGTAAGAGGCATTTGCTTATCTGCAAATGGATCAGAGTAGAAATATCTTCCCGTGTCATTGAGAAACCTTGTTTTACGGATGAGTACTGGGACGATCATGGATCTTTGGGGTGAGGACTAAGCTGACCCCATTAAGTCTTTCTGCTTAGAAGACAGATGTGACCAGATGAGGCTTGTCCTGAGAACATCCCACAGCACTCTGAGGTCAATCATGTGGCCTTTGGGATAATCCTATCTCCTGGGCTGAATCATTTGGGGGAGATCGGGAATTACTGAGTCGTTCATCCACTACCAGGTTAATGAGCTTCACAGGTTCTTGGTCTCCCTCAATTCTTGTCATGGAGGAAGCAACAGCCGGGTAGTTTTCAAGGGTAGTGACTGCGCTGACACAGTGGTGAGCTCCTTAGATTCCCAGTCTCTGCCAGGCCCTCTGATTTACAGTTTAGCCTTGACTTCCTAGGATAGGGAGGGCACCCAAATCCAGGCACTGCCCCTTGGCTTCCTTTGCAAAGGCTACTTACTCCGTCACTGCCCAGCACTCAGACAGAGCCGTGGGGATGCCCTCTTGCCCATGGCTATGAAGTCGGACAGTGGACTGGCTCAGGCAACAAGCGCAGACAAGCTCTAATCACAGGTTGTTGAGGCCTGGGGCTTAGTTTAACACAAGTGAAGGGTTTTTTTTGTCGTCTGTATTTTTTTTTTAATGTAAAGTTGATTATTTTATTGATAATTTAAAAATAAATGACTTTATATTGATTGTGAAACAGTTCTGGCTCTATTTCCCTGCACAACAGTGGTTGGGTGCCCCCATGTGGCGGTTTTTGTCTAGGCTTTGGAGAAGGGTTAAAATCTTTTTTAACCATGTGCTGGACCAGATGGATCCGAAGTTCCGGGTTTTGAAAATGGCTTACCTCTCAAAGAATGAAGTGTAACTGTATTTGAGTTTCAGATTTAAGGTATTTCCTCCCCACCATAATTCAGTTCACTCCTAGAGTATCTGGCTCTAGGAGACGGGAGAACTCTGATATGACGGGATAAAATCTAGAAGACACACACACTAAACATCACCGGAGATTGGCGTTGATTGAATTTTGAATCTCTCCCTGAAAACAATGCTTCTGTTAACACCCTGGGTTCCAGAAGCCAGATCCATCTCCCTTTCCCTTTGCCTCCTCCACCGTGTCCGGATCCACTTCGGTCTCCCTTCCTTTGTGGCTGTGTCTGCACATGGACGCTGTTTCTCACACGCTTTTTCTTTCCTTGCGTGGACGAGCAGAAGAAGATCATGATCATGATCTGCTGTATCATCCTTGCGATCATCTTAGCTTCTACCATTGGGGGCATATTTGCCTGATCAAGGTGAGCTGTCTGTGGGGAGGGTCACGCATACTTTTCACGCAGTTGAAACTCTGGTGTTCTCAAGGCTTTGTCATTTGTCACCAGGTGCCCCAGATCGGGGTGGGATTAGGTGCTGGAATAGATGAAGGCTGGAGAAAACTCAGGAAAGGAAGGCTTCATAAAGAGAAAAGTGGGTGAACAATGAGTCAGCAGCAGACAGGGAGACAGAAGCTGGCAGACTCTTCCAAACCAGGTCCGGTAGCAGAATGCGCTGTCTAGGATGCTTTGTAGAAGGATGTTGCTTTCCTGCAGCACAGTTGGGGTAAGGCTGAAGCAGAGTTAGTTCTTGCATTAAGAGCACCCTGGACTCTTTAGAAGAGAGCCAGCTAGTAAACCCCAAGGAAACCCCTTCCAGGATTAGGACAAGTTAGTACAGACTCGATGAGGAAGGACTTGGTGAGGCTGGCTTCCAGCATCCTGTTTGCTATAACCTGTGAATTTCTTCCCCTCCGTTTCTGTTGTCTCCTTCAGTCCTCACCGGCGGAGCCTCGGCTGGCGTTTCTAATCCTCCTCCCACCTCAGGGGTGCCATCACCTCTCCACTGCAGATCCCTCACCGCCACCCCTCTTTCCGTTACGAAACCTATGACACCGCGTCAACCAACTCCCTATTACAAGTTAGCAAAGCTAGACTTCAGACAGTACGGAACTGGGAGGTGGGGGTGGGAGGGGCAGGCAGGGCCGCAGGCACAGGGAGCACAGTGGCAGAAGGCTGGTTGGGAAGATGGTTTCAAGGAGAGGGCCGTGGGGCAGGGAACAGGTAGCCTATTCAGGTGCTGGACCAGCCAGTGCTGCAGTTGAGCGCGCAGAGGCAGATAACGGTGCACTCCCTGCTCCTCAGGATCGCGTTTTCTCTTTGATCAACACCAGGCCCCTCAGGTTCTTCCAGGTCTCACCTTTGACTAGCCCTCCGTCTACTTCCTCTTCAGGGTCTCATCGTCTATAAAGTGAAGACTGTCTAACTGTAGGCACCATGCAGGTCTTGCTCACAGCAGTGTCCCCAGTGCTTAGCACAGTGCCCGCCACTTAAAGATGCTTGAGTATCAGCTGACTGACTTACCTGTAATTAAGCTCTGATTTCCACTCCTGGAGAAGTCTCTGGACTCTGAAATCTCTTAAGGCATCAGTGGTAACTGGGTTTTTTATGTATCAGAGGCTGTGTGCATAAGCCTGGAAACGGGCTGATCCACTTAGGCACAACTGGCCTCCTGTTACCGTGACCTACAAAGTCCTCTTTTATGGTTGGTGATGGCGTTCTGACAGTCGTTCATTCTGCAAAGATCAGCTGGTGCCAGGATGGTGGTTCAGTACCTCAAGGTGGACCCCAAACAAAAGAAAGGTTTATACTATGACTGAACTCCCGACAATCAGCTCCGTGCTCTGTGAGCCATAACAGAGGCGAAATGTAAGGTTAGAAAGGTGACAGGAGGCTACCACTTGCGTCATTTACGTGCTTCATGCTGCTAGCTGAAACGGATTTAGTTGGCCAGCGATGTGTGCATTAAACTGTCCCAAACACTGGTCCCAATTCAAGGTTCAGGCACGTCCTAATGCAATTAGTACCAGTAAAACCTTGGACTGCAAGAAACTTGTCTGTGAGCGTTCCACAAGAGGAGCCAACGTTTCTAATAAATTTTAATCTGATAAACGAGCAGTGTTTTGGGATACAATTAGTGCATGATGCCGAACATCACAGGACAACTGAGCCAATGGTTCTTGAAATTCGCTTTGATATTGGAGTGCTTTGGATTATAAGCATGTTTCCAGGATGAACTATTGCTCACAAACCAAGGTTTTACTGTCATTTCATGAGGTTCACTAAAAACACATTAAAAACCAGAGTGTTCAACTCTTGAGGACCATGTTAACTATTTAGATACGTTTGTACTTTCGAAAGTAAATTATTTTCATTGCTAGAGATCTTAATGTTTTAAGAAAGTGGGATTAAAAATTCAAGTCAGTGTGGTGTTTTCTACCACTTTCGAAAGCACATGTTTACTACTTCTATTCATTTGTAGTTTAGTTTGAGGGGATAGAAAACTGCTGAAAATGAGGTGCACCTGGATAAAGGCAGACAGGAGGGCGGAACACACGGGTCCTTACTCATCCAGTGTCCCCATCGGACAGGGCCACAAAGGCGGAGCTGAACACCGGCCGTCCTCAGAACTCCAGACCTAGGAAAGGCCACCTTCAACTTTTGCTGTTTCTTGTGTTAAAGGGCAAGGGTGTATTTCGTCTCTTACTGTCCAGCACCGCCCCCCTCCCCCCTTCCCTTTTGGGGGAACGGTGACTGAGAGATGGGCAGCTGGGCATAAATAAATATCTGTTCGGTCAACTAATAGGTGTCTCGCTGTTTCTTCCTTCGATTTCCCCAAAATCTTTGTAACTAGTAAATATCACAGCAGCTGGCTCCGAAAGCATGTACATGTTAACAGGTAGTAGAGAGTTCCTGCTGTCTGAAAGTAGAGCGCTCCTAAGCTGGAAAATGTATAGCAAAGTAATTGCCATTTTTTAAGAGCAAAAATCCTCTTCAGATTTCTTCGAATTCAAGAAAAAGCTACTAATGTAGGCCTTCGGTAAACATGAAGCGATGTGAAAACAACTTTCCGATGACTGGGAAACCCATACAGATACTAAGTCCAAGTTACACCGGAGGTGGGAGACGGAAGGATGTTCCAGCCCTGAAGACCTTCGTCTTAGAGCCGGGGCGAACCAGACCCCCTAACACGCCGGCCTCTTAACCATTTAAGGATCAGGAGTGACCAACGAGAAGTTATTTCCTGAGATGATACTCAAACTTTATTTGATGTAAATATAATGCACTTAAAAAAATCAGCAGGTATCGAACAATCTTTCAGAACTCATCTACCCATACGGTGCCCCTCAGGTATCAGAGCTTCCTGAAGACTTCGGGGCTAGGCTGAGGGAACAGAAGTGTAGATTCTCTCTCTCAGCAGCCTTTGTACATTTAGTCCTCCCATCCTCACTACACGCGTTCCGGCATAAAGAACTTGCCCCAGTACCGCCCCTTTTGGGTCAAGTCATACGGGCTCAGGACCCTGCGTATCCCCAGCATGTTGGCGGTGGCTATGCGCTCAAAGGTCCAGGGGTTTTGGTTGTTCTGTTCTCGTTCCTCTTGATCCTTCCGCATCTTCTCTAGAGTCTCACGGCTCACAGCCTTTGCTGGGAAAGGCAACTTGTGGGCGACCTGGTCGAGGAAACCTTGAACCTCTTTGAATTCACAACGCCCACCCAGCTCTACTATGAGGCGGCCAGCTTTCACAGGAGTCACGTAGTGGTCAATGGCACCTTTGCCTCCCCCCATGCGCTGTCCCATACCCTTGCGGGTGATGGGCTTGAAAGGGGCTGGTACTCTCCATAAAGCAAACATGTTCTTGGGGTCCATAGAGCGGTTGATTGTCAGGCGCATCATTTCAAAATGGCCCCAGTGGAGGTAACCACCACCCAATGCCTAAAGTAGAGTAAGCAAATAGAAACACATGGGGACTTAGATATCTTTTATGGGCTCTTTTATAGTAACTGTGGCTTCAATGATATACATAAAAATGTAAGTTCTAATAAGAACCATGGAGGAAAAGCCCTACGGTACAGTTATAAGTTAGAACAAGGGTAGACCCATGTCAACGGATAACCAGGGAAGGCCTCTTTGAGGAGGTGACATTTATTTATTTATTTATTTTTTAAATGTTTTATTTATTTCTAGGAGAGAGAGAGAGAGACTGCGCGAGCAGGGGAGGGTCAGAGATAGAGGGAGTCACAGACTGAAACAGGCTCCAGGCTCTGAGCTGGCAGTCAGCACAGAGCCCGACGTGGGGCTCGAACCCACGAACCGCGAGATCATGACCTAAGCGAAAGTCGGACGCTTAACCGACTAAGCCACCCAGGCGCCCCGAGGAGGTGACATTTAAAGCTAAGGCCAGAATGGTAGGAAGTAGCCAAGGGCAAAGAGACAATCGTTACGGGCAGAGGAATGGTGTATGTGAAGGCCCTGACACAGCAAGGGGCTTGGGGAAATTAAGCAGAAGCCAGAGTAACGAGCAGACTGAGGGGCAGGGCGTGGGCATGGGGTTCTGAGAGGCTGGCAGGTGCTGACCATGCAGGTGTTGGTAAGGACTGTAAAATACTGCTCCGGCTACCTGATGGGACATCATGCCTACTCCATAGCCATCTGTGTGGCTTCTGACATCAAGTCTTCATGGCAGCTACCTGAATAAGGAAACAGCTGTCCCATGTCCTAAGTCATGGGTGGTTTTATTTCTACCAGAGATTTGAGAAGATTTCACAGTCTGATTACAGACACCAATTACGTAGCCTCTTCCTTTTCCTGCTTTTACACTATTTTCACTCTACATGAAAAAGAAAAGATAAAGAACTCAAATATTTACTGGGTAGTGTACATCATTTTAAAGAGCAAATGGTGGGGGCGCCTGGGGGTTCAGTCAGTTAAGTGTCCATCCAACTTTGGCTCAGGTCATGATCTGATCTCACAGTTCGTGAGTTCAAGCCCCATGTCAGGCTATGTACTGACAGTTCAGAGCCTGGAGCCTGCAGATTCTGTCTCCCTCTCTCTGCCCCTCCCCTGCTTGTGCTCTGTCTCCCTCGCCCTCTCTCTCAAAAATAAACAAACATAAAACAAAGAGCAAATGGTGACAGTTCTAATAAAACCTGTGGAGGAAGAGAATGAACTCCAAGAGCATTCCCTGGCTAATCCCTGGCTTCCATTCTGGAGCCACTTGACACTGAACTCACTTACCAAGATTGCAAAACTGCCTTCCGTGAACTCGGTGGCTTCGGTAGAAGGTCCCCGTATGTCACTCAAGTTCTTAGGTTCCCTTCTCACTTTTGGCACAAGTGGTACCCTTTCAACAAATCTAAGCTTGGGCCTTTCGGGAATGGAAACATCTAAAAGGAGCACAACAAGAATAATTAAAAACCACACATTTCCAAGGATCCATTTTCTTCCTAGAAAGATATCAATCAAGTGAAAGTCTTGAAGTTACCACTAAAAAGTAATTCCAAAACTGTATTAGGTTTTTCCTGTGATGCTTTTTTTCCCTCCAGTGTCAGCTGGAATCTTTTGGTTATGACAAGATGAATGGAGAGGTTTGCGAACTTCTGAAGGTAGTAAAGTTTTAACCTTCAAACGAAATGCACTCTGCCGAAACTAGAAAAGAGACCACTGGGTAGGTACAGAGATAAAGCTTCACGGAGTTAAGACTGACTACCCTTTACAAGTGTTAGACATGGACTGGCTTTATGTGCACTATCTCATTTAATCTTTAAAGCAATTTTATAGCTTAGGAATTTCTTTTATTTCTGAGAGAGGGAGAGAGAAAGAGCGTGAACAGGAGAGGGTCAGAGAGAGAGAGGGAGGCACAGAATCTGAAACAGGTTCCAGGCTCTGAGCTAGCTGTCAGCACAGAGCCCGATGTGGGACTTGAACCCACAAGATGTGTGATCATGACCTGAGCCGAAGTCGGATGCTTAACCGACTGAGCCACCCAGGCACCCCATAGTTCTATAGGAATTTCTTAGGACTTCCCTTTTTTAAAATTTTGAAAAGTTTAAAGTTTAGCACACATAATCAAAGGGCCAAATAAAAAATGTACAGTTCAGAGAATTATAAATGACTGCATAAACACACGCACATAAACACACCCATATCAAGGAACAGAACATTAGACGGGTACAATTTTAAATATCAATTTTATAAAAGGGGGACCAGAGGCCTAGACATATTTTATAATCTGGTCTAGGCCACCCACTGAAAACAAGCAAAGTCAGACCATATGACTTTTTTTTTTTTTTAATTTTTTTTTTTTTTTATGTTTTATTTACTTCTAGGAGAGAGAGAGACAGCGCAAGCAGGGGAGGGTCAGAGAGAGAGGGAGACACAAAATCTCAAACTGGCTCCAGGCTCTGACAGTCAGCACAGAGCCCGACGAGGGGCCCGAACCCACGAACCGCGAGATCATGACCTAAGTGAAAGTCGGACGCTTAACCGACTAAGCCACCCAGGCGCCCCCCATATGACTTTTTTTAAAAAATATACTACATGGCCTCTCTGGATGTTAATGGGGGTGGTGGAAGGAACACTTACTATATCGTACATGAAAATATCTAAGTTCTCCTGCTCTGCCACATTCTTCTTCTTTTTTTAAAAGTTTATTTATTTTGAGAGAGATAGAGACAATGTGAGTGGGGATGGGGTAGAGTGAGAGAATCCCAAGCAGGCTCCATGCTGTCAGCATGGAGCCCAATGTGGGGCTTGAACTCACGAAATCATATCAAGACCTGAATGGAAACCAAGAATCTGACACTTAACCGACTTAACCGACTGAGCCACCCAGGTGCCCCTCTGACACGTTCTTGTTAAGAAACCTGCAACCCAGGAATCCTTGATCTGTGCTCTATTTCTACAGGGCTCTTTCCGCTGACACCTGTACGTTGCATACAATGGCAACAGCTTGCGGCACTGAGGGCGAGTGGACGGCAACGCAGGCCAGACAGGCTACATCTTTCTTTCCTATCGAACATTCTGACAAGTTGGAAGGGAAAGAACTGTAACTTTTAAGTCATTTAAAACAGGTCTGTAGTAAAGCAAGCATGGCTTTACCATGGAGTCAAATATAAAACAAATATAAATATACATTTAAAGCCTTTAAGGAAACACCAAATTATGAATGGGCTATTCAGACACTGCTCCTGCACTCCTTCAGTTTCTACAAGCAGTTACAGAGAAATTTAGTGGTGCTTTCTCTCAACTACAAGTCTGTACGTACTTCCAAAGCACAGAGTAGTTTAACAATTATGTGCGGGAGTTAAAACCCTCAGAGGTCAAGGATGCTTTCACTTTTTTTTTTTAGACTTCTAATATATTAACGATATGGTAAGTTAGGGCCGCCTGGGTGGCTTGGTTGGTTAAGTGTTGAATGATTTCGGCTCAGGTCATTATCTCTCGGTTGGTGAGCTGGAGCCCCACATCGGACTCTGCGCCAACAGCGCCGAGACTGTTTGAGAACCTCTCTCTGGCCCTCCCTGGCGCGCGCGTTCTCCCTCAAAATAAACAAACTTGAAAAGAAAAAATAATAATAAAAGATACGGTCAACTGCCATAGGGGAGACATCCCATTACATATTTGCTCCATAAAAGCAGGGACCTTGGTGGGTCTTTCTTATTTTCTGATCTATCCCTAGTGTTCAGAACCCTTGGCGTGTAATAAGCCCTCGATACACGTTTACTGAGCGAGTGAATGGACACAGGAAATACAAGAACCCACTTCGTCACCTACCCTCTTCTGGGGTCCATCAGAGAAAAAACAAACACGAAAATGACACAAGCTCTCACCCTCAAAAGCTGGCACCGGGAGCAGCG
This sequence comes from Proteles cristata cristata, assembly GCA_017311185.1. Taxonomy (NCBI): domain Eukaryota; kingdom Metazoa; phylum Chordata; class Mammalia; order Carnivora; family Hyaenidae; genus Proteles; species Proteles cristata. The sequence continues at coordinate 3,561,973 of JAESUZ010000174.1, read as the reverse complement.
TCTTCAGGCCAGCACCGGCGGGCGGGGCGACCCAGGAATCTACAAAGAAAAATCAAATGAAAAGACGAAAGCGACAAGACGCGGGCCCGGCACTACCCGGACGGGTCATTCCTAACGGAGCGCTCTGATGTAGGTTCCACTACATGGGCTCACAGGCCCCCCAAAGAAGCCCGCTAGCTGGGATCTCGGGGCACCGATGCCCCCCGCGCGGAAGAGCGCGCGCCCCTACGCAGCGCTTCGGCAAACCCGGCAGAACCTTCCGGGAGCTGGCGACGTGCCGCACTGGCGCTGGGGAGGAAGGGGACGTCTTCTGAGTGACCGAGGGGCCTCCTGACCTGACAGCTGCGTTCGCAGGAGCGGCGCCCCCGCGCGAGCCAGCACCCGCCACATTGCCGTGCGCGCCCGGCCGCGCCGGGATCCTCACGGCAACCTCTGCGATTCCCAGGACACCACCGGCCCGGAAGTTGCTTTCGCATCGGTCCTCTCCGCAGAGAGTCCCGGCGGAAGCGGAAGAAACCGGGCCGCGGCGCTTGGGTTCCGCGCGGGCGTCCGCTAGCCACGCCCCGCGCCCCTGGCGCCTTCTGGGAATCTCCCTTCAATTCCCGGCATGCAGTCGGCTGGGTCCGGCTTCCTGAGCTGGGTGTCGGGCGCAGAAAGCTAGGCTTCGCCCTGTGGGTGACGCCTCTCAGCTCAATGCATTGGGCCCCTCAAAGGCATTAGGAGAACACCACTGGGTATTCACCGTGGCCTGAGCTTTTAGGGGGCGCTTGCAGTGTGTCAGGCGTTCAGTACCCCATCACTGCGTGGAGTCCTCCAAACGAGTCCATGAGATGAGGAAGTCATGACACCCTTCTCTGGTCCCTCTGGAGCCCCAGACTCCATCCCGAGGGTCACGGGAATTAATTTACCCCAGTCACACAGCAGGAAAACTACAGTCAGAATTTGAGTCTGTGTGACTCAAGGGACCGCAGTGATGGGACAATATCAAAACTTGATTATCGAGTTAAAATCACGCGTAAGTATTCTGGGAGGATGTTTTAATATTTAGAACGAGAGACGATCTTTCCCCCAGTTTAGGGCACAAATAGGATTAACAAATCGAGACTGATGTCTGTTGTATTTAAGTCATGCTAAATCTGCGTATGGTCTTTCCCCAAGGGTAATTTCACAAATGGCAACAAATAAAACGTGTGATGTTTCCAAAGCTACTGTGAGAACTTCCTGCGTCCACGATTTTAGGCACTTCTTGATGATCTGCACGCTGAAACTGGCTCAGAAGAGTGAATAGAGTTTATTACAGCCAACCATTTCTGTCCTTTCAGAAGGGGCTCTACAAGCGTTTGGCTGACCCCCACTCGTCCAAGCCAGTGTCAGATTCTAGGCAGCTCTTCCCTCCTCCCCTCCACTCAAAGTGGGAGATCCGAATGTGCTCAGGCATTTAGAAATCTCCAGCTGAATATTGTGTAATTTTGTTTTGGATGGAAAATAAAGTGTCAGTACAATTCTTCTTTGGCTTTAAGTCTTTCGGTGGTCCCCGAACTTCCACCTCTTTATTGATTTTAAAAGAACTAAAAAGTAAACTCAAAGTTTTACCTTTAAATAACTGTTATAAGTGATGTCTATTTTTCTCTGCAAGTGTTGTGCCAGGTAGAATGGAGGATACAAAGATGAAAAACCAGGGATCCTATTCTTTAGGAATTTATATTTATGCAGGGATAATATGATGAGCATACAATAATGTTGACATATCACAAAAGAAGTATGAATAAAGCATGGAAATGGAAGGAGGGATGTGAGGTCTTCCCTGGTCCCTAAAAATAATGTTACCTCCTTCCATTTCTCACAGCTCTTCATTTACACTCTTCTTCTGAGAGTTGTATGGTATTTATTTGTAGGAAACCGATGTTGTGGGATGAAATGATTTGCCACAGAGCTAGGATGATGCAAAGTAGGGGTAAAGCCGTTAGTGTTCTTTTACTGGAATGGGGTTGCTAAAATCTCCCAAAACTTAGTCTTCAGATCGCCTGCATCAGATGTTCCCGAGACCTTTGTATACATGTAAATATCTGGTCCCTACTTAGTAAGTCAAACTCTGAAGGTGGGGTTCAGGAATTCCTATTGTGAACTAAACCCCACAGATGATTCTAATGCCTAAGCAAATTGAGAGTCAGTGCTCTGTGAACACTTGGAAAATTTAAAAAGCAGAGAATAGCTACAAGGCACTGTTTTTGGATCACCCAGGTTTATATCCATTGGAATTTGTATTTTCTCCATCTGTATAAAAATTACCTAATGTCTCAGTTTTTAATCTTTCTAATTTTATTTTATTTATTTTACTTTTTTAAGATTCTATTTTTAAGTAATCTCTATACCTAACGGGGGCCTTGAACTTAAAACCCCAAGGTCAAAAGTCACATGTTCTATACACTGAGGCAGCCAGGCTCCCCTAATCTTTCTTATTTTAAAAATCAAGAGGGGCGCCTGGGTGGCTTAGTCGGTTAAGTGTCCGACTTTCGCTTAGGTCATGATCTCGCGGTTCGTGGGTTCGAGCGTCGAACTCTGTGCTGACTGCCAGCTCAGAGCCTGGAGCCTGTTTCGGTCTGTGACTCCCTCTCTCTCTGACCCTCCCCTGCTCACGCTGTCTCTCTCTCTCCTAGAAATAAATAAAAAATATTAAAAAAAAAATCAAGAGATAACGGAAGCCTGTAGCCTAGTCCCAGGTCTGGTTCTTAACGTAAATGGCACCCACATGCATATAATCTGTGTCTTTGCCTGTGTGTGTGCACTACCTCATTTTAATAAAAAGGTTAGGTTTTTGCTTATCAGATTGATTAATATCATAATGTAATAAATCACCATGGAACTTCTTCACCCCAGGAAGCCCACCGAACCTTCTCAAGGGGCTAATTAGTATTCATTTCTTCATCAGTTTAGCTTCCATATGGTGTAGAGCGTTTCTGAAAAAGCAATGGTATTGATGTTGTGTTCTGGGATCTGGGAGCGAATGGTCAAGAAAGAATTCTTGAGACATTTTTGGTGCAAAAAAAAGGTGGTTTTTATTAAAGCACAGGGACAAGACTTGTGGGCAGAAAGAACTGCACTGGGATTATGGGGTGATTGATTGATTGCTTGATTGATTATGTACTTTTAAGTTGGGAGAGTGTTAGGATAGTGTGAGTCTCTAAGGAATTTGGAAGTGAGGTTTTCAGGACCTTGAGGGGCTAGCTGCTGTTAAGAAAAAGTTATTTACTACTATCCAGGAAAATATTAGTCATGAGACCTTTCAGATGTCTATCAGTGGGCCATATATTTGGAGGATGATTGCTAACATATATCTTGGGGAAGAGGTTAGAGAATAAGGAAGTTACCAAAGGGATTTTTATATGTTAAAGAAGACTTACAGGATCCTGGAGGTTGGGCCAATGTCAAGCTCAGGTTGCTTTTTGCTTCTAGCAAGGTAGTAACCTTGAGGCAGTTGAGTTCTTGGAGAAACGTCACTCTGCCTCAAGGACATGTCAATGGGCTGTTAAGTTGTAAGGGGATTTAGGTTTATTCTATGCTTCTTTTGCCTTCATTCTCCACATCAGTAGTCTAGATTTTTCTACAACAAAAAATAATATACTCAAATACAATATTAATAATTAATAATATTATTATTTTTAACATTTATTCATTTTTGAGAGAGAGATACAGAGTGTGGGCCAGGAGAGGCAGAGAGGGAGGGAGACACAGAATCCAAAGCAGGCTCTAGGCTCTGAGCTGTCAGCACAGAGCCTGACGTGGGGCTCGAACCCACAAACTGTGTAATCATGACCTGAGCCAAAGTTGGATGCTTAACCGACTGAGCCACCCAGGCATCCCAGTAATTTATATTATTGATTTCCTGTTTATAAGAGGTTTTTATTTGCGCATAGATTATCTTATTAGAATCCTGTTTCAAAGATGATAGTGGTGGAAATGATGCAGAGAAAAACATTCATTCAACATTCTCCATAGTGTTTGCCTTACTGCCATGGGAAAAATGAATGCGTCGACACATATTCCAGGACTTTAAAGCTGAATTGGATTGAATCCCAGCTTGGAAAGGTACCGAAGAGTTATTTCCGGCTTTTTTCATTGAGTAAATCAATAGGCACAAAGACAGTACCAACTCTTCAATTGTTTGACCAAGTAGAGGGGACCGTGGCAACTGTCATTCGTGTTTTTGTCCTGGCATTCACAGACCATGACCGTGGCATTCCTATGAATGGTTTCGCCATAACGACTGATGTACTGTTGTCGTCCAGTCAAGTTACTTACAAATCTTTTTTTTTTTTTAATTTTTTAATGTTTTATTTCTGAGAGAGAGAGAGAGAATGAAGAGAGGAGGGTCAGAGAGAGAGAGGGAGGTACAGAATCCGAAACGGGCTCCAGGTTCTGAGCTGTCAGCACAGAGCCCGACGTGGGGCCCGAACCCACAAACTGTGAGATCATGACCTGAGCCGAAGTCGGACGTTGAACCAACTGAACCACCCAGGCATCCCACAGATCTTTTATTATAGGCCATGCTGCTTTGAACTTTGTATCCATCTTTTTGGTACTGTTTTGGTATTTCTTTTGGGCAAATTCCATAAAGAGAAATGATAAGATCAAAGGGAATGTTTGTTTAAAATCGTTTTGCTTCCTACAGTTATGCAACATTGACCTTTACCAACAATGTGCCAAAGTGCCTGCTTATCCACACCCTTGCTGAGCTTTCTTGTACACCTTTCTTTTAGAGTTTTGCCAATATGAAAGGTGAGAGATGACGTCTGATGGTCTGTGTTTATGATGGGCTGTTAGAACAGGACTGTGTCTGACTCAGCCTTGCCTGAGGCCCCTGGGCTGTGTGGTAATCCCCGCATTCCAGAGTGAGCTGCTGGGGCTCTTGGGCATGATTTATGATGGACGTGGTAGGAATTGGCTTCATTATTCTTAGCTCTCCACTTTCTTCCAGCCTGTAACATGCACTGAAAAAAAAACCAAGAAAAGAAGTGGAGCCTGGAGATTAAAGTAAAGATTTCTTTGGACAGTGTTGTTGGTAATTGTGAGTTCTATTCGTGCTCTCCAATGGCAAGGTGTTGGGGTGCTCCGTCAAGCTTAATGAGAGACATTTCAAAACCACTGAGCTTGATGTGGGCCCTATGCTGTTTGAGTGGGAGTGGTATTGGACCCAGGTTTGAGAAAAGTCTATGTTTGGAGGTTTGATGGAAAGGAGAGGGCTGCCGTTGGGAAGTAGGTACATTTCCACTGATGCTGGGGTAAAGGTGTGCGTACCTTGTTCACCAGATGTGAACCCCAGTGCAGTGTGCCGGTTCAGGGTTTTCTTATATCCTGTCCAACAGGACCCCACTGAGGAGCAGAGAGAGAGAAGCTGGAAGAAGTGTAATGACGGATGTCCAGGGCCCAAGGGAAGCACCAAATGCATCCAGCCAATCATTCCGCAGAGAGGACTTTGCATCGGAATGTCCTCAGCAGTTAGGGTAGGGTGTATGTGTCTGTGTTTCTCCGAAGAATCTGTACAGCACCAATGAGTGAAAGAGTATACTTTAAACTATACCTGGAGCCGAGTCAACCACTGTTGGTGCTGGATGAGTTTGCTGTAACAAAGTACCCCAAACCGGCGGGGTTGGGGGGGGGGGAGGGGGGCTTAAAACAACGGAAGTTTATTGCCTCACAGATCTGGAGGCCAGAAGTCTGAAATCCAGCTGTCAGCAGGGTTGGTTCCTTCTGAGGTCTGTGAGGAAGGGTCTGTCCCGGGCTTGTGGACGGCCACCTTCTCCCTGTCTCTCTGCCCATCGTCTTCTCTTTCTGTTTGTCTTTGTGTCCAAATTTTCCCTTTTCATAAGACAGCAGTCATATTGGATTAGGACCCCCCTTATTGACCTCATTTTAACTTGATTACCTCTGTAAAGAAAGACACTTTCTCCTAATAAGGTCACATTCTGAGGTGTTGGGGGGGGTGACAGTTAGGGCTCCAACACATCTTTTTGGTTGGGGAAGGAGAAGGACACCCTTCAACCTATAACAGGCGCTATGCCAGTTAGCCATGCCAGAGGGGTCAGACACAGAGGTGAAAGATGAGGGGCAGGAAAGATCCTATGTGACTGGCAGAAGTGCAAAGTGAGGAAATTGAGACCACCCCCTTCCCCAAGCCGCCATGTTGTTTCTACTACAATCACTGGATCTGGAGCAAGAATGACTTGGGGAGAGGAGCAGCTTTGGCTTTGAATGAATTCAGGGTTGTGACTGATGAGGGAGCATAAGGCAAGCTGACACCCCACACCCCTCACCCTCCCAGGTGGGACATATGGGACATTTCTCAGGCACTTCTGGCTGCCCAAAAGCTAAGAGAAGGAGAAAACCAATGGTTAGCTGATATAGATCACAGCCATGCAGGACATGAGTCTCCATTAGTTTACAAATGTCTTAGTAAATGACAAGAAAAAGGCAATCTTATCCATAGCCTAAATCCAGCGACCCATAGACTCAGTTTCCTGGAGCCCCAACATCATCCTCCCCTCCATAGTGATGTGGGGAACAAAGGCAAGAAGGAAATGGTAGGTAAAATTAAGTTTCTTTACGACCTGCAGCCCATTGACAAATATTTGAGGCAAATACAAAGTCTAACATTCTTTCAGGAACTCCCTCCTGTCTTAATGTTAATGCCTTACTAGAGGGAAAAGAACCTTCACTTGATAGTAGCTAGGCCTCCAGTGTCTTCTGTCCTTGTTAGCATATGAAATCCTGGAGGCCTCCCCTTTGCCTTTACCCCCCAGAGTCCATCAGTCTCTCTTCACAAGCCCAGTTCAGCTCTTTCTGCTCAGGGGTCCTGTCCCTGTGCTTTAATAATATCACCCTTTTGCACCAAAGACATCTCAAGAATTCTTTCTGGCTGTCAGCTCTGGACCCCCCACCACTCTGAAACCCCATCAGTGACTATTACACAGTATCGGACATTTTAGTTACTGAAATCAGAATTTTTTCTGTGACTAGAAGTGATAGCATACTTTTTTTTTTTTTTAATTTAAATTAGAGAGTAATGAGAAAATGCAGAAAACCCCCAGCCTTACAGAGTTGGTTTAGTTTTGGATAAGCAGGAGCAAGTTGATTCCTTCCTCCCTCCCTCCCTCCCTCCCTTCCTTCCTTCCTTCCTTCCTTCCTTAGTTTATTTATTATTTTTAGTAATCTCTCCACCCAATGTGGGGCTCCAACTCATGACCCCAAGATCGAGTCACACGCTCTTCTGACTTAGCAGCCAGGCACCCCATCTGTTTTTTTTTTTAAGACTTTACTATTATTTTTTATTTTTATTTTTCTATTTTAGAGAGAGCAAGCTGGAGAGAGGGAGAGAGAGAGAGAAAATCCTAAGCAGGTTCTATGCTTATGGGTGGGATCCCACCACCCTGGGATCATGGCCTGAGCCCTAATCAACAGTCAGCCACTCAGCTGACTAAGTCACCTAGTTGCTCCTAAGATTTTATTTTTAAGTAATCTTTGCACCCAATGTGGGGGTTCAACTCATAACCCTGAGAGCAAGAACCGCATGCTCTTCTGACTGAGATAACCAGGTGCCCCTAAGGTTGACTTCCTTTTTTTTTTTTTTTTAATTTTTTAATGTTTTATTTATTTCTAGGAGAGAGAGGGAGTCACAGGCTGAAGCAGGCTCCAGGCTCTGAGCTGGCAGTCAGCACAGAGCCCGACTCAGGGCTCGAACCCACGAACCGCGAGATCATGACCTAAGCGAAAGTCGGACACTTAACCGACTAAGCCACCCAGGCGCCCCCTAAGGTTGACTTCTGATAGCATTCTCTGAGTCCTACTTCACATAGCTTACACCTTGATTATACATTAGTTTGCATTTTTTCAGTGACTGGTGATGTTGAACTTGTCTCCTATCTTTGGGTCTTGTATATTTTTGTCTATCGTTTTTCTGTGTGTGTGATTTGCTTGCTTCTGTACTTTGTTTATATTTCAATTGCACTATTTATCTCTTTATCAATTAAAAAATGCTTACTATATATTAAGTATATTAATTCCTGTGTATATATGATTCAATTTTTAAAAAATTTTCAATATGTCTTAAAATTTTTTTTTGTGGTAGGACCATTTACAATTTTTATGGAGTAAAATCTGCCAGTTACTTTCTGAAGAGTTTCTGACTTTGATAATATGCTTATAAGGGCCAGAAAAAGGGATATAATATAATTCTCTGCCCAAGCTGAAAATCATTTAATATGCGATTTATAATACACTAAATTCCCATATAATTTTTTAAAACATTTTATCCCATTGTCATATTCTCCCTGATCTGAAACCAGTGCTACACTGTTTTAATTATTGTTCCTTTATTACATATTTTATATGTTTGGTCAAATTCACTTTCCTTTGCAAAATAACGTCATGGCTGTTTGGCATGTTTCCTTTCCAAGATAAAATTTGGAACCATTTTGTTCTATTCTGTCTCAGTCTATTTTTATTTTCTTATCCAGTGTTCTTTTTCCTTTCTCATTGTTGTTCTTCTTATAAATCTCAGAGCCATTTGTACTTCCAAACAAGATTTGTACTTTACCATTTCAAAGTATTATAGGATCTCAGTAGGAGGGGGCTAGAGGATTTTCTATTTAGTTCCACATCCTTATCAGAGTGTGATCTTCAGTCATGTACTTGCTATAGGTCATTTGCATATCTAGTTAAAGGAAAATACAACTGCATTTGGTAGCAATCTACCCTCCTCGCCCTTGCATCTTCACAAAAACAATCATGGTGAAAATTGACTACTTCTCTAAAGAAATTTTAGGCTTTACCAGCCATGGCCAGTAGAGGTCACAAAACTGCTTATTATAGTCACTGAAGCCATAACCAAACCCAGGCTTGGGCACTGCGCATTATGCAGTAATGACCCACAGACTACATTTTATCACAGCACTTTCTCAAAATGGAATTGCAGCTTGTCATAGCAGATCCACTGTCATCCTGCTAGCCTGTCCCCCACGCTTGCCAGTACAAATGAACACACATAGGTAATTGTACAAGTTGGGAGACAGTTCTCTCTCGGTCTCTCTGTCTCTGTCTCTGTCTCTGTCTCTCTCTGTCACACACACACACACACACACACACACACACACACACACACACACACCTTCCCTTTGTTGCCCAATTTATTGTTCAATAAAAAATCATCTTTGTTTAAAATAATTTTTCTCCATTTGCCAGTTGCTCAGTTATTACATATTGAATGGAGAAAACGTAGATCACAGAGAAGCAAACAAACAAAATCAACGACCATTAGTTTTTTCACACTTAATCACTAAAATATTCTGGCATGGGTGGCATATAATGCATTGTGAACACCTCTCCATGTCTGCAAGTATTTATCTTCAACATGAATTTTGCTGACTTTTATATGAAATTAAATTTAAAGGACGCCTTGGTGGCTCAGTCAGTTGACCATCCGACTTGGGCTCAGGTCATGATCTTGTGGTTCATGGGTTCAAGCCCTTGCATGGGGCTCACTACTGTCAGCGCAGAGCATACTTCAGATCCTCTATCCCCCACCCTCTCTACCCCTCCCCTGCTTATGTGTGTGCGCGCTCTCTCTCAAAAATAAAAATTAACATTAAAAATTAATTTTAGTAGTATATCATACTTTTTAAAAAAATTAATTCACTTTTGAAATTCAGGTATAATTAACATGCAGTGTTATATTAGTTTCAGGTGTACAATATGGTGATTCAACACTTCCATACAATACCCAGTGCTCATTACAAGTGCTCTCCTTAATCCCCATCACCTATTTCACCCATCCCCCAACCTGCCTCCCCTCTGATAACCAACAGTTTGTTCTTTATAGTTAAGGGTCTGTTCTTTTTGTTTGTCTCTTTTTTCTTTTTTCATTTGTTTTGTTTCTTAAATTCCACAAATGAGCCAGTAATTCCACTACTGAGTATTTACCCAAAGAAAGCGAAAACACTAATTCGAAACAACATATGCACCCCAGTATTCATTGCAGCAATATCAAGATATAGAAGCAACCCAAGTGTCCATTTACAGATGAATGGATAAAGAAGATATAGTCTATATGTATAATGGAATATTCTTTAACCATTAAAAAATTAAGATCATGGGGCACCTGGGTGGCTCAGTCGGTTGAGTGTCTGACTTCAGTTCCGGTCATGGTCTCGCGGTTCGTGGATTCGAGCCCCGGGTCGGTCTCTGTGCTGATTGCCAGCTCAGAGCCTGGAGCCTGTTTCAATCTGTGACTCCCTCTCTCTCTGCCCCTCCCCTGCTCACGCTGTCTCTCTCAAAAATAAATAAATATAAAAAAAAAAAAAGATCTTGCCATATGCAATAGCGTGGATGATCTAAAGGGTATAATGCTAAGTGAAACAGTCAGAGAAAGATAGATACCGTATGACTTCACTCATACATGAAATTTAAGAATTTCAGTAACTTTTACATATCTCATCATATGGACCCACCAGTGTTTACCTGTCCATTACTCTGTTGTCGGACAGGGAGACTGTTTCCACGTTTTCCAGAGTACAAATATTATGGCAGGTTATGAGAGAGCACTTACTCCCACTCCCTGAGGGTGCTTTCCACCACAGTGCAGTCCTGGCCTTCTTGGGCACAGGGATGTACCTAATAGGTATGTTTGGAATGAAGCCTCGGGCTGGTGGCTCCCACCTCCTTCTCCCAGGAACCACTATTTCCAGAGGGCAGGCTCTTCTTCTGAGAAGCTGGGAGGGGAGATCTGTGACGGAGCAGGTGAATCTGTCTGCCTCTGGGCTTCAGTATCAGGAAGTGTATTGGGTGTATTGAGCTGCACTTCTAATTACCTCAGTGGATGTTTTGATTCTTGTATATCTGTGTCCCATTATGATTCTCTCCTTTGTATAATTTTCAGAATTGGGATTTTGGGCAGGGGTCAAATTTAAGTACATTTTAGGTCTTTTGATACAATTTTCTTTCTTCTTCTTCTTTTTTTTTTTAGAAGAGAGAACACCAGAACACCAGTGGGGGGAGGAGGAGAGGAGAAGAGGGCAGAGGAGAGGAGAGGAGGAGAAGAGAGGAGAGGAGGAGAAGAGAGGAGAGGAGAGGAGAGAGAGAGAGGGAGAGAGAGAGAGAGAGAATCTTAAGCAGCTTCTATGCTCAGCTTGGAGCCCAAAGTGGGACTCGATCTTACAACCCTGAGATAATGTTCTGAGCCAAAGTTGACAGCTGGATGCTCAACCGGCTGAGCCACGCAGGTGCCCCTTTGGATACAGTTTTCATATCCTTCGCTAGAAAGTTGGTCCCCGTATTGACTCCTGCCAGCAGAGATGAAAGTTATGATTGTCTCTGAAAGCCCTTTTTTCTTTTCAAATATGTATATAGGATGTGGTTATAGATCTGTATCTCTTTTTAATATATAGAATATATGTATGGGGTGGGATTTTAGATGTATATTTATATTTAATATGTGAAGCATGTTAAATTTTAATTACATACTAACTACAAATTATATTTATGTATTAAAGATGTATTTATATCTAAAGTACACATTTTAAACTTAATTTTACTAAGAATCATTATTAGAAATGGAAGGGGAGAATTACATCATTTACCTAGTTCTGTGGGAGCCTCATATGAAATAATTTTGGCCATTTCACTAAGTGATCTGAAAAGTAGTCCTTGGTATAAGAAACAAAAATAGGAGGTTTAAAAAATATATCATTTCATTTGTAGAAATAAAGGATAGTATTGGTTAATTCATCAAGAAGATCAGAATGAACTCTAAAAATGTCAAGTGGGCTCTCTCTTCTCCCCTCATCCTAGGTTTAAATTATGACGCATTCAGGGGCGTCTGGGTGGCTTAGTTGGTTAAGTGTTCAACTTCGGCTCAGGTCATGACTTCGCAGTTCATGAGTTTGAGCCCTATGTCGGGCTCTGTGCTGACAGCTCAGAGCCTGGAGCCTGCTTTGGATTCTATGTTTCCCTCCCTCTCTGCTCCTCCCCTGCTCACACTCTGTCTCTGTCTCTCTCAAAAATAAATAAACATTAAAAAAAATTATGACTGGCAGTCATTGCCTTAAGAAGCTGGATGTTTTCTTATGGGTCACAGATGTTGAGACTCCAGGGAAGTTTGAATCATTTATTTTACACAGTGTTTTCTATGTTTTTACCAGGAATATGGAAGCATTGTTGATATCCACTTTTTGGCATAGATTTGAAATGAAATGAACAAAAATTCCATCATCCTTTGAAGGTGTTTGAGAGAACCTGAAGCCACCTCGTTGTTAGTACTGTGTGAAATTGGCCGTGATGTGCTCACGGTTGACAGGTATGTAGTCGGCAACACCTAGAAGCAATCAGAGAAGAACATGAAGTGATGACCATGGTACGTATAACCACCCCCACCTCCCAAGGGATTAGCCCATTGTTGGAGGAGTAAAGTCACCACAGTATGAAATGGGAAGCTTGATTGGTATGGAAGAGTATGGAATTGAGGTCCAGGGAGTCTGTGATTCCAGGCTCAGAGTTACCATGTGGAGCATGTGTTGGATGGATAAGCCCCTTAAATTGTGAGAGTCTCTTTTTCCTCATGTATTAAATTGCACTCATAATAGTTACTTTGAAGAAACACTTTCAGGATTAGGACTAATGACTGCCAGATGCCTAATACAGTACCTGACATGTAGCAGGTGTGCAGTAAATGGTGGTTATTATTAAACTAGCTTATTTAAGCCAAATTTAGAGCATTCAAGGTAGAAGGAGCTCACTTTTGAAGATTTTGTAGAAAATAAGGAAGGACAGTGGGTTGAGAATTCTTGTGTTTCAGGGCAGGAAAGTTAGATGATGGAGGTATTGATGGTTTCCAAGTTGCCGGACATCAGAAAGAATGACAATTCCAGGCCCCAATCTTTTTGGATCTCAAAGGTCTTTCTGTTTACCATTCTTTCCTCAGAGAAGAAAAGTACTTGGCAGACATGAGAATAAGCCTGATTTAAGTTTTAATATTTATTTATTTTTGAGAGAGAGAGAGACAGAATGCAAGCAGGGGAGGGGCAGAGAGAGAGGCAGACACAGAATCCAAAGCAGGATCCAGGCTCTGAGCTGTCATTGCAGAGCCCGACGTGGGGCTTGAACCCATGAACTGTGAGATCATGACCTGAGCCAAAGTTAAATGCTCAACCGATGAGGCACCCAGCCGCTCCAAGAATAAGCCTGATTTAGAGTAATTCTTGGGATGAAAGTGGTGGGAGAACTAATAATAATAATATTTAGCATTTTTGAACAATGTTATGTAAAAGACATTGTGTGTAATTCATTTTAAATGCATTATTTCTAATTTTTACCCTAAGCCAAAGAATGGCTATTACCGTTTCTATTTTATAGCTCTGGAGTCTGTGGCTCAGAGAAGGCTCATTCCTTGTCTGATACAGTTAGTCAGTAAGAGGAAGACCTTCTAACCAAGGTTATGTGATCTTATTATATGCTTTGCCACAATTCAACAAATTCTGGCTGCCCAGACTTTATTTTATTTAAAAAAAAATTTTTTTTTTATGTTTTTATTTGTTTCTAGGAGAGAGAGAGACAGCGTGAGCAGGGGAGGGTCAGAGAGAGAGGGAGTCACAGACTGAAACAGGCTCCAGGCTCTGAGCTGGCAGTCAGCACAGAGCCCGACGCGGGGCTCGAACCCACGAACCGCGAGATCATGACCTAAGCGAAAGTCGGACGCTTAACCGACTAAGCCACCCAGGCGCCCCTTAATTTTTTTAGAGAGAGAGAGAACATGAGCAGGGGAGAGTGGGAGAGGGAGAGAAAGAGAAAGAGAGAATCTTAAGCAGGATCCATGCTCAGTGCAGAACCAAATGAGGGGCTTGATCCCACGATGCTGTGGTCATGACCTGAGTTGAAATTAAGAGTTGGATAGTCAACTAACTGAGCCACCCAGGCGCCTGAGATTTTGTTAAATACTTGACAGATGCTAAAGAAACATCTCTCCCAGTGCTCTCTTGGATAGTGAGGATCTTCACAAAGCCACAGGCTCGGCTTGCTGTGACCATTTGACTTCACCTCTCCCTGCACGGTGATGACTAACATCACCTTGACTAGGTGACATCATCCTTAGACCAAACCACACGCTGGTGCTCTCTAGCTTGGAGGATATTTTAGTATTTGTGCACAATTTTAAAGAATGTTGAGGTTTTGCTGTCAAAGTTTGTTCCTGTCTCTTTCCCCACACAAACATGCATAAGCATTCTTCTCTTTGGAGATTTGTTTTATAGAAAGCATTAGGGCAAAAAGAATGAACGTTGGGTGAAGCTGTAGGAGAAAGCTCACTCGTGCTGCAGGCTGGAAGCCCGGGCTTGATTATCCCCCGAGCCCACGCTGGATGCAGGTCTTGCACAAGACTTTAACGTCTCAAAAACTTAGTTTTTTTCCTTTGTAAAAAGAGAATCACCACTACCTGCAGAGCTGACGTATGAAATAAGAGTACATCGCTGCACAAAGTGCTATGTTTCTCGTCCCTCATACTTGTGTCCCACTGACTAGGAAGTCACTGTGCTTTTGTTTTACACCATTAATGTTTAAGTTTTTAATCCTAAAGTGGCCATCTTCTTAGATCACATGCTACTTTTCCCACCATTTCTTTTTCTCTCTTGCATTATCTGCTTTTTCCTTTTTCAGCCCTTACTGCTGTAAGTAGGTCAGTCCACTTTTCTTGGTCACTGGATGTGTCCCCATTGGCTCGGAGTTAGGATTTTTTATTTAAAAAAAAGCTATTTAATTAATTAATTATATTTGAGAGAGGGAGAGAGAGAGAGTGAGCACACATGGGAGAGCTGGAGGGAGGAGCAGAGAGGGACAGAGAGAATCTTAAGCAGGCTCTATGCTCAGCGCAGAGCCCAGTGCGGAACTCAATTCCATGACCCTGGGATCATGACTTGAGCCCAAATCAAGAGTGGGGTGCTAACCTGACTGAGCCACCAGGTGCCCTACAAAAGCTGTTTTAGAAAGCCAGCCACCTGTTATATCTATCATCTATCTATCTACCCATTGTCTATCAATCATTCAATCAAATCACTGTATATATATTCATAATATGTGTGTATGTATGTATACGGATAGTCACTGTATATGTACATACAATCTCACAATTATTTGTTGATTAAATGAATGAAAGAATTAAAGAAGGGAATGAAAGAAAGTAACCTTCAGACTATGGAAGAGATTCCCAGATTCCTTTACTTTCTCACCTTCATTCAAAGGTGTTTTGCCACTAAGGAACTGCCAGAATGTCCTGTGATGAACATTTTCGGCAATATTATTGATGGAGGAGACAACAGGGCCCCAAGATGTCATTGTGGTTTCAAATCTGTAAGAGTAAAATCATATATGTGATTAGCATCTCAGTTAGGTCAGGCAGTAAGAGGTTAAGGTGAAGGGACAGAGACATTCTTTTTCTTTTCTTTTTGAGAGAAAGAGAGGGAGACAGAGGGGCAGAGGGAATGAGAGAGAGAAAATCTTAAGCAGGCTTCCTGCTCAGCATGGAGCCCAACACGGGGCTCAATCTCATGACCCTGGGATCATGACGTGAGCCAAAATCAAGAATTAGCCCTCAGGGGCGCCTGGGTAGCTCAGTTGGTTAACTTTTCAGCTTTGGCTCAGGTCATGATCTCATGGTTCGTAGGTTCGAGCCCCGCGTCGGGCTCTGTGCTGACAGCCATCTCAGAGCCTGGAACCTGTTTCAGATTCTGTGTCTCCCTCTCTCTCTGACCCTCCCCTGCCCATGCTGTCTCTCTCTCTCTCTCTCTCTCTCTCTCAGGAATAAAAAAATTAAAAAAAAAAAGAATCAGCCATTCAAACAGACTGAGTTACCCAGGCACCCTGGGACAGAGACATTCTAAATGCCTTATAGATCAGATCATATCATGCTCAAAAGAGGAATTACAAATGATTAATGAATATGAAATTACTTCACTTAGAATGAAATGAAATTAACATGAATGGAGAGTTTTTTAAAAACCTATCAATAAGCAAATTTAAGAAAATGTAAATGCCCAAATATGGGTGAATAATTACATAATCATAGGATGAATATCCAAGATTGAATTTTTTTTGCAGTTGCACAATTGTAGTTTTCAATAATTTTAAGTGACATTAAGAATGCTCCTCCAAAAAAACCCCAAAACAAAACAAAAAAGAATGCTCCTCCAATAATGTTCCAATAATGTTAAGTGAAAATGTGGGACATAAATTGTACACTAAATAACTATCCCATCTGTGTGATGCATCACAACTATATCACAACTATTTATTTATTTATTTGAATGTTTTATTTATTTCTAGGAGAGAGAGAGACAGCATGAGCAGGGGAGGGTCAGAGAGAGAGGGAGTCACAGACTGAAACAGGCTCCAGGCTCTGAGCTGGCAGTCAGCACAGAGCCCGACGCGGGGCTCAAACCCACGAACCATGAGATCATGACCTAAGCGAAAGTCAGACGCTTAACCGACAGCCACCCAGGCGCCCCATATCGCAACTATTTATAATATGCATAGGACAAAACCACCTACAACATTATAAAAACATGTCCACAGTGATTATATAGTGGATGTACCATAGATGTTCTGTTTTCTTCTTTATGTATCACCCCTCCCCCACCGCCTACTTTATGTATTTATGACATTCACAGTCAGGAAAAGAAAAATCAGACAAAATTGAAGGTAAGCTCAGAGAAGTAGGAAGGTAGATTCAGAGGGTTGTTTGAAAACTGAGTGTTCTTGGAGTGCAACTTTGATCCCAACCTGGGTGTAGAAGTCAGGGAAATTATGGAGCTGGGCTGTGGACAGCAGGCACGATGCACTGAGCCCAATCCTGGGGGGTCGATTCCACATCGCACTCAGTTGTCACTTCCTCGGACTTGGTCAGTCGTTTTCTTTGGCATTTCTCTGTAGCACTGGGGTCGTGTCATCTTTCCTTGGAAAGGCTCTTCTCTTTTCCTTTCCAGGACCTGGCATGTCCCCTCTGCTCCTTCTGTTACCTTAGTCTTCTCCATATTTCTCTGCTGCTTCCTCTTTTTGCAGACTATAAGCACATCCCAAGGTCTTAATTTTCTCCTCTGGAATTATTTCTGTATTCTTCCTTTACATTAGGGCAGTAGAAGGAATATGAGCTTCACGGTCAAGATCTCAACTCTAGATCTTGAGTCTATTAGTTACATGTCATGTGATCTTAGGAATGTTACTTCGCCTCTTTGGGCTTAAGTAGTGCTATATATAAAATGGACATATGGATCTGTTTCATGTTTTTGTATTTTTTTTAAAATAGGCTTTATGCTCAACATGGGGCTCCAATTCATGACCCTGAGATCAAATGTTGCATGCTCTACTGACTGAGCCAGCCAGGCTTTTGTTGGGAGCTTGTCTGCTACCTCTGCACAGTTCCTCGACTTCGATCATCACCTGTATCAGATGACCATCCAATCTCTTTCACCTGTCCTGACCTTTTTTCCTAGGCCTTTGTCTATACCTCCCAAAGCTCCCTAATTCTTCTGTTTTGATCACCTTCTATTAGACATGTCTAATGAATTAAGTCTTTCTCTGAAAGATATTCCTTTTTCCTGACACTCCTAGCAGAAGTTTGGGAGGTTCTCATTCTTGCCTCACTGCATCCACACCTGGGGAGTCCTCCTTGATGTGAGTGTGTTTATCCTAGATGCTGTCTTCATTATTTCACAGATTCATGACCATAGGCAGACTCCAGCTTGCCTCCTTGTCTTCCATTTTCAAACCAATTAAGATTTTACAACTACTAAGTTTTTCTTTCTTAAAAACTTGCAATGCTTCTCCATCATAAGGAGTCCAATCTCCTGAACCTGGTTCTTCAGACTTTTTACAACATCACCCAGCCTATCCTTTTAGACGTACTTACTTAATTCAAGCCTGTACACTCTTCTCTAGTCAAGCTGGACCACTCGCTCCCTGAATTCCTTGCTTCTTCCTGCCTTCGATGGTTTTTTTTTTTAAGGTTCATTTATTTTGAGAGAGAGAGTGCAAGTGGGAGAAGAGCAGAGAGAGATGTAGAGAGAAAGAACCCCAAGCAGGTTCTGCACACTCACCATGGAGGCGATGTGGGGCTCGAACCCACAAACTGTGGGATCATAACCTGAGTCCAGATTGGATATTTAACTGAGGACATTTAGCCAGCCAGGTACCCCTTGAATGGTTCTTTCTAGCCATTCCCTCTTCCTAGAATACCATCTTCCCATATCTTCCCTATAGTACTTCTTCTTTGAACATGCCCCGAAGGCACAAGCCTTTCTGGACTATTCTAATCCACAGCGGACTCTCCCCTTTGAATTCTTGTTTGGAAAACTCTGTTATACATTGGCTTGTGTGATTTAATGTTTCCTGAGAGCCTTGCCTAGTTGCTCATTTGCAGGCTTCTCAAGGGGTGATGGGATAAATATCTGTTAAATTATCAGAAGGAAAAACAAGTAAGAAAAGGCAGGGGGGAGAGAGAGAGAGAACAGGAATTCAGGCGAGGCCTGGGGGGAATGGCGCGTGTTGCTTCCAGCACTCACTTGAACTTGGAGCTTCTGCGCTGTGCTTCCTCTAGGACAACGAGTAGCACTGAGCCAGCTTTCACACTGACATTGATGGTGTAGTTGAATTGCAGCTCCACCCCCCTCAGCTGGTTATTGATGGTGTATGTGATGGTGATGTTGGGTGATGAGGTGGCAGGAGGGTTGGTGTGGCTGGGGGGGCTTGGTTGCACCTCATGATCTGTGAGGAGCAAAGAGGCCAGATTTGTTAAAGATTATGGGGTTCGCACTGTTAGGTGCAAAATCGCTGTTATTAGCAACAACTCATCCTAAAAAAAAAAAGAACATTTCAGGGAATGGCAATGATTTTGTGTCCTTTGTGGGTTGTTCTGAGGACCTGAGGTGGTCCATGAAGCTCTCATTCCCATTCTAGAGACTTGTTCTTGGCTGAAGAGCTGACGGCTAGTTTCACAAGGAACATTAGTTTTGTTTCACAAGGGGAGTTTCCACTGTGAATCTGGAGGCAAGGTAGTTAAGTTTCAGACCATTTAACAAATGACCTGGGCAACTATAGTGTAGCATCCTTGGGAAGATTCCATAGCTATCTTGTTAAGGTTGGGAAATCACTGGGAAGAAGTCTCAGGAGTCAGGTGAATGTGGCTGTGTTTGGTGTGGTTGGGGGGAGCCGGTTGGTTGATCGCTGTCTCTATAGGTTCTGTTCTGAGATAGACAAGGAGCTTAGTCATCCTTGCTTGTCTCGGGAAGTTCATGCAACGTAAGATGAATAGTGCTTTATACTAGTATTTGGTTACAAAGAAGAGATGGAGGTATCTCTACCAAAGACTAGTTATCACTGGAGTGAAACAATTTTTATGCAGATCTCCCACTTTCTTTGTGCACATTTATGGAATGTTTGAATTTTAAGTTTCCTTGCATTATATTTTTAATTGCATAAAAATACAGATATTTCAAATCAAAGGGTAACGTGCCAGGTTTCCACACCATTCCTTTGGTGTGCCCAGAGCACCCAAGCTTCACATTGAGATCTCCAAGCCTGGGCTGAAATGCGAACTCTGTTCTTCTCATGAGTCTCTCAGACTAGATCAGTGATTGGCCACATTTGCTTTGCTTTTATGCTGTATGTGGCTTCTATTTCTATTTAATACTTATTTCATTCTTCCATATGTTGTGGGTTTTGTCTATGTATCTGTCTCCTGACCTTGTAAGGAGCAGATATCTGAAGATACTGCATAATATTTGGGGCATTTGTCACATGAATGAATGAAGTTATATATCATCTGATTGTTAAGACCATGGACCTTCCCTCTTCACCATCATCTCACTTCACTATCATCTTCAGCAGCATCTTTACCACCTACTCTAGTAGGTGCTCATTTAATGTGTACTGAGTGAAGTAGACATGGGAGCTGAATGCTGAGGGCAGGCTGGCGTGGCTGTGTGTTAACACACAGCATTTGGGCATTGGAAATCAGATGCGTCTCTGCCTACATCACAAGCCTAGATGCCACTTGAAATTGATCCACACATTATTATGGGCATAAGTTGCCACTTTATACCATAAGGAAAGGCAGATGTTAAGAGTTCTTACCAGGGATGCAGGACACGTAAGGCACATCTAGGTATGTCTTGCCTTTCAGGGAAGGGAGGACTTGGGCAATGGACATGGGATTGTGGAATTTCCCCTGCTCAATCTCCTTGAGTATTGTGTCCATGGTCTTCTGGCAGTTCCACTCCTTGTGAGAGTGCTCAGGTGTCACAGAGAGTGCCTGGGACAGGAGAGAGAGCGAGAGAGAGGAGAGAGAGAAGGAGGGAGAGAGATTAGGCATAGCTGAGAGTTGGCCTTTATAAGCTTTATAAGGGATACACTTGATCACTAGTCTTGGGGATGATCCAAAGTCCAAAACTGAACTCCCCAAGGTTTAGGACAATGTCTCTCTTGTTCACTGCCATGTCCCCACCTCTTAGCCCAGTATCTGTCACATAGCAGTCACACAACAAATATCTGTGCAACAGACAGATTTAGGGAACATTAATAGGGCTGTTGCATTTATGGTATGTATTATATAAAACAGTTCTTGGACATAGAATGAGGTGAGAGCTGGGCAGAGCAAGCTCCAGGGGCAGCGTGAGTCTGGAGCAGCCTGGCCATCAAAACACAGGAGAGCTCTTTTGTTTTGTGTTGTCCTGCATACCCTTTGGTGGACTCCTCTTACACTTTGTATTCATGTCAGGACTGTCAGCCAGAGGCTCCACAACCCTGGCCACAGTGGTGGATTCATGGCCTGGGCTGGCTAATCATGGAGTGCCATCCTTCTGGGGACAGTGATTGGTGGGACCACATGCTAGGCAGGGCCCTTCCCTGATATATAGACACTCAGAGAGAGAATTTCTTTCTTTCCTGCCAGGAGTATTCAGCTGGGACCATGTAAGTAAGCAGTGGTCTTCTAGTGACCATCTTTCTCAGCCACTTTGACGACACCATGCACTAGGAGACAATTAGGAAAACCATAGCTGAGCAATGAATAGTGGTCCCTGAAACCATGATTTGAGTCCTTTCTTCTGGCTACTTCTGAAAGGACTCCAGGTCCAGACTCTCTAGTCTACATGAAATAGTAGATCCCCATTTTTTTTTTCTTAAGGTATTTCAGTTTCTGTTATTGGCAAAAATGATTCCTGGTAAATACACCAAGCAATCTATTCTACTTTGCTGAGTTTTTTTTTTTTTTATTAAAGTTATTTATTTATTTATTTATTTATTTATTTATTTAATGTTTTATTTATTTCTAGGAGAGAGAGAGACAGCGCGAGCAGAGGAGGGTCAGAGAGAGAGGGAGTCACAGACTGAAACAGGCTCCAGGCTCTGAGCTGGCAGTCAGCCCAGAGCCCGACGCGGGGCTCAAACCCACGAACCGTGAGATCATGACCTAAGTGAAAGTCGGCCACTTAATCGACTAAGCCACCCAGGCGCCCCTACTTTGCTAAGTTTTATATCTCATGGGTCCAATAGAAATCGTAATTTCTTCCTACCCTTTGGGGGTTTGTTTAAGGTTCAGATGGGATGAGAAGCAAAAGCATTTTGTGATGTGTGTTATACAGGCTATCATTACCACCTCCCTCACTTTAGGGTGGTGCTGACCATGACCATTAGAGTATATCAATGGTCTGAGAGTGTTGGTTGACTGACCCACCTGAATCTTGACATGGGAAGTGAGCAAAGGGAGAGGAGGGTCCAAACTGGCTTTGTGAGCCAAAGGCAGTTGATGAACAGTCAGAAAGTTTGGATAGGCATGACTGTCCCTGTTAACTCTGGCAACCATGAATTGTGGCTCCTGCCAGAGGCTACTTTACAGGGCAGTTTGGTTTAGGGGGCATTGAGTAGGTACTCCTCAGCAGCCATATCTTATTCACTTGCTATATTCACCTCTCAAATCCCAAAGGTAAGATGTAGCTCATTTGATAAAACATAACCAATGCCACCACTCTAGAGAGGAATAACACATTGTATTGTGAGAAGTCATTAATAACTTTGCATGGTGTTTATCAGGCCCCTTTCCAAGTTAGATCCCCATCAGAGGAATTTTGAAGCCTTTGGAGTATTGATGGAAGCAAGAGAAGAAATTCTGGGATAGAGAAAGTGCCTCATTATTGCCTAGGGAAGCCATGTGGGTGGCCCAGGCTACTTGAAAGGCACTGGCATCCTGGAAGGTGATGAATGAGGGCTGAAAAGGGAGAGACTGTGAACAATTATTGAGCACCACATTGTGCTTGTGATTAAAAAAAGGTATATATATCTTTGCAATCTTGTTATGGTCGGGAAAGTGAAATTCAGGGAAATTCAATATTTCCCACAAGGGTGGCAGATCTGGGATTCAAACTCAAGTTGTTATATCTCCAGAGCCCTATGCTTTTTGACACCAGAACATTTTTAATTAAAAAAAAAGTTATGCATTAGGCATCTGGCGATTCTAGACTGCAGGCTGCGTGAGTAAACTCTAAATGTGTGCCTTAACTTGAGTAGGAAGAGGATGTGTATCCTAACTGATTAGAAATCCATGTGGCCTGTGATATCTGTATAAGAGCAAGGTCTTGCCTTTTTTTTTTTTAATGTTTTATTTATTTCTGAGAGAGAGAGAGAGAGGCAGCGTGAACAAGGGAGGGTCAGAGAGAAAGGGAGACAAAGAATCCAAAGGAGGCTCCAGACTCTGAGCTGCCAGCACAGAGCCCGATGTGGAGCTCGAACCTACAAACCGTGAGATCATGACCTGAGCCGAAGTTGGATGTTTTACCGACTGAGCCACCCAGGCATCCCAAGGTCTTGCCTTTTATAGGAAAAGCATTGTTTCTCAGGCACAGCTTATCAGAGTGTACCCTGTGGGTGATAAAATCCCAAACGGAATTCACAAGCCAAACTAACAAAGGCAAACATATCTGTCGGGCACTAAGGTGAAGCAAGTTTATTTTAAGTGAGTCGTAGATAAAACCCATCTGATATCCCCTTCCAGACTGCCTGTGATACTCCACACAGCTGTCTAGACCTGAGCCCAGGGATTGGTCTTGTATGATTCAGCCATGGTAACAGTCTTTCATTCCATGGCAAAATTTCATTCACCATGACACAACACAGAAGGTGACCATGTTCTCATTAATTTCTCCTATACATGGCGCATGGGAGTGAGGATTTGGTGTTTACTCTTATGTTTAACATAAAATACTTTCTAGTCTGTTCATGCCCTTTGCTAATTTCTAATGCGTGGAACCAGGGCCAGTCTCCACTCCTCCCCATGAACGATTTCTTCCTACCACTAGCTTGTATCAGGTTCAGGGCTGGCATTGTAATTCCATAGTCTCTGTTTCCTTGGCTTCCTGAGTGGAGAAGGTCATGATGTAGTTTTCCAATTAATTGCATTGGGCATTTTGAGACTTTGGAGCATAAACTTCTCAGTTGGGGTTAGAAGATTTGGCCACAGGTGACCCTTTAATTTCTGATTCCAGTTGGTTATCTCCCCCCGTATCTTTAGTATGTCTTCCATGGGAGAATGTTGCTCTAGCCAACCCTCATCAGTTGAGGGGGTTGCATTTGGAGATATATCAAGGAGCATCATAGAGAATCCAAGCCTGGGAATCTGAGTTCCCAGGGAAGCATAGGATTGGGTATGGTTGGGTACCAGACAGACTTGGTTCTGCCACTTAGAGCACTATGTGAGGTTGAAATAAGATTGAGACTATAAAAGAGTTGACAAAGATTAGACATTCAGTCAGCTTTAGGTTATTTTCATTAATCACTTTGACTGCAAGCCCACATTTTTGGGATCACAGTAAAGGGCTAAAAAAAGAACACTTGACTGGCAAGTTGGAATCAGAAAATTCTATTTTTTATGAGGACCCGTTTTAATATCCTTATTTTTTTATACATCACATTTTCATCAGTGTGTAAATATTATGAACAAACCAATCATTATCAGTAATAAGCTGATATGTTTCTTGGATTGATTTGTATTTTCCAAGGATGAGAAAAGAATTCATGTAGTTTTATTTTCACACTTTGCCTATGAAGTAGGGAAGAATCAACACTCAACCTGCATTTTACCAGTAGTGAGACTAAGACATAAGCACCACAAGGAATCTACCTCAAGTCACACTAGTTGGTCTTTCTCAGAGATTTCCAAGATGTCTGGCCTCTTGATCCTACAGTCCTGCCTTACCGTATTGGCATGGGCCCAGTTGAGAGCGTTGGCAATGTGTTTACCTGCATGGCGAGGCCAGTACTGTAGATGTTTCCAATGATGCCATTGTCTTTGATCCTCATGCTAATATTCTCCACGACATCCTTCAGTACCTGACTGAACAGACTTCTGTAACCTTCCTCTGAGCCTACTGGGATCTTGTTGTACATACAGGTCAGAGCCAAGGTCACCATTGCTCCTGTGTCTGTGAATCACAGGGAGGATAAGGCAACCATCACCACAACAGTATGAACAAGCAACATTTATTGTCTTCCAGCTACATTATCTCCTTTATTCTTCAGGACAGCCTGTGAAGTAGGCCCTATAATCATCTCCATTCAAGAGATGAAGAAATGGAGGCTCAGAGAGGCCAAGTAATGGCCCAAGGCCACACAGGGCCAGGATCTGAATCCAGATCTATATGACTTCACAGCTCATGCTTTTAATTAATGTAGACTGGCACTCTATTCAATCCCATTTCTCTTGTCCTAGTGTTTTTACTTTAAAAATGTCACCAATCCTTGAAGGCCAAGCCATCACCACCTCTCACTGAAGCCTTCCCTGGTCAGCCCAGTGCCACAGGTGCAGTCTCTTTCCTGACCTTTTTAGCATGTATTGTTTGGACCTGTTTTGCAACATCAGAACTCTGCTTTGTTTTGTTGTTACCGTGCTCTGTGAGCTCCTGGGTGGCAGAAACGTTGCACGCCCCATGGCATGCAGCACAGGGGCATTTTCATGATTTGGCATGGGAAAGTGTACGTGGACTGAATGAGCAAGCTCTGGCAGAACAAGACCAGAACAAATGCAAGACTTGTCTGATGACATCTTTTCTTTCACCGGTTTTCCCCTTCCTACTGGGATCTCCACCTGAAATTTGCATAACCTCATCAAGGAGGACCGTGTTGTTGAAACCAGTGTTGGCAAAGAAGTCCAAATTTCCCTAACTGACAGAGACACCCCATCAATGCATTAGGTCCCACTCTGCTCTTGACCCCCAGGGAGAGAACTAGAGCCTTTGCTTATTGGTCTGAAAGCCTGAAATGAGACAGTTTGCTTGAGACAAAAGAGGTTGTTGAGGCAGTATGGGTAACAGAGTGAAAATCTGAGATACACTATTGCTTGGAGAGTGGCAGAGGAGAAAAATGTGACCATGAATGAGGGGCATACAGCAATGTCCTCACAGAGGGCATTATTCACAGAAGGCGCCGTCATCTGCAGAAGAGAGGACAGAGAAGGACATGGTGCTATAGGGGAAAAGCTTCCATTCACAAACATCTATAAGGTTACAGAAAAAAGGAATAAGATGGTTCCAGTATATCCTTGAAGGGGAGGAACGTCAATATCTGTTAATTTATTTAAAATTTGTTTTGTTTATTTATTTATTTTGAGAGAGAAAAGAGAAAGAGATGCAGAGAGAGATGGAGAGTGAGAGATTCCCAAGCAGGCTCCCAGCTGTCAGCGCAGAACCCAATGTAGGGCTCAAACTCACAAACTGAGATCATGACCTGAACTGAAAGCAAAAGTCGAGCGCTTAACTGACTGAGTCACCCAGGTGCCCCCAGGCAGTATCTGTTCAATAGAAAGAGATTATCAGGATGTTATAAGGAGAAACATCGAGAAGAACAGAGCATGGAATCATTAGTAGTGATACAGAGAGGGTTCGGTATAGGGCTGAGTCTAGACACTGATTTCATAACTTAAGAATTTACCTGGAAATAACTCCTGACTTGGGTGACGTGCCTATTGTTTCCAGTGGAGAGTCGGTCATTGTCAAGGCACTTCAAGTATCATCCTGGTTTCTTTATTTTACTATCTCCCTTTCATTTATTCCTTAATTCACATGTCCAACAAATACCTGTTAAGTACCTCCCATCTGCAGACATTTTCATGATCCTGGGATCTTCCTCCGTGGAAAACTCCCCCTCCCACTTTCCCCTCTGGCCCCCCATTCAGTGCCCTTGATGTTCCGGGCTCAGGGCAGCGTTTGGGAGTGGTGACCAACTCACCCATGTTGAAGGGGGAGGAATTGGCCAGCAGGATCTTGGCAAAGCGGGCTGCGATGGGTAAGGTTGTCTCTGAGTTCTTCTGGCACAGTGCCAGGACCGCCAGACTGGGCCCATAAAAGGTGGAAGCCTGAGCATTGGGGCCTGGGAAGGGGACAGAGGGCCTCTGTAAGATTAACATCCACTAGAATTAGGACGTTCATGAAACAGGGAAAAGCCAAACCTTATAAATAGAAATTTTTAGAAAACCTGTCCAAAAAGAAAGACTCCATATTAGCAAAAGGTAACTTGAACATTTCTCAGAATAAGAATACCACTCGGTGTAAGAAGAGAATAAAAGGGATGAGGCTGTCTTTGGGTGATGGGTTAAGTCTGTGTCCCTGGGGACAGTGGTCTTATCTGGTTCACTTGGAATTGAAGTGACTATCTCACTGTGGGATGATCTCAGGGATCCTAAGCAAAGGCACTTTGTGTTTCTTCCTTCACTTTCCATCTGCCCATCTTTTCCTTTCTAGGCTTAAAATTCTCAGGAAGGATCATTTGCCTCACTCTCCCCTCCCTTCTGATGAGATCTTACTTGAAGGAGCCCAGTTTTCCATTTGTCTTTGTAGAACTGAAACTTTATTCCCAGGGTCTCGGCAGGAGGAGGTAAGAGCCATGATGGTGAGGGCGAGCTGGCCAATGGTCAGGTCTGTGGAGGAGAGAACAAAACAGTGACAATGGTATTCTCAGGGGAGAGTGTGCCAGGGGCCAGGACTGAGCTCTCTGCTTCTTGTACAGATCATCTTGAATTTTTAGTAATGTGATTAGATAGGGTTTTTAAAGAAGATTTTATTTTTAAGTAATCTCTATACCCAACACGGGATGCACACTCACAGCCCTGAGATCTAAGAGTACTTTTCTGACTCAGCCAGCCAGGTGTCCCTAGCTAATTTTTTTTTTTTATCTCTCCTGCTTAAGGAAATAAGTGTGAAAAATTCTCAAGGAGTGTTTAATGTGGTGACTACTCCGTGACTTGACAACTTCATCGAGAATCTCTGGTATCTGTTGAGAAAAGCAGTAAGAACACCCATACGAATTCATACCTGCAACTAACTTTAACTTTGCTGTCTCACTTGCTCATCAGGGCTACTCCTGTGAGGTAGGCAGAGCAGAGATTTGAGTATTATCATCATTCTTATTATTACTGTTAGTGTTCTTCTTAGAATGGTCTACATTTCCGGGGTGCCTGGGTGGCTCAGTCGGTTGGGCATCCGACTTGGGCTCAGGTCACGATCTCACAGCTCATGGGTTCGAGCCCTGCATTGGGCTCTGTGCTGACAGCTAGCTCAGAGCCTGGATCTTGCTTCAGATTCTGTGTCTCCCTCTCTCTCTGACCTTCTCCTATTTACTCTGTCTCTCAGAAATAAATAAAACATTAAAAAAATTAAAAAAAGAAAAGAATGGTCTACATTTTGCAGATGAAGAAGTGAGGTTGGTCAGGATTCGTGGCTTTGTCCAGGTCACAGAGTTATTTTTGTTTTTTAAAGTAGGCTCCATTCGGGGCGCCTGGGTGGCTTAGTCGGTTAAGCGTCCGACTTTTGCTTAGGTCATGATCTCGCGGTTCGTGGGTTCGAGCCCTGCGTCGGGCTCTGTGCTGACTGCCAGCTCAGAGCCTGGAGCCTGTTTCAGTCTGTGACTCCCTCTCTCTCTGACCCTCCCCTGCTCACGCTGTCTCTCTCTCTCTCCTAGAAAAAAAAAAAAAAAAAAAAGTAGTCTCCATGCTGGGCATGGAGCCTAAGGCGGGGCTTGAACTCAGGACCCTGAGATCAAGACCCAAGCTGAGCTCGAGTTGGATGCCCAACTGACTGAGCCACCCAGGTGCCCCAAGGTCATGGAGTTTAGATGTGGTAGAGCCAGAACTGGAAGCCTGCTCTTTTTACATCTGATCTAGAACCATTTCCGGTTTACTGCCCTCTTCTATGAATGCTCTGACATCACACGCATTTCTTTCCTGGTTTGTAGGGAAAGGTATTTGGGTGATTCAGGCACAGTTGCAGGTTGCACGGGAGTAGGGGTTGTGTGGAGTTAGGACCTGGGACTGGAGAGTCAGGAAGCATTCAGAGGAGCTCTGATTTCTCACCGGCTGTTTCACTGGCCATGAGCTTGTAAGTCAGGAGCTTCTGGGCCTCCACGTTGTAGGCTCCGGCCAGATTCATGGCGATGAGGATGCTGGGATTTGGGAAGGCTGAGCTGCTCACGGAGCTCTCCATGAGCACTTGTATGCCATTAACCAAGGGCTGCTGTGCTGGGGGGACAGCTGAGAAGAGAAAGGCATTTACTAACCCCCAACCTCTCTCTCATCTCAGAAACATGTTTCCTGCGAGTCTATCAGAAGATAGGATCAGCACTGGTACCTTCCAGCACACCCCCATGTAGGGATGATTATCAACGAAAAATGGAGAAAACCTTTTCCTCTGAGGCCAATGAAACCCAACATCTTCTCAAATAACCCTTATCTTTAAGAAAGTGATTTCTCACTTAGTAACTTCAAGCAATATCGTTCATGGGCATTTCATATTATTTCCAGCATATTCCTCAAAGTCACTGTCTTCCTTGCATGTTTTTTTCTGTCTGACATGAAAAATATGGGAGACTTGGGGTGTGACCAGTCCTTGGTGGGTACCCACATCCCCGGTAGCAGTGGTACGTGGTGGGAACAGCTCTGAATACCTCTCTCTCTGCCACCAGCCATCATTCCTGCACCAGGATTTCAATCTCTCTTAATGTAAAATGCACAGACTTCGGGGCACCTGGATGGCTCGGTCGGTTAAGTGTCTGACTCTCGATTTCAGCTCAGGTCATGATCTGAGGGTTCATGAGATCCAGCCCCGCATCAGGCTCCATGCTGAGGGTGCAGCCTGCTTGGGATTCTCCCTCCTGCTCTTTATCCCCCTCCCCCATGTGTTCTCTCGTTCTCTCTCAATCTCTCTCAAAAATAAATCAATAAACTTAAAAAATAAAAAATAGATAAAATGCATAGACTTCCTTCTGGAAGAATTTACACTATTCAGGTGGGAAAGCTGAACCCTGCAGTCTCCCTGACTCACCCATTCAAAACTCCTACAGTGGTTGCTGTTTCCAATCACTTTCTCCTCAGCTCACCTCAGCGTGTGAGGTTTGCCCCTGTCCCCAGGGTCACAGCTTCCCTGACCTCTCTGGGGGAAACACTGTACTCACAGCATGAGCGCTGGGTCTGGGTGCTGGTCCCAGCCACAGCCCAGAGAAGGTTCAGGAGGTAGAGGGTGAACCAGGCCATCCCACTCTTTTCTTGTCCTGTCTGTGGGTCCTGTGCCCAAATCCCAATGTTTGAAAGTGGAGTTTCTCTCCTTTCTCTTATATATGCTTCTCTTTGTAGAACAGTCTGCCCTCCTTTCTCTCTCAGCCACTCTTAACCACTTACGCTGACCTCTCTCT
Source organism: Proteles cristata cristata (assembly GCA_017311185.1). Lineage (NCBI taxonomy): Eukaryota > Metazoa > Chordata > Mammalia > Carnivora > Hyaenidae > Proteles > Proteles cristata. The sequence continues at coordinate 3,532,219 of JAESUZ010000174.1, read as the reverse complement.
CCCTGAGGGAACTAGTTTCCATTCGCTTATCTAAGTACTCTATACCCTGCACAGTGTGTGAAGGTGACTTCTAGCTGGCACCGTCAACATGAGACTCTTGAGGTTGAGTATGTAGTGAAGGCAGTGATGACAAGGTGCCCTTTACCATGACCCTGCGGCAGTAGGTCAGGAGCTTGGCTGGTGAGGGAGTGAGTATAGATGGGCTTTCCTCCTGGGCCTTTTAGACGCCTGCTCAGATCACCTCCTGGCTGTTTTTTGTTTTTGTTTTTAATGTTTATTTTTGAGAAAGAAAGAAAAAGAGCGAGCAGGGGAGGGGCAGAGGGAGAGGGGGACAGAGGATCTGAAGCAGGCTCCACACTGAAGCAGGGAGCCCGATATGGGGTTTGAACTCATGAGCTGTGAGATCATGATCTGAGCCAAAGTCAGATGCTCAACCAACTGAGCCACCAGGCACCCCTGTGGCTGTTTATCAGCAACCACTTCCCTGAGGGTCAGGCAATTCCTAAGGCACTGCCTTACTTGTGGGCAAGGCACATGCTTTACAATATGCCCTTTAATGCAGTCAGTGAGGACCTGCCAGGTGAAGTCAGCCTTTATGGTTAATAAGTCACTGTGACCTAGATCTTAGCCTTGGCTCTTGGACGCTGTTTGACTTCAGGCAAGCAATGGACTCAAGTTTCCCAGAAATTGTTTTATTTGATTTCTCTTTCCTTTTCTGGGGACAAAGCAGTTTCAAACACCCAGCACTTTCAGGTATTATCTTTAAAGTAATAATTAGAAAATGTGGGCGGGTGGGGCGCCTGGGGTGGTTCAGTCAGTTAAGCATCTGACTTTTGATTTCAGCTCAAGTCATATTATGGTTCATGAGTTTGAGCCCTACTTCAGGCTCAGTGCTGACATTACAGGGCCTGCTTGGGATTCTCTCTCTCTCCCTCTCTCTCTGCTCCTCCCATGCTCATGCTCTCAGTCTTTCAAAAATAAAAAAGTTAACTTAAAAAATACTTAGACAATGAGGGATCAATGAAGTATAAGAATGAAGTATTACTGTACTATAAGTATTATTAATACCATAAGTATTAAGTTTATATATATATATATATATATCTCAGAAATAGAGCTATATTAAAGCAATACCTCCCTATAACATACAACAGAACTAATATCTTGAGATTACGAAGGAGGGTTCTAATTTTTTTGGTAACTATTAGATTTTAAGGGGCTTCTTTTAAGGGGACATTTTTCAGTGGCTCCCATCTTGGAATAAAATTCAAAATCCTCTTAATGGCCTATAAGGCCCTGTAAGATCTGGCTCCTGGTTGGCTTTTGGGCCTCACCTCCAACTGCTTTCTTCCCTTGCTCCCTCTGTCCCAGCTGCATTGAACTTCTTGTTCCCTGAACCCATTACCCACCTTTGCACTTGCTGTCCCCATTGCCCAGAACGCTCCTCCACCAAATGTTCTCATGGTGGCTCCCACACTTCCTTCATATCTTTGCTCAAAGGCCAGCTTTCACCCAGACCTTCTGTCTCATGTAGGAGATAGCCTCATCCCCAAGGACACCACTGTGCCCCTTACCTGCCCTGACTCCTCAACCTCTGTCACACTGTGCACGCGGTTTGTTTCCTGTCTCCTTCTCCACTACAATGTTTACTCTCAGGGGAAAGGGTCTTTGTTGCCTTTTCACTATTCTATCTCCAGCCTTTGAGCCACTCCCTAGTTCACAGTAGGAATAGAATAAAGACTATCTGGATGAGCAAATTAATGAACAAATATAAGACCTGGGTTACAAAGCATTATTTTTCTTTCTTGGCTAATGTTGGCGGTTTTGTGATGAGAGTGTGGGACACATACTGGGGTGCATTAGACGGCTTCTAACATGGCCCCATGTTCCCACCTTCTGGTTCACACCCTTGTGATAATGCCCTTCTCCAGAGTTTGGGATGGCCTCAATTCTAATGAATATACTATGGCAAAAGTTATAAGATGAGGTGGCAAAAGACCATGTTCCCTCTTGCTTGCTGTCTCTCTCTGGCTCTTGCTGCTTGCTCAGAGAAAGCTGGCTGCCATGTTATGAGCTGCCTGATTGGGAATCCTATATGGCAAAGGACTGGGAGCAGCCTCCAATCAACAGCCAGGGTGGGAGAAATCCTGTCAACAACCATATGAATGAACTTGAAAGCAGATCCTTCCCCAGTTGAGCTTGAAGATGATGCCTCAGCCAACATCTTGACTGTGGCCTTGTTGAGAGACCTTGACCCATGGAAACCATGAGAAAATAAATCTTGTTTTAGGCCATTAGGTTTTAGGGTGACTTGTATTATTAACTAATACGTGGTGTGTGGTGGGAGATGGGGTCAGAAAGACAGCGTGAGTCTGCACAGTGGAAGGCTTTGCATACCATGTGAAGGAGTGGTAGGCACAATAATGCCCGCCACCCCCTAAGATGTCCCCATCCTAATTCCTGGGACCTGTGAGTCTGCTAGGTCACATGGAAAGGGGGAATTTAGGTTGCTAATGTGCTGACTTTAACATAGAAGATTATTTTGGATTATTGGGATGGCCCTACTATAATCAGAGGTCCTTACAAGCAGAAGGGCTTGGTGGGAGCACACAAGTCAGAGAAGGGAATGTGGTGATGGAAACAAAGGTCAGAGTGATACAGTTGCTGGCTTTGAAGGTGGAGGAATGCCATGCCCTCCAGAAGCTAGAAAAGGTGAGGAAATGGATTCTCCCCTAGAACCTCTAAGAGGAACTCAGTCCTTTCAATACCTTAATTTTATCCCAGTGAGATTCATTTTTGACTTTTGACCTCCAGAGCTGTATTTGTCATCAGCTAAATTAGTGGTCGTTTTGTTAGCAACAGCAAGAAGGGTTGGGAACCCTCAGGATTATGAACCCAGAATAGCACTGACCTTGGGTTCCAGAGGCTGCTCATGACCATCCTGGGATGAGCCACACCCTGTGGTATGCGTCTTTAAACATATCCTTCCTTACAAATTGCCACTTACAGCCATGGTTGCTGCAAGACTGATATGATACAATTATCTCACTTAGCAAATAACTTACAGAACAGGAACCACACAGGCCATACATTTCTTAATTCATATATTTTGACAGCCCTTGGGTAACCATTGACTGAATTTGTTTATTCACTTATTTGCCTGTTTTATCCTGTGTCTAGTTTTCTGGTATCCAAGTACCCAGACTCTCTCTGGACATCTGAAAGGTTTATTTGTGTTGATTATTCTGTGGCAGCGGATGAAAGTCTTTTCCCTCAGACTCAGTCTCAGTTCTGTCATAGTCCCAAGCCTTGGGAGCTTCTCATAAAGCATGTGTGGCCAGAGCTAGGATTCTCCGGGCAATGTCAGTAGAACGCTAAGGGAATGTTACTCCATTAACTTCTGTGTCTGTTTCTGAAACTAAAGGCATAGCAATGCTACTGTATTCTACTACGGGACCACTGATTAGCAGAAACTCAGCTGCGTCTGTTAATAATGGAGGTCGCAATGCTACAGGGTAGTTTAGAAATACAGTGGCATAAAATGGAATTTTGTATTTGACCCAATGAGAGGACTTAACTGAGAATTGCAAAAGAAACGACTTTTTCATGCTGTGATTGGATATTATTTGATTTCATGTCAGCATGCCAATGAGACTATCCTTAATACTCCATTTGGGCGAAGGAGTCTAATACAAATTGTGCTTTACTGGTGTTGACTGGTTATTATTAAGATGAGCTAGAATCATCGAGACATGGTCCAGAATCTCAAAGGGACCTATTCCAACTTTGTTCTACTGAGATTCAGTCTCATTGGTCCATCGCAGAGTCAATACTTGATGTTATTTTTTTGCTTGAACTTCCTTATATAACAAAAGCTTCCTGTGGACAAAACTAACCACATATAGTGTTAATTCCCCCACATACTCCCAGTTTTCAATCTGTCTTTTTGAGTGTAATTATTAACAGTGTTCATTTTCACTCTTTACCGCATTATGGTTGGGTGATAAGTTGGATGGTCGCACTATGTATGACCATATGTGTGACATAGGACAGGAATAGCAGTTATAATGTTTTGCATATTTGTCACTGGAAGCCATTATCCCTTCATTGCACATGGATTATAGAGTCTACAAACAGGTCTGACAGCTGCCGCTCCATGCAAACAGCATCACAGAGGTCCTCTGTCTCCAACTTAGCTTCCAAGATGAGACGCAGATCCAAGAGTAAAGAATTCATTGCTGTCTAATGATGAGGGCATCTCTCACATCCAGTTAATGAAGAACAGTGTGGAGTTGACCCTGAGGCTTGAGGAACAGCACCAGAAAGCAATGGTCAAACCCTACCTATAAAGGAGGCTTGCTGGTGGAGGAGAGAAAGCTAAGGGTATCATGAAGAAAACATTCAATTCATTCGAGGGAGACATTGATAAAATTTAAGTAACTCTACCTGAAGGCATCTTCCTTTTGGGGGTTGCTTTAAGTTTTAAAAAATTTTTTTTAAAAGTTTTAATTTATTTTTTGAGAGAGAAAGAGAATACAAGCAGGGGAAGGGCAGAGTGGGAGAGAGAGAGAGAATCCCAATCAGGCTCCATACTCAGCACAGAGCTGGACCTGGGATTCGATCTAACCCCAGGGATTCGATCTAACGACCATGAGATCATGACCTGAGCCAAAATCAAGAGTCTGATGTTCAATCAGCTGAGCCCCCCAGGTACCCTTGGGGTTGCTTTAAATGGGTTATTTTATGCTTTATCTGAAGGACTATTTGCCCTTTGGCATCTTAAAGGCATTTCTTGCTCCTGTCTGTATGTGTGTGTAGCTCAAGCACTCAGTCTAAAGTACAACCCGGTTCATGCTGCTGAGATGTGATTAATTAAAAAATTAATAGATTTTTTGTGTTTCGGGCATGTAGTTTGGTGAGTTCCTTACATATTCTGGATATTAAGCCTTTATCTGATATGTCATTTGCAACTATCTTTTCCCATTCCGTTGGTTGCCTATTAATTTTCTGGGTTGTTTCCTTGGCTGTGCAGAAGCTTTTAATCATGATGAGGTCCCAATCATTTATTTTTGCTCTTGATTCCCTTGCTTTTGGGGATGTGTCAAGTAAGAAGTTGCTGCGGTGGAGGTCAAGGAGGCTGTTTCCTGCTTTCTCCTCTAGGGTTTTGCTAGCAACGTTGGATGGACCTTGAGGGTGTTATGCTGAGCGAAATAAGTCAGGCAGAGAAGGACAAATATCATATGATTGCACGTATAAGAGGATTAGGAGGAACTTGACGGAGGAACAAGGGGGAGAAGAAGGGTGGAAATGGTGGGGGAAAGGGAGAGAGGCAAACCATGAGAGACTCTTGAATGCTGACAAAAACTGAGGACTGATGGATGTGGGGGGGGAGGGGGATGGGCATGGAGGAGGACACTTGTGGGGATGAGCACTGGGTGTTATGTGGAAACTAATTTGACAATAAACTATTTGTAAAAAAAAAAATTAATAGATTTTTTAAAAATGTGAATTCTGCTGAAATGAACACCAAAGGTGATTTTTTTTGCATGTGTGTTTTGATGATATGAATATCAAAGTGTTTATGGGGGAAGTAAAAGATAAATAAATGTGGGAGAAGAACAAATGGGATCCAAGGAAGACAGCTGGGTGAGGGGATGATATTATTCTCTAGGCTTTATGGACTAACCTTTTATCTATAAGACTCACACTTCCTTCTTTCTCCAGAGCAGTATTTTTCTCCCTACCCACTGTCATTATGAGGTCAGTGTCCACTTGGTTCATCCCTTACATCTGGGCCTATTTGATCTCATCTAGTGCTGCTTCAGCATTGGATCTAGAACCTTATCTCCATTCCTGCCTGTTGCCCAGAACCTTGAGTAGAGCTCAGCTTAGACACTAGTCTAATCTCTTTTCACTTTCCTCTTCCTGCAGTGGTCTTCCCTCAATCAATAATCCCCTTTTAAAATGAAATGGTTAGAACACTCTTTTTGTATAGCTGTTAACCTTTTATTGAACACTGAAAGAGAGAAGGGGGGTTGGTTATTGACACTCCTATTGAATTTGAGATGAAGGAGAAGGAAGGCATGAAGCCACTTTCCACCTGAAATTCCACTGCAAAAGGATGAGATCCAGCTGAGGAAGGTTTGAATTTATTAGTATGTGCTCCAACGAACCCCCAAATTCTCTCCCTCGTGTACAACGTAACTACCAACTCCTGAAAAGAAAGAATGAGAAGTGGGTCAAATGATTTAACCACCAAATCACTTTCCCAGTGCCTCAGCACACTCACCACAAAAGCTCGCACCCTCACATCGAGATGCTTTGGGCATGGTCACTCCCATCTGTCACTCCCTTACCTTGCTCCAGTGGTATGCCGTTACTCAGGAGCTCCCAGAAGGTTCTCTTGTTATTGTTAGCTTCTAAGCCCTGAACAGAGGTGACGTAGGGGCCCCATGAACTCTCCTCCACTGTGAAACTGTAGGGACAATATATGGGTTATAGGAGCTTAGAATTTTCAAAGATCTCAAACTTCAGTGTACCCAAGAGTCACTTGAAGCTATTATCGAAAAAGGCAGATTTCCTGGTCCTGTCCTCAGATACTTTGATTCTGTAGGTCTGGGCGGGACTAGGAACCTGCATGTTTCATAAACACTCCAGGTGATTCTGCTGCAGGGACTCCATAATCTATGCTCAACTATAGGAATGATGCCCTGTTTCTGTCCCTGCATCCTTTCATAGGAGACACTGCAGTCAACAACTACGAATCTTCTGCCCCAAGATAGCAACTGTTGAAGATACTGAAGTGCAGAAGAAAATGTTCACCTCACATCCTAGAGGCACCATTAGCTAGTGGGCTTTCTCTTAGAAAAGAGGAACAGGAAAGAATAATCTAATATTTCAGGTTGTGTTTATTATAAAGTAACATGGCCAGTATCTGTTTCACATTCCCTGGTCACATTTCTCTGCCTTCCTGTGAGCCCTTGAAAGCAACCTTTATAATATTTATTTACATTAGATATATGCATACATATATGATTTTCTTTTACATTTTGGCATCTTATATCTTGTTACTAGGTACAGTAAATACTTGTCAATTAAATTTAAGGAGTCAAAGGAACCATATCTTTCAGAGGCAAAGTCAATATTTTAATTTAAATATTTGACTTCTGTAGGCCATAGAATCTTAATCTAGGGGTCCATGAATCTGAAAGTGGGGGAGCAAGGAGAGGCTTCAGGGCATTTGTGAAACCTCTGATTTAAAGGACATGTTTCATGTGTATGTTCACCTGTCTGGGATGACCATCCATTGGCAATCATCTGCTTTTCTTTTCTTTTGTTTTTTAAGTTTATTTATTTATTTATGTTGAGAGAGAGTGTGTGTGTGAGAGAGAGTGCACGTGCACACACACATGGGTAGGAGAGGGGCAGAGAGAGAGGGTTTGAGAGAATCCAAAGAAGGCTCTGGCTGTCAGCACAGAGCCAGTTGCAGGGCTCAACCTCCTGAACCATGAGCCAAAATCAAGGGTTGAACCTTAACCGACTGAGCCACCCAAGTGCCCCTCATCGGATTTTCAAAGAGGTCAGTGAATTCAAAAATAATGAACCACTGTTCTAAACACAAAATGACTGACCTAAGAGGTCCTATTTATTGAAAGAATTTTTCTGACAGAAGAGAGATCCCTGGGACTTATTCACCCATTAGGTGAACATTAATTTAATACCTATTGGGTGCTAGAAGATGAAAAGTCATACCTTTTTTTAAATCCCTGCCATGAGATCTAGATGGACAGCAGTTACTGATAAAGAAGAGTTTCAAATGTACTTTGGATTCAGGTGCTTGTGTATTCTTACTGAGTCTTTAAAATCATCATATACCATCACCTTAGGTTACCTAGAGACATACCAAAATAGAGTCTCATTTTTTTCCCGAGCTGCCTCCATCACATTTAGGAAGACAGAACCATTTGCCACAGAGACCACGGTGGAATATGTGTCATTGTTTATCACCACAGAGTAATTCACTTGGATTTGTGAGGGTGTGAGAGGGGGTGTCGCTGTTGTAGGCTCCACAGTGGAGATGTGGAAGTCACCTGGCAGAGACAGAAAAGCAGAGAAGAATTAATATTCAGAATAATAGAAATGATATTAGGGTTTACATACCCATCCAACATCAATCCCAGGCCTTCTCTCTTTTATGGAGAGTAGGATTTGCTACAGGGAGCATGAATCAGCAGTCAAGGGGCAGATCTTTCGTGTGACTAAAGCAGATAGTCACCAGCTTGTAAATACGTGTGTTTAGCTCTACTCCCAGCGCTTTGAGCAATTCGCTTGCCCTATCTCCTGTTTCGCACAGAGGCTCCTGATTTTGTTTTTGCTTTGGTACAGCACACAATAAAGCTTCCTTTTTGGGGGTGCCTTTTTACTTTTTTAACATTTATTGAAAATGTATTAAGTGTCAGGCACTGTACTAACCATTTTACACGGATTATCGTATTCAGTCCTTACAAAAACCCATGCTATTATCATTTGTATTTTTTTTATGTTAGTACACTGAAGTTTAGAGATTAAATATTTTGTCTAAGGTCACTAAACCTATAAGTGGCTGTACCAGGAATGAACAGAGATAAAAGAAAAGATACAGAGATAACAGACAAAAGCAAAGTCTTTCATACCTTGTTGAAAAATCAGTTGTTTGAATAAATGACTATAATTTCCTTATAAGATTGCCATATTCCTCCCACAGAGATGTAGGAGTTCCCTGAGGTATCATTCCTTGTGCATAATGGAGAGTCAGACACTCCATACTTGGTTTAGAATGGAAATAATAGAGAGAACATCTCTCTATCCAGCCATCAGAAATCATCCCTTTGGAGACAGACCTCACTTAATCAAGTCTGTCTTGTTGATCAATGTTTGAACCAAAAACAACACCTGCTACCCCATTAAGAACAAGTCCTCAGGTAGTTATAGTCACTGGTGACATATGGAGAACTGAGTTCTATCTTGGAACTGTTAGGCTATAGAGATTTATCTGGTCACACTTGGTTCCTAAGGATACCTTGGACTCACATGCTCTGGGTGTTATGCTACTTAGTGCTCTACCTACCATAGACACAAGGAGAGTCTTTGCTAACATTCAAGTAGGTCTTTCCCAACAGGGCGGGTAAGATTTGAGCTGCAGCAGTTGGCATACGGAATGCTCCTTTATGAATTTCCATGACTGCTGTCCTCAGAGTTTGTTGGCAGTTCCATTCACTTTTACTGTAATAGTCTGATGAGACAAAGAGAGCCTAATGCATAATAGAGGATGAGAGGGAATAAGAATGAATGAGAGAAACATCAAATAAGCGGAAAGCTTACATCTTACCAATGTAGGATCCATGCCAAGTGTGGACCCTGATGCGGGACTCCATCTCATGACCATGAGATCATGACCTGACCTGAAGTCAAGAGTTGGATGCTTAAGTGACTGAGCCACCCAGATGCCCCATCCACCAAAAAGTTTATAAAGAGTTTAGGGGTGGGTGGGAGGTGGGGACTTGCTTAATAATACAACTGATAATAGCATCCATGAGGACAGACTTTCTCTACCCTATTCACTCTTGTAGCCCCAGCACTGGAACAATGCTTGCCACATAGGAGGTACTTGATAAACATTGTTAACAGACAGATAATCATAAAGGAGCCCCTGAGATGAATGTATTAGGAGAAGCATCCAATGCCATGGTTTTTCAGAAGAGGAAGAGCACATAAACATTTAGTGACACTTTGGAAAGGCTTGGTGGAGAAGGTGGTCCTTAAGATAGCTCCTGAAAGTTTGACAGAATTTCAGTAGGTGCCATGAGCAGGGGAGGACTATCCCCAGAAGGGATAGCATTATCAAGGATGCTAAAGTAGGTGCGGCCAGGACATGACCTGCCTGTTATGAGACTCTCTGCATTTTGGCAAAAGAGGATTCCTCCTGGCCTGGGAGGGCACCGGGGAGACTCAGGGTGATAGTGGAAGAACAGGCTGGAGAAGGAGGTTGGGCCAGATTGGTAGACCTTTGAGTTTTAGGGGGAGGTGTCTGACATTCTTTGCTTGACAGTGGGGAGTCTGATAGGTTCTTGAATAGAAGCTATCCAAGTGGCAGATGTGAAGTGGATTGAAGGGACAGAATGTCCCTGGGTAGGAAAATTTAGGAGGGTATCAGAATGAGTAAGACAAGAACTAAAATGGGCTGGACCTACCAACATTGCTCTGTAGTTTCTTAGGGAATCTTTAAATGAACCAAGAAGTCAACAAGCCTTTGTGGGATATTTTTTAAAAAGGATCATATTTCATTTCCTCTTAAAAATGGTCTTGTAGGCAAGTGGCTCTCAATTCTGCTGCGAATGAACATTACCTGAAGGGTTTAAAAACATGACCAAGGCCCATGCTCCACCTCTAAGTTTCTATATTAACTGGCTGGTGTGGAGCCTAAACGTTAATGTTTTCCAAAACCTCCTCCAGGTGATTCAAATGTGCAGCCAGAATGGGAAACCACTGTTTTATTTAGTCCAAACTCAGCAATGCAAACAATAGCATCAACAGCAACAATAGTAAAAACAACCTCTGTGACTGGAGTCCTGTTACATCCCTAGCTTCATCTGTTAATTTTTCCCAAGGACCTTGCACTGGTCATGTTGAACACCTTGATCTTCCTAAAATATGTTATGTTCTTTCATGCCTTGGGTCTTTGCTCTTGTTGTACTCTCTCCTTTTGAAAGCCCTTCTTGGAGTGGCCTGGCAGACCCCTATTCATACTAAAGACTCAGTGAAAAATTTTTTCTGTAAATCTTTATTCCTCTCTTCTTGTAACTACCCCTTAAAGTTGAGTAAATCAGTGAGTTGATGCAGGAATAAAGCCCCAGACTTCAAGGAACATATGTGGGACAGTGTAGGTGCTGAGTGTGAATTTTGAAACAGTTCCATCCCTGTCTGAATCACTTTTTGGCTTTGTAATGTTAGGCAAGTTACTGATACTCCATGACTCATGCTCATATTCTGGGAAATGGAGGTAATAATTCTTTCCTCATTGGATTGTTGTGTTTGTTAATGACTAAGTCCACAAATACTAGCTACTATTACTACCACTGCCACTTAGTACTTGGAAAACAATGATCTAATTTGGGAGGTAAGATGCAAACGCCAAACAGTGGTATATGGTAAAGTGTGAAACTGCATTTGGTAGAACAACATAACAGGCTGTAGTACACTCAAAATTTCTTTTAAAAAATTGCGGTCAGGAAAAGCTTCATGGAAACATTGGACACAGAAAGGTAATGATTGAAGGTGAGGAGAATACATTTCCATCAGGGGAGAGGAATCACATAAGATCAGTTAGTATAGGAACCAGAATGGGTAATATCTTAGGAGGTCAGTAAGAAAGTATACAGCTATTCTTTCTTTCATGACTCCTGTTTTATCCTCTGACTTACCTGCATAGCTTTTCCTGTACTATATATGTTTCCAAGGAGACCATTTTCTTTTTTCTGAGAAAGAATCATCTCTATCAGTAACTTTATATGATTACTGATAGTATTTAAATCATCTGTATCTGTTTTTTCCCGTCCATTTGTTGTATTCTTCACACAGGTCAGAGCCAGGACTGCCATTGCACCAGTATCTGCCAGGAAACAACACATTGGTGATAGGGTGACCAACCATCCCAATTTGCCTTGGACTGAGGGGTCTCCTGGTATGTAGGATTTTCACTGCTAAAAGAGGGATAGATCTGTGCAAACTGGGAAAATGGGTCACACTAGTCGATGACGGGAGAGAAGGATTTCAAGATATAGCAATCATCTCTTCAGCACTAACCACTCAAATACTTGAAGATCCCTTCCATATGTTGAGTAACCATGTACCTTGTACTCAATAGCTCATTTGTTGGTCAGAGGAACACATGGATTTGCAGATGCATACACATGAAGTCTTCCACTTCTACATCTTACTGGTCTCGTTTTTTCATCTCTCAGCCATATTGGCAAAGGAATAGAGAGAATTCAGGATGATACACCAAACAGAATATGTATTTGAAGTTTTCAAGTGTTTCCATTAGGTTAATTAGGAAATAGCACTTAAGAGAATTGTTTGCAATAAACCTTCTTAAGGAAGAGGATGAGGGAAGAGATTGGAAGAATGGAGGATAAAGTCTTTTTCTGTCTTATTACTTAGTTCCCCTTGAATTCTCTAGGTGTGGTACCTTCTCTCTCCCATATAAATGGCATGAGAAATCTCATATCCTCCTCATTATCCAGAGATACTGAATTGTGGTTTTCTTCACACCCATGGGAGAAAGATGAGCTTGTGTACCTGGATGCATGGGGGCTGGGCAACAACGCTAGCGTTCTAGAGGGGCTTCCTTTTGGATGTGTAAGCTGACCCAGGAGAAGACTTATGGTCCCTATCCTTTGAGGATACAGACTTCATTGATCAAAATATTGGGCCTTGTCACTGGAGAGTAGTGTTGTCCAAGTAAGCCCACACATCCAAATGGTCCCAATAAATTAGAGAAAGAGGCAAAGTTAAGAAAAAGACTTGCACTATTTTCCTTTCTCTAATACTTCTACTTCTTTTTTTTTTTTTAATTTTTTTTTAATGTTTTATTTATTTCTAGGAGAGAGAGACAGCGTGAGCGCAGGCAGGGGGTCAGAGAGGGAGTCACAGACTGAAACGGGCTCCAGGCTCAGGCTGGCAGTCAGCACAGAACCCGACGCGGGGCTCGAATCCACGAACCATAAGATCATGACCCAAGCGAAAGTCGGACTGCTTAACCGACTAAGCCACCCAAGCATCCCTAATACTTCTACTTCTTAAAATGTCTTATATCAGGATTCTCACAATCTATCCTTACACACATGGGAAAATTCAAGTCAGAGTTAACATCCATTGGTCATATAACTCAAAGAAGAGGTAGGGTAAGAACCAGATCTTTCTACTATGCAACATCTAGAATATTTGCTTAAATGCTCTGATAACCATTCTTCTCAAAAGAAAATTATTTTCCCTGGACACTAGCATAAAGAGGACTTTTTAAAATTCCAAGTACTTACTGAGTACGAAAAGTCAAAGGAAAAGACTTACGGTGTCCTATATGCCAAAGGAATTGGGTTTAATGACTCACCTACTGAGAACCTTTTCATAAGATAGAAATTTTTTATTTTTAGGATCGAAGATTTCAGCAACTAGTTGAATATTCCCCTCTGAACAGACATAAGGCCAATCCAGGCTGAGTTGATAGTAGTTAGTCAGTGGATTACCATTGTGTACTTCTGTCAGAGGAAAAGAAATACCTTGTTAATGAAATAATACTGGAGTAATAAATTTTCAAGCTATTCCTACTTTATTAGAATTTCGACTACATTTCAGGAGAGATGAGTAATAGAAGGAAGATGCAGCTGATAGAATCAGCAAACCTGAGAAATGTAAAGGCTGCTAAGAGCAAACAAATTCAACTCAACTCTTTCATTTTCATAACTGAGGAGACTCAGTGCTTAAGTGATGTGTATCTGACTTTCAGGTGGTTGCAAACTAGGATTAGAACACAAATTTCCACCACTAAGCCTCTTGCACTTTTAATGGTAATGTGTTCAACCTATAAGTAGAAGTAAGTATCTTGAAAAGATGGGATCAGAGAGCTTAATGAAAATGATAAATATTGGTGGTATTTGAAACAAAATAATGCGCCTCACTAGCAGCTGTCATGGTCAGCCTCATTTCCTGGTGATAAAGTCCTTGTCACCATCGTTGGCTCTTATATGCTACTTTGTATCCTTTGGTACTTAAGACATAGTATCTTGTGTTGCTCAGCAATTTCTGGTGTATTTCATTATTTGTCCAAAGACAAGCTTCCTAGAGAACAGAGAGAATAGTGTCCTATAATTTGTGTGTGTGTGTGTGTGTGTGTGTGTGTGTGTGTTCATCATCATATGTAGGATTGATGTAGAGTGTGCTCAGTTCTGTTTGAAAAAATTCAAGATGCCTATTGGAGGAGGGAAGAAGAGAAGCGATATGCAAAGATATATGGATGAATGGAACGAGGAGAAGGAAAGACTGAAAGGGAAACTTCCTTTAGTTTTGAATCAGTAGAAGAGAAGACAAGGTTGTCCTCTGAACGTTTGTTTCTCCACCCATATTTTTAATTTCTGCTTGGAATTTATTTCTTAGTTCTCTGACCAGGGCAAAGGGAAAATTTGGAGGAATTGCATCAGGTTTTGCATGTAAAGCCAGTATAGCCAAGGCAAGCTGTCCTGAGGTTAGAATTTGAGGCTGAAAGAGAAGTATTCAAATTGGACAAATTACATACTTGTGATTTTTTTTTTTCTGGGCTCCTGTCTCTTGCAATTTACATTGCCTGTCCACTTCTTTTTCCTCACTCTACAATATTTCTACCATTCACTTCCTGCCCAAAGCAGAGCTTTTTCCAGCAGTGCTGTGCTGAAATGCAAGCTAGATACTGGTCTTTCCCATGAAATCGCTGGGAGGTTTTGGAATCATATAATCACTTACAAAAATTTAAAAAGAAGAAAAATAGATCATAAAACCTTGGGTTTCTCTCTTTATTAGATTGCCATCTTTCCAGGATAGTAATAATTAAACAGTGGATGTCTGCCTTATACAACATCAAAATTCTCAGTCTTCGTAATTATTACAGTAATATTGTGAGATAGGTAGGGGTATTCATTTCCCCCTTACCTCAATTAGAAAGCTAAAAGAATAAGTGTTGATATGAAGGACAGGGTGGAGGTTGTGCAAACCCAGTCCACATCTCTATTTCCCTGTGGTTCCCTTGCTATTGTCAGTTTTTCTTACTTGTGGGCCCACATCCCTGCCTGATTGTAAACACAACTAGCTTATATAACAGTATTAGCAGATAAGAGCCTATAATTTATTTTGCTTTCCTTGTGACCTTTTGAAAGAAAATGTTTTCAGAACCCAACGAAGTAAGGTAAGTAGCAGTAGAGTAAGTGGCAGAGGACTAATGTTTTGAGGACTTTTCTGTCCCCTCAAATTTTCTACAGCTAGGATAGATGTGGCAGGTATACTTTGGACACACAATATTTTCTGAAGGTCTCTTGCTAGAGATAACCATATGGATAGGTAAGTCTTCTAAATCTTCCGGAGGCTGTAGGCACTCACATTTACAATCACATTGCGTTTGACTTGTTGAATCAGCTGTTGTTCTTGGCTGGTTCGGATCCCAGCAAGTCTGAGGGACAACAGGACATTGGTGCTTGGATTCCTTTGGTATATTTTGAATTGATCATCGTGTTTATCAGAGGGTCTAGATCAGCATAGTCGTTTTTGCTTATCTCTATGGCAGAAGAGGGAAGAAATAGGAGATACATATTAGGAAAATATTAAGAAACAAGAGCCTAGGAACAGGGTCGACATTAACAGATATGGCACAGATGGAGCTGTCCAGCGATCACTAGCTATGTGGCTGGAACAGGTACAGAGATGGGTCTGGAGCCACTTGCAGCGTCAGGTATTTCTCCTTTACCAACCAGTATGATGTTTCAATGTTTTCACAACTGTTCAGCCTTACTCCTGTGCCGGCAGAATATCAGTCCTTTCCTGGGAGATCTAGTATCATTCCCTGATTTTGAGATGAGGCCTAGCCAAGGTGTCCTTAAAGAAACCTTGGTAAGTGAAGCAATGGGCTAGAAGATGCATCTCCTGACTCCCAGTCTATAGTCCTTTCTACTTGCTGGATTCAATTATTTCCTTTTCCATTTTCCAAGTGACTTGTATAACATGGCCTTCAGTTTTCTTGTTTAAAACTGTGTATATTAACATCTGTTTTATAGGAGATATCAGACAGAAATCACTTAATAAATTGCAAATACCATACATCATGTCACTTTAAGCTCAGCGGGAGTTGCCTATCACTATACTTAGAGAATCAAGGAAATGTGAGTTCTCTGTCTTTTTGAATCTCTAGGCTTGGAATCATGACCTTGAGGTCAAAGTCCCATCAGCTTCCTTCTGACTGTGAGCCACCTGGGCTCCCCTCCACCCTTTTCTCTTTAAAGAGAGTTGGGGAGATCTGCATCAGTGGTTATAGAAGGTCATGGTTTGTTAAAAGAACAATCGGGCAATGGTTGAGTCATGGTTGAGATATTGTAAACATCCAGTTCAGCAGATTTTCTGTCACTGAAATGAATGTTTCAGTTCTAGTCAACAACTCACCAATTTCCTTGGCCACTAAACACAAGTTAAACATTTTGTACAATGAATTGAACTTCAAAGCCTCCACAGAACCCCTGATTCTTAGGATAGTACAGGCCAGGAAAAAAATTAGAGATTACAGATTTTGTGCTTTTGCTTGTGTGAACACAAGTCTCTGCTGTGGTGATGTCCTCTTCTTGTAGGCTATAGAATGCCAGGAAGATGTAGCCACAGGTAGCACCATGTAATCATCTTTGGACTGGTTTTAAGCTCAATTCAGGGTAAAGACTTACAGAAAAGAAATCATGTACCTGAGAGCTATACCAGACTTCCGCGGCATCACTTCCTTCCAACACCTTTCTTAATTATCCTCAATTTATAGGACCATTCAGCTAGTAAGGGGTTGGATACTGAACCAGTTCTTCTTTCTCTTACTTAGTATTTTTTAATAGAATCCACGCAATCTCTGGATCCTATACCAAGGAGAGATTGTAGGCTTGTACCATTTCCTGGGGGCGGGTGGGGTGAGTTGGAGGGGAAAGAGATGTGTAGCCTGGAAAATCTAAACTCAATATTGACAAGAGAAGTCTTCATTATTTGAAGGGGATTAACTAACATTATTTTTTTCCTGTATAGTTACAAGGGATTAGCCCAAAACCCATGGATTTAACTTGAAAAATCTAGATATTTTTATAGATACCTCAAATTCCAAAAAGATAGCTTTATATGACCTTAAAAGTTTCTGGGATCATGAATATTATATCATTGAAAATGAAGAAGAATAGACAGTTACTTGGTAGAGTTGCTATGGTAGAGAAAATCTGAATCTAGGAAGAACAGTTAGGCAAGTTAACACCGAATCTACAACCCCTCTTAAAACAACATACATTGTGAGACTTTCCTACTTTCCTCACCATGTCCTGCCACATTTTACATTACTCATAAAGTCCAACCTCATATAGAACTGGAATATGTCCTCTACACAAGTCCCCTGCCAGTAGTCTTTAGAAACTGTTGCTGGAGTAATTTTAGCTCAAAGCATACTCACCACACTTCTCACATGATTTGACTTGGAATAAGAAGAGAGAAAACAATGGGCCCCACTAGGGGTAGCTGGTGGGATTGTCTCATCTTTCCAACAGTGTTCTGGAATGGCTTGGGGGCCTGTTTGACTATTTATTGGGTGATGGGGAGAGGGTAATGAGCCATCCTCCTTCAGCTTGCCTCAGCCTCTTTCACTTAAGCTTGACATTGAGCAATGTCAGGGGTGTGGTCAAGTGTATTTGTCAAGAATTGTGATAAACCAGGAAGAGATCTTGAAAGGTATGGTCAGGAAGAATGAGGAAATAATTTTCTTTGCTTCTTATCCCAAACTTTGGGGTTCACATTCCTTACTTGCCTTCAGCTCAATGAGAATAAATTAAATGAGCATTTCCCTCTTTTCCATTCCAATTTAGTAGTGTTTTGTTTTTATCTCTTGAGACATTATATTTGATGGGCAAGGCCATGAAATATATAAAAATGAGAGTAGAGGTTGTAACTCTGGTGGACCAGGCAAGATGGGGGAGCCTTGTACCTGAGGATCTTTGCGGGATAGTGGTTTATGGTGTATGATTTTCTTCTAAGATAGGTGCCTGAGAGTTTCATAGCCCAGGAAAAACCACATAGATATATATCAAATATGGATTTTTGCTATGCCAGGAAAAGATGCTACAAGTTACATGGCAAAAGGAAATTGTTGTCTATCATAATTCTTCTAAGAACTATCAGAGAATACTACCAGTTTGTCCTTAAAATGTTTGCTCTGGGTCAGCAAGATGGCAGAATAAGAGGTCCCCTGCTCATATCCCCTCACAGTAGCAATTTTAATTGCCATCCATGAACAACAGTGGGGGTTTTTGTTTTATTTTTGTTTGTTTGTTTTTGTTGTTTTCTTTTAATGTAGAACTTTGGGTTCTAAGCAAGAGGCTGCGAAACCTCAGTGGAGCCACCGAGGAAGGCTGTACTGAAAGGGCACTTGTACTGTACTTTCTTCAGTACAAAGAAGAAAGACTTGTATTCACACAGGCTAAAGCACAGACTTTGCCAATTCTCATTTTCTTCCTGGCCTGTCTTTTTCCCTTTTGCACCCTGAGAAGCCATGTTCACTGATGATGGTCCTGGATACAGGCCGAAGCAACCTCATCCCCTTGTGGACTTAGCTATAGCCCTGTTTTGGCATTGGTCTAAAATAGTACCATCAATAAAGGACCTAGGGAGGAATCAGTACCCATCTGAGCCTTCAGTGATAGGCCTGCTGACCTTGGTTAGCGCTATGGACCCTGAAGCAGCTGTGACTAGCTCCAACATCAGCTATGGCCTGGAGCAGCCTTTGCCCACTCAGGGACCTAGCAGGAGACCCACCTATCAGTGCCTCGGAGACAGGCTGGCTGACCTTGATCCAACTATGGATCTTAAGTGGCCTTGTGATTGGCTCCATTTCCTCTCAGCTGTGGTTCAGGGACAGTCCTGCCCATGCAGGGACCTATACCATGACCCATCAGGAACAAGGACCATCACGCACTGTTAACTTGGGCTTGCTGGTTGCCAGACCCAACTGGGGGGACCCAGGAAACTGGCCAGATGATCCAGTTCCAACCCTACATGGTTGTGATCCTAGAAGGCAATCCCATCAGGCCTGGGGCCTGACGGGAGAAAGAATCTTTACCTGTCAAAAACATTTTATAAAGATGAAGTGTTTTACTCCTTCAAACGGCATAAAACACAAATGTAAGGCCGTACAGATCACAAAGAAGCAGGCAAATATGACATCACCAAAGAAACTAATAAATAGACCTAACAGACATATGGAAGGAAAACATGGCAAAGAACCTCCTTGACATTGGTCTCCGGCACTGATTTTGGGAATTTAGGACACCAAAAGCGCAATATAAACAAAGAAGTGGGACTACTTTGAAACTAGGAAACTTTAAGCCTTAGAAACAATAAGCAATGAAAAGAAACAAACTACAAAATGGAAGAAAAATGTTATCGGATCACCGCATATCTAATAAGGTATTCATATCTAAAATATATAAGGAAATCCTACAACAATAGCAAAAGCCCAAACAATCCCATTGGAAAATAGGCAGAGAGGATGTGAATAGACTTTTCCTTGGAAGACGCACCAACAGCCAACAGGCACATGAAAAGGTGCTTAACACCACAGGAAAATGCATATCAAAACCACAGTGAGATATCACCTCCCACCTGTTAGAATGGTTGTTGTAAAAGTGATAGCAGGTGTTGGCACTGTTGTGGAGAAACGGGAACTATTACACTTAATGTTGATGGGAATGTGAATTGGTGCAGACATTATGGAACACAGGGTGGGATTCCTGAAAAATTAAAAATGGAACTACCATATGATCAGTAATCTCACCCTTTGGTATTTATCCAGGAAATAAATCAGTATCTCAAATAGATAGCTATGCTCTCATGTTCTTTGCAGCGTTATTCACAATAGCCAAGATATGGAATCAACCTAAGTGTTTGACTACAGATGAATGGATGGAGAAAATGTGGTATGTATGTACAGTGTGAAATTTGATAGACTATCTAGCTAAGTCTAGCCC
The DNA here is from genome assembly GCA_017311185.1 of Proteles cristata cristata. NCBI lineage: Eukaryota > Metazoa > Chordata > Mammalia > Carnivora > Hyaenidae > Proteles > Proteles cristata. Next base: position 3,512,411 of record JAESUZ010000174.1, on the reverse strand, counting down.
AGATTGTGACCCATAGATTTGTGAGAAACTGTGTTAAGTTACAGCTAGGTTTTGGAGTGGTTAGTTTTGCAGCAGTGGATAACATTATGTGATATTTAGAATTTTTTCCCAGTTATATAGTATAAGCCAACCAGTAAGCTGATCACCTATTTCATGCCTCGGTACCTCATGATTCACTTAGCTGATGCCAGAGATCTCTATGGAGTTAAAATATTCTATTGTTACTCCAGTTCTGTTGTCAATTACACTCATCGCTCAAGCTTGTCTTGGATGATTAAATACTGTCATCTAATCTGGCTAATTTGGATGACATTATACTGATGGAGATCATTGTAATGGCCAAACCTCTCACTATTATTCCCAACCATTTCCTCTCACTAATTCATTTCCTAATGTCTGTAATTGGAGAAAGTATTCTCTGGACCTTCCCAAGGAACAAAGAGTCCAGGTGAATGTGTTGCCATAATAAAATCCTCTTCAGTATTGCCATTTCCTTAAGCCTTTGTTGGTGCATTTGGGCATCACATTCTTACTCATGTAGGTCACTTTGAGTCCAGCTTTTATATGATCAATGAAGAAAATGTTGGAGCTACTTGCTCTTGTTCAAGTTAGCACATTTCATAGTCTCTGGTAACTGCGTCTATATTGACAAGTTTGGCATCATCCAACATTATATTCTGATTTCTTTGGTCTAATGTGCCAAAGAATCCAATCCCACACATGTTTTTTAAGTTTATGCAAATGTAAATTAGAAAGGTCTTGTAATTATTTTTGTGTTTAAGCTATCTTCTGTTGGCTCTAACTTTGCCCTTGTCTTCTTGGGTTGCACTGGGATCTGATAATAGTGATGGTTCTTGAGGCAATGAATGATCACAGGCCCAGGATTTAAGGAGAACAGGGAGGTCCTTGCAAGAAAACTGCATCAAATTAGATTAATACAGGATCTCCAAGCAAAGGAAGGCTAGTCCTTTCAGTCAGGATAGGAACAGCTAATTCTACTTAATAAAAAAGCTTCAGAGATTGGTTCAGGGTTCTCAGATTCTTTGAAGTATATTCAAAACACTCATCTTGATTCTCAGAATCCCACTCCTTGCTAGTCAATAACCAAATCTTTACAACAGGGATTTTGGTGGGTGATATGCTAAATTTCCATTATGATTCTACAAGCTGTACAATTAAATTTTAGCTTTAGTTTTCCAATTCCCCTGGCCTGTGGGAATATAAGAAATAATTACATCTAGTCAGGCTTGTCTAGAATCTGTCTGATTTTCTGACCATAAGTTGAACAGAGAGGTGGAGAGATTGAATTTATAATTTTATTCCTGTACGCTGACCCATGATGTCAGAAACAGCCATGTTACCACATATTCTCTTTAATCATAATGACTGCAGTAACCAACCATCTACAGAAGCTGACTGATCTCCAAAAATCTTGCCTTCAATGGGCCCATCATCCTAAGAAACAAGAGATGACAGATAAGTCAATATGATGCCACCATATGCTACAGATTATTGTGTCATTTTCTACTAACAATGAGGTGATACTGCATTCCGACCCAAATAAATGAGAATTCAATTCCAAAATTCTGACTTAAGGCTCTATTTTGTAAGACTGCTCCTGCTTTGAGTTGTGTCAGCCAGGGTCCAGTTGGGAAAGCAGAAAACATACCAGGTAGTTCAATAGACTGATTTAATTCAGGAGTTTAGGTTCTAAGGTTTGTGGGAGCTGAAAGAAGAAGTAGGAGAAGATGGGGACCACTCAGAGTTTAGCAACTGCAGAGAGATACCATTCCAGCCATGGAGGGGTCAGTAGAGGTGATGGAACCACAGAATGTCGGCTGCCTGGCAGGAGATAGACCCACTGGAGATGTCTTAGGAGAAGAGATTCAGGGGGAGAAGCACCCCAGAAACCCCTCCTCTCCCAACCTCCAGTCTTCTGGCAGTGCCTCAGTAATGTCAGCTCTTCCAGCAACAGAGAGGTTGAATGTAAATTTACAGTCATACTCATGAGGCACAACAGGCTTCACCCAGGATCAAGTTTACTTAGCCATTAGAAAGGATTCAGGGGATCAAACTCCTCAGCATGCACAGTATCAACACAGAGGAGATGTTATGACTCCCAGGCATAGCTTCTGATATTCCAGTCTTTGTGCACTTGAGTGCTGGGTCTCCTCACCGTTTACACCTACCTAGTTAGTTACACAGCCCCTCAGGTATATGTAAAAAACCCTTCTCTGGGACAGCAGCAATAAAACAATGCCTAGTGTTTCTCTAGATTGTCATTTATTTTGCATCTGTTGTAGGTAAATTCATAACAATCCCTGAGTTAATGTTAGGAGAGTTGACCAAGGGTCAAGTCCCCAGGAATCCCTGAAAACTAGATAACAAGCCATGGAACCAGCTGTAAATCCCTACAACCTCCTTTCGCTTCCTCCTCCATAGGAGCCAGTTAGTAGAGGGGTTTGGGGACAAAGTTTGCAGGGATCAGTCCTCTGATTCAGAGCTGAGCAGAGAAAGGGCAGGGAATACACTAGTATCCTACACTAGTATCCTACACTAGTCAAATGTCTGGCAGACTCTTCTAAACTTCTGTAGTTGTCTTCTGCCTCCACCATTGTATCAAACTCATCTGACATTGCCAACAAGCTGTTTCCAAATGTAATGGACAGCTTCTGGTTTTCAACCTTCACTTCCAAAGAACCAGCTTTTGTGAGATAGAATTCACATCCTATATGATTCAGCTGTATAACGTTGTTTCAACGGGCCTTGGTTCAGTGGACTTTTGTGTGTCCACAGATAAGAGCATTCACAGATACACGCAACCATTGCTGCAGTTAGTTAGGGCACATTTTCATCACCCAAAAAGATCTTTTGCCTATCCTTAAGTTGGGTCATTTCTCTTTTAGTTCTTATCTATTATCTATTATTTATTTCTCTTTTATTATTGAGTTATAAGAGTTCTTTATATATTCTAGACACAAGTCTCTCATTAGATAAATGCTTGGCAAATATCTTCTCTCACTCTGTGGGTTGTCTTTTTTTTTTTAATTCTTTAAAATGTTTTATTTATTTCTGAGAGAGAGAGACAGCATGAGCAGAGGAAGGTCAGAGAGAGAGGGAGATACAGAATTTGAAGCAGACTCCAGGCTCTGAACTAGCTGTCAGCACAGAGCCAGATGCAGGGCTCGAATCCACAAACCGCCAAGATCATGACTTGAGCCGAAGTCGGACGCCGAACCGACTGAGCCACCCAGACATCCCTGTGGATTGTCTTTTCTAGCAGAACTCTTAAGAGCACTCAGCATAGTTGATTTTCCAATTTGAGACACACTTTCCGCTTTTGTGACAGTACCATCAACCTTCACCTCTTGATTATTTTCCCTGCTTTTTTGATTGCTCCTTTGACCTCACTACCAATATATATATTTTTAACTTTAAATGTTATATGTCTTCATGACTTTGTATTAAACTATTGTTGTTTCTCATGCTATACTCTCTAGGTGCTCTCCCATCCAGTTTGAAGCCTACAAATATACTAACATTTCCCACATTTTTATTGGTAGCATAGGTTTCCTTCTGAGTTCCAATTTATAGCCAACAGCTTCCTCTACATTCCTACTTGGATGTCTCATGGGAATCTCAAAACTAGCGTATTCCAAATTCAAAGCTTGTCTTTTGTTGCTAACTTGCTTCTTCATTGCTGATTCTTTGCTATTTAATAGCTGTGTGACCTTAGGAAGTCACGTAACCTCTCTGAGTCTTAGTTTATCAGTAAAACATAGATACGAATAATTCTTAATTCCTAAGTTTCTGTGAGAGTTTGGTGAGTTACCACAAGTTGTTTAGAATAGTATTCAGTCGGGGCGCCTGGGTGGCTTAGTCGGTTAAACGTCCGACTTTCGCTTAGGTCATGATCTCGCGGTTCGTGGGTTCGAGCCCCGCGTCGGGCTCTGTGCTGACTGCCAGCTCAGAGCCTGGAGCCTGTTTCACAGTCTGTGTCTCCCTCTCTCTCTGACCCTCCCCTGTTCACGCTGTCTCTCTCTCTCTCTCCTAGAAATAAATAAAAATATTTAATAAAAAAATATTAAAAAAAAAAAAGAATAGTATTCAGTCCATAATAGGCAGTACAGAATTGTTAACTTGTAGTATCTCACTAAGAACCATCAGTTCAGTTGTATCCACCTGAAGTCTGGTTGTCAGCCATGATACCTCTGTCTCCCTGTATCACTGATCTAAGCAGTCACCAGTGTCAAACATTCCACCTTCTGGAGCCAGTATGCTTTTTTCCCCCCTGCCTTTACTGCTACTACTCTGGTCTAGATTATCTACTTTCTTAGCACTCTGTACTTTCCTTTGTAACACCTGTGAGAATTGCAATTAAACTACTTGCAGAATTACTTTTTAACTATGTTTGCTTAACTTGTTTGTCCCTGCCAGATTGCAGGTTCCTCAAAGGTAATGATAAGTCTTTCTTGTCAGCTGTTATATTTCCCGACATATCATGAAGTTGTCAAATATTTGCTGAAAGGAACCACCTAAGATTCTTAAGGCAAATGATAAATTGGTAACACGTTTTGGTAGATAATCTCAGAATAAATGTTAGAAGTTTATACAGGAGAAAACCAGAAAATAAAAGTAAATAGCACAACTCCCATCAGTTTTGAGAGTGAATTCAAGATTTAAGCAACTGGGTTTGGAGTCAAGGTCACCCAAGTATTAATTCTGCTAGAATCGTCTATTTCTTTACCTAATCAAGCAGATCCATTTTGAGATAATCTCCATTTCTTTTGTTTCACCTCTTTCTGAGCCGGTAAGCAAGAGTTATGTAATTCTGGTTATTTGCTCGACTTACTGAAGGTGAATGTTGAAGAATGAGCCAAGAACCATAATGTCTATTAATCCCAGTTCCTTCAAGGTGTATCAGCAGAACAAGACAAGTCTCTAAGAGCTCCCAGGGAGATCGGAAGATATCCAGCACAAGCCACTCTGAGCTGGGCACCAAGGGCTACAGGTCTGTTTCTACCTAGCATGTGTGGGGACGGTAACAACAGGAGGCATATATACCATATCTGTAAAAGTTATTAATAAGTTGAAGTTTAATCAAGGTAAGTTCTGCCCTCCTGTTTTGACAAACCAACTTTCACAATGAGATAGAAAGACGTTTAATTTAGCATCCTTAGCCCTTAGAGTTCTATGCTGGAACACTGCAGTATGGCACAAGATACCATCTCTTACCACTCTACTTCACTCCCCATGGCCTATGGCCCCATTTCTCCTCTCTTTCCAGCTCCACTTTGACCTGCATTATAAAGAGCCTCCAATTCATGGAGTACATGTGTGTGGATACTACAGATGACTTGTCCGAACTCTGTCCATGTTTACAGTAGACAAATTGCCCTTGGCCACCCACTGGGCCCAGTTGTATGTACACCTGGGAAGGTAGACTCTAAAAGGGGCTATGAAGGCCTTGGTGTGAGCTTAGGGCCATTTGGGCACATAATTCTGGGGGTGTGGGTTCTTGGAGGCTTGTCCCCTTGGTCTCATACATCTTTAGCCCCAAGGGAGAAGCAACGGAGAGGGCCAGAGAGAGGTTCTTCCCTGAGCAGAAATCCTTCCTGGCAGATCTGGGGGTGACACAAAATGCCATTTAGCAAATGAATTTATCTCATCTCTTTTCCCTTGATAATGTGATGTCTAGAAGGAGCTAAAGCTGAAAGGGAGGTGTGAGATGCTACATCGGGTGAAGGTTTCTCCCCACCCACTTTTGGGAGGGCTTTGTTCAGACTGCTGACTCCAGAACCTGGCCCAACACCATGCTTGTTGGACTTGGCCTCTCTGTTTTCTTTTATGATATTCCTGAGTTTCAAAAGACCACAAAGACCAGCACAAATAGCATCAATTTTTTAATTAAAAATTTTAAAATGTTTTTTAAAATTTATTTCTAAGAGAGAGAGAGAGACAGTGTGAGCAGGGGAGGGTCAGAGAGAGAGGGAGACACAGAATCTGGAACAGGCTCCAGGCTCTGAGCTAGCTGTCAGCACAGAGCCCGACGCGGGGCTCAAACCCTCGAACCGTGAAATCATGACCTGAGCCAAAGTCAGACACTTAACTGACTAAGTCACCCAGTTGCCCCAAATAGCATCAATGTTTTAAAATGTTTATATTACATAGATGCTAGAGAGACAAGGAGACTATATGAAGAGAAGTAGTTTGGATTCATTTTTGTATTCCTCACTGCTTTGGCAAGGATAATGTTTACTGAGTAGCTCTTAGACACATATGATTTCTTATTTATTTATTTTTAATGTTTATTGATTTGAGATAGAGAGAGAGGGAGAGAGATTTGAGAGAGGCAGAGAGAGAGAGGGAAACACAGAATTTGAAACAGGCTCCAGGCTCTGAGCTGTCAGCACAGAGCCTGACGTGGAGCTCAAACTCATGAACTGTGAGATCATGACCTGAGCCAAAGTTAGATGCTCAACAGACTGAGCCACCCAGGCACTCCTGACTTCATGATCTTACAGGGGTGCCTGGGTGGCTTAGTCAGTTGAACATTTGACTCTTGTTCTCAGCTCAAGTCTTGATCTCAAGGTCATCAATTTGAGCCTTGTGTTGGGCTCCATGCTGGGTGAAGAGCCAACTTAAAAAAATTGAAAAGAATCATGATCTTACACTTGAAACCAAAGGACACAGAAGATTTATGATATTGGTTTTTTTCAAAAAGGCTATAACTGTAAAATAGATGAAAGTGAAGAGAAGGCAACTGAAGGAGAATCAGAGGCCTTCTTCATTCCCTCCTCCCCAGTGGTCCTAAGAACCTGTTCAAGGTTTTCCAAAGTGTGGGTTTCCATGAATCACCTGAGGGTGAGTGTTAAAAATGGGCCCTGGGTTGGACTCTGGGAATTGCCATTTCTGGCAAGAACCTGACGTGATCCGTATGAACCCTAAAGCCTCCAGCTACAACTGACCCCACTGGGCTAGAGGGGAGGGGCAGAGAGAGACAGAGGAGACACAGAATGGGAAGCAGTGTCCAGGTGCCACACTGTCAGCACAGAGCCTGATGCAGAGCTCAAACCCACAAACTGTGAGATCCTGACCTGATCCGAAGTTGGATGCTCAATTGACCGAGCCACCCAGGCGCCCCGATTTCAGATGATTTTGATAAAGTTTGGGAGCCCCTGACAATTCGGCCAGCACACATCGACACCCCCTGAACATTTTGTTTTCCCAGGAACTTCAGAGGGCCAGGAGAAGTCACAGTTCTCAAAGAGACTTGCTGGGGGCACTTTATCTGAACCCCCGATTTCAGTACTGGAGTGACCAGGAGGATGTCAGGGTCCAGGAGGCAGAATGAAGGTTTCCTTTGAATATAAAACATGGGGGCTTGTATAAAGATTTTTTCTTTTGTTCTTTGTGCTTTCCACACTTTTCCAAGTATGAGGCAATTTGGATCAGCAAAAACACAATATATACATTCCTGAAAAGTAAAAGCAATCAGCAGAGTGATTTGTAAGTGCATCCTGTTGGGTGCTCACCGTGGCTGTAAAATTACCTGCAGCAGGTCAGGTACTTCTGGGATCCTGTGTTCAGAGCTGACATCATGAAGGATTTTGTGGGGTCACAATCATTTTTACTTTTGTGCACAATGATTTTCGCTTCTTCTGAACAAGATCCAGGTTCAAGAGTGACCTCATGCTTTGTCGTTTGGAGGTTGAAGGTATAGTTTCTTACAGGTTGCTGACCCTTTTATTGTTTGCTATTTCGAGCAGAAGTGACTTGTCATTCTATTTTTCTGACTTCTGTAGTGATACTGCTTTCTCTCTTTTGCCCTCTCCCTCCCCCCAAAGCAAGTGATTTATCTGGTTTATCCTGATGCTTGGGAAAGAGTTAGTTTTTATTCTTTCTTCCAGGTGTAGGTATTTCCCCCCAGCATCCCCCCTCACCCTAGCTGGGGGAGAACACTCCCCTACTTAAAGTTTCAGCTTCCTCATTCATGTCTTGCCCTGACCTGCTGATCTACTCCTAACCCAGCCACCTGCCTCCGGTCATCTCCTGTCTCCTCCCTAAGTGACTGTCTGTCATTTTTTCCCTTCTTCTCACTTATTTTCCTGAGTCCTAAAGCTAACATTTGACACCTGTTGTCTTATTTGCTTTGTCCATCTGTCTGTCCTGTGGCTTATTTTGCAGCAATCTTTTCTCACCCAAATGACATATATTTTTCCTTATTAAAAAAGTCACCAGGTACTAGTGAAAGTAAAGAACACTTCGTTATTTCTAGTATTTCCTTATCATGAACATCTAGTGATGTATAGCTTTATCTGCAGGACCTATCTTTGCAGGTTCTGCACATCTATCTAAAAATGCCCTTAGGATCTAACCCTGGGAATCACGTGAATGAGGTACCACAACCGTGGATAACACACTCCCCAGACACAAACAGGCTTTAATCTGAGATCTCTTACTTTTACCTTCTAAGAGGACACAGGGCAGGAGCCACAGTAGGTACAGATCTTTATGGCATTATAAGATCCAGCAGCTGCTCAAATATATGGCTTCCTTTGTCCCTTCACCCACAAAAAGGTGTGTTAGGCTGCTGTGGAGCAGGGACAGAAGCTATAGAGAACCTGCAGCTTAGGTATTCCACCGATGATTTACATTGGTCTGGTCATGCCAACCCAAGGGCACACCCCCGCTTGAGGCTCCACCAATCCAGGAGAAGGTCTACACAGCAAGCATTTAGCTTAATTCTGTAGTTTTTTTTTTTTTTTAAGTTTGTTTATTTTTGAGAGAGAAGGAGAGTGAGTGCAAACAGGGCAGAGGTAGAGAGAGAGAGAGAGAGAGAGATATTCCAAATAGGCTCCATGCTATCTGAGCAGAGCCCCACGCAGGGGCCTCAGTCTTGTAAACCATGAGATCATGACATGAGCCAAAATCAAGAGTCAGATGCTTAACCAACTGAGGTATCCAGGAGACCCTTAACTATGTAGTTTTTAAGGAAGTGCCTCTGGGAGAAGGAGATGATGGAGATTGTCCGCAGATAGGCCTGTACAAGCCTGACCTGATATTAATTTTCACTCATAACTGTTATGACTTCATGTGAATGATCATATTGCATTTCTCAAGGATGTTCTGGTGTGTGTGTATTCATTAATTAGTTAACTAATTAATTTATAACATGCTCTGCTCAAATTTTCTTTGAGTGTCCTCTGGGACAAATTTTTTTTTTTTAAATTTTAAATGTGTTCTTTATTTTTGAGAGAAAGAGACAGAGTACGAGTGGGAGAGGTTCAGAGAGAGAGGGAGACACAGCATATGAGAAGCAGGCTCCAGGCTCTGAGCTCTCAGCACAGAGCCCATGTGGGACTTGAACTCGTGCACTATGAGATCATGACCTGAGTCGAAGTCAGATGCTTAACCAACTGAGCCACCCAGGCGCCCCTGGGACAAAAATTTCTATCTGAATCTCTTTCTGTTGGGTTCCTTCATCAGTATTAGTAGGATGTACTTTTACTTTCTGGGCTGTGGTGGAACCAAGTCTACTTGGTCAAGGTCACTTTTTGCATTCTGATGAAGCATCCCTAGGGTTTGGCTGTCCTGTAACCAACATAACTGAGAAGGGGCATGGGATTAATTACCTTGTCACTGAGTGTGTGGAATCCAGAAAGAGGTAAGAGCTGTGGACATGTCAAATCATAAACTAACCCCCAGATCTTAACCTGCACTGGCACAGTGCAAGATAGGTATAGTCAACAATGAAGATGAGGAACCTGTTCATTTTAATGACATTTGAGTTTGGTACTTTTAGGATAGAAAGACCAATGGGACTCAGAAATTGGCTTTGAAGAAGTCATGGCCTTTCAGGGGGTAATATATTGATATATATTTTATTTGGACCTTCCAAGTACTCTTAAGTCTTCTTTAGTCCTTGTATCTTCTAGAATCTATAAACCTTATAAAGAAGACGTTGTTTCCAGTTTTCATATTAAGTAACTGAAGCTGAAAAGGCCAACAATTTGGGATGCTTGGGTGGCTCAGTTGGTTGAGCATCTGACTCTTGATTTTGGCACAGGTCATGATCCTAAGGTTGTAAGATTGAGCCCGATGTGAGATCCAGCTCCATACTGAGCATGGAGCCTGTTTAGGATTCTCTCTCTCTCTCTCTCTCTCTTAAAACAAATAAATAAACATTTTAAAAATTTAAGTGTACAATATAGTGGTTTTAGTATTATCAAAAAGTTGTGGGGTGTCTGTCTGGCTCTGTTGGTAGAACATGTGACTCTTGATCTCAGAGTCATAAGTTCAAGCCCCATCTTGGGGATAGAATTTACTTAAAAAAAAGTTGTCTAACCATCTCCATTATGTAATTGCAGGATATTTTAATCACCCCAAAAGGCATCTTATACATATTAGCTAGCAGTCTCTTCCTAGTCTCCCCCTTACCTGTGGCAGCCACTAATTTAATTTCTCTTTCTATAGATTCTCATATTCTGGACATGTCATAAAATGGCATCATGTAATACATGGCCTTTTGTGACTGACTTCTTTCACTTAGCATGTTTTAAAAGTTTATCCATGTTGTAGCATGTATAAACACTTAATTCCTTTTTATAGGCTGACTGATATTTTATTGTACAGGTATACCACATTTGGGCTTTTTCCACTTTATGACTATTATGAATAATGCTGCTAGGAACAACTGTGTGCAAGATTTATGTTTTCAGTTGTCCTGGGGAAATACATAGGAGTAAAACTATGGAGTCATACAGTAACTCTATATTTAAAGTTTTTGAGAATCTGCCAGAGTGTTTCCCAAAGAGACTGTCTCATGTTGCATGCAATATAGGAGGGTCCAATTTCTCCACAACCTTGACAATGCCTGTAATTTTCTTTCTCTTTGATGCTAGTAATCATAGTGGGTGTGAAATGGTATTTAATGGAGTTGCAACTTGCATTTCCCTAATGACTATTGAGCGTCTTTCCTTGTACCTGCTGTTCATTTGTATATCTCTTTGGGAAAAGGCCATTCAGATATTTTATCTATTATTTAGTTGGGCTATTTGTCTTCTTATTGACTTGTAAGAGTTCTTGATCTGTATGGATACAGTCCCTTATCAGATAAATATTCTATCCCATTATATGGGTGGTCTTTTCACTTTATTGACAGTGTTTTCAGAAGCACATAACTTTAAAATTTTGAAGTGCAATTCATCTTTTTTTTCTTTTCTTTTCTTCTTTTTGCTGTGTCTGCTTTTGGTGCCCTGACTAGGAAACCATCATCTAATTAATGATCAAGAAGATTTATGACTTTCCTGTTTTCTTTTTTTTTAATTTCTTTCTTTCTTTTTTTTTTTTTTTTTTGCGAGAGAGAGCGAGAGCAAGTGCACAAGCAGGGGGAGAGGGGCAGAGGGAGAAGGAGGGAGGAAGGATGGGAGAGAGACAGAGACACAGAGAGAGACAGAGAGAGAGAATCTTCAGCAGACTCCATGCTCAGTGGATCAAGCCTGATGCAAGGCTTGATCTCACAACCCTGAGATCATGACCTGAGTCAAAATCAAGAGTCAGATACTCAACCAAATTATCTACCCAGACCTCCCATGATGATGCTATCTTCTAAGAGTCTTATGGTTGTAGGTCTTTGCATTAGCAATTTGAAAAAATTTTTTGTTAATTTCTTTATTGAGATATAATTGACATATAACATTCAATTACATTTAAGCATAAAATCTAATGATTTTAAATTTGTCTCAGTTGTGAAATGCTCACCACAAGCCTAGTTAATATCCATCACCATATCAAGTTACAATGTGTGTTTTACTTGTGATTAGAATTTTTAAGATATATGCTTAGGGGCGCCTGGGTGGCTTAGTCGGTTAAGCGTCCGACTTTCGCTTAGGTCATGATCTCGCGGTTCGTGGGTTCGAGCCCGCGTCGGGCTCTGTGCTGACGGCCAGCTCAGAGCCTGGAGCCTGTTTCAGTCTGTGACTCCCTCTCTCTCTGACCCTCCCCTGCTCACGCTGTCTCTCTCTCTCCTAGAAATAAATAAAACATTAAAAAAAAAAAAAGGTATATGCTTAGCATCTTCCAAATATAAAATCCATTATCATTAACTATAGCCATCATGTTGTATATTATATCCCTATGGCCCATTTATTTTATAACTAGTATTTTTTAGCTTTTGACCACTTCAACCTATTTCACTCTCCTCACCCCTGCTTCTGACAACCACCAATCTGTTCTCTGCATTTGAATTCACTGTTGTTTTTTTAGGTTTTGTATGCATGTGAGATTATGTGGGATTTGTCTTTTTTTGTCTGACTTATCTTTTGTAGTATTATACTAAGTCCTCAAAGTCCATCCATATTGTGAATGGCAAGATTTCCTTTTTTATGGCTTAATAATATTCGTGTGTGTGTGTGTGTGTGTGTATACCATATCTTCTTTATCCATTCATCCCTTGATGAATACCTGGGTTGGTTCTAAATCTTGGCTATTGTAAATAACACTGCAGTAAACATAAGTGCAGCTGTCTCTTCTAGATATTGATTTCATTTCCTTTGGATAAATACCCAGAAGTGGGATTGCTGGATCATATTGTAGTTTTATTTTTAAAAGCTTTTGAGGAATCTCCATACTGTTTCCCATAGTTAGCGTACCAGTTTGCATTCCTATCAAGATGGCACAAGTATTTCCTTTTCACCAATGCTGGTTATCTTTTTTTTTTTTTTTTTTTGGCTAATGGCCATCCTAACAGGTGCGAGATGATATCTCATTGTGGCTTTGATATGCATTTCCCTGATGATTAGTGATGTTGAGCACCTTTTCATATGCTTGTTGGCCATCTGTATGTCTTCTGAGAAATGTCTTATCAGGTCCTCTACCCATTTTTAATCAGGTTATTTGTTTTCTTGCTATTGAATTGAGTTCCTTACATAGTTTGAATATTAACTTTCATCAGATACATGGTCTGCAAATATTTTCTCTCATTCTGTTAGGTTTTCTCTGCACTCTGTTGGTGGCAGTTTCCTTTAATACGCAGAAGCTTTTTAGTTTGATGTAGTTCTGCTTACTTATTTTTACTTTTGTTGCTTTGTGCTTTGGGGGTCTTATCCAAAAGATCATTGATCAGACCAATGTCAAGGAGTTTTCCCCTATGATATTATTGTTTCAGGTCCAATATTTAAGTCTTTTTCCCCTTACATTTAAGTCTTGATTCTTAATATATTTTGAGTTGATTTTTATATGTGGAGTGAAATAAGGGTCTAACTTCATACTTTATGCTGAAAACTAGTTTTCCCTACACTATTGGAGACTGTCCTTTCTCAATTGTATGTTCTTGGCAACTTAATGGAAAATCAACTGACCATAAGTGGGTGGATTTATTTCTGGGTCCTCTATCCTGTTCCTTTGGTCTATATGTGCCTGTTTTTATTCTGGTACCATGCTGTTTTGATTACTGTAGCTTTGTAGTATATTTTGAAATCAGATCGTTTGACTTCCAGCTTTGTTATCCTTGTTGCTTTGGCTATGTGTGGTATTTGTGATCCCATATGAATTTTTAGTTAGTTTCTTCTATTTTTGTGAAGTACCATTGGAACTTTTATGGAGATTACATTGATTCTGAAGATTGCTTTGGTTAGTATGGACACTGAAATAATATCAATTCTTCCAACCCATGAACATGAGATATGTTTCCACTTGTTTATGTCATCTTTGATTTCTTTTATTCATATTTTATAGCTTTCAGTATAAAGATCTTTCTGTTTTACTGATTAAATTTGTTCCTGAGTATTTTACTGTTTTTAATATATATATATATATTTATTTATTTAATGTTTTATTTATTTATTTTTGAGAGAGAAGGAGAGAGGTGATAGGGGATCTGAAGCAGGTTCTGTGCTGACAGAAGAGGGCCCAGAGGGCTTGATGTGGGCTTGAACTCACAAACCGTGAGATCATGACCTGAGCTGAAGTCAGACACTTAACCAACTGAGCCACCCAGGGGCGCTGAGTATTTTGATACTATTATAAATGGAATTCTCTTTTCTTTTCTTTTTTTTTCTTTCAGAATGAGAGAGAGAGAGAGAGAGAGAGCAGGGGAAAGGGAGAGAGAGAGAGAGACAGAGACAGAGAGAGAGAGAATCTCAAGCAAGCTTCACACTCAGCGCAGAGCCCACAACCCTGGGACAATGACCTGAGCCGAAATGAAAAGACAACCTACTGAGGCACCCAGGCACCCCAGAATTATTTTCTTAATTTCTCTTTCAGATAGTTTGTTGTTAGTGTATAGAAACACAACTGGCTTTTGCATGTTGAATTTGTATTCTGCAACTTTACTTAATTCATTTATTCTAACAGGTTTTTTTCATGGAGTCTTTAGGGTTTTCCATATAAAAAATCATGTGCAAACAGAGACAATTTTACTTCTTCTTTTCTTCCTTCTGTATGCCTTTATTTCTGTTCATATGCTATTTCCTGCAGGGGTGAGCTTGAGCCCGAGTCTCAGGAGGTTGGTATGCAGATTGGGGTGGGCTGGGAGCCTAGGTCCTCTGAGCCTTCTTGGAGGCTGGGTCTAAAGGGGCTGTCCTGGGGTGGTGTAGATGAGGTGCTAGGGTCCATGGTGAAGTCTGATTCTCACTTCACTCTCTCTTCCCCAAAGGGTGGGTGCCTCTGTGCTGGCTGCCTGGTCTTTAGGAGATGGGTAATGCGGTAATGTGATGCTGTCTTATCTTCTCTTAAATGCATCTTCTTATTTCTGTGTTCCACACAGGTGCTGTAATCCCTATCTGTAATATTTAGTTATTGTGATGGCATTTTTGCTATTATAAATGGAGCTGTTTTCTTACTTTCAATCCCAGACTGTTCAGTTAAGCAAAAATCAATTGCATCTCTATATACTATCTTATCTTGCAATATCTGTGAAGGTGTTTATTAGTTCTAATGGATTTTTTGGTACATTTCTTACAGTTTTTCATATACAAGATATGCAAGGCTTTTGAATTTACTAGGGCTAAAGGTAGTTATAGTTTGTATATTCTCTCCCTCATATCTAGCATTCATTTGAGATGAACCCATTACCTTCATACAAAAAAAATATTTCTACTTACTATTTCCATCATCCTTTAAAAGTCAAAAAGCCCAGTACCTCCTGAATGGGAACTAGAGGCAGACAGTGGTGACCCTGGAATGAAAATGAAAAGAAAAGCATTTCCATGGATTTTTTCCCCTCCCCAAATGGTCTGCTTTGTTGGAAAGTTGTCTAAGTCTTACACATTTCCTTACATATTTTTGAGTTTTGGGGAAATAGTGTTGTAAAAGAACACAACTTTTATAAATAAGTAGGGTCTAGATAGGTAACATAAATAACTAAGTAAGGAATGATGGAAATTGAGTCATTCTGGATAGCCTAAACCAGTTTTGAGGGTTTATTCCCTACTTAACCCAAGCCCAAATGTTGTAGATCTTTTGATTTTCAAGAGAATGCGGAAGTTTTCAAGTTTAACATGAAGTTTCCTACTTTTTAATGTTGGCTACTGATTAATACATTAAAAAAAAAAAAAAAAGGAACAGTATCCAGAGCAAGCCAAGTTAATCTCAGTGGGTCATCAACATTTGATCTTTGACCTGGACCACTTTGCCCAACACTCAGCCCCACTCCGGGAGTGTTGGCTTCACTGTGCATCTTGAAGATTCCATTTCCCTAAGGAGCTCTAGGAGTCTAGGACCTTTCTTAATAGAAATTGTAACACACAACATCACATCCTTTGCCCAGTCATTCACATTGTACCTTCCCATTTCTGATGCTTTATTCTTTCAAGAGATTCATCACATATGGAAACAGAATTTGGTTTGCTTATGTTTCCTGAACTTATTACCCAAAATATACTTTTGAGGAGCTCTACACACTCCAGATAGGGCCAACTTTTGGAATCTTCCAGGAGATTGGAAGCCCCCATGCCATTCTGGCTTGCAGCTTGCTCATGAAGAGCAGTGCATTACTTAGGGGAAAGTGTAGTCAGGCACACTTTAGAAACATCTGATTTAGGTATAATCCCTCCAGACACTGGTTGACAGAGTTTAGTGACAGGAAGCCATCAGCTAATATTTGAGATAATGTCTCTCTTAAATTTAAAAAGATGGGGCAAAATAATTTTTTCTGGTGATAGGCTTATATCTGAACCCTTCAAAGGAATTGGCTTTGAATAAGTAAGAGACATTTAACTTAAAAATAGTGAGAGAAATCAACAAGTTGTCCTATTAAAAGTAATAAAACTCATTAAAATTAACATATTTAACATACATCCATATAGTCAGTCCAATCAGGGTGCCATAACAAAATGCCATAGAGCAAGTGGCTTGTAAATAACAGAAATTGATTTCTTATAGTCCCAAGGCTGGCAAGACCAGGGACAAGGTGCAGGCAGAGTTGGTCTTTGATGACGGTCCAATTCTTGGTTCATAGATGGCCCAGATGTGTTTTCATGGTGTCTTCATATGCCAGAGGGGGAAGGGATGTCTCTGAATCTTTTTGTAAGGGCAGTAGCCCCATTTATGTGAGCTCCACCCTCATTTACCTAATCACCTCCCAAAGACCCCGCCTCTAAATATCATATTGGGCCATGCGTGAATACAACATATGACTTCCTGGGGGACACAAAAATTCATTTATGGTACATATTAGACAAAATACATAATATGCATGATATTTACTATATATAGTATGCTAATTCATAAAATGATCAGAGACATAATAGATACATATCATGTTATGAAGAATTATAAATAGCAGAAGTTCTGGTCACAATAGCAAACAAATATACAGTGGAAAATATTAGAAATATACTGTACTATTAATCAGGAAATCCTGAAAATTTGTAGAATATAACATAAGGCTTGACTGAAGATAGAATGCATTGCTACTGGATAACAAACTGTAAACATACCAATTTTCCTTTAACATATCTGAAAATTTTATGCAAATCCAATCAAAATACTGGCAGAAATCTAATAAAATGATTATAAAGTTGATCCAAAAAAACAAACATGGTAGAAGTGCCAGGAAGCCACCATTAAGGATATGAATGGGCGTGACTATGTTTTGATAAAATTTTTCTTACAGGCTATAGTTTGCCAACTCCTGATTTATTTTATTTTTTAAGTTTTTAAATGTTTATTTTTGAGAGAGAGACAGAATGCGAGCAGGAGAGGAGCAGAGGGAGAGGGAGTCACAGAATCTGAAGCAGGCTCTGGGTTCTGAGCTGTCAGCAAAGAGCCCGATATAGGGCTTGAACTTATGAACTGTGAGATCATGACCTAAGCCAAAGTTCCCCAGTCAACTGACTGAGCCACCCAGGTGCCCCTGCCAACCTCCGACTTCTATCTTTCCTTACTTATGCATATTTCTGTTAAGGATGAAGCTTGACATCACAAACCGAGAAATTAGACCAAGAAATAATGCTCTGAATTCAGAAGTCAAAGAAATATTGGTTACTAGTGCTGATTATTTTTATTTATTGTTTAAATTGCAAAACATTAAAAAATGTTTTAGAGAATTAAATTCTCAAGACACATTTTTAAGTAAAACCCAATGATAAATGTTGGATGAGATTTTATTTTTGATTGGTTTGCTAATAGTTAAAACCTATTTTATCAAACCATATTATGAATAATTCAATTTGTAGTCAATCCCTATTTTGTCTTATAAAATGTTTAACACTTTGTCTCTTCTACTTTGCCAGAGATTGCTCCATTGCTTATTAATCTCATTTGTTCTTGTTGGGCATACAAGAAAACTGCATTTTCCAGTCTTGGGATCACTAGGTATGTGCTATGGGCTGAATTGAGCTATTTCCAAATTCATATATTCAAGGCCTAACCTCCAGTATCTCAGAATGTGATTGTATTTGGAGACAGGGTCTTTAAAGAGGTAATTAATGTAAAATGAGGTCATGTGGATGGGCCCTAATCCAATATGACTGGCATCTGAAAAGAAAAGGAGATTAGGACACAGACACACACACACAGAGGGCCATGTGTGAATACATAGAAGATTGCAAGCCAAGGAGAGAGGCCTGCAAAAAACCCAGTCCTGCTGACACTTTGTTCTCAGAATTCTGGGATTCTTTTTTTTTTTTTTTAATTTTTTTTTAATGTTTTTTATTTATTTTTAGGAGAGAGAGACAGCGTGAGCAGGGGAGGGTCAGAGAGAGAGGGAATCACAGGCTCAAACAGGCTCCAGGCTCTGAGCTGGCAGTCAGCACAGAGCCCGACGCGGGGCTCGAACCCACGAACTGCGAGATCATGACCTAAGCGAAAGTCGGACGCTTAACCGACTAAGCCACCCAGGCGCCCCTGGGATTCATTTTTTTTTAATGTTTATTTTTGAGAGAGAGAGAGAGAGAGTATATGTGTGAGTGGGAGAGGGGCAGAGAGAGGGAGACAGAGGATCCAAAGCAGGGGCACAGCAAGCCCGATGTGGGGCTCGAACTCATGAACCATGAAGATCATGACCTGAGCTGAAGTTGGACACTCAACCGACTGAGCCACCCAGGAGCCCCCAGAATCCTGGGATTCTGCAGGATAGGCCAGTAGAGCTCTCTGTGGTGAATATGTGTTATTCCTTCAAGAAAAGGAAAAAATGACCCTGAAAGCAGTTTGGAGTTTGGCAGGGCTGCTGCTGCCGCCACCGGGCCCAGGGCCAGTGTCCTGGTATGTCCTGGGTACAGAGCACAGAGCCAAAGAGGATTATTCTTGGGCTTTAAGATTCTAAAGGGATTTTTCTTTTTCCCTGATAGGATTTGGACTTGCTTGGGACCTGTGATCCCTTTCTTGTTTTCAATTTCTCCTTTTTGAAATAAGAATGTAAATTGGGTACCTTAGGCCAATGTGTGTGTGTGTGTGTGTGTGTGTGTGTGTGTGTGTGTGTCTGTCTGTCTGTCTGTCTGCATAGGCTTCTCCATGCCAAGAAGCAATTCTTGGACACCACCAGGATGTCTGAGAATTCAGCTCAACTCTGACATTATCTGCTGGAGATAAAATCAGATTCCATGGGTAAAGAAAGGGCTCAGTGCCACAGGCCTGCCCTCCATTTCAGATGCCAACTGCAAGCCCGGGGCTACCTGTGTTTCTGACCAATTGGCTACAAATTGGAGGCTCCAACGACCCCTTCCTAGTGTTCAATTAATTTGCTAGAATGGCTTACAAAACTCAGGGAACTTGTTTACTCACTAGGTCACTGATTTATTTATTTATTTATTATTTTTTTTATTTCTAGGAGAGAGAGAGACAGCGTGAGGAGGGGAGGGTCAGAGAGAGAGGGAGTCACAGACTGAAGCAGGCTTCAGGCTCCGAGCTGGCAGTCAGCACAGAGCCCGACGCGGGGCTCGAACCCACGAACCGTGAGATCATGACCTAAGCGAAAGTCGGACGCCCAACCGACTAAGCCACCCAGGCGCCCCACTAGGTCACTGATTTATTACAGAAATATTAAAGGATACAAATCAACAGCCAGATGGAAAGGCACATAGGGCTAAGTCCTGATCAAAGGAACTCTGTTCTCAAGGAGCCTGGCTCAGTGAGGTGGCACACAGAAGCACTTTAGTTCTTCAACCCGGTAGCTCTCTAAACCCTCTCCTTTTAGTTTTTTATGGAGGCTTCATTACATAGAGATGATTGATTAACTCCCTGGCCATTGGTGATCGGTTCAACCTCCAGACACTCTCCCTTCCCCAGAACTCAGAGGGTGGGACTGAAAGCCCCAATCCTATAATCATGATTGTTTCCCCTGGCAACCTACCTCCATTCCTTTGTGCTTTGCAAGTCACTTCTTTTAACAGGAGCCTGGGTGTGGTGGTTAGGGGGTTTTTATGAATAACAAGACACTTATTCCATTTTTCCAGCTCTGAAGGGATTTCAGGAACCAAGGACAAGAGACCAAATATTATAACAAAAGATGCTCCCATTGCCCTTATCGTTCAGGAAATTCCAAAGGTTTGGGGGGCCCTGAGTGGGTAAATGTGGATGAAGTTCAAATATATATAAGAAGTATATTTTGATCATCTGAAAGGCCAAGTATATATAATTCTTATAATCACATTATTGCAGAGTGTCTATCCTATGTGTGCCCTACTATTGTATTTTGGAAGCAGATAACTGGTTTCACTTGTTTGAAGCTGGAGAGGAATTTTGCTTCAGGACCAACGGACCTCATGTCTCATCCACACCTGATTTAGATGATGATTAGCTAAGATTTTGTACTTAGAGTTGCTATTGGAATGGGGTTAAAATTTAGGGGGCTGTTGGGATGGGGTGAATGTATTTTGCATGTGAAAAGAACATACACCTTAGGGGGGTCAAACAGTGAAGGGTTACAGCCTGAACTGTGTCCCCCACTCCGATCATATATTTGACTGTATTTGGAGATAGAGTTTTAAAGAGGTGATTAAGGTTAAGTGAGGTTGTTAAGATGGCCCCTAATGCTCTATGGCTGGTGTCCTTATAAGAAGAGTTTAGGACACACACACACACACACACACACACACACACACACACACACACGGGCATGTGTGAAGATTCAGGGAGAAGATAACCATCTACAGGACCCGGAAAGGGGCCTCAGGAGAAAGCAGCCCTGCCCACACCTTGATCTCAGACATTTAATCTCTAGAATTGTGAGAAAATAAATTTCTGTTGGTTAAGCCACCCAGTCTATGGTACTTTGTCATGGCAGTCCTAGCAAATTAATACAGTATGAGACTAATATTTGCTCTGCTCTGGGATATTTGGCTCTATGACTATGTCCATGGCTCAAAACATCTTCCCCCCCCCTTTCTATTCTAATCCACAGTTTGTATGTATGCATGTATCTATGTATTTGAAGTTTATCTATTTTGAGAGAGACAGAGACAGAGAGAGTGGGGGAAAGGCAGAGAGAGAGGGAGAGAGAGAATCCCAAGCAGGCTCCATGCTGTCAGTGCAGAGCCTGACATAGGACTTGAACTCATGAAACCAGGAGATCATGACCTGAGCCGAAACCAAGAGTCAGACGCTTAACCAACTGAGCCACTCAGGCATCCCCTGATCCATTGTATTTAGACAATGGGTAGTGAAAGATTTGAGGAATCCTGGATAGTGGGTGAAATGGAACTATGTATATTATAGTGAGCAAATCATTTCTGGAAAGAGTTCCAAATATTACCTAAGACAAGGCACATCCTAAATTCAGGACTGGTTTTGTTCAGAGAACACACTAAAAAGACTTTAGTTTAATTGTGGACTTGTTGGACGTGTTGGCCTAGTAGTCAATGGCCTAGCTGATAGCACCTGCTTTGATAGTATAGGACTAAACCTTCCTCCATGTGGGCCACCAGGAGCCCCATTCGTAAAATAAAAGCATTTCCAATGGTCTTTCCTCTCCTTTCTCTCTTTGGGAACTGAGTCCTGTGAGCTGAAATAGGAAACTTTCCACCCACCACACTAACTTTGTTTCCAGCAGTTCTTTAATTTACTTTAAGAGTCCCATATAGATTAGCTGGATTTCTAGGCTCTATTATTCAGTCTAACTAGGACTAATCTTCAACTACAGGCCCTGAACCACTAGTGTAAATTCACCTTGCCTGTAACCTGTTTTACGGATAATGAGGCACCATAGCACCGTGTGATAAGAAATACATAAGCCATGAAAAGAAAGCACATTTTATTATGATTCCTTCTGAAGTTAAAAGCAGAGGCAGACCCTTCCAAATAAGGGGTCATAAAACAACAAAGGGCCATTCCATTCAAAACTAAGCCCTCTAGAACATTTAAAAATGTAAGAGAAGGCATAGGATCCTCAGACAGGATTCCGGCTGCTCCCATGCAGTGTCCTGGGCACAGCTGTCAGGTCTATATCCGCTTCCAAATTCTCAGGCAGAGAGAAACAAGCTGTGTGATTTGTTTAAGTAGCAAATCTGTGCACGAAGATAGTTTTCCTACAAAAACAAAAGGAACCAGAATCCTCTCCAATGTTGTTCTCTCTACTGTTTGCCCCAAAAGGGAGGGATGGTGAGGGTAGGAAGAAAAGAGGTCATGTTTGGGGTCGTGTCCTAACAATAAAAATTAATATAGGAGTTGTAGAGGTCTAAAGGTGGAAGTATTTTTGCTTCTTTTGTCTGTGGGATATATCAGAGAAATGTAGTATATATCTGTTTTAAAATAGCATCTGTAGCCTATCCCATAAAAAATTTTTTTAATGTTTATTTTTGAGACAGTGAGCACGGGAGAGTGCTGGGAAGGGTCAGAGAGAGAGGGGGACTGAGGATCCATGGCAGACTTGGGCTCAGTGCTGACAGCAGAGAGCCTAATGCGGGACTTGAACTCATGAACCATGAGATCATGACCTGAGCTGAAGTGGGACACTTAACTGACTAAGCCACCCAGGCGCCTATCCCAAATTTTAAAAAGTGCTTACATATTTTAAAAAGTGCAAGCATATAGCTCTTTCTCTTCATGAGGAGCTACATCTCAGGTTTGTAATACATATACATGTATACATTCAGAATATTCCTTCTCTGCTGTCTGGGAAGGAACATCTGTATAATTTAGGAAATGTACTCCCTGACAACCATTTAATCCTTTCAGGACAGAGTCTGAGTTTAAGATATTTCTGAGAACACATTCTCATGGATTATCTACCTTATTAAATTCTACATTCTATGAATTTTGTATTAATTTTAAAACATTCATATTGAAAATTCTATTCATACTGATTTTGGTAAGAATGTTTCCCCTATTGCCTCAGCCTCTATGGGTGAATCACGTGGTTAATGTCAGTTACTATGCCAGTTAATGCCAGGCAGACAAGCAGCTGCCAGAAAGATTGATCGACACCTCTAATAAGCAAGGAGGCATTAACCA
This sequence comes from Proteles cristata cristata, assembly GCA_017311185.1. NCBI lineage: Eukaryota > Metazoa > Chordata > Mammalia > Carnivora > Hyaenidae > Proteles > Proteles cristata. The sequence goes on along the minus strand of JAESUZ010000174.1, from coordinate 3,489,521 downwards.
TCCTTGCCTGAATTGACAGCACAGGGGTTTATACAGCTTCCCTGTAAAAATCTTATTGTTTGTGGCTATAAAATATCCATGCACACATTTATCTGTGTACTTTCAGTAAGCTCACCTTCCGTTTGTAGACTGTCTATCCAATGCATAAATTTGCTATTCCTGATCTTTTCTTGAGCCTGCCTTGTTTATTTTCATCCTTTCCTGTGGTTATTCCTCTAGGAGTTGGACAGCTATAGAAGGAAAAAGCAGGTAAAGAGAGAAGGATGGAATTAAGATCCATGCAAGTCCTGAAGCCAGGCCCTTGACCCTTACTTTTCCTGCTTTGGCATCAGCATCCTTATCCCCTGGTGGGTGAAACAGTATGAAATGTTGTCATCCTATCCCATTTTAGAAAGCTGGGGCGCCTGGGTGGCTTAGTCGGTTAAGCGTCCGACTTTCGCTTGGGTCATGATCTCGTGGTTCGTGGGTTCGAGCACTGCGTCAGGCTCTGTGCTGACTGCCAGCTCAGAGCCTGGAGCCTGTTTCAGTCTGTGGCTTCCTCTCTCTCTGACCCTCCCTTGCTCACGCTGTCTCTCTCTCTCTCTCTCTCTCTCTCTCTCTCTCTCCACCTTATAGAAATAAATAAAACATTAAAAAAAAAAAAGGAAAGTGAATTATTGGGGCAACTGGGTAGCTCAGTTGGTTAAACGTTTGACTCTTGATTTCGGCATGGGTCATCATCTATCTCACGGTTTCCAAGTTCGAGGCCCTCATTAGGCTCTGTGCTTGCAGTGTGGAGCCACCTTGGGATTTTCTGTCTACCTCTCTCTCTGCCTCTTCCCTGCTCACATTCTCTCTCTTTCTCAAAAGTAAACATTTTTTAAAAAGGAAAATGAATTATTAATTTAAGAACTGGACCTAGTAAACTTTATATAAAAGCAGGCCTTCTCAAACATGCCATCAAATTTGCTATTAGCTGATGAGTAATCATGAATTTAAAACTTAATGATCTTAGATGATTGTAAAAATTAGAGTCTCAATGAGCCAATAGGAGTCCTATCCCACCAGTCACAGAGGCAGTAAAATATTTAACATTTAAAGTCAAAACAAGTATTCTAGTGAGCTTCTCTTCTCTCCCCAGCCCATCAATTCACAGTACTCCCATTCCCTGTGGGTGAATCAGGACCTCTAATATTCCCAGCTGGTCTTGGGTAAGCAATAACAGAATTCGTAATTTGGACTAAATATAATTAGAACAAACCAATTTCTCAGTCTAAGAGCTTCTGGGTAGATGGTGAAGTCAGACCTAGTCATCCTGTGTGCAGCTGTGCACACACTGAAGAAAATGAAAAGATACAGTGATGGCACCGGCCACCGTGTCCTGCGTGTGTCTTATGAGCAAGGCTATTCCAATCTCTTTATGTGCATCTTCTCATTTAATCTTCCCTATAAGATGAGAAGGCTGAGCACAGAGTTATAAAATAACTTCCCTAACGTCACACTGGTAATAAGTAGCAGACCGGAGAGATCAAGAGCACAGAATAACAGGGCATCAGGATGTAAAAGTCTCATGAGGGTCTGGTCCACCATGTCGTGGTAACTTGGCTTCTCAGCCTCAGTGCTCCCACTCCTAACCAGATAAAGATGGTGGAGAGAACTTGAAATTGCTTGGGCATTCTAGACTCACTGGAAGACGATACAGGCCACAAGTATGGAAGCTTCAAGATCTGAGAACTTTGACATAAAGATGATTTCAGATACAAAAAGGACACGATCTCCTGGGAGGACCTGAAGAGACAGAGAGTGTAAGTCGGCTTAAAGATTTTGTTAGGAATTTACGGTTCAGTCAACAGCTCTAAAGAGCAGACACATGTACACTGAAAGGCATCTTCCCAATGGAGAAGAAGGCTTTTTCCCAAGTGGCCAGAAGAGTTAACACCTGGTATAGGGTTTGGCTCATAGGAGGCAGGAGCACTTGTCACTTGAATTTGTACCATATTGCCTCAAAGCTATTATTATCTATCATTATGAAGTGATGGTTTATAGGGGCGCCGGGGCGGGGGAGCTCAGTCAGTTGAGCAACCAACTCTTGATTTTGGCTCAGGTCATGAGTCGGTGGGATTGAGCCCCAGGTCAGGCTCTGTGCTCGCAGTGCACAGCCTGGTTGGGATTCTCTCTCTCCCTCTCTCTCTTTGCCCCTTCCCTGCTCACATGCTTTCTCTCTCTCTCAAAATAATAAATAAATTAACATTTTAAAAAAGGTTTGTAACCTACTCTCTTGAGAAACTTTTCTCTAGATTCTAGGAAGCTTTGAGTTGCGTGGCCTTTGAATAGTAGATGAATAAGAGATACATCAAATTATAAAGAGTACTTTATTTATTTAAAAAAATTTTAAATGTTTGGGTTTTTTTGAGAGAGAGAGAGAGCGAGAGCACATGCATGAGCAGGGGAGCGGCAGAGAGAATCCCAAGCAGAATCCCAAGCAGACTCCAGGCTCTGAGCTGTCAGCATAGAGCCTGATGTGGGGCTGGAACTCAGGAACTATGAGATCATGACTTGAGCCAAAGTGGGTTGCTTAACTGACTAAGCCCCCCAAGTGCCTCTAAAGAGAACTTTAAATAGGTTTATATATTCTTGAGAAATAACTTTTTTCAAGAAAATGTGAAAAATGTAGTATGGGTAATATAAAGACTTAATCTCATTATCTAGAGACTACCACCGTGAGTGTGCATTTTAAAACAATGTATTCTCAGTATTCATTTAACATTCAATATTCATTTAACATAATTGAAACTCCCCCACTCACTTACCAGATCCTGCCACTAACTCTCATCAACATCCTTAGATTTTTGTCAGAAAATGAACAGAATATCAAAATTTGTTTTAAAAAGACACTAAGTCTTTGTTTCTTGGTTTTTGAATGTAGGAAAGGACCTTTCTTTAGTGTTCTTCACAGGGGCTGGGTGGAATGAGATGAGTTATGTGTGATGGTAACACATCAAGGTTTTCTATGAGGCTTTCCAGCTCTCCATGCCCCTCAGACTGATGCACTTGTTCTTCCCATCCTGACCCCCACCCGGAGAGGGGTGCCAGATTCTCTCGGGGGAGCTGAGAGGTTAGGAGATGGTTTGGGTAGTCATCTGAAGATGTCAGATGTGTCAGCCACCCATACTTTTCCTCTGTTTGCCTGCAGCCAGGAAAGACTAGCTGTGTCTTAAGGCTATAAAAATTTAGAGGGATCTGTGGCCTTTTGGTTAGCATTTATACTATAGAGCAGGGATAGACAAAGGACCAGATAGTAAATCCTTTTGGCTTTGTGGGCTCTGTGACCTCTGTCCTAGTGATTTGCCTCTGCCCTTATTATAGTATGAGAGTAGCCAGACAGTAAGTAAATGAAGGAGAGGATGAGATGGTGATGTTTCAATAAAACTGAATTTATGGATGCTGAAATGTGAATTTCATATACTTGTTACCTGTCACAAAGTGTTATGCTTCTTTTTTTTTTACTTATTTCTGAGAGAGAGAGAGAGACAGCGTGTGCAGGGGAGGGTCAGAGAGAGAGGGAGACACAGAATCCAAAGCAGGCTCCACGCTCTGAGCTGGGAGCACAGATCCTGATGTGGGGCTTGAACCCACAAGCCGTGAGATCATGACCTGAGCCAAAGTCAGATGCTCAACATACTAAGCCACCCAGGTGCCCCTCTTTTGTTATTTTTTCATCATTTAAACTTATATCTATTCTTAGCTCACAGACCATATAAAAGTAGGTGGTGGGCCAGATAAGGCCTTCAGGATGTAATTTGCTTACCTCTGATATAAAGGAGGAGGAGGAGGAAGAGAAGAAGGAGAAGGAGGAGGAGGAGGAGGAGGAGGAGGACGGGGGGGGGGAAGAAGGAGGAGAAGAGAGAGGGGAAGACAGAGGAGAAGAAGAAAGTGGGGGGGAGGAGGAGAAGGAGGAGGAGTGGGGGGGGGTGAGATGGAGGAGAAGGAGAGAAAAAGCCTGCTCTCTAAGCTTAGGACAAGTTCTATGTCCTGTTTAGTCACTGCTGGTTGGCAAGTAGAAACCATTCCTTCTTCCCTTCTTTTACTTCCCAGGGCCTAGGTGACATTTGGCAAAATCAGCTTAGCTTATTAGTAGGGAAAAACTAAGAAAAACCCCATGACATGCAGTTTGTGAGGCTGAAAGTCTCTAAGAAGATTTAGTTAATTAGGCAGATACCTAATTACCTCAGTCCTGATGTTACAGTCCTTGGGATGGTATCAAAACTCATAAAATCCTGGATGAACTGAGGTGACAGGACATTGGTTTCCCAGAAACACTTCATCAGGGCCCACAGGTAGATCATTATGAAATGCAGTTGACTTAACTCTGGCCAAGAACAAGGAGGGGCTGCATCGTACATACACTATCGAGAGGCAGAAAAGAAAAAGTATCAGATGATATAGTGATACCATGGAAGGTCAGGGAAGCTCAGAGCCAGTTAACAGTACAAGGCAGCCATGTTGGTGGGGGAGAATATATTTTAGAGGGAATGATCATAGTCTTACCTTATCCCTTGAAACACCAAGAAGAGTCCAGATGATCATATCCATGGATGAGAATTGACCCCAACAAGATTGTAGATGCCTCCTGGTACAGTTCTAAGTGGAAGACCATTTCCACTATGGCATTTATATTTGTAATTATGGGCAATGGTCTGCCTACCCTCTTTCCCAATTGAAACTTCAGGAAAGCAAAGCCTAACTTTTAATATCTCCGTTTAATCTTGGTATTTTCTGAACCAAATGCAGTTCTTTGATCAAACTAAAACTAACAAAATTGGTATAGAAATATAGTGATTACAGCTTAACTTTGTATAACTTTGTGATGCTACTATTACTACTAAGTTGAACTAGTAATTATAATTCTTTCAAATATTATCCTCTTTGCATGAGAATGTAAACTCAGTAAGAATGAAGCTTTGGTCTGTTATGCTCGTTGTTGTGTTACTTGGAGCCAAGAACAAGCCCACACTGAATGCTCAATACATATATGTTGAATGAGTGAACAATAAGTACTACCTATTGCTGAGAAAGAGGGAAGCATGTGCACATCCTCCCTGATCACAGTGGGCTGTGTTTTAGGAGAACTGAAACAGAAGTAGAACTTAGGACTTGTGATTGAAGAGAGGTCCCCAAAGATGAAGTTGCCCGAATATTGCTGAAGGACTGGAAAGAGTTGGTGGCCTAAAGAGATATTATGTCCAATCAGCCAAAATACAACTGAAGCTATAATATTATTAGTTTAAGCACTGAAGGTCACTAGCAGTCAAGAAGTTGGGTGGTGAAATATAAGATCTGGTAGTTAAATCCCAGAGTAATTTGAGACTGCTGATAATTTAGAGGATGAATTGGAAAATATGAGAAAGAAATTATGTGCTTTCTTCAGGAGGCAGGCACAGAAACACTGGTAGTTTAACCTATAGTTAGGTTATAGTTAGTAGTATAGTAAAGTGTTTATAGTCTTAAAGCCATCTGTAGTTGCTGGACCTTTCCAACCACTGGAGAATCTCGGTACTACAATCATAAACATGAGTTCACATAAAACCATTGTCCTGTGCATTCTCCCTTTTTGGTTCATGTATGGTGGGTAGACTAGATATTCTCCTTTTAACAGAGGGTAGCTCAGGCATTGTTAAGTCATTTGTCATTCTGGGCAGTAAGATTATTTCAGTTTTTTGGTTTTGAATTGTAGATGTTCTTTATATATTTTGGATATTAACCCCTTATTGGATATGTCATTTGCAAAATCTTCTCCCATTCGGAGGTTGCCTTTTTGTTTTGTTGATGCTTTCCTCGGGAATATGGTCAGTGGTATCTTAATAGTGTTGTATGATGACAGGTGGTATTTACACTTGTGGTGAGTATGAAGTATAGAGAAGTTTAATCACAATGTCATACACTTGAAACTAATGTAACATTATTTGTTAATTATATGTCCCAAGAAATGCAAAGACACTGGTTGGTGACTTCCAAGAACAGAAAGGTCAGGGTGGTTAGAATGTAATGAATCATGGTGAGCACACTGTGGGGTAAGCAGGATCTGACTTGTGATATTAAAAGTTCATTCTAGTGGGTAAAAGGAGAGTGGGTTGTTGGAATGGAGTATTCTCAGGGAGAACAGTTACAAGGATATTCAGATAGACCAGGACTAACTGTTGGCAGCTTGGACTTGATTTTTTGTAGAAGAGATGGAAAGAACCAGTGGGATTCTAGAAACATTTTGGATGCATGTCCATGTGGGGCTGGGGAAGGGAAAGTGAGAGTTCTAAGGGAATCTGAATAGATGGTAGTACTATTAAGTGAGATGGGGAAAAGTGGAGAGAGGAAATTTGAGATTAAAAAAATGTATGCATTTCATATTAGATGTAAAAACTTAAATATTGTACATCCAACTTAATATGTTGTATAGATAGTTGGGGAGATATCAAGGGAGATAATAGTAGTAGTGGTAAGATCTCAGAGAGCTTAGCATATGGAAGATATTAAAATGAATTCATATGGGGTAGGAAAGAAGTGAAGGATCTTGCCTTATTTTCTGAAAGTTAATTTTGTCCACAATGAACATGTACACAAAGTGATTTCACATTGAGTCCCAATTGTGGTTAGAATCAGGTAGTTATAAAGTTACTGGCTCTTTACTAAAATGTTATTGTGGAGTCAACTATAGCGTTTGTTAAAAATCAAGTTCCTTGGTCAAATTCTCAGAATGCCAATTCTTTAAATGTGGAATGGGCCCAGGATGTCTATATTCTTATGTCTCCTTGATCTTCCCTATATAAAAAGTCTTTAAAAACCACTGTGGGAGGGTGCCTGGGTGGCTCAGGTGGCTAGGGGTCTGACTCTTGACTTTGGCTCAGGTGATGATCTCATGATTTGTGAGACCACGCCCTGTGTCATGCTTTGCACGGACAGTGCAGAGGCTGCTTGGGACTCTTGTATTCCCTCTCTCTCTGTCCCTCCCCTCCCCTCCCCTCTCAAAATAAAGAAACCTAAAAAAAAAAAAAAAAAGAAAGAAAGAAAAAACCAAACCAAACCACTTTGGGATATAGGATCTGTATCTATCAGAATTTTGAATTAGTCTGTGAGAGATCATTAATTTTTCCTCTAGAAATAGTAGTAAGAATATCTAACCCAGGGTCCTTATGTATGTGATTCACATAACTGGATTCTGGGAGTAGACTAGACTCCATATCTTGAAAATGTATTGGGATATAACTCTCTTGGCCTCATTGTCAAAATTTCTGCTATAAATAATTCCAATCACTGACATCTTGGTTCACCAAGCTGAAAAAGTAAAGATCTCTCTGAAATAGCTAAGGAAGGAATCCAGAGACAAGCATTTCATACATATACATGTACTGTGACTGTGTTTCTCTTTTCCAGGGTTTTGTCCGGGCATTGTTCTCCACAGCTAAAGCCAAGATAACCTTTCCCTCTCAGGTACATTGAAAACGTCTTCTATCAAATCAACCAATTATTTCCCTTATAGTATGAAAAGGATCCTTAAAGGGGGAAAGGGTATTGCAGGGGAAAGGAAGCCACCTGTGGTGAAGCCGGGTGGGAGACAAGGCATCCCAATCTCAGTCATCCAAAGCAGATCACTTAGCACAGACCCTTAGTTATTAGCAATGTAGCAGCAGATTGAAACATTCCGATTTGGAAAGTCCAAGAATCAGCCTCCTTGTTGATCATCAATTACCCACCATCTCTCCTATTACCCTGTAAATACCTGGTTGTTTTCCTGAGCAAGTCCAAATCACAGCAGAAAGCAGGTGCAGCCCTCCTAATGCCAGGAAAACCTTCATCTGGCCAGCGGCCAAGGCAACATCCATTCGGGGAACAGGAAGTTGCGAGAGGACCAGCTGCCTTGTGTTATTATAACTGAAGCCTATCAGGTGTCCACAGTAATCCATCATTTGGGGCAGCTTGAAGAGAGCTTAATTTAGTATTTTATTATTGCAGATACTAAAGATTCATAAGGTGAGTAGAGTAAAATGTATTATATGTTAGCTGAATTTATGTAGCTGTGTATTAGGGTTCTCCAGTGAAGTAGAACCGATGGTATGTATGTTTGTATGTATGATAAGGAATTATCTCATGGGATTATGGAGGCTAATAAGTTCCCAGATCTGTAGTTGGCAAGCTGGAGACTCAGGAGAACTAATCGTGTGGTTCTAGTCCAAAAGCTTGAGACCCAGAGAGCCAGTTTGGCTTGAGTCTGAAGGCAGGAAAAACCAGTATCCCACCTAAAGGCAATGGGGCAGGAGGAGCTTCCTCTTATTCAGGATCTTTGTTCTATTCAGGCTTCAATGAACTTTAGATGATGCTTACCCACACTAGGCAGGGCAATGTGTTTTACAGTCTACAGAATCAAATGTCAGTCTCATCCAGAAACACCCTCACAGACACCCAGAATAGTGATAAACCAAATATCTTTATACCCAGTGGCCCAATGAAGACAGAATTAACCACCACGAGCTGTGTGATCATGTCATAACATTGGTCTCTTCTCAAAAAGTCAACTACCTTTTCTGTAGAATCTGTAGGGTTTCCATAAGGTATTGGACACAGGTTATTTAAACAGCAGAATAAAAAGGTCATGAATGTTTTTCCCTGAAGTCCTTAGATGAGCAGGCATCAGACAGGGGGCTCTGGGTGAGGTTTATTTGCGAGGTGGAATACAATTTGAGTCTGTTCCACTGGGGTGGCTGTAGGCAAGTTCTGGAATTTTAAAGAAAGGGTTAAACTAAGGAATAGTTAAGAAAGCTTACACAGTAGTGTTCTGGGGGAGGAGGGGAGGGGATACAATCAAATAAGGGACAGTAGTTGATAATGTGTTGCAATGTGATTTATTGTGAAGTGGTAAAAGAACAGCAGAGGTCCATCTGCAGGAAGGAAGACCAGATGGGCCATGGGTGACTTAATGGGAGGAAATGAGGGATAGAGGCAAAACCAGTTAATTCTGAGAGCCCTCAGACTATATGTTTGAGAGAGAAGATAATGATGTGACTTCATCAATTGTTCACCAGTGTCAGCTGGACCCAATGAAAAGACAATATGTAGGGCTAATTGGAACCATCCATTCTCAGCTTTTAGCAACTAGCCTAGAAGCTCCATTGTGGCCAGAGTGTAGGGGTACAAGAGTGTGTGGCTCCGGGGGTCCCAAACAGACCAGGTTCAGCCACTCATTGCTGACAAAATCCAAAGGCAGAGTAATGAGTGGCCATGAAGCAAGAAAGGAATTTATTTCAGTGAGGCCAACATGGGGAGACAGCAGACTAATGTCTCAAAGACTGTCTCCAAAGTACTAAAAATATTTCCAGGTTTATATAAGGAAAATGTGGGGTAAAGGTCGGTGTCTATGTGCAGGTGGGCAGTAAAGGTCAAATAGATCACTGTCTTGGAGTCAATCACAGGTGTGGTCTCCCTGGCTCAGGGCAGTCCTTATTGCTTGAAAGGGATCTTTTCAGTTCCTATCAGGGGATGCTTTGCTCTCAGGGATTTCTGCTTGAGCCAAGAGACAGGCTGGAATGAAGAACCCAATTAGAAAAGTTGAGGTCAAAATGGAGGGCAGGTGAAGCCATCTTTTAGCATGACTCATGTCCATCGAGAAACTACCCTTTCAAACTATCAGCTGAAGTGTATCATACACCTGAATCTTGCCCAGAACATGTCCAAATCAAGAAAACACGTAGAAGGTAACTCCACAAAGGCCTTCCTTATGCTTGATCGTGGGTTAAGAATCCCTCAAGCAACTGGAAGCTGAGAGAGTTGAGAAGCCTGAAGTCGGTTCATGCATAATGCTAAACTGACAGGTACATGATCGCTTCAGTAATCTGGAGAGCAAAGAGCCCTCCACACACTTGAAACTCCACATTTCTGAGGCCTGAAGTACAGGCCAATTAAGTGGACACATTTGAGTCTTTAGACCGTCGTCGGGACTTTTGAAGATGTTGTCCAGCCTTCATCGTTGTTGTGTAGTGGTTCCCAAAAGGTGGGCCTTGGAGTAGCAGAATCAGCATCACCTGGGAACTTGTTACAAATGCAAATTCTTGCTCCCAGGCTGTGTTTAACAGGCTCCCCAGGTGATTGTGATGCATGATAAAGTTCAAGAGCCTTTTTATTTTGCAGAGGGCTGCCGATGTGTGATGATTTTTAGGAAAGTTGAACATTCTGATTGAGCTGCTGAGGAACTAATTATTCACTGTTATTTCTATCCACCTGGGAAGGCTGAGAGGCCTAGCTTCTTCTATGTTCAATTTTCGACAAAAATCAAACTTGGTGATTATACTTCTTAAAGAGATTTCAAGGGTCAGGTTAATCACACATTGTGATTATTGGCCAATGGAAGACCCCTCTTGATTTAACCAATGTAATCAATCAATTCTCTATCAAATCTAACTGTTCTAATGTATTTGATGAATACCTTTTGTGTCCAGTGTGAAATGTGAGCTGTTGTTTTGTTTGCCTAAATCCCTAATTACTTTAAATGACATTATTGTAGATACCTCATTCTGTCTCAGGGCTTTACCCTTCCTGTTATGTCTAGATATCCATATGGCTGGCTACTTGCTTACTTTGTCTCTTTTTAAGCATTTTTTAAAATGTTTTATTTATTTCTGAGAGAGAGAGAGAGAGAAAAAGAGAGAGAGAAAGAGAGTGAGCATGTGAGCAGGGGAGGGCCAGAGAGAGAGGGAGATACAGAATCTGAAACAGGCTCCAGGCTCTGAGCTATCTGTCAGCACAGAGCCCGATGCGGGGCTCAAACCAGTGAATCGTAAGATCATGACCTGAGCTGAAGTTGAACGCTTAACCAACTGAGCCACCCAGGTGCCCCTCTCTCTCTTTTTTTTAATGTTTATTTTTGAGCAAGCAAGCGAGAGACAGACCAAGTGTGAGCGAGGAAGGAGTGGAGACAGAGGGCAACACAGAGTCTGAAGCAGGCTCCAGGATCTGAGGTGTCAACACAGAGCCCAACGCATGGCTTGAACCCACAAACCATGAGATTATGACCTGAGCCAAAGTTGAATGCTCAACTGACTGAACTACCCAGGTACCTTTTCTTGTCTCTTTATTCAAAATTATCTTTTGAGTCCTTTCCTCCCCACCATACCTAAAATTTCATGCACATCAACATTTAATATCTCCCTTCTTTATTTTTCCTTCTTAGCACTAAACATATACTATATATTTTACTCATTTTGTTTTTCTTATATATTAGGATGTAAGGTCAAGAAGGGAAGAAATTTGTCTTTTTTTAAAAAAATTAATGTGTCCTTAAGGCATAAAACAATACTTTGCTCAGAGTAATTTCTCAATAATACTTGTTAACTGAATGAATGATAGTGTGTCACTGTAACTCAAGTGCCAAATCACTGATGTTTCTATTTCAAATACAATTATGTATAGAAACATACCCATCTTGAGGGCCAAAGTCAATTGTTAATATGGAATAGTCTTGGAGTATACCTGGCCTGGGCCTCTTCAAATGTACAGGTTCTAGAAAATATGCATTTTTATATTTGTCTGTCTACCTATTCATCCACACACACATATTTTGATGGGAGAGGTTTATTTTACAATCTTGGCTTGTGTGCATGATTTCCACAGATTTGGGGCAGGGGTCAGGGTTTGCATTGCTCCTTGAATGGCTCTTGTTTACATTGGGAAGAGCCATAAAAATAAAATAAAGGATTGTTATAGGAGAAAGTGGTAAGGGTAGGGAGATGGTGGGGAATAATATTAGGAAGTGGAGTTCCACAGTTAGCTGGTCAAGTATCAGGAACTTGGGCACTGGGAACATAGAGAGGGCTATGCAGGGGCATCTCTTTATAGGGGCCCAAGAAAGCACTAACCTTGACATTGTAGTCTGCAATCCTATGGGTGCATAGCCTGGGAGAGATAATCTGAGGGAGGAGTCAGAGGTAGCAAAAACAAAGCAAAGGAAAAGAAAATTTTTGAAATGGAAACAGCTCTCTTTACTTGCAAGGCAGAAAGGTGGTCACAAGAAATAATGCCAGAAAGCAGGCTCCCACACCCAATTTCTTAATGCCTGGGCTCTACCTGGGGAGGTTTGCAAAATCTCAATATTGTCCTAGTGGATGGAGATCAAGATGTCCTCTACCTTCACTGAGAAGTGCAAGCTGTTCCTTGTGAAAATGACAATGGAAAGAGCTAGGACCATGATTGCTTCACAGAGTGGCTTTCCCTTGTATGAATTTAAGCTAATTGGACATGCAAATTGAAACTATTATTAGCAATGGCTGAACAGAAAATATGTGGGGATTACAAGGAAGGGCAGGAGTGGCGAGGCAGTTAAGAGCTCATCCAGGCCCAAGATAGAAGCTCAGTGGCTAGTTTGGACTTTGGAAAAACTCTGTCCTGTACCTGAGGATCTTATTTGACCTTATCCATCATGTTATACACAAGAAAATGTTTGAATCACTGCCACAGAGCATGTAATTGGTATTCCTTTGATGGCAACATGGCTTCTAAATTTTAAAAAGTGATACCATCTTTATGAAGGAAGCTCTGAAAAGGAATTGGCAGACATGATCATAACTTTCATAGTGTTAGATCTCTGTTCGGGGACCAAAATGGACATCCTTTACTCACCCTTCCGAGATCTCTGTGCTTCTAGTAGGTCTCGCTTTCCTTTTCTTTTTTAATGTGTTTATTCTTTTTTGAGAGACAGAGAGATACAGAGCACTAATGGAGGAGCAGAGAAAGAGGGAGACACGGAATCCAAAGCAGTCTCCAGGCTCTCAGCTGTCAGCATAGAGCCCGACGCGGGGCTCAAACCCATGAACTATGAGATCATGACCTGAGCCAAAGTCAGATACTTTACCAACTGAGCCACCCAGGGTCTCACCCTCTATTTACTCTCTTCTGAGTGATCTTTCTGGCCATGTTACCGCACACAATCAGCACCCATGTTCAACAGCTGGTATTAAATAGCTACTGAGAACAATATTGGTCATAACCTTCCCCCAGTCTCCTACCTTCCTGGTAACTCAGCCCTGCAGCCTGGAATGCTAAATTTGAAATGCAGTAAACACAAATATACCAAAAATGTGTCAAGTTTTATTCATGGATCTGTGGCCACATTCAAAGTTAAAAATACAAATGACCTCTTCTCAAAGGCATTGTGAAAGGGATTATACTAGATTAAAATGAATTAAAAGCATGTAAATATATAAAAACAAAATGCCACATGACTGAGCTACTTTCATGTTGCTGCTGAAAGTCCAAGGGCGAAAGCTTCTAAAAGTCATCAGTGAAAGGATGGGAGAAATACTCTTGAAGTGAATAATTGTGTGATCCATAAAAAGGTCTGGACTGTGGAGAAACAAGGTCCAATTAGCTGATGTTTAGTTTTATGAGACGGAATATTGTTCATAGGAGGGGAAGGACTCTCTCTGAGCTCAAACCCATGGGCTAAAATGGGAATGAAAATAGCTAAAATACATAAGATTAGTTTAAGATATGATTTTCCTATAACTCTCAGGAGTTATATCTCGGATAATCTTGGGATAGTATAGATTTTAAGAATGGGAGCAATGCAGATCCTATTTGTTAAAGACTATAGGAAAAAAGGAAGACAAAATTCTAGGGAGTCTTCTACATGTTTACAATTTTGTTTGAACTGGACCCAGTGGGAAAACCCAAATGACTTAGCTCATTTGATTCTTTTAAAGGGCCCCCTCCAATCTTAAAATGTTTAATCTCTCCATGAAAGGTAAGAAAGATGCTCTAATCTGGTCACCTCTGAACCTATCAACTCCTTCTCTTACAGTCATTGGTTTTGGACTCAGATATACAGGCATGAACTTGGTAGAGTGGAACCCTTACTGTTTAAGAAAAAAAATCCTAGGGTCAGGAGAGAAATATAAGAAGGGAAGGTAGAGGGTCTTCCTCATATGAATACCAAGTCTAGTGAGATACAAGCACAAGAGAAAGAACCCAACGTACCCCTACTTCTGTCTCCATTACAGAATTGTATGCCATTTAGACCTCCATGGGGATTTAGACTTTACCTGTTGTTACTTGCCCCAAATAGGTGTGTTGTTTTTTTTTTTTTTTCCATCATAGACTACCTGACTGGGCACATTAAATGTTGGCTTTTGCAAGTATCCTTACCCAGTGTTCTCTGAAGTGGGCATAGCCACATCTCCTGCAGTATCTGTAGTGTATCAAGAGCCACTGTTGAACAGGTGGGGATATGAGGAAGCCATCATTGCTCACTTTAGCGTTGTTTCTGGACTCATCAGGTGAGGTGCAGGAGCTTTCAAAAGGTGGGGGGAAAGGGAATTAAAACGTAATACAAAGACTTAAGATATCATTCGGAACTTTGGGATTGAACTTTGGACCCAGGTTTTGCCCGACCTTGCTGTAACAGCTATAACTTTTCATTTTGTCTTGAGCATAACACATGATCATGTTCTTGTTCAACACCCTAACCCCTCACCAAACCCTTCACTGTTGGATAATAACTTAAGGACACAGAAACTATCCTTTGTTAAATTAAGAAAAACTATTTCAAGAATATGTTCCATGTAATTTTTGCTGGAAAACAGTACTAGGTCTAAGGCAATATTTTCCTAGAATCTCTTGAAGTTTATTAATATGTTAATAAAGGTCGAATAAAGGTCTCTTCCTTTTGTTTGAAAGAGGACATCAGTCAGGTTGGAAGCTGACCCAAGAGCTTGCTAGCCAGCACAGACCTGCAGAGCCTAGGGATACAAGGCAGTGGTTTTCCAGCCTTTCTACCCAGAGTTAAATTTTGGAGCCTGTAGCTGTGTGATGCTGGCAAATCTTTAATGTGTCTGTGCCCAAGTTTCTCAAACATTAAATAGGGACAATACAAGTGACTCACACATGGGGTTGATAATGACAATTAAAATGCCTGAAGTTCTTCTAAACTTGTGGCTGGCACATAGTAAGTGTTCAGTAAACGAGGTCATTATTAGCAATTAAGGTAATGAATGTTCTCTCTGGCAAAGCAGAGACACTTACTTTTATCAGAAAACAGAACAAAACCACGTAGCAGAAGACTTCGAAAATCAAGTAGCATGTTCACGCAAAAGCCGTGGCCTGATAGACTTAATGCTTAAACTTTCTGATCCTTTCCCCCCAGTTCAATTCCAATTGGCTTAGAAGAAATTGTATACTTACTGCTTAAACTATAGAATTTTCTTTAGAAAAAAATTTTAATGCTTATTTATTTTGGAGAGAGAGAGAGTGCACAGGTGGGGGAGGGGCAGAGAAGGAGACACAGATCTGAAGCAGGCTCCAGGCTCTGAGCTGTCAGTACAGAGCCCTATGCAGGGCTTGAACTCACAAGCCATGAGATCATGATCTGAGTAGAAGTTGGATGTTTAACCAGCTGAGCCACCCAGGTGCCCCTCTTTCTTTTAATGGCCTGGTTGGTACTATTTTTCTTTTAATTTTTTGAAATTTCCAGAGAAGACAAGTGTATTTTATACTACTTTCCAGGACAGGAATCTATGGGAAAAACAACTTAGCCTTCTCTAGGTCCCATCTATTAATTTTCTAAGGAAGTAGGAAAATATTACTTGATGGCAAATTTGGGAAAAGGAGCTGGTCATGCTTAGTTTAGGTGGAACACAGTTCTCCTTGTGGAGTCTGGTCTGCTGCACAATCGGGAGGCCGGCCTATGGCACAAGCTCTTGCGGAGCTCTATACGCAAGGGGAAGACCTGTATTTTTCCAGTTCTTCCTTCCTCTGGGTCAGCAAACTCATTTCAGGGGGGACTTGAATGAGGCTTTCCAGTTGTAGGGCTAAAGCTTCATTTGCCAGTGGCTTTACTAGAAATAAAACTACATTCTGATCGACATCTTTCATAGCCTATGATTTATTAATAGATTTCAAATGCAGGAAGGAAAATGGAGTATTATGTATCTGCCTTCCCGAACCTCAATTCTCCCACACAACTCAGAGCCTCTGGAACTGTGGAAGAGTTAATGCCAATCTGCATGCCTTAGAAATCTCCGTAGATGCTGTGTGTCAAGTGTTGGTGCTGTGAATTATGTTTGGCAGCAAATTTCATGATCTGTAGGAGAGTAGATAGAAGGAACCAAGGATCTAAAACTAAGAAGTAAGGTCCACTCCGGTTTTGTAATTTTGTATGACTCACTTGTCCCGAGCTTTGACCTCTGAATAGTGGGCTTCTATAGAGGTTCAGTAGCATTGGCAGCAACTCTGAGAAGCTGAGAAGCTATATAAAAACAGTTGTGATATTCAAGGTTTCCAAGTAGATAGCAGTACAATTCAGCAAAGAGCTATCGGTATTTAAGGGAGGAGCCAATGGATTTTTTGGACTGACCTGGGAACTGTACACTCCAAGTGAAGTTTAGCAGAAATAGATTTGTTCTTTGGTACATAGATAAGCCAGGAATGGAAGGCAACTCCATCATAGAAAACCTGGTGGGAAAAGAGGCCCTTGAAATAGGTGTTCAGATGTCACAACATATTTTAATATATTCAAATAAAAAATTGGCCACTCAGTGTCTCCAGTGATCATATTTACCCCAGTTAAGGTAGTTAAATTCTCTTCGGCAAAGCAGAGGCATTTAGCTGCATCAGACAACAGAACAAGAAGGTGTGGCAGAGGATTTTGAATAGAATTGGTGATCGAGGGTCAGTTGACCCTGAAAGTTTTGTGTTAGACTCTTCAAATCAAGATTCTAGGGAAGAAAAATTTTCCGCAGCTGCTGGGGAGAAAAATTGTTCCCTTAGAAGAGAATTTTTAAGCTGACCCTTATTGTGGGTTTCTGAAATACTTTCTCTGATCTCTGATTTAAAACGTGGTATTTTCTCTTTACTTCTGGTCTCCAAATCCTTGAAAAACCCTTAGACCAAAAGGAAGACAGCTAACTGAAAAGTATGTATTTGTGCTAACCAACTGAGTTTTCTAAGCAGAAAACATGTACTCCTCGTAGGGAATTTTGAAGTGTGTTTGGTGTTCAACAAATGACATAGAATTCCTGTAAGCAGATCAGCCTAGTTTCATTTTGTAACAATTTGCATGCATTTCCAGTGAACTTTTTTTTTATAATCAAAGTATACTATATATATAGAAAGAGAAATATGATGCACATATCTCTTCTTTCCCTACTTTAATAGAGGGGTTCTCAAGCTGGATTATTGTATAAATTTATTAGCTGCATAGTAGCCTATAAGATAGATGAAGCATATATTTCCTGGGGTCTCATGATTTGTCTGGTTCAGTGATTCCAATGAAGGGGTGAAACAAGAAAAAAGCAGTTTTAGAAATGTGAAGTGTTATCATCTGGATTGTGTAGCAGTGAGGCCAGAGTTTAGGCTGTGTCTGCGGTCACACTTCTAAGCTCCTTTAGTGAAAGGCTATTCAGAGCACCAACATGGGGGAGAGGTCAAGTGTGATGGGTTAGGCCAGGTTGTTCAACCATGATGCTGTTGGCACATCAGGCCACATAATCGTTTGTTGTGGGGACTATCCTGTGTTGGGTAGGGTGTCTAGCATCATGTCTGGCCTCTACTCACTTGATGCCAGTAACACTCTACCACCTTGCCCAGTTTTGACAACTAAAATTGCTGCCAGACATTTCCAAATGACCACCAGGGGTGGGGGCAAAAATCATCCCTGCTTACTGATACTTGATCCCCAATAGGTACTGAGTTAGGCTGTTGCCAAGGACTCTAGGAGAGATAGGCACTTTGAACCTCTAGAAGGGTCTCGAATGCCTTTGGATCTCTCCAAGGCAGATGTAGTGGAGTAGATCTGAGTGACTAGCATGGCATTGCGGGGGGAATAAGTGCTGGTGCAATGTGCTGGAACAGCACAAATTGTACTTTCAGACCATGATTCTTATGCGTCCGTGAAGAGGATCCAATGAAAGAACTTCATGCCACCATGTTCAAGTTATCCCTTGCCTGTGACTTGAAGGTCAGGTTCCTGGCAGAAAGTATTTAGCCCCATGTTTAAAGCAGTGCACATGAAGAGGAGATAAATCAGATATATTATACTTACCTTTGGTGTGGTAGAAACCTCCTACATCAAAACTTTCCCAGGGCTTTCCTTATTAGGATGTTGGTACTCAGATTTTTGAGTACTCTCTTGTGAGGAAGAGAAGAACAAGTAAAGTGTATTTCTAGTTCAAGACTCTCCCAGGCCCTTTCCTCCAAATTCTCATGGTCTTTAAAACATAAAGTCATTGTCGTACATTCTATAATTAGAGTTGCTTATCCCAGAGTCATAACTGAAAGCAAAATAGAACTAAGGGCTTATTAGCATAGGTATCAGCAAACCTGGTTTCTGGCCTTGACTTCCTAAGTTTGGTTACATCATGGCCTTTGTGCTACAATTCCTTAATTTACATAAGAGGAGATGACAGTAACTTCATGCTCTTCTGAGGATTAGAAACTGTGTGAAAATGCGGGCTAAGTCAGAGTGGCTAAAATGAGCCAATCAGAGAACTCTAGATGCTGGCGAGGATGTGGAGAAACGGGCACCCTCCTACACTGTTGGTGGGAATGTAAACTGTACAGCCCCTCTGGAAAACAGTGTGGAGGTTCCTCAGGAAACTAACAATAGAACTCCCCTATGACCCAGCAATAGCACTGCTAGGAATTTACCCAAGGGGCACAGGGGTGCTGGTGCATAAGGGCACATGGACCCCAATGTTCATAGCAGCACTCTCCACAATAGCCAAAACCTGGAAAGAGCCTAAGTGTCCATCAACAGATGAATGGATCAAGAAGATGTGGTTTATCTATACCATGGAATACTACATGGCAATGAGAAACAATGAAATCTGGCCATGTGTAGCAACATGGATGGACCTTTGAGGGTGTTATGCTGAGCGAAATAAGTCAGGCAGAGAAGGACAAATATCATATGTGTGCACATATAGGAGGATTAGGAGGAACTTAACAGAGGACCAAGGGGGAGAAGAAGGGAGGAAATGGTGGGGGAAAGGGAGAGAGGCAAACCATGAGAGACTTGAATGCTGACAAAAACTGAGGACTGGTGGATGTGGGGGGAGGAGGGGTGGGCATGGAGGAGGGCACTTGTGGTGATGAGCACTGGGTGTTATGTGGAAACTAATTTGACAATAAACTATTTGTAAAAAAAAAAAAAATGCGGGCTAATCTATCGTGCTATCCATGTAATAATGGGTATTCTACGCTTCCTAAGAGAAAGCTCTTTGAGTTTCTTATGTACTGTCCGTGTCCTACACTTAGTAGGTCTCTGGTGAATGAATGAAAACAAAGTGTTCTTCAAGTTCTTTCTATGCATCTGCTGAGTCTGTGGTACTAATGATCAAGATCAGTAGCCAGTTATAATAATAATATATAATAAGAACAAACATAAAGCAATGCTTCCAAAGATTTTACAGACAGAACCCAGGAAAATGATTCCTTTTCTTACCTGTGTCACAATTCCACAGAGACTAATAGGATAGTTAAATTCAAGTTCGTCTGGCCGCACTCGAGTTGTCTCACAGCCAGTCCCCAGAAATAACTCATCCGGGCCTACCAATTCATCTCTATAAAACAGTGCTCTTTTAACTACGGCGAAAAATTTCAAACGGCTGCATTCCACCAACACTGTTAAAGGAGGCAAAGCAAAAAAGACAGTCAGCAGATCTGTTTCAGTGAACAGCTCTAAGAAGTTTGAGCAGGACTGTTAGGTACCGAAAAGGAAGACCATCTTCAAGAAATGGAACTTTGAGATCTGTGGAAAACATGATTCCCTTCACAACATACAGGGGGCTCTCTACCTCTCTCAGACTGCCACTCCCCAGGTGACCAGAGTGAATTCACACAGCACTCAGAATTTACCTGAGAAAGAACATTGGTGGCATGTCTTCGAGCCTCCCTGTTGGGTGGAGGAGCAGAGGATTGCATCTTTATTAGGAACTAAGTTCCCCAGCACCTAGCATTCTTAGTAAACTTGAACCTGGTGAAAATAGATCCATGTTTTAACTTTTGCCCATGGCTGTGTGCCACACGGTAGCAAGTGTGCAGTAGATATGGAGAGAACGAAGGAACTTTTTCAGGGTCACAGAATACAGAGCTGGGACTGAAAAAATCACACTGGGTCATTGTTCTTTCGACTACATCATGTTACCTTGGGGGATCCCATTGTCATGCCTAACCTAGACTTCTCTCCACGTTTGAGAGTTACCTCTACAATTAGCTACTAGGCATCTGAGTGGATATTTGAAATAGTTCTCTCAAAGGTATTTGTGCAATCCAGAAGCTCTGATTGACCCCACTCCTGGTTTGCCCTCCATCTCAGTTAACAGCACCACGATCCATCCAACTTCCAAGCCATGAAATGCTAGGATTTCTTCAACCTCTTTCCTTTCTTCCATACCTGAATCTCACCTATCCCTGAGTCTTCTCACTTTTACCTTCAAAATTTCTCTTGGGGTGTGCCTGGTGGCTCAGTCAGTTAAACAGCTGACTGTGGCTCAGGTCATGATCTCAGGGTTCCTGAGTTTGAGCCCTGCATTGGGCTCTGTGCTTACCACTCAGAGCCTGGAGCCTCCTTCAGATTCTGTGTCTCCCTCTCTCTATGCCCCTCCTTGCTAATGTGTATGCTCTCTCTCTCTCTCTCTCTCAAAAATAAATAAACATTTAAAAAATTATCTCACATGGATTCATGTGAATTCAGTACCCTGGATTGGGTTTTGGATTGGGTATTGGGATTGGCCAAGACCTTGGCCCAAACTACCACAGTCTCTGCTGGGCTGCCTCAGAAGCTTTGTGAAGGATGAAGGGAAGGAAAAATTCTTCCTTTATCCTCAGTGTCTTCCAGTTGAACTAAGAATTCAATGGCCATGAGAGATTAACAGAAAGGAAAAAACTCCGAAGTTTTATTATCTGCACACAGAGGCCCAAGTAATGAAATGGAGACCTACAGAAATGACCAAGACAGGCAGTTTTTATACTTTTTAGACACACAGACAATAAACCTGTGAAGAATTGACAGGACAAAGAAAACTTAACTTTCAGAGCTTCAATTAGTAAGAGATTCTAAAAGAATTTGGGCCGGAGTAACAAATTAGTAAAAAATAACCTGAGTTGTTCATATGGTCTTCTTGGCTCTACAATTTCCTATCACTGATAATAATTACATCTCTGTCCCTCCTGGTATGAGAGGATATCTTTCACAGGGGAGATTTATTTCCAGCTCTCAGGGGGGACAGGGAAGGGGACACTCAGACATGAGTGTCTTTCTTGTGCAGACTGTCTCTCAAGTAACTTATTTTAATTTCATACATAACCCAGCTTTGAACATTTCTTTAACACATTGCTCTAATTAACTACTTATAAAAGAAATAAAAAGAAAGCAATATATAATAAAGCATAATGTATACTGTATATTCATGGGCAGCTACTCAGGCAGACCAATGGAAGTCCTGTAGCACTTACATCAGAGTCCTCGTGTGTCATACTGTTGCTAACAGACAGATACAGAGATTTAAGATACCATAGTAGACTCATTTTCTCAGTGGTGATATTGCTTCCAGAATGATAAATGATGCAGTAAAGTTCCAAGAAAAAAAAAAGTGCCTTTTCCCCTTGGTTTTATGTATGTATAACCTGTATAAAAAGACTCTGTTTATATGTAAATGAAGGGTAAGTTCTGGGTTCAGATCATGATAAACAGGTTTGCACCTATATGAAAGAATCAGAAAATGTGGGAAATTCATATGGGACAATTCTTTGCTGTGTGGGATGGTACCTATCTGCCCCCTAGTCTTAATTATTTTTTAATGTTTATCTTTGAGAGAGAAAGACAGAGTGTGAATGGGGGAGGGACAGAGACAGAGGGAGGGAGACAAAGAATCCAAAGCAGGCTCCAGGCTCTGAGCAGTCAGCACAGAGCCCAGTGTGGGGCTTGAACTTATGAACCATGAGATCATGATCGGAGCCGAATTCAGATACCCAACTGACTGGACCACCCAGGCACCCCTCCAACCCAGTCCTGTTTAGAACAAAGCAGCAGAAGTTTCTAAAATGACCCAGGGAGCAGTGCCTTCTTATTTTGAAAGCCACTCTGGAGCCACACCTGTCTCCCTATGGTTCACTGAGGTGGCCACCCTCTTTCCAGCTCCATATTCATGGACCGCTTACCTCTGGAGTTTTGCCTTGCCATCTCCTCTTTCATGCCTTAGTTCAAGGTCACCTTCCCAGAAGGCCTTATGTGACTATCCCATTCAAGTGGCTTTTCTTTTACATAGTCGCTGTTCCACACCACCCTATTTGTACTGTTGCCTTTATCATAATCTAGTCATATTAGCCACCTACTTGTTTATAGTGTCTTTCTCCCCAGCTACAATGCAGGATCCAGAAAGGTAGAAACTCTTTACTGCTAGGTCTTTGCTGCTGGAAACAGTCAGGCACACGACAGGTAAATAGGCAAGGAAAGAAAATGTTAGATGGAAATTGAGCATTCTGATGACTTGGGTGGCCAAGTGGAAGATCTGGTCAGGGGTCATCTTGACAGGCTAGCCCGGTCAGGCCAGGGCTCCACCACATCACACAACTTGCTTACAAAGGATAACTTGTCGAGAATTCATCCTGCATTCCACAGTCCTTCATCCACTGGACTTGGTTTTGTGAACACGGATAGTTGTGGGGAGGGCATCAGGCAAAGTTGGGAAAAGGGCATTGTGAGGTGGTTGAGACCCTAAGTCAAAGGAATGCAATGGTTCTCAGCATAGTATTCACATCTTTATTGCCCTACCCTGGTCTTCTGGTTGGGGTTCCTACAGTGAGTAGGAAAAAGACCAGAGTCCTCACATGAGCTGCCTTAGTCTGGCGTCTGCCCTAGAAGTAAACCAGGCCCTGTTTTTCAGGTTCTAGGGCCACATGGGGTGGGGACAGATCCTGTGCTCTCTTCGTGGGGTGCCTGCACAAGGTGGGGGGAGTCATGAGATCATGACCTGAACAAAAGTCAGCCACTCAATCAACTGAGCCACCGCCCAGGTGCCCCAAAGCACTGGAATTTTTAAGGAGGGGTTTGGTCAGAATCACATCTTAAGAAATGGCACTTGTATTGCATCTTGTGCAGTGATGGTCTGGATGGGAAGAGAGGCAGTTCAGCGAGGCAAGCCAGTTAATGTGTGATCAAGGGACTCAGGTGTAAAGTGAAAGAACAGATTAAGTGCCAGGAAAGGGAAGGGAAGGCCACATGACAGAGCAGAGGGTCCAGGGACAGCTTGGTGGGAATTTCCAGCAGCTGAGATGTGGAAGAAGTAGGAGAGGAAGAGACTAATTCCAAGAACCTGCAGAGAACACAACACCTTGAGTGCAATACTCCTTCACTCATTCAACAGTATTGGGTGGACCTGAAGGGAAGGTAAAGCTCAGAGTCAGGAGAATCACTGAATTCTTAATATTTGGGGGAGAGGGAAGCTCCTGGGTGGCTCAGTCGGTTAAGCAACCGACTTTGGCTCAGGTCATGATTCCAGGGTTCCTGGGTTCGAGCCCCCCATCAGGCTCTGTGCTGACAGCTCAAGCCTGGAGCCTGTCTTCGGATTCTGTGACTCCCTCTCTCTCTGACCCTCCCCTGCTCACACTGCCTCTCTCTCTCTCTCAAAAATAAATAAAACATTTTTTAAAAACCCAGAAAACTGCTTTAAAAAATAAAATAAAATTTGGAGGAGAGGCAACCAAGTCCAAGCGATCACAAGCCTCATGGCTTGTGGTGGTTGAGAAACTCCCCCTTCAAGGCACCAGCAGTTAGGGTCACCTCTGATACCTGGCTCTTGCCCAGAACACGTCCAAATCAAAGCAGCAAGTAGGAGCAGACATCTTCCCAGATCCATACAGGCCTTCATGATGCTGGATGCTGGGCTGAGAGCTCCTCAGGCAACAGGAGGCTGGGAGGAGCTGGGAGAGCCTGCAGTGTTTTTATACCTGATGCCACACTCAGATGTGTTCGATTAACCCACCTGAGAGAAGAGGGAGAAGGCTGGTAACCTATTGTCATCTCCAGCTCCTGACGTCCGACTCTCTCTTGATCACTTGAGTATGAAAACCACAGCGACATGTAAAGTGAGCACAACAAAGCATTACCCAGTGCCCGGAGGACTGTCTATTCTAGGATCTCTGCAGGCCAGTCTTTGGGACTTTGTGGGATGATTTAGGGAGACCACGAAGCTCTGAGCTGACGATGCACTTCATCCCCTACCATTGGAGCCATTTCTCCCACCCGCCCCCACCCCCCACATTTTATGGCATGGTTTCTTTTTTGCTTTTCTCTTTCTCTTTCTTTCATTTTGTCTTTCTTTTTCTACAATTCACCTGGGTGCTAATAGGGGCCACCCCAGTAGCTGCAGCACTTGCCGGATTTTATTAATCTGGGAAAGAGAAGTCAACAGGCCAGGAGGCCCAACCTTGACTGCTTCTCTGTGTTGTAAAAAAATCAACCTTGACAGAGTCCCATTCTGTTGATTTACTGTTCTCCTTAGAGGTCAGTCTAACCTTTGGTAAAACCAGGTTTGACATATTTCCAGAGAGACACAGTTTGTGTACTGGCACTGATGGATGCTCGTGAGTGAGACATGTGTATCTCCTGCAGAGTCTGTTTAATCAGAAGATTTTCAAAATTCCTATGGTCTGTGAAAAGCTATTTGTGTGTGTGTGTGTGTGTGTGTGTGTATACTGTAGGTAAATATATACCTACTATATATATATATGCAGCATATACAGATACAGTATATACGTATCATATATAGTGAATATATATGCTGTATATATATAACTTTATTCTTTTTTTTTTGAGAGAGAGAGGACGAGAACATGATTGGGGGAAGGGCAGAGGGAGAGGGAGAGAGAGAATCTCAAGCAGGCTCCATGCCCAGTGTGGAGTCCGATGGTAGGCTCAGTCTCACAACTATGAGATCATGACCTGAGCTGACATCAAGAGTTGGACGCTCAATCGACCGAGCCACCCAGGATCCCTTAGATTTATTGTATTCTTAATTGCTGAATATCAGTGCTTTGTATAGATAAACTGTAATTGATTCAACTCATATCAAATGATGGATTCTTGAACTGATTCTACTTTGCCAGTATTACAGTGTGCTGCGATTAATATCTTAGGATAAACTGGTGCAATCTCATGCCAGTATTTCTATAGGATATAATGCTATATGAGGAACTACTGTCATAAAGTATAAAGCAGGTTTTTAATATATATTTTTTAAGTTTATTTATTTTGAGAGAGAGAGAGAGAGGGCAAGTAGGGGGAGGGACAGAGAGGAGGAGAGACAGAATCCCAAGCAGGCTCTGCACCATCAGTGCAGAGCCTGATGTGGGGCTTGAACTCACAAATCGTGAGACTCTGACCTGAGCTGAGATTGAGAGCCAGGTGCTTAACTAACTGTGTCACCCAGACACCCCTGATAAAGTAAAAACACTTTAAAGATAACTTTAATAAAGATATTTACTGGTAAATTTTCCCTGGAAGATGTGTCCTCTTATCTTCATGAAGGGACTAATGATATTGTCTGTTTTCTAAGCATCCATCACCATTGAAGATTAAAAGGTCTCTTAAATTTTTTTAAGTTTATTTATTTTTGAGAGAGACAGAAAGAGGGGGATGGGCAGAAAGAGAGGGAGAGGGATTCTAAGCAGGCTCTGTGCTGACAGCAGAGAGCCTGATGCAGGGCTCGAACTCACAAACCACAAGATCATGACCTGGGCTGAAATCAAGACATTTAACTGACTGAGTCACCCAGGTGCCCCAATGATGTGTTTCTTTATATTGGCCAGTGATATGCCATGATCTAGGTTACCACTCTTTGACCACTCACTCAATGAAGGACATATGGGCTGTTCTGGGATTCTGCAACCTGTGTATTTTGCTGGTTGTTGCCATTGTGAATAAAGCTGCTAGGAACAATTCTATCTAGGTTTTTATGTGAAAATCAGCTTTCGTTTCTCTGAGACGTGCAGCTGTCCTATTAGGTGCTCAATAGATATCTACTGAAGAGTTGAATGAATGGATCAACAAGAAAAAACATAAAACCAAGTGTACCACATGTAGTTATCTTCATTCATTTTTTAAAGTTTATTTATTTATTTTGAGAGAGAGAGAGGAGAGAGAGAGAGAGAGAGAGAGAGAGAGTAGGGGAGAGGCAGAGAGTGAATCCCAAGCAGACTTGTCAGCACAGAGCCTGACATGGGGCTCCATCTCACAAACTATGAGATCCTGACCTAAGCTGAAATCAAGAGTCGGATGCTTAACTGAATGAGCCACCCAGGTGCCCCTGTTCAGTCATTTACCAAAAAACCTATTTGTAAAATTTACTGTGCCATTTAAAAGGGTCATTAATATGTCAGGCTTTTCTACAGATGTGCAAACCTTGTCCTTAACTTGGCAGCTCTTACACGGTGTCCTGGGGAGCCCAGAGACACCACAGTGAGTCCCAGGGCTACCAGAGAAAATTGTTAAGTTTCCAGGGACACAGTCATGCTAGAAAGCTGGAAGATGCTGTGCAAATGGCTCGCTCAAAGTCACCCATAGTTCTGACATGTGATACCGCTATATTCCTTTCAGTGAGGCCGTACCTTTGTGGAGCTGGTAGTGGTGTGGTTGCTGTAAAAAGTAGAAGCAGTCACAGTGGGAAAAGAAATGTGGAACAAAAAAATAGAATGCTGATGTCCAATCTGATTCCAAAATTTGAGAAGCTGTGCATTGTCCAATAGGCATACACATCCTGTTACTAAGTAATTGTGGTTCCTCAGTCAATAAAGGAAACACATCAATTTTTCTTTCAATGCATGTGTTCTAATGTCTTCAAATGGCTATGAAGTTGTTAGGGCATAAATATATACTAAATTCTTTTTTGATATAACCACTTCATACATGAAGCTGTTAGTATTTCTTTCGACCCGAGGATGCTGCAAAAAATAAAAATTACTGAGCAGTTAAGAGAACTATGTGAATGTTGGGGGCTCTGCTGTGAGTCATCCCTTATCCTGGACATTTTACAAGGGAAATGATTCTTCTTGTGAAAGAAAAGTCCTGGCAAATAGAAATGGAAATCTGAGCCCAAAGCAGCAAGAAGGAAAAGCTGTAGACATGTACAGGGGTTTCTTGACATGAATAGGAGCCCCGTAGAGGACTGTTCCTTTCAGAGGCTCTGAAAGATGAGGTTGGCTGAGCTGGTCCAGAGCTTACTGGGGGTGAGACTCAGGTGTCCTGTTTCCCTTATACAGAAGCCAGGCCTGTATGCGGGGCCGCTGGACACTGTAGCTAGTGAGAGATTTCTTCCTTTTTATTTTCTTTCTTTTCCCTTCCTTCCTTCCTCCTTCCCTCACTTCCTTCCTTTCTCTTCTTTTCTTTCTTTTTCTTTCTCTCCTTTCCTTTCTTCTCCCCCCCTTCCTCCTTCCCTCCCCCTTCCTCTCTCCGCTCCCCTCTCCCCTCCACTCTTCTCTTCTTTCTCTCCCTCCCCCCGCCCCTCCCCCTTCTCCCCTCTCTCCTTTCCTCCCCTCTCTCCTCCCCTCTCCTCCTCTCCTCTCCTTTCCATTCCTTCTCTCCATCTGCGTACAAGTGTAAATGGGACATATGTGACATGTTTTAGTGTTATTAGCTACTCAACTGAAAGTTAATGTGAGTCAGGTGCCTTACAAAAACACAAACGGCTATGAATTACAAATGACAAAGGAAAAGGATTCATTGGCCCTGGACTGACTTTCTCCTGGTCCATCTAAAAGGCCCACTGTCGACTTAGCCTGTTGTGTGAATTTTTTTGTTTACAGTATAAGGGGAATCTGTTCTAATTACGACCCTGTTCCAAAAGCAATAAGTAAAATGAAGCCAAATAAAATTTGAAAAAAAAACTAAACAAATTTTGATGGCAAGAATAGCACAAATGAAGTCAAAAGACAAATGACTGCCCGGGAGGCAAATACTGTCATCTTACATCACAGATAAAAGAAGAATCTCCCTAAGACGTAAAGAACTCTACAACATAATGAAGAAAAAGAAATTAGAAAAATGAGCAATGAGAAAGATCTATAAATATTCCTACACATATGAGATCTTCACTACAAGGATACAATATCACCTATGATTCATTCTTGCCAAAAAGATTTAACTTGAGTCTAATTATGAGGAAATGATCATGTATATTCTGAATGAATATTGTGAACCATATTCAGACAGCTAGCTGTGAGTCTTCTAAAAAGACATCTTCATATAAGAACAAAAAGATTTGGGAGGTGTAACTCAAGAAGAAGAAAACTCAGTAAGAATGAGCAAAACGTTTGAACAGACACTTCTTCAAAAGAGACACACAGATGACAAGGAAGCACACAAAAAGTTGTATAATGTCATTAATTACTAGGAAAATGCACACTTAAAGGACAATGAGAGCCACATCTACTTGAAGGGCAAAAACTAAAATGACCCATAATACCAAATATGGGTAAGCAATTAAAAATCTAAATTTCTCGTGAGATTTCAAAATGACACAATCATTTTGGAAAATAGATTCACAATCACTTAAAAAATGAAACATAGACATTCCATACAACCCAAAAATTCCAATTCTGAGTATTTACCCAAGAAAAATTATTACATATATATCTATACAAGGACATGTATACTTGTGTATATGCCTAATATTTATAATGGCTTTATTCATAATAGTCCCAAACTGGAAACAGCTTCAATCTCTATCAATTCATAAATAATTAAGCAACTAGTGGGACAGCCAGACAATGAAATACTACTCAGCTATAATGAGGACCAAACTACCATTACCACTAACAACTTGAATGAATCTCAAAAGTGTTAAGCTAAGAGAAATATAGCAGACACAAAGGCTGTGCACTGCATGACTCCATTTATATGATTAAAAATTCTTTTAATGTTTATTTGAGAGAGAGACAGAGCATGAGCAGGGAAACAGCAGAGAGAGAGGGAGACACAGAATCTGAAGCAGGCTCCAGGCTCTGAGTGGTCGGCACAGAGCCTGATGCAGGGCTTGAACTCATGAACCGTGAGATCATGACCTGAGGTGAAGTCGGGCTCTCAACCAACTGAGCCACCCAGGTGACCCTAAATGACATTTTGGAGAGGACAAAATTATGGGGACTGAAAACAGATATGTGGTTGCCTTGGGCTGGGGCTTAGAGATCAGCTGGCTGCAAAGAAGGGTATGGGAGCATTTTGGGGGGTGATGGGAATGTTCAATATCTTGACTCATGTGGTGGTGACCTGACTGTATACATTCATCAAGACTTATGGAATTGTAACTTTAAAAAAGTGGACTTTATTGTTTGTCAAGTTTGCCTTAATTTATTTAAATGTTTCTTTTTGAGAGAGAGAGAGAGAGAGAGAGAGAAAGCAGGGGAGAGACAGAGAGAGAAAGCAGGGGAGAGACAGAGAGAGAGCAGGGCAGAGGATCTGAAGCACACTCTACACTGAGAGCACAGAGCCGGATGCCAGGCTGGAACCCGCGGACTGTGAGACCATGACTGGACCCTAAATCAGACGCTTAACTGAGCCACCAGGTGCCCCAGGTTTGCCTTAATTTCTAAAAAGAAAAAAATAATAGAATTTAAACTGGAAAAGAAAGTTGAGGGTAAGATTTCAGTATATGATGGAAGATTAGAGAGAGATAATAAAACCAGTGCAACAGCCTTTATTGTATTCAGAATAAAGCAAATAACAATATGTAGCCATAAGACAATACTGAGAACAAGTGGAAAACCTCAAATTTGGCCTGTACAGTAGATGATCACCCTCAATAAGTCTGGAGATTTCTAGAACCTCAAGTGTAGTAGGTAAAGAGGAGAAAGTCCTGCCTTGCCTTCCTACTGCCCACACTGCCAAAAAATTGAAATGTATTTTCATTAAGACATTCATTATTGGAGCACCTGGGTGGCTCAGTCGGTTAAGCATCTGACTCTTAATTTGACTCAGGTCATGATACGTGAGATTGAGCCCCTCTTCAGGGCATTGAGTATGGAGCCTGCTTGGGACACTCTCTCTCTCTCTCTCTCTCTCTCTCTCTCTCTCTCTCTCTCTCTCTCTCTCCCCCTCCCCCTCTCCCCCTCTCCCCCCTTCCCCCACACTCACGCACTCTCTCAAAATAAAGAAATAAACATTTTTCTTAAAAAAGATATACGTGGGGCACCTGGGTGGCTCAGTCGGTTAAGCGTCCGATTTTGGATCACATCACAATCTCACCGTTCATGAGTTCGAGCTCCGAATATGGTTCTGTGCTGACAGCCCAGAGCCTGAAGTCTACTTCAGATTCTGTGTCTCCCGCTCTCTCTATCCCTCCCTCGCTTGCACTCTGTCTCTCTCTCAAAAAAAAAAAAAAACACAAACTTTAAAAACTAAAGACATACATTACTAAAGGTTTTTTTTTTTTTAAATATTTTTATGTATTTCTAGGAGAGAGAGAGAGAGAGAGAGAGACAGTGTGAGCAGGGGAGAGTCAGGGAGAGAGGGAGTCACAGACTGAAACAGGCTCCAGGCTCTGAGCTGGCAGTCGGCACAGAGCCCGACGCGGGGCTCGAACCCACGAACCGCGAGATCATGACCTAAGCCAAAGTCGGACGACCAACCGACTAAGCCACCCAGGCGCCCCAACATTACTAAAGCTTTTAAGTACTCAAAGATAGTTTGCAATTTTTTTTTAAAAGTAAAGTGTAGTTCACAATTTTTTAAAAGTACTTAAAGATTTTTCAGCAATTGGGAGTTTATTGGAAAAAAAAAAAAAAGGATCACGAAAGCCTGAAGATAGATGCTCATGAGTAGAAGTAGGACAAATCATCCGGAGATAAAGCTGATCTTGTTTTCAGTGCCTTCATCCTCACCCTGAAAGTACTGTTCTCTTAGAGATTTAATCAGGTTAACTTAGAGATTTAAACCACCTATTTCTTAATCAGCTGGCTACCAAATTGCTAACAGTTGTAGTTTTGCAGATTGGCAGAAATGGAGGCTAAGATTTCTACTAAAGGCGCCTGGCTGTCTCAGTCAGAAGAGCATGCAACTATTGACCTTAGGGTCATGAGTTCAAGTCCCATGTGGAGCATAGAGATTACTTAATTGGAGACACTGTCATGCCTATCTGTATCCAAGGCTTGATTTTCACCTGGACTTACCCCCGCTTTAGTACTGCCCACCTAGATGGCAATACCTATGAAATGATGTTTTAATGTTTTTTTCTAATGCACATAAAATTTTAAAAGCACAATATTAAAATTAAGATGTATTTGTGTCTATATTCAATTGGAGTATAAATATTTGGTAAACTCTTAAGCAGAAAAATGTTAATTACTTCTATTTCTTTTTTACTGCTTGCTTCTCCCCCACCCCCTTCACCCCTAATCTATCACTAGGTATCAAGTTTGCCAAGTTCTAGAAGCACAAAAATACATGGAGATAGTCCTTGCCCTTGGAGATCTCATCCTACAGTGGCCTTTACTTTTAAAACAGTCTGTGAACGTAGTGATAAAATCTAGGTAATATTGGGGGTACCTGGGTGGCTCAGTCACGAAGCATCTGACTTCGGCTCAGGGTATGATCTCACAGTTTGTAAGTTTGAGTCCCACACTGGGTGAGCTTGAGCCCCGCTTCAGGTGAGCTCATGTCCCTTTGGGTCAACACGAGCCCTGCTTTGGGTGAGCCCCACTTCTCTCTCTTTCTCTCTCTGCCCTTTCTGGGATTCTGTCTCTGCCTCTTGCTCACTTGTGCCCTCATTCTCTCTAAAAAAAAAAAAAAAAATCCAGGTAACATCAAGGAATGGTATTAGATGCAAGTTAAATGTCTCTATCTAATCATTTCTAATTTCTCTAAGCTTCTGCTCCATCTGTACTGTTAAAAGAGCACAAACCCTCTGAAGTCTAGAACTGGTGATCTAGAAACAGAAAAAGCAGGATGCTTTGGAACCAAATACTCATTCAGACTCCTTTTCCTAGTGAGGTTTTGAATTTCTATTTTTTTGGTTGCATCTTTAGTCTTGAAAGATGTCTAAATTCTGTATCAAGTATTTTTAGGTCTTGCTAAAAGTTTTTTACACAGACCAGCATCCCTGGGATTATCTGAGAGTTGGTTAGAAATGCAGAATTTCCACCCCCACCCCAGCCCTTCTGAATCAGAATAGGCATTGTAACAAGATGGCCAGGTGATGGCTATACTCCTTAATGTTTGGGAAGTACTACTAAGGGGCCCCCACTCAGCACGTGCTTTGAAGGCAAACATTTTATGGCAGTGATTCTCAAAGTGTGGTCCTTGGACAGTCAGTATTAGCACCACTTGAGAGTTCATTACAAATGGGGCGCCTGAGTGGCTCAGTCAGTTAAATGTCCAACTTGGGCTCAGGTCAGGATCTCACAGTCTGTGGGTTCCAACCCTGCGTTGGGTTCTGTGCTGACAGCTCAGAGCCTGGAGCCTGCTTCAGATTCTGTGTTTCCCTCTCTCTCTGCCTCTCCCCTGCTTGCTCTCTGTCTCTGTCTCTCAAAATAAAACAAAGACATTAAAAAAAAAAAAAAAAGAAAGAAATGCAGTCTCCAGGTCTCCTTACTGAATCAGGAGATTGGGTGGGGCTCAGCCATTGGTACTGAGCTTCAGCGAGCTCTCAGGTGATTGTGATCTCGGTCAAGTTTGAGAGCCACTGCTTAGAGGTTGGATGGTAGAATCAGGTGAAAGTAGGAGAAATTGGTTTCATAACCCTTTAGTTCTCAGGGTTTTGTTTTCTCAGGTGCACAGGACAATTGAATTCTCTTACAGTTGTTATCATCATCATCATCATCATCATCATCATCATCATCATCATTTTAGTGCTTAGACATGGAGATGGGTATTACAGGATAGTAGGGAATTTTACTTAAATAAACCTTAGTGCATAAAAGTAACTCCATATATGATGACTGAGACTCTAAAGTGAGTGAACTAGAGCCTTCTATTGATCTTTGAATTATATCTAAAATGTCTGCCTCATTCAGTGTATGATTCTACTGCAATGGTTAGTTACATTCCAATTTGTGTTTGAGTTTCCTGGGCACTTTTGTAGGCTCACAAAATCCACTGGTCCAGGGGAAGACTCAAATGTACATGGTGCTTTACTATTGCTCATGATTTTGATATTTGAATAAAAAATGTTAAATATTAGACAATGAACTAATGGTATGTTAATAGCATGAGTGTGCTGTTACAGTTGGTAATTAGGGGCGCCTGGGTGGCTCCGTCGGTTGAGCATCCTACTTCAGCTCAGCTCATGATCTCATGGTTATTGGTTCGAGCCCCGTGTCGGGCTTTGTGCTGACAGCCAGCTCAGAGCCTGGAGTCTGCTTCAGATTCTGTGTCTCCCTCTCTCTCTGACTCTCCCCCACTCATGCTCTGTCTCAAAAATAAATAAACTTTTTTTGGGGGAGAGAGATAGAGACAACGTGAACAGAGGAGGGTCAGAGAGAGAGAGGGAGACACTGAATCCAAAGCAGGCTCCAGGCTCCGAGCTGGCTGTCAGCGCAGAGCCCAACATGGGGCTCGAACCCACAAACTGTGAGATCATGACCTGAGCTGAAGTCGGATGCTTAACCGACTGAGCCACCCAAGTGCCCCTCAAAAATAAATAAACTTTTAAAAATTTTTTTAAAAAATAAAAAAATAAAGTTGGTACTTAATTATTCACACTTGAGTGTGTTCTGGCTATTTCGGCATGTGAGGCTGCTTCTCTTCCCAGTTTCCTCTTTCCTGAGTGAGATTTGGTTTCCAATGTGGGCTGATGAAAACTTTCCTGGGTTTGAGATGGCTCCTTCTCCTTTTTTGTGTGATAGGGACTTGCATTGGGGATTGGTCAGGTATAACATAGGACATGGAGAATCAGTTTTCTTCATTTATTACTTATTTATTTACTTTTAGTATTGTCTTTTTCTTTTTTCTTTATTTTTTAATTTACATCCAAGTTAGCATATAGTGCAACAATGGTTTCAGGAATAGATTCCTTAATTCCTCTTACCTATTTAGCCCATCCTCCCTCCCACAACCCCTCCAGTAACACTCTGTTCTCCATATTTGAGTCTCTTATGTTTTGTCCCCATCCCTGTTTTTATATTATTTTTGCTTCCCTCCCATTATGTTCGTCTGTTCTGTGTCTTAAAGTCTTCATATGAGTGAAGTCATATGATATTTGTCTTTCTCTGACTAATTTCACTTAGTATAATACCCTCTAGTTCCATCCGTATAGTTGTAAATGGCAAGATTTCACTTTTGATTGCCGAGTAATACTCCAGTGTGTGTGTGTGTGTGTGTGTGTATACCTCATCTTTATCCATTCATCCATCGATGGACATTTGGGCTCTTGCCATACTTTGTCTGTTGTTGATAGCGCTGCTATAAACATTGGGGTGCATGTGCCCCTTCAAAACAGCACACCTGTATCCCTTGGATAAATACCTAGTAGTGCAATTTCTGGGTTGTAGGGTAGTTCTATTTTTGATTTTTTGAGGAACCCCCACACTGTTTTCCAGAGTGGCAGCACCCGTTTACATTCCCACCAGCGGCACAAAAGAGATCCTCTTTCTCTGCATCCTTGCCAATATCTGTTGTTGCTTGAGTTGTTAATGTTGGTCGAGAATCAAAGTCTCTTAATAGATGTTGACAGATGAGGCTTTTGGTGTGGCTTTTGGATTATTCAAAGTTTTCATCTTGTCGAATCCTAGCAAAACTAAGGATACATTCAGTGGGAGTTTCTTTTAGATACCTGATCTCCGTCTAGTACTACCTCTAGTGCGGGGACTGGAGAATGTGCCCAAACTTGGTTTCTTTTCTTCCCCAACTTCTCTTCTCTTCTGAACCCTTTAAGACCATCTCATGTCCTTGGGGGTCAAATATTTGGAGTGGGTTTTTTTAGGGTTGATTTATTTATTTTGAAAGATACAGAGACAGTGTAAGTAGAGGGGCAGAGAGAGAGAGAGAGAGAGAGAGAGGATCCTAAGCAGGTTCTGCATTGTCAGTTCTTCAGACTGCCTGAGGACAGCACTGCCTAACAGAAGCTGGACAGGTGCCCATCCTCTTTTACTAAATAATAAATGATATTTTTAAATGAAGAACTTGCTCCAATGTCTATATTTATGAACTTTTTGGGTAGGGGAAAAAGGAGCTTCCCTAGATTTTAAATTTGTAATAAAGGCATTTTAAAAAGAAAGAGTCTGGGGTGCCTGGGTGGCTCAGTCGGTTAAGCAACTGACTTCAGCTCAGGTCATGGGCTCAGGTCATGATCTCATGGTTCGTGGGTTCGAGCCCCATGTCGGGATTTGTGCTGACACCTCGGAGCCTGCTTTGGATTCTGTGTGTGTGTCTCTCTCTCTGCCCCTTCCCTGCTCTTTCTCTGTCTCTCAAAAATAAATTAAAAGAATTTAATTCTTTTAATTAAAAATTAAAAAAGAAAAGTTTTTCCTGCTTTATATTTCTTCAGGAACTGTTTAAAAAAAAAAAGAAAAAGTCCTGCAATTATTTGATTTTTTTTTTTAAACCTAAGTGCAGGGGCGCCTGGGTGACTCAGTCAGTTGAGTGTCTGACTTTGGCTCAGGTCATGATCTTACAGTTCGTGGATCTGAGCCCCACATCAGGCTTTGCCCTGATAGCATGGACCCTGCTTCAGATTCTGTGTCCATCCCCCCATCCCTTTTCCACCCCCCAAACATTTTAGAAAATTAAAAGGAAAAAAAACTTAAGTCTAGAGTCTCTTGGAATTCAGACCACTGTGCAACTAATCCCGTCTTCATGCCCATGTCACTGCTTCTAGTGATAGGTGAGACACAAGATGAAATTGGAGGGCGGGTGTCAGGGCAGTGGTACTCTGGTGTCTTTTTTCATGAGGCTACTACCCCCATCATGAAGATCCCACTGTGACCTCATTTAAACATGATTACCTCCCAAACGCCCCATCTCCAAATGCCATCTTATCGATGGTTAGGGCATCAACATATGAATTTGGAGGAGGAGGTGGGGGGGATACAATTCAGTCCATAGAACCAACCAATCACAGGAAGAAGATTCTCACTTCATGGAGTTTCCACGATGCAAGAGACTTGGCTAAGAGAACAGCAAAAATCTAGGTAAAGGCGTGGTGGATCCCTTCCTCATCACCAGTGGGGTGAGGATTGAATCTTCTCATAAGAAAAATTTAGAGGAAGAGGAAGACCATAAATAGATATCAAATGCTGCTTCTTCTTGGGTGGTGTGCTAAGTAAATACACTCTCCCAATACTATCTTCCTCTACAATCCTGCCCCTATTTCCCTATCCGTTTCTACTCCACCTGTTTTGCCTTTCTAGTAAAACACTGAGGTACTTGGTCAGGGGGAGCTTGGGTGGCTCAGTTGGTTAAGCATCTGACTCTTGATCTCAGCTCAGGTCTTGATCTCAGGGTTGTGAATTCAAGCGCCATGTTGGGCTCTGCATTGGATGTGGAGCCTACTTTTAAAAAAAGGGGAAACACTGAGGCATTTACTGACACAACATGAAATAACCTTATGCTTGAACTAAGAACATGACTTTTATTTCAATAAAGAAATAGTGTTTACCTTTGCTCAAGAGTAAAGTATCAGCTATTTTGTCTAAATATGTTTTAGCTGTTTGAGTTATTGTACTTCCTTAAGTCAGTGACTCTTTTATACATGTAAAGTACGTGTCCTCTATCTCAATGATTTCAACCCAAGTCTTTGTTAGAATTATATTAGTGAAATTTCAGAAGACCAAGAATAAGGAGAAATCTTACAAAGTAGCCTTAGAAATACATAAAAGAAACATGGGGCACCTGGGTGGCTCCATTGGTCAAGCATCTGACTCTTGATTTTGGCTCAGGGCATGATCTCACAGTTCGTGAGATAGAGCCCTATGTCATACTTGAGATTCTCTCTCTGTCCTTCACCACACCCCCCAAATAAATAAACTTAAAAAAACAAAACAAATAGATTTTCTACAAAGAAAGGTGTTGTGTAGGGAAATATTGGATGCAATACCTATTGCTTCATCTCTCCTACAGATATGGGGGGAAAAAACCCCAACACAGGACAATGTTCAAATCATGCAGTGTATAAAATCAATTTAATATTTGTAGCCAAAAGCAAGGGTCATGGCCAGAATAGCCCTTATAGTGTATTCCATTCTCAAAGCTTTCTGAGGCACATTCCTTCCTCAAGGTGTCTCAT
Organism: Proteles cristata cristata; assembly: GCA_017311185.1. NCBI lineage: Eukaryota > Metazoa > Chordata > Mammalia > Carnivora > Hyaenidae > Proteles > Proteles cristata. Next base: position 3,452,301 of record JAESUZ010000174.1, on the reverse strand, counting down.
CTTTGTATGAGCAAGTTGACTTTTAGGAAGACATTTTGCTCCTGAGTTATTAGATTCTAGCTACAGAGACACATTGGATCCAGATTAATAAAGTTGGGATATTTTTGGTACCAGAATCATCCTTGCTTAAAGAAATGTCTGTGATATTTAGTGGCATAGCAACTGGACGTATACTTGTGTAATTGATCAGTAGGTGACATATCTAATAGTTTGTCAAATTTGGGGCAGTGGCAGATTCCCAATGCTGGCATCTAGTGACATCAGCTAGGCAGGAGTCACATGGGCTACCCTGCAGGAGAGAGAAAAGAGAGGTTGGATCCTTTTCCCTCTTATCCTGGTAGCCATGCCCTCAGGCCCAAAGGTGGTCATGTCCCATTGGTTGATGGAATTCCTCCCCATTGACTGAAACAGGTAATCTATCCTGCACACAGGCAAGGATAGTGCCCTTGATCCCATACCCAGAGTGGTGAGTGGAAATTTTCTGACTTGGATACTCTTGTAGTTTGATAAGAATTTTTTAAAAAATTTTTAGGGGCACCTGGGTGGCTTAGTCGGTTAAGCGTCCGACTTTCGCTTAGGTCATGATCTCGTGGTTCATGGGTTCGAGCCCCGCGTCGGGCTCTGTGCTGACTGCCAGCTCAGAGTCTGGAGCCTGTTTCAGAGTCTGTGTCTCCCTCTCTCTCTGACCCACCCTTGTTCACGCTGTCTATCTCTCTCTCTCCTAGAAAAAAAAAAATTAAAAAAAAAAATTTTAATGTTTATTTCTGAGAGGGAGAGAGACAGAGTGCAACAAGCAGGGGAGAGGCAGAGAGAGAGGGAGACAGAATCTGAAGCAGGCTCCAGGCTCTGAGCTATCAGCACAGAGCCTGATGCGGGTCTCGAACTCACTAACTGTGAAATCATGACCTGAACTGAAGTCAGATGCTTAACCTACTGAGCCAACCAGGCTCCCCAGTAAGAATTTCTATTTAATATACGAATATCCAGTCTATGCAGATACAAAGGCAAAGTGGCAGGGCTATATTAAGAAAACTGTTGAACCTGAGGCCTTCTATTGATGGACATTTTTTTGGGAAGTTTAAGAACAAACAAGCATTTATATATTAACTGCTTAATTAATAATGAGGTGGCATTGACACAAAGTATAAGAACAGGCCCAAACTCATCAATGTAGATACAAATCAAGGAAGTGGTTACTTTCAGGTGATTAACTTGGAGGGGCATGAATAGAGCAATTCAGATGCTGAGAAAATACATTTCTTGACTTGGCTTGTGTTCTCTTTATGCTAATTCACGAAGCTTTGTAGTCATGACTTGTTCTCATCTGTGTGTTTTTCATACCTCAATTAAAATATTACTTTAAAAATAAGGTAGCAATGTTTGGCTTTTTTTAGTTAATTTAATATCTGTGTCTCAAATTTTTAGCTGATTGCAACAATGGGCTAGGTAATACAATAATGTTGACATATATTTATAGTGAAAATTTATTATATTCATCAAAAACATAATGGGAAGGTGGTTGACATTGTACCATGTGCTCACATGACATCTATAAAAATTTTATAGTCTCTTTCAAGGCAAAGTTCAAATCTAGATGTAGAGTGATGTAAAGTTATTAAACTCATTTTAGAGACATATCTCGGTTTCTAGGTCAGTGCAATGAGAGTTTTTACTTCTATCTAGTGCAAGTAAGACTTTCTCAAGAAAAAGGAGATCTGTTTGAGGGGCCTGGGTGGCTCAGTTGGTCAAGCAACTGACTCAGGTGATGGCCATTATTTTTGAGGTCCTTGTAGGCAAAAACCCATCTCTACCAGGAGTAAATGGAGAAGGAGGGTGGTGTCTCCCTGCCCAATGCTGTTTAATAAGCATCCTGATCTGCCACTGGTTTTTCAGGAAAGGGTGAGAGAGGCTGGAAGTGCCTTGTGGGGCCCTTCTTGGAGATTAAGGTGTACAATTGTAAAGAGTGGTTTACATTGAAAGAAGGAGATGACTGGCCTGGTGAAACATGTGGGGCAAATGAATACTACCTTCTTGGGGAATCACTGCCTCAAGACCCCAGACTACTCACCTGAGATATATAGCATAGGCTAGGATCATCTTGTCTCTTCCCATCAGCCACTTAAGCCTATTTTTACACTGTCAGTTAAAAGGCTCAACCGTCCCTGTGGCTTGTGACTGATATGGAACATGGAGAATGTATCATGTGCTCCATTACTGGGCCCATTGATGTGTAGCTTAGACAGCAAATGTGGGTCCATTATCAGATGCCATGTGCTTAGCGAACACAGACAGCAAACAAATGAGGTCTTGTAGAGCCTGGAGAGTGTGGCCCAAGTCAGTGGAATGTATAGAGATGGTTAGGCCAAACCTGGAGAAAGTGTCAGTGTAGTCAGAATCTGGCTGAATGCTCTGGATGGGATTAGAGGCACAGCAGGATCTATTTGTTAAGGTCCTCCTTGCCATTGGCTGGAGGGATTTGTCCCCAGGTAGTATTTTTAGTTGTGTCTGGAGTCTGGCAGGCAGAACTGATTTTCCATGCTCTTTTGGCTTCTTCTCATGACCGTGACAGTCCATGCATGTAGTTCCGATCTGTGATGGTGTCTGAATTTTCATGAGCCATTCTCTTGTGGGTCCAGGAGGCCCTCGGTTGCACATCTGCTTGCTCCGAGGTAGAGGATAATTCAGTCTTTGACAAACACAGACTACTTATTGCTTGTGTCCCCTTTGTTAATGTAGAGGCTTTTTTCTGGTGAGCATCCACATGGCTAACAAAAAGCTTACTAGCAAGAGAGTTGATTTTTATCCCACTGTCTTATCCCCACTGGATGGCTTATTTTATACACCAATCTGAGCCTTGCTACTGGCCTGACCGGACAACCAGGCCATTAGCCTCAGCCCATTAGTCAGTGAAAATACAGCATGGCTCAGTGGCTAGGGTGGTCTCTGTAGCCATGCCTATTGTGGGAAGCTCCTCCCACTGTGCCACATGTTCTTTACCATAGTTGGTAAGGGAGAAGTCTCTTTCACATTGGACTGCAGCCTCACCCCAGTCCATTCCTGTAGAAGTTAACTGGGAGGAGTCATCAGTGAACCAGGCCCATGTATCATCTGGGTCTTCATTAGGCCAGTAGAGTCAGTGGCTCCAAGGGTGATATGCCTGGGGAACAGAGAGGCACTCTTGAGATGTTTTCATAGAGTTGCAAGACCCCAGCTTGGTCATTTTTCACTTTCTCCTGTATATACCTTTTCCATTTCACCGCAGTGGGTTCCTGAGCCACCCCAACCTGATAATTTGAGACCTCTGCTCAGATCCACAACATGACTGGGATTTCTAGTCCTAAGACTATTTTTACAGCCATTGGTCATGTGCTTCATGTCCACCAAGACCCTAAAACTGGCTAATATATTTCTTCTGAACATTTAAGAAGAAAATAATTCAATTTTAAATAAATCCTTTGAGAGGATTAATAAATTTGTAATAGTTTTCCACCTCATTTTATGAAACTAAAATAATCTTTATGACAAAACCTGACAAGGACAATAAATAGAAACAGAAAATAGCAGGTCATCATTCTTGCTGATGTTATGTAGGTATAAAAGTTCTAAAAAAAAGATTGGAAAAACCAAGTCCAGAAATACACAAATAAAGATAATACATGATAACTAATTGGGTTTGTATCAATAATTAAATTTGGACTTGATATTAGAAAAAAAATTAAAGATAGAACTACCCTATGACCCAGCCATAGCACTGCTAGGAATTTACCCAAGGGATACAGGAATGCTGATGTATAGGGGCATGTGTACCCCAATGTTCATAGCAGCACTTTCAACAATAGCCAAAACATGGAAAGAGCCTAAATGTCCATCAATGGATGAATGGATAAAGAAGATGTAGCTTATATATACAATGGAATACTACATGACAATGAGAAAGAATGAAATCCTGGCATTTGCAGCAACATGGATGGAACCGGAGGGTATTATGCTAAGTGAAATAAGTCAGCCAGAGAAAGACAGATATCATATGTTTCCACTCATATGTGGATCTTGAGAAACTTAACAGAAGACCATCAGGGAGGGGAAGGGGGAAAATTAGTTACAAACAGAGAGGGAGGGAGGCAAACCATAAGAGACTCTTTTTTTTTTTTTAATATTTTTATTTATTTCTAGGAGAGAGAGAGAGAGCGTGAGCAGGGGAGGGTCAGAGAGAGAGGGAGACACAGACTCTGAAATAGGCTCCAGGCTCTGAGCTGGCAGTCAGCACAGAGCCCAACACGGGGCTCGAACCCACGACCGCGAGATCATGACCTAAGCGAAAGTCGGATGCTTAACCGACTAAGCCACCCAGGCGCCCCAAGAGACTCTTAAATACAGAGAACAAACAGGGTTGATGGGGAGGGTAGTGGGAGAGAGGGGAAAGCAGGTGATGGGTATTGAGGAGGACACTTGTTGGGATGAGCACTGGGTGTTGTATGGAAACCAATTTGACAATAAATTATGTTAAAAAAAGAAAAAGAAAAAATTATCCATGTATTTTACCACAGTACCAGATTAACGGATGTTATAGCCATTGCAATAGATGCAGTAAAAATATTTGGTAAAATTCATCAACCAAAGGTGATGAAAGTACAAAATGTTAATGTAAAGAAACTCATTTAATTGTATGTTTAATTCAAAAAAATCCTACATAGGCTGCCCGGAGCTCACAGCATCTGCCGGGAGCTCACAGAGCCACCACCACTCTGCACAGACATGGCAAAAATGTCCAGCCCTACTGAGATGGAGCAGTGCATCAAGTCTCTAATCTCTGTTTTCCAGGGGTATGCTTGAAGGGATGGTAACAACTGCAAACTCTCCAAGACAGAGTTCCTAACCTTCTTGAATACAGAGCTGGCTGCCTTCACAAAGAACCAGAAGGGCCCTGGTGTCCTTGACCACATGATGAAGAAACTGGACATCAACTCTGATGGGCAACTAGATTTCCAAGAATTCCTTAATCTTATTGGCAGCTTGGCTTGAGTCCTTTTTAAAGTCTACCCACTTCCAGAAGTAAACCTGAGGGGGGCCCTTGGTCCTGGCCTCCAGACCACCTCCTTTCCTTCAAAACAGTCTCCCAGTCATCATATTCTCATCACATCCTACATGAACCTTGGGCCCAGAGCATCTACTACCCCATTCGGATCAGTCTTGCAGGTAGTAAATAAAGCAATGGCATTTTTTAAACCTATAAAAAACCCCAAAAATCAAAAAACAAAAAATCCTACATCAAATATCACATTTTGTAACGAAAGGTAGATAACTTGTCCTCTGAGATCAGGAATCACGTGAAGGTACCCCCATGACCCATAGAGTCAGCTCTCTGTTGGAGATTCTGGGTAGAGTGTACGGCAACTTTAAGGAGTGAAAGGTTAAATAGCTATGAAGAAAAAAGAAAATCGCTATTGGTCTCAGGTGAATAGTTGCCTACGTAGAAAATACGAAGATTCTATAGACAAATTATTACAGGTAATATATTAAAAGCAACTGAAATTTAGCTTACAGTACCTACCAGTAAGAAAAACCATATAATTACAGTAGCATGAAAATATCAAATACTTACGAATAAACCTGAAAAAATATGTAAGGATGCCAAAGAGAAAATTATAAACCTTTATCCTTAGACCTAAAAAGACCTAAAAAAGGTGAGATATTATGTTCCTGAACTGGGATTATAGATTCATTCCAATATTAATCAAATCATATTTTCTCTTTTAAACTTAAACTTGGAAAGCAGGATTTTAAAAGTTTATTTATTTTGAGAGAGGTGACTCAGGTGCTCCTGGAAAATAGGTTTTTAAAATTAGGGAATGGCAGGGACACCTGAGTGGCTTAGTCGGTTAAGCGTCTGACTTTGGCTCAGGTCATAATCTCACAGTTTCGTGGGTTTGAGCCCCACATTGGGCTCTGTGCTGACAGCTCAGAGCCTGAAGCCTGTTTCAGATTCTGTGTCTCCCTCTCTCTCTGCCCCTCCCCAGCTCATGCTCTGTCTCTCTCTGTCTCAAAAATAAATAAATGTTAAAATAAAATAAAATAAAGTTAGGGAATGGCAGATGAAAAAGTTCTAGATATTTACTGTAAAACATTGTGCTTATAGTTAACCATCCTGGGCTGTACACTTAAAAATTTGTTAGAAAAGTAAAAATAAAATAAAAGATGGAAAAATATAAAAAAATACAAATTTAAATACATTATGGACTGGCAATTGATCAAATATAGTCAAAGCATTCTCAGAGAATATGTAGAGGAATTACTGTACCAAATATCAAGACAAACCATAAATTGATTTTCATCAAGACAGTGTGATATTGGTGCCGGAATAGATAAGGAAACCAATGGAAAGCTACAAAACACTGCTGAAAGAAATTAAAAACCAAATAAATGTAAAGACATCCTGTGTTCATGGATTGGAAAACTTCTGTAATTGACATGACAGTTCTCCCCCCCCCAAAGCAATCTATAGATTGAATACAATCCCTATCAAAATTTCAGTGGCATTTTTTAAAAACAGAAATGGAAAAACTGATCTTAAAACTCATGGAAATCCAAAATAGCAAAAAAATCTTGAAGAAAGATAAAGTTGGATGATTCACACGTCTCAATTTCAAAACATACTACAAAAGTAGAGCAATCTAAACTATGTTATGGGCATAAAGAGAAGCATATAGACTAGAGAATCCAAAACTAAACCATACATCTATGGTCAATTGATTTGTAGCAAGGATGTCAAGACCATTCCATGGAGAAAGAATAATCTCTCAACAAAAATGAAGGGCAAAATTTTGAAGCTCCCAACTCAGGTGTGCTCTGTGTCTACTATGTCATTCTCTCTAGGCTGCACTCAGAGTAGGAGGCTGTGGATTTCATGCAAAGAAGTTTGAATTACAAATGCAGTGAGAGGTTTATAAATGCAATGAGAGGTCTTGAAGTTTTTTTTTTGAGGAGAACAATGAGATCTTTGCTGGTAGAAATAACTGGCATTGGGGTATATATGATGAGAGGAAGGGGAATAGGCTAAGACTAGAAAATGCAGGCAGTGAGTTATCACAATGGTCCAGATGGGGAGAAAAATGCTTCTAACTAGGACAGTGACAACAGCTATAAACATTTAGCTACAATTTGTTGAGGGCATATGATGTGCCAGATGTTGATCATAATCTTATACAATCCTCCCAAGAACGCTCAGAGCTACATAATAGTATTGTCACCATTTTACAGATGAGGAACTCAGAGCTTCAAGTTAAGTACTCAGCCTGAGATTATAGAGCTAGCAAGGGACAGACTCGGGATTCAAACCCCAGTCTGATACTCTTATCCATTTACTGTGCCATTGCTTCTCAGGATTTACAATGTATGCATATCACTTGGGGATAGTGTTAAAACTCAGATCCTTTTTTCCCCCCAAGTTTTATTTATTTTATTTTATTTTATTTTATTTTATTTTATTTTAAGAAAGAGAGAGAGAGAGAGAGAGAGAGAGAATTCTAAGTAGGCTCTATGCTATCAGCACAAAGTCTAATGTGAGGCTCACACTCATGAACTGTGAGATCATGACCTGAGCTGAAACCAAGAGTTGGACACTTAATTGACTGAGTCACTCAGGCGCACCTTTCCCCACCCTCCACAAGTTTTAAAAGTGGAAGATTTTTTTTTTTCAGCTGTATTGAGGTATAGTTCACAACTAGGGATTGTATATTTAATCTACTGTACGGCTCTCATGCTCAAATATTAATTTAAGCAATAGATACCTTAAAAGAAATTCCTGTTAATTTTAAAGAACATAAATCAAATAAAAATATTTTGTAGAAAAGACTTAGTCTCGAGGTTTCTGACGATGACAGGTGCACTGTTTTGTTTGTCCTTTGTTATATTAATTCGTAATCCTGGAGAGTCCTATAGTTCAATTTGACAATGCTCACTAACAATTATTCTGCATTTAGAAGCTGAGACAATCTATGTGACATACTATATAATTTCTAAAGGTTGTTTATTAAACTTCTACTTTTGAGATGGAGCTTTTTGACGATTGCTTTTTGCCAAAATATGGGACCAGATCACATTGTGATCCCTACCCACGATCCCTTTGTCTCAAGATTTTGCACTAGGCTTAATTGGACAAAAATCCTCTAAGAGCACCTTTCTGCAGCACCCCAAGGATGTACACATTCATTTGGTAGAGAAAAATTGAATCAGAAAGCAGTGTTTTTCCAAACTTAGACCATGGCTGCGTGAATTTGTTTGCCTGAATCAGAATCTCCTGCAGCTGGTTACAAGTACAGGTTTATCGAATCTGAATTCTTAGCTGGGGGGCAGGGAAATTGGCTTCTTTTCACGAGAATCCAGAGTAAATATAAGGCATAATATTTTCAGTCCACCCACTTGGATCCTTCAAAGTCCTACTTTAACAGTCCCATAGACACATATCAAATATTAGGTAAGACAATTTCAGACACATCTATGTGTTGGGGAAGGCACAACTGGTATGTGGGGGTATAGTCTAGAACCACTTCTCACATTCTCCCTCCTGGATTTCTTATTTATAAATAATTATAATAACTTCAGCCATAAGAAGAAAAAGCCGGCTGGGGGGCACCTGGGTGGCTTAGTCGGTTAAGCATCCGACTTTCGCTTAGGTCATGATCTCGTGGTTGGTGGGTTCGAGCCCCATGTCGGGCTCTGTGCTGACAGCCAGCTCAGAGCCTGGAGCCTGTTTCAGTCTGTGACTCCCTCTCTCTCTGACCCTCCCCTGCTCACGCTCTCTCTCTCTCTCTCTCTCCTAGAAATAATGAAACATTAAAAAAAATTTAAAAAAAAAAGAAAAAGACGACTGAGTTAAGGACTTCTTGGTTCTTTCCAGAATGCTAGATCATCACCAACAGCTGAGGAGGTAGGAGATTTACAAACATCTGAAGAGTCTCACCTCCTTGATTTATTTTTTCCTGAGGTACTTTGGTTTGAGATCTGAAGAAAAGACGATTGCTGGTGTGTTAGGAGGGTTCCTCTTGCTTTTTGTGTTGATTGATGGTCTTAATGATTGTGAGAAAGAGAGGGAACTGTGGAAGGTGGTAATTTGAAGCAGTGAGGGTGTGGGGTTTTGTGTTTTGTTTTTTTAACAAACTAACTGTTGGCTTCAGTGATTTCTCTTTTAATCACCTGGTATGAAAATTCATAAATGGAAACCTCACTAAAATGGTGTTGGGAGCTTCAGCAGGGGAAGGTCTAACACGCCCTACCACTCCTTGGCAATTGCGTATTGAACAGGAAAAAAGGGGCCTCCTTGGCAACCTTCAGGGGACATGACTTTAGCTGCAGGACATTACTAACAGAAATGACATTTCTGTTACCCCAGCAACAGCTCAGCCAGTGAGACAGTCACAGCTCAGCCAATGAAAACTCACTATATCTGGAATTCCTGGGTTACTTCAATGGACTTTTTGTTTCTAACAGCCATCCCAATGGCCCCTTTTCCTCTATAAAAGTGTGTTCCTCTCCCTTTGTTCTCCAGACTTGCCTATGATTTTGCTTGTCATAGCATTCCTGTCCTGAGTTGCAATTCTCTGCTATTCCTGAATTAATCCATCTTTTGCTGATAAAATAACTGGTGGCTTTATTTTTAAGGTTAACACTAGGGATCAATAACCTACTAATAGCTAATGAATGTCAGGTTCATCCGTGTTTGTTCCTCTGTATTTTCTATCTATTCTATCTGTCCTTGTCACACCCCAGTGTAGCTATCTATACCCCAGCAGACTCCAAGCCAATGGCAGGTGATGGTCAGGTGAGGCTGAAGAAAAGACTTGGAGTCAGAGGCTGAAACTTAGATTTATTGGAGGAACTTACTTACAGGGTATCCAGGAGCAGTGGGCTGGACAAACTATCTGCTGCAGGATCTACATACATGCAACAAACTTTTAGAGCATAGCAACTTAGCCTTGCAACTCTCTGTAGCCTCTTCCCTTCTTGCACAGCCAGTGATCCAAGGAGATCAAGGCCTGCCATCTGGACATTCTTCCTTATGAGGGAGACACTCTGGGTTGTCCCCCCTCCTGGAGTCCCTGACCTTGAGCGCTGACCATGTGTTTCTGCACATTCTGCCTGATGGGAATGTAGAGGGAGGGCTTGATCTCTATATTCTCAAGATAGTGATTAACAAGGTCATTGGGGGTGGGCTAGTACAAACCAGCCTTGCAGCACATACCCCATCATACAACTTCTGGTTAGTTAACTCATCCACTATGTTTCACAATCTTTTCGCTTGCCCATGTCTTATGAATTTTGACCACTTCCTTCTTTTCTTGCATTCATAGCCAAACTGAATAGTCTCAAATTATATGGCCAACACACATCATGCAAAGTTATTAAATTATATCACAATTATCTGAAAACTTGGGTGCTAGAGCTGTATGGAATAATAGTATTAAAATTCTGATATAATGTTTTTAATAATTTCCCTCCTGTATTCAGGCTAACTAGAATTCATTTGTGAAGGACAAAAAAGGAGATTAAGAAAAATTTATAATATTAAAGCATCATTAACCTTATGCACCCTCTAAACATGTGAGAATCAACAACAAAACAAAATAAGGATTACAGTAAAAAACATATAGATCCCCTCTAAAGAATCGATAGAGGGGCGCCTGCGTGGCTCAGTCAGTTAAGTGTCCAACTTCGGCTCAGGTCATGATCTCACAGTCCTTGAGTTCGAGCATCTGTGGGCCTCTGTGCTGACGGCTCAGAGCCTGGACCCTGCTTCAGGTTCTGTGTCTTCTCTCTCTGCCCCTCTCCCACTCATTCTCTCTCTTTCTTGCTCTCTCTCTTCAAAAATAAATAAACATTAAGAAAAAAGAATTATTAGAATATGTACTAAAAAAAAGCAAATGCAAATAAATGTTAGAAGGTCAGTACTTTAGCAAAATTTATTCTTTGGCCTAAATTTCATACTGGAATATAAAATCTGGGAATAAAATCCCAAATTAACACAAAACATTGGGAAAATGTGGTAAGGGAATATAGATTGTGTATTTGGGTTTTTATTTATTTTTTTTTAAATTTTTTTTTTAGTGTTTTTATTTATTTCTAGGAGAGAGAGAGAGACAGCGTGAACAGGGGAGGGTCAGAGAGAGGGAGTCACAGACTGAAACAGGCTCCAGGCTCTGAGCTGGGAGTCAGCACAGAACCCGACGCGGGGCTCCAACCCACGAACGCGAGATCATGACCCAAGTGAAAGTCGGACTCTTAACCGACTAAGCCACCCAGGCGCCCATTTGGGTTTTTATTGATATTGTAACAAATAACGCCCATTTATCATCCCATACTTCGTGTGGTTGGAGTGTAGCCACCACGTGGTTCACCAGGCTTCTCTGCTTGGAGTCTCACCAAGTTCAAATCAAGTTGTCAGCAGGGCTGTTTCTTCCGGAGGCTCTTGGGGAGACCCTCTCTGCAGGCTAATTTGGGACGTTGGTAGCATTTGATTTCATGTCGTTGTAGGACTAAAGTCTGTTTCCTTTGCTGGCTATCGGCTGGAGATCACCAAAGGCCTCCCATATTTCTTCTTTCATGGACCCTTTCCAAGACAATGGTGGCAGGCTGAATTCCTGAGTTCCAGCCTCTGATTTTACCGCCATCCCCTTTTGAAGCAATCTCTGGTTTGCTTCCAGCCAGAAAAAACTCTCCACTTGAAGGATTTATGTAATTAGATTGGGTCACTCAGAAAATCCAGGTTAATCTCCCTATTTGAAAGTCCTTGATTTTAATTTTATCTGTAAAGTCCTTTCACAGGGGTACCTAGATTAATGTTTGATTGAATACATTGCAAAAATGATCTTTAGAATTCTGCCTAGTTCAGAAATGAATTACCAACAGAAAATAGAACTATGTAAGAGTCCCCATTTTGACAATTTACGGATATGCAGCATAGATTTAAAAATAGCAGACTTGAGGAGCATTCTGGATGGCTCAGTCGGGTAAGCATTTGACTTTTGTTTTTGGCTCAGGTCATGATCTCATGGTTTGTGAGTTCAAGTCCCATGTCTGGCCTGTGCTAACAGTATGGAATCTGCTTGGGATTCTCTTTCTCCCTCTCTCTCTCTGCTCCATCCCCCTGCTATCTCTCTCTCTCTCTCTCTCTCTCTCTCTCTCTCTCTCTCTCTCAAAATAAATAAACTTAAAAAAAATAGCAGACTTGATGGCACTTGGGTGGCTCAGTCAGTTAAGCGTCCAACTTTGGCTCAAGTCATGATCTCATGGTTTGTGAGTTTGAGCCCCACATCGGGCTTGTGCTGACAGTTCAGAGCCTGGAGCCTGCTTGGGTTGCTCTCTCTTCCTCTCTCTCTGCCTCTTCCTCATTCTCTCTCTCTCTCTCTCAAGATAAACTCTAAAAAACAAAATGAAACAAAAAAAGGATGAAAACATTATTTTTAAAATGCTTAGCTGGAACTTCTATTCCAACTGAAGACTGGAATTAATACATATATATTTATTATACATAAAATTATATATATGACACAAGGTGACAAAATACATGAATATAAATGTTTCTTTTCTGAGAAATCTTCCCAGCATGAAAAAAACCGTTACTCTCTTGTTATAAGTAAATGCTTTTAAGGCTTGATCTGACTAACTAAAACATTAATTTATGGACGAACCAACAAAGATAGATTTGTGGATTCATTTAATGCTGAGAAAGATGGCTTTCTATAGGTCCCTGTCTCCTCCTGGGGACATTTGTTTCCGGGCAAGTCACTTTATTATCTCTGCTGCTGAGTATTCCGGCCAATCTCAGAGGAAAGAAGAAATAATCATCTTGATTTCAAATATGTATGATTTAGGCTGTTCCACGTATTAGATGGACCCCCGAAAGTCAGCTAGTACCAATAGTTTCCTACAATTTAGCATTTACTGGATGTGTTGTGTGCAGTGCCAGCCTCCCAGATGATCTCAACAGAGCTCATGCAGACACCATCTGTTATCAAATAACACTTTTGGCGTGATATGCCTTTTGGAGATTTGGTGTTTGGGGAATCTGGAGGCTTGCAGCTTTTAGGTGGTTGACATTGAGAGAGCGCCCCATGGCCTATCTAAATCAGTAGGAAAATGAAGGCAGCTGAGGGCGGGCTGCCATATAAAATCATGGAAGCCCACATCCTTCCTGTTTCCTGAGACGTCCTGGCTGGGGTTGTGCTCAGATGAAGGTCTCTGTGGCTTTAGGGATCTGGACGCTCCTTGCTGCCTTGATTTGGCCTTACACCGAGAGCATCTATGGTAAAGGGCAGTTTTAGAGAACACTTCCTTGGAGGAGTTATGGTTGCTTTCCATGCAGAAAGTCTCCTCCTGAAAAGACTTGGGATCTTACAAGTAGCTAGAGGAGAAATGCTTTTGGGCTGAGGAGACTTGAGTCAATATACTGAGGCTGTCTGGGGTGGGGGACTCAGCGTGTCAAGACCCTCTGGGGTAGGGGGGCACAGGACATCGAGGCCACCTGGGGTGGGGAGTGCCAGGCGTCGGGGTCATCCGGGGTGAGGAAGCAGGGCATTGAGTTCTGTGATCCATGATGCTCAGGTGCGAGGAAGATTCTATCTACTTCAGCCAATTTGTGTAGCAGCTACACATGTTGCTCAGGCTTTCCCTCAAATTTCTCAGATCCTAGAGGCATGGCCTCATAATGTCTGACTGACTCTAGTACTAGTAGGAGAAAAATAAGTGAAGGCAGAAGTCTGGACTCCCTGTGTGTCCATGCCCATGTATCCTTTTGAATCCATCTTTAAACTGTTGGAAGCTTTTTTCCTTTAGGAAGGATCTTTCTGATACCCTTATCTGGGTGACCGTAGGATAACATTTCAAACACATGGAGCGAATCAGAGGGGACAGTCACTGATGTAGACCACCTGCTTTCTCCAATGCCACTTTCCCCGCAAACCATCTCCCTGAATTCTCTTACTTTCTTAATGATTCATCTGTAAAGACCCAGAACTTCGAGGCTTAAAAAGTGTTGGACTCTCTTGCTCATTACACATGAATATGTTTTCATGCTGGGAAGACTCATTTTAATTTTAAAAGCTTGTTATGCACTCTGCCCCTGTGGGTGCTGCTGTATTAAAGCGGGCTCTTTGTCCAGGGCCTGTCTGTTCAGGAAGTGTTCTCTGAATGGTGTCTCTTGGGTTCTCTCGTTGAGACTTTGGTTATTTTATTTCCTACTTGTAGTGGTATTTGGGACTCTCCACCATGTATACTTTTTCTTGAGGTAGCCCTGGGTATTTTCCAAGCTGATTCAAATGAAAAACTGTTCTGAAGAACTCACACTGGGGCAACTTGAAGTTTTCTTGAAGTCCAGATTTGCTGGTAGTTCTGCAACCTCTATCCATCTTTACTTCATTAGTCTTCGTAGACTTAACGTTTCTCATGATGGGAGCCTAGTGACTTTCAGAACAATCCATCTACTGGGGACACCAAGAAAATTGTGAGGAGCTGGCTCCTGCAATGATGAAGTTGAGAAACCACATGATCTCCCATCTGTAAGCTGAATATCTAGGAAAGCTTGTGGTATAATTCAGTCTGAACATGATGAGTTAAATCTCAGTCCGAGAACTAGAGATATGAGTTGTTCCCCTAATACAGGCAAGCAGGAACTAAAAAACCTGCTGGGAAGACTCCGATCCTCCAAAGTGTTTAGGAATATCCTGAATGTATTCAAGGTCTACTGGTCCCTATTACTGTTTGGGGAGCTTTCCTCCTCAAGGTTTGAACCTCTAACGATTGTCTTCATTGTGTGATCTGACTTTCTATTCCTGCTTTGTAATGGGAATGTGCACCAGTCCTTTAGGAAAGAAGATAATAGACCGTTAGCCCCTCTGACACATGACTGGCTTGCTCAGAGTCATGGTAGACTTAATTGTGAGAAGTATGAGGTAAAATATTGATGGCAGGTGGTCATTTTTAAAGATGCCTGTTTGACTATTTCTTCCAACAACTGCCTGTTGTCAATTCCTAAATTGATGGAAGAGTCATCTACTGGGAGATAATTTAATGAGCTTTTACTGTGGGAAGATCATTCTCCAGCTCTTTATATTTCTTTTTTTAAAAATATTTATTTCTGAGAGAGAGAGAGACAGAGACAGAGACAGAGAGACAGAATCTGAAGCAGGCTCCAGGCTCTGAGCTAGTTGTCAGCACAGAGCCCAATGCAGGGCTCGAACCCACGAACCGTGAGATCATGACCTGAGCTGAAGCTGGACGCTCAACTGACTGAGCCACCCAGACGCCCCCAGCTCTTTATATTTCTACAGCTATAATCAAAGAGCAGTTTACTCAGTAAATCTGTGAAGAGAATAGGCTCAAAGTCCATCACGTGTATGATTTGTGCTTCATGGTGCAGGTAATTTAGTTTTTGGATGACATGCAAACTCCCATTATAGTGTATGGTATATTATTGAGATTGGCATGAATAATGAAAAACATCTGTGACCGGTGATCCTAATTGCCTTAGGAAGGAAATCTTGCTTCCTAATAATTTTTCTGACCACAAATCTGTTCACATAGGATTTCCAATGGCTGCTTTTAAGCAAGGCTTTCAACTTGGAGCCCTTACCAATTTACTCATTACTTGATGTCCTTTCTGCAGGAGACAATTAGGAGCTCTTTATCACACTGGAGTAATACTGAATAATACTCCTATTGTTGCTTTATTTTTAAAAAAAAGTTTTTTTAAACATTTATTTATTTGAGAGACAAAGAAAGACACAGCATGAGCAGGGGAGGGGCAGAGTGGGAGGGAGACACAGAATCTGAAGAAGGCTTCAGGCTCTGAGCTGTTAACACAGAGCCTGCTGCAGGGCTCAAACCCATGAACTGTGAGATCATGACCTGAACTTAACCGACTGAGCCACTCAGGCAACCCAATTTTATTTTTTTCCTTCTGCCTTTAGAGATGTGCTGGGGACAGGGGACAGAAGGCACTAATCAGACTTCAGCAGTGACTCAACTATGTATTTCTGGAATACGAGAACACTGCTTTATTTACTTCCAGGTTTTGTTAGGCTCCAAGGAGAGATTTGACATGTAAATGTTTTGGTTGTGGCTCTGTTTGGAAGATACTTGGGAGTATGGGAAATTTGTCTTAAATATCATCCCAAACCAGTGTAGCTTAACCTTCTGGTTACTGGCTAGAATTGCCACCTTGTGTGCACATTCACTTGAATCCATCTGGCCCAGTCCTCTAATTGGTCTGAGGCTCTGAGTACACTCTGTCAAATTGCCTAGAATTCTGTTCAACCTGATCATGAATCTTCACTTTGGTTGTCTTAGCTGACTCATGAATAAATTGCATTGCAGTTTTAACCAGTTTTTTTTTTTCTTTCAAAATCTAATAACCAGGTAGCTATAGAATTCGAGCCCTATCCAGCCAGCTGTAAGAAGGCTGCCTTCCTTTAGGTTGGATGGCCAGTCAGACTTTCACTCTCTCCTGCCCCTTCCCTTTCTTAAACAGTAACGGGAAAGTTTTGTAATTTCAGTTTGTCCGGAAGTCCTACATGCAGGTGGTACTATCAACAAGGGCTACAATTCAAACTACATATAGTCAACACTCACTGGGTTCTACGCAGCTGTGAATATAAAGATAATTAAGAAGGAAAATCCATGGGGCGCCTGGGTGGCTTAGTCGGTTAAGCGTCCGACTTTCGCTTAGGTCATGATCTCGCGGTTCGTGGGTTCGAGCCCCGCGTCGGGCTCTGTGCTGACTGCTAGCTCAGAGCCTGGAGCCTGTTTCGGTCTGTGACTCCCTCTCTCTCTGACCCTCCCCTGCTCACGCTGCCTCTCTCTCTCTCTCTCTCTCCTAGAAATAAATAAAGCATTAAAAAAAATTAAAATAAAAAAAAAAGAAGGAAAATCCATGTTCAAAGTACTTATCCTAGTTTGGGTGACAGGTTGTATTAGAGCAACTTCTATTAGTGTCAAAATAGGAAGATAAGATTTAAACCTTGGTACTTTCACTTTTGCCAAACACGAGGAGGCTCTATCAGATGAGATGTGTGGTCATGTTCTGGGTTATGATTCTCATGCCTTCAGTGTGGGGCAGGTCCTGGCTATGTAAGAATAGTCTCTGGAAAAAAAATCTTTTAAAAAATGGTTATCTGTCATTTCAACTTTGTATCATTAGATATATAAGGTTTGTGTTGTGACTTGCTTCTTTCTCAATCATTTTCAGATTGATCACTATATGTATAATTGTATTTTCTGTGTTCTGTAGAAGTTGATTATATAAAAACATACTTTCTTCATTCAGGTGTTGGTCATTTGGCCTGAAGTATTTTGTTCATTTACATTTATCATTCTTGGCATATACTTGCAATTCATTTATTGCAACCATCTTATTGCTTACTTTTAAAATTTTATTTTATTTATTTAGAGATAGAAAGTAAGAGATTACAGAGAGGGAAGGAGACTGAGAATTGCAAGCGGGCTGCATACTGTCAACGCAGAGCCTGATGCAGAGCTCGAACTCATGAGCTGTGAGATCATGACCCAAGCCAAAAGCAAGAGTTAGACATTTAACTGACTGAGCCACCTGGGTGCCCCCTATTGCTTTTTTTTTTTTTGTCCTTTTTGTTTGTTTTGGTGTTCCATCACTTTCTGCTCTTGCTTTTATGCTTTCTTTTAAATTGTTTGAAATTTTTCTTCTTCACTGTTTTGTTTTCCAATTTGGAAGTTTTGTAACCTAATTTGTTAGTTTTTTTCCCCTACTACTAATCATAACTCATTAAAGCTAATAAATCTGTGTTTTCTTTCTGAACACTAGTAGGACCCATGCAGTTCAACTCTGATCATCCCCCTGAGAAGCTCTGGTTAACGTCTGTCTGGCCTAGTAGGTCAGAATCCATACTTTTACTTCCTCCACAGGATAAATAAATCCATTAGGAATAGTGATTATTCCTGACGGACTGAAGATTTCAATGTAGAGGATAAGAATAGGTTTTACATGGAAACCTTCACAGCACTTCCATTCCAGGCAGGGGTTTTTCTCTCTTCAGAGTCTTTCCTCTATGGCTCTGATTGCCTTTGGTTGGAGCTGTTCCAGATCATGATTCTCCCCACCCACGCTTTTCCCTTCTCCCTCTTCAAAGAACATTACTGGGAATACATCACTCCTATCTGAACGTATTGCAATTTACTTCTGTGTGGTCCCAGATACATCGCCCTCTGTAGAATCTAATTTCTTTCAGAGGAGGTAGGGGACTAGAAGATTATGATTTTCTTCCCTGTGAAATAACTGAAGCCTTGTTATTTGAGGACATAACTATGCAGATATTTTGGAAAAGCCAGTAATGTGAAAACCATTTGTACATTATTCTTTAAGCCTTGATTACCTCTGTTGAAGAAAGAAATGCCTTTTATTTATCATCAAGGGCTGAGCTGAATATTCTTTGGACTCTTCCCGGAGATAAATACACATCTGACAATTTCTGGTATGATTCTTTCTGCAGTGACAGTAAGTTGTTCAATGGACTGGGTGATGATCTCGGTTAGCCCGTGTGGGCACAACAGCGATCTGTACATATTTGCTGATGAGTTGCATCTGGGATCAGGTTGCCCTGTGACCCAGATACAGACCTATGCATATGATTTTATATATCCCGTACATGACTGTGGGATCAGAACAAAGGTGAGTACAGAGACTATTTATAAAAATAACTTATTAAAAATTGTTTTAAACATTTATTTATTTTTGAGAGACAGAGTACAAGAAGGGGAGGGGCAGAGAGAGAGGGAGACACAGAATCTGAAGCAGGTTCCAGGCTCCGAGCTATCAGTGCAGAGCCCTCCACGGGGCTCAAACCCATGAACCATGAGGTCATGACCTGAGCCGAAGTTGGATGCTTAACCAACTGAGCCACCCAGGTGCCCCTAAAAATAACTTCTAAGTAGTTTTTTAGACCTTTATACCTGGCTCTAAAATTATTGTCCTTTTTTTTTTGATTTGTTTGTTTTAAAGAACATATTTTGCTTTGAGTTATTGTGATTTATGGGCAGACGACAACGTGGTTTCTTCCTTATCATTCACTGAACATTGGGCCATCTGTGTGGATAGGACCCAAGAACACAGGTTTACAGACTGGTTAGGAAGCCGATTTTAAGTTGTCCTTCAGCTCCTCTCGTATTTTACCAAAGCTTAGCAGACAGTTTTAAGTTTCATTCGATGCTCCGAAGGGGAAAGTTCACAAATCCTAGGAAGGTTTATCCTATCCATTGGATCATTTGAACTGCCCGTGCTCTGAGGAAGTCGATTTTTCACTACTGTCAGTTATGTTTCTAGGTACAAATCTTAAACTAGAAGACAAATATGTATATGCCTGCCCTGTTACTAGAAGTACCTTCTGATTAAACTTTCTGCTCTTCTAGGTTGTTTCAGAGGATACCCTCCTTTTTCAAACAGAGATGTTCTTTAACCCTCGCAGCAAGCATTGTGAGTGTCAGAAAATCCCTTTGGAATGTTTTGCCTCTAGGTGAGTCCAAGAGACCTGATTCCTTTGGAAAACATCTTAACCTTTACATAATCAGGTGCTTCTGCAGAAGCATAGACTTTAGACTTGACTTGCCTGTTAGCATACATCCAAACAAACATGAAATTAACATTTGTAAAAATACAGAGTATTTTTATTTTTAAATGGAATATTCACTTCAGAATCAAAACCTATGCAATCTAGTGCAACTAGGGTATTTTTACAGTAACTGAACTACAAAGCAGAATCTTTAGATACCCAATCATCTTAATAAGTGGAAGAATCAAGCTTGACCCTATTTTTTCAGTGTTTTCTCTTCATAATACCCTGATTCATCTCATGGTCTAATTCCATGTTAATGAGTAAATGACTACAAAGAGAAAACCAATCCTTCACTTTAATACTGGCTCATGGAAATGCACGAAAGGAAAGATTTATCAGCCTAATCACTAAATACACTTTGCAATTTTGTGGAACTGAGACCCTGAATCCCAAAGGGACCCCGTGTAAATTTTGAGACCAAGTGGAGTGGTGACTACTGAAGACTTTCCCATGGCATTTTAATATTTACATTGAGTTTTATGAGTTATAAATCTTAGAAAAGATTTTATCCTTGTCTGATATATGGAAATAGTTGACATAAAAAAAAGGAGGTAGAGCTCAGAGCAAATGTGTAGTAGCTTTAAACATGATAAGAATCCTTTTTGGGGAGGGGAGAATTGGTATTTTTTATTGTGGTAAAATATACATAAGGTAAAATTTATCATTTTAAGCATTTTTTTTTATTTCTAGGAGAGAGAGAGAGACAGCGTGAGCAGGGGAGGGTCATAGAGGGAGGGAGTCACAGACTGAAGCAGGCTCCAGGCTCTGAGCTGGCAGCCAGCACAGAGCCCAACGCGGGGCTCGAACCCACGAACTGTGAGATCATGACCTAAGCGAAAGTCAGACGCTTAACCGACTAAGCCACCCAGGCGCCCCTCATTTTAAGCATTTTTAAGTGTACATTATGTACATTCATATTGTTAAATACTTTGATCTTCTTTTAAATTTATTTAAAAATTTTTTAATGTTTATTTATTTTGAGGGGGAGAGAGACAGAGCATGAGCAGGGGAGGGGCACAGAGAGAGAGACACAGAATCTGAAGCAGGCTCCAGGCTCTGAGCTGCCAGCACAGAGCTCAATGCAGGGCTAGAAATCGTGAACCAAGAGATCATGACCTGAGCTGATGCCAGAAGCCGACTGAGCCACCCAGGCAGCCCAATTCTTTTAACTTATTTTGTAAGACAAATCGAAGTCTAAGGAATTTAGTGATACTCTGGGAAGTAGCTGATGCCAACACTGGATTCTGTAGACAAACACAGGGCATGCATACACACACACACACACACACACACACACACACACACACACATTTTTATTCCTATATATTAGCCAATGCTTAGAGTAACATATAATGTCTGAAATAATGCCCTGGAGGTATTGCCTCTCTATAGGCTACCAGATTAATAATGATGACTATAGCATTTCTACTCCGATAGTAACTTTGACATTTGCAGCTTATCTTCCTTAGGAAAAAAAATGAAAACAAGGCCAACAGAAATATAGGATCAGGTTACTGGTGCATAAATTTTACTGCTGTACACACATACACATACACACACACACACACACACACACACACACACACACACACACACACAAACCCTATGCTACCACTACATGGGGTCAGATTAAGCTTTTGACAGCTTTTACTTACTGTTCTTAGGAATCCTCTTGTCTAAATCCATTCTACTGGGCACTTTGGTACTTTACTAAAGCGAACATTATACATCATCAGTTGTCCAGAAGGTACAGGCACTGTGCCACGCCCCAAAATCATTAAACGGAAAATGGCCACTGTGTTAACCAGTGGCAAAAAATAACTTTGGCCCCACATGCAGATTCAGAAAGACCTGGCACCAAGTATGCCAATATCTGCTTCTGTTTTGTTTTGTTTTGTTTTTTAGGAAATCAGTGTGGCTTACACCAGTTTCTACAGATAATGAAATACAATTGGACCCCAGTCCCTTTATTGCTGACTTTGAGACAACACCAGAAGAGCTCGGATTACTAAGTTCAAGTCAGACGGGTTCCCTCCTTAAGGAGAAATGGAGACTTGGCAGTGGCATCATGAATTTTGTTGGAAAAACTATGGGTTTTTTTGTATTAAAAAAAAAGTTAGTATAAATCTTTTCTTACATAACTTACCCCTAAAAATTCCTAATTCAGTAAAGGTCCTGATTCAGCAAAGGCATATTTTTCAGTTTTTTATTCATTAAGGGTATAGCTGATTAATTTGATATTAGCAGGTAATTTATACCAACCATTTGAATTTTATTTTTTAGTGGCAGCTGGGGGACTCAGTTGGTTAAGCATTTGACTCTTGTTTTCAGCTCAGGTCATGAGCTCACAGTCATGGCATCAAGCCTTGTATTGGGCTCCTCACTGGGTGTGGAGCCTGCTTCAGATTCTCTCTCTGGCCCACCCCAACCTGGGTGTGTGTGCTTCCTTACTTGCTTGCTCTACCTCTCACTCACTCTTTTAAAAAATATTATTTTCTATTCTATATGGTAGAATAAGATGTCTTCAATGACCATAACTTTATCCAATTGATATGAACCTTCAAGAAATATATTCTAAATATATATTTTTAGTAGGGGTGCCTGGGTGGCCCAGTTGGTTAAGTGTCTGACTCTTGGTTCCAGCTCAGGTCATGATCTCACAGCTAGTGAGTTCGAGCCTCACCTCAGGCTATGTGCTGACAGTGTGGAGCCTGCTTGGGATTCTCTCTCTCTGACTCTCCCCTGCCCTCTCTCAATAAACAAACAACCTTAAAATTTTTTAAAAAAGAAAATGAAAATTGTTCTATGAAATATATACTCTTAAAGAAAAAGTTTTGAAAGACCAATAGAGATTTTGGTAGAAAGATGGAAAGGAGATGGAAACATGAAGAGGGGGAAAGCAGTAAGGATCTAAAGACATTTGGCCTGAGGCACCCAGACATCTTTCACTTGAGTAGTTCAGTCACAGCCCATCCAGGGATGGACCCAGATAAGCTCTTGATCACAGCTTGCAGGGAGTTCCCCAAATAGCCCATTAAAAGGCCCCAAAACGGCGCCTGGGTGGCTTAGTCGGTTAAGCGTCCGACTTTCGCTTAGGTCATGATCTCGCGGTTCGTGGGTTCGAGCCCCGCGGCGGGCTCTGTGCTGACTGCCAGCTCAGAGCCTGGAGCCTGTTTCAATCTGTGACTCCCTCTCTCTCTGACCCTCCCCTGCTCATGCTGTCTCTCTCTCTCTCTCCTAGAAATAAAAAAAAAAAAAAATTAAAAAAAAAAGGCCCCAAAACTACCCAGTAAAAATCTGCAGGCTGATTCTGGGGAGGCAAGAGTCACTTAATGGCTTACTCAGAGAAAGATGTACCAAGAAGCCACTGGAAGATGCTCAGAGGGTCCACTTGGCCAGTAAGTTGGGGCAGATCCATCAAGGTGGGATCCCTGTGGATGTGGTTCGCCTGGGGCTTGCTGCCAACTCTTCTGCTCTTTCCCAAGAAGGTGTAGCCAGATTCTCGCACAGAGAGTTGTGACACCGAGGCTTTTTATACAGGAAGCAAATTTATTCATGCCAGCACTGCTCAGCTGGGTTTGTACCCAAAGAACTGAGCCCCAAACATCATATGGCATAGTTTTTAAATACGTTTTCTATTTCTTTGTCTCCCATCTATGGTAACACACATAAACATGCAGTCTGGTTAAGTTGTCTCAGTTTACATGGTCATGAGGGATATTGTCACATAGCCACATAGCCAGGTTACCTTGAAGTTTTTCTCCCAATAGCCAAATTATGGAAAGAGCCCAAATGTCCATCAGCTGATGAATTGGATAAAGAAGATGTGGTATATATGAATGAATGAAATCTTGCCATTTGCAACAACGTGGATGGAACTAGAGTGTATTATGCTAAGCAAAATAAGTCAGGCAGAGAAACAAATATCAGATGATTTCACTCCTATGTGGAATTTAAGAAACACAACAGATGAATATAGGGGAAGGGAAGGAAAAATGAGATAAAAACAGAGAGAGAGGCAAACCACAAGAACATCTTAAATACAGAGGACAAACTGGGGGTTGCTGAAGGTAGGTGGGTAGGGGGATGGGCTTGATGGGTGATGGGCGTTAAGAAGGGCACCTGTAATGAGCACTGGGTGTTCTGGGTAAGTGATGAATCACTGGGTTCTACTCCTGAAACCAATACTGCACTGTAAGTTAACTAACTTGAATTTAAATAAATATATATTTTAAAAAGTTTTCAAATAATTAAAAAAAAAGAACATTGTTTAATCAATGTCCAGGACAGCCTTAAAGATCTCCATGTTTCAGGCTGAAGGAGCAAAGTGGTCCCACTGAATTTGCACTGGCAGGTGCCTGGTGGGAACATAGCTGCTTCTCAAGTGTCAGGTATCCATGTGGAAGCTGGAGGAAGCAGCCTGGTCAGAAGGAGCCTAGATCTCTATCTTTCAGACCCCAAGGAATAATAAATATCTAATGTCCATGCCATTTGATGAGAGAGTGGACCCTAGGAGACACCAGTGAGGGTGGCACTGAGGAGAAGATCCAGGTTTAGGGGCCCTGTATAAGCCACAGTGAATCCCTGACCAGACAAGGGGGTCTGCAGAAAACCCTGTGAGCAAGAACACCTAGTCTTGCAACGGAAAGGATGGTCTCTCCTGAAGAATGCTGTGGGCAGAAGATGAAGCACTTTATGCAGAGACTTTATCCCAGGGAGAAAAGAATGAGCAGGAAAGTATACTGCCCAAAGCCAAGTCAGCAGCAGTCTCTGCACAGAAACCAGGCCCACTGGAAATCAGCCCTGTCTTCATGGGCAGTGGGGACACTGAGATGCAGAAGGACCAGCTGCTGGCCTTGTCCTGGGTCTTAGATATGGACCCCTTGCATGGGAAAAAAGTAGCAGAAGAAGGAGCTCCAGGCTGGGAAGGGTCCATGAGTGAGTGACTAGAGGCCTTTGGTCCAACCTATTACATCAGCAGACATGTGTTCAATCAATATTCAGGACTAATTTGAAAATGCATTGGCACCCACTTCTATTTCTAATCAAGATATAAATTTGGCAAGATGTACTGTTGGCAAAGGGGTCACATGAAAACACAACCATTTTGATTATAGAGCCTGTATTTCTTCTACTCTTCTAACATAGTAGCCCCAAATCAAAAGATCACATTGAATGAAATAGAATGAAAAGTAGTGATATTTAATAGGTCTCCCCATAAATAAAGAGTGAGCCTGCACTCTTTACAAGTCAGAGGATTCTGTATTGTGTATAAATATTAGAATTCCTTAGCATCTACTGCTTTTCTTCTTTGGAGAAGATTGAAAAGGTATTTTAGGGTCTAAAGCTGTTCTATGCTGTCAGATTACTCAGTTGACAACTCATAGGAAAGAAAGTCCAAAACTGAAAGAGATAGGAGAACCAAAAGAGTAGTGATTGTTCACTCACACCTGTGACAGGGTTCAATCAAGGGAGCAGAACCAATATGTGCAATAGGGGATTTGTCATCAATAACAATAAATTTCAGGAACCAGGGTAGAAATCTATAGAAGGTTATTGACTTTGCATCTGGTGGGGCGCCTGATGCTGCTGAAGGTCAACAGATTGGGAACATACTGGAACCTACATCTTCCTCTCATTGTCTCCAGCCTTATGGATAACCTGCAGAAGAAGCCAGCGTTGTCACCATGGAGTTGCACGATTACCTGGCCCGGGACCTAGAGAGGCTGGATAAGGAGATCTGGTGTGAGCAGGAGAATTTCCAGGCTCAGCGTGGTCCTGTATCAGGTGAGCAGATCAGTGATAGTAGATGGCATGCTGTGGCAGCACCTGGCACTCTAACCACTTTTTTTTTTAAACATTTTTTTTAAATATATATTTTTTTAATTTATTTCTAGGAGAGAGAGAGAGAGACAGCGTCAGCAGGGAAGGGTCAGAGAGAGAGGGAGACACAGACTCTGAAATAGGCTCCAGACTCTGAGCTGGCAGTCAGCACAGAGCGTGACGCGGGGCTCGAACCCACGAACCGCGAGATCATGACCTAAGCGAAAGTCGGACGCTTAACCGACTAAGCCACCCAGGCGCCCCACTCTATAACCACTTTTGAAGCACCTTGACCAATGCCCCACTTCTGCCTCCCAAATCTCATGCAAATTTATACTGTGGCTAACCTTCACCCAGAACTGTTCAGGGTAGGGAATTCTAGCAAATCTAGTTCCAGGTTAGCTAAGTTGACACAGGACAGCTATTAGGCTGGTAAAAATAGAGGGTTCGAGAGTGCCACGGATGGCAGGAAGAGGGAACATTGTCAACTGCATACACTGTATGTGTGTTCATCAGTGGTGCAAGCAGTGTGGACTATACAATCCAGAAGTCTTCAATGAAATCAATTATGTGCATATCCTATGGCCTACCATCAAAAATCATAGTTTTGATTGTATAGTTCAAAGAAATTTTCACACAGATTTAGGGAAGATGGGTATGAGAAAAATCTGTGAGTCATCATGGCAGTGAGAGTTGGGATACATTTGGGTGTTTATCTCTGGACTGGTTATCAGGTAGAAAGTACTAGATGAGCAATTTGTCACAATTTACTGAATAAATAAGTGGAATATTCATAATGGAGCTGAATATTCAAAAAGGAGGAAAATGAAATCTAGAACACAATGGAATTTATGTATATTAAAAACGCATGTATGTGAAACAGAAATATGCATTTCATAAGAACCACAAAATAATGTGCATTAAACATAGGAGAATGGTTGCCTTTGGTGGGGAGGAGAATCCAGCAAAAGACAATAGATGAGAGAGAAGGAGAAAAAGAGAACTAGTGAACTGTAATTCTTCATTGATTGTCCATCTCACACCATGAAGGATATACTTATCAGTATGAAGTCCTACAAAAATGGCTGCTAATGAGTGAGATCTACTTAACTCCAAGGTGAGACTCAGTTTTTGCCCCTAAAATAAAGTATGTGAGGGGCGCCTGGGTGGCTTAGTCGGTTAAGCGTCCGACTTTCGCTTAGGTCATGATCTCGCGGTTCGTGGGTTCGAGACCCGTGGCGGGCTCTGTGCTGACTGCCAGCTCAGAGCCTGGAGCCTGTTTCTAAGTCTGTGACTCCCTCTCTCTCTGACTCTCCCCTGCTCACGCTATCTCTCTCTCTCCTAGAAATAAATTAAAAAAAAAAAAAGAAAAAAGAAAGTGAAGGGAGGCATTATTTATTTATTTATTTATTTATTAAAATTCTTGTAAGTGTTTATTTTTGAGAGAGAGAGAGCATGACTGGGGGAGGAGAAGAAAAAGAGGGAGACATAGAATCTGAAGCAGGCTCCAGGTTCTGAGCTGTCAGTGCAGATTGGGGCCTTGAACTCACAAACCAGGAGATCATGACCTAAGCTGAAGTCTGATGCTTAACTGACTGAGCCACCCAGGTGCCCCTATTTATTTATTTTAAAGTTTATTTATTTGGAGAGGGAGAGGGAGAGCAAGTGGGGGAGGGACAGAGAGAGAAAGAGAGAGACAGAGAGAGAAAGAGAGAGAGAGACAGAGAGAGAGAGAGAGACAAAGATTGAGAGAGAGAGAGAGAGAGAGAGAGAATCCTAAGCAGGCTCCCCATTGTCAGCACAGAGCTGGACATGGGCTCAGACTCATAAACCATGAGATCATGACCTGAGCTGACCCGGGATGCTTATCCGACTGAGCCACCCAGGTGCCCCAGGTGACATTATTATTTAAAAATCACACTGTGGGTAACAGCCATGACCCTGACCTCACTGTACCCAGAGCCTGAAGTTTGCACATGGCTTGACCAGGTACTGGCTGAGGTTAGGAAAGCTGGTTAACATTTCTATGGTATAGTTTTCTCTTCTATGAGATTGGGTTACCGGTTGTATCTAGGTCTGGAGTTGTTGTGAGGGATGAGGTGAGTTAATGCGTGCAAAGCATTTAGAATGATGACTGGTTCATAGCAATCATTCAATGCAATTAAACTACAATTTGCCTAATATTTGTATCCATGACATTGGCAGATGAACCAGGCCTGTATAAGCCTGTGAGAATTGAATGCGACGATGCGTGTGACCACCCTCCCTGCTCCAGACACTGCTCTTACTATATGATTTTGTTCTTTTCTTACTAGGCAAGCAACTGTTCGTCGCCCCCACCCACCTGTCCCACCCATCTCCCTGTATTTCCTGCTTGCATTTCTTGTTCCAACAATGCGTGAAGCAATGTCACCGAGCCAGGAGACGGTTACTCCTGCTGCCAGTTTCCTAATCAACGGCAGGCCTTGGGGAAGTGTGGTGAAAGCAGGGTGGTCCCAGATGCACATGCAGTTGACATACTCTTCGGTCGGCCAGCACCACATTGTCACCGACTGCTCTATAGTGTTGCTTCTGGCAACGGTACGTTGAAGTCGGAGTCAGAAGAGCCTGCATTTTTCCAGAAAGAACACTGTAGGCATCATTACTGAGCGTCTCCTACTGGGCTCCAGAAGCAAGACGTCTTCCAAGGCTTGAAGTCTCCAAGGTAAACCCTATAGATCCGCTCTTCAGAGAAAGCCCTCTTTTCTATCGTCTGTTGGAGATGCTTTGCAGTAGAGTCGATGGGCCATGAAGAATGTCTGCAGAGTGTTCTGTTTGGTTGGTGTGTAGTGACTTGGAACTTTTAGCTACGAGCATGGCTTCCCCTTCGAGTCTCACTGTGACTCTGGGGCGCCTGGGTGGCTCAGTCAGTTAGGCGTCTGACTTTGGCTCAGGTCATGATCTCACGGTTTGTGGGTTCAGGCCCTGGGTTGGGCTCTGTGCCGAAAGCTCAGAGCCTGGAGCCTCTTTCAGATTCTGTGTCTCCCTCTCTCTCTGACCCTCCCCTGCTCACACTGTCTCTTTCTCTCTCACACGAATAAATAAAACATTTTTAAAAAGTTAAAAAAAAGTGTTAGACATAATTATATAGTTATTTCTTTGGAAAGACGCGGGCATGGACACTGCCTACACACACACACACACACACACACACACACACACACACACACACACACACACTTCTTAGATATGTACAATCCAAGTGGCTGCCTCCAAATTTGGCTGCCTGCTGTGGGGATGAGGGATGGTCTGAACACACTTGAAGTATAGGATTTAGTTAGTGAGTTTCTGCATGAGTTCAGAGGCATAGTAATGATATTCTAAACCTAGTTTGCCAGGTTTGGATCTCTACCTCCTAAAGTTGCTGGCTGTGTGGTTTTTGGCAAATTACTGAGGTCTTTTGATGTTCTACTTACTTGTCCGCAAATTGGAAAAGATCATAACAGTAGTACCTATTCATATGGATGTGTAAGAGATACGTTGGTTAAACGGGTAAAGCGTTTAGCACAATGTCTGACACACAGTAAAAGCCAGATAGGTGAACTTAACTGTGGTTCTCAGGAAATCTACACTTCTCTTATAAAAAAAAAAAAGCTAAATTGACCAAATTATTGAACATAGTTTATTTTGCCTGAAGCCTGAACTTTCTCCCTGATATGTATAGTTATTTTATTTTTATTTATTTATTTTTTTAATGTTTATTTATTTTTGAGAGAGAGAGAGAGAGACAGTACGAGTAGGGAGGGGCAGAGAGAGACCGAGACACAGGATCTGAAACAGGCTCCAGGCTCTGAGCTGTCAGCACAGAGCCTGACAGGGGGCTCGAACTCCTGGACCTTGAGATCATGACCTGAGCCAAAGTTGGATGCCTAATTGACTGAGCCACCCAGGGGCTCCCGTTTGGCCATTCGTATTATTATACGTCCTGACCAGGATAAGGCGTTCATTAAAATAGTTTGCTGTCCACTTTTTGATATTTCTTCCTTCTTGGATTCTGTGCTTAATAGTGAACATGGAAGGTAAGGGCTCCTCGTCCTTCTGCATTTATCAGTGTTTAAACAGAGCACGTACCAGATGCTAGCATGAAAATCAGTATTGGCAGGATACTTTGACGCGAGGTAAAAAATAGCAATTTCCAATGTGATGAAGTTAAACAGAAAATATGTTCTCACCTTCACCTTCTTGGTTCCTTAGTGATTAAATAAGCATGACAAATAACCCCTACAATAGAGAACTAGAAAGGTAAACATTATCCTGAAAGGAAGCAGGATGGATCTATTCTGATAAAAATGAGTGAAGTTATCACTCATATGAGGACTTTAAGATACAAAACAGATGAACATAAGGGAAGGGAAGCAAAAAGAATATAAAAACAGGGAGAGAGACAAAAACATAAGAGACTGTTAAATATGGAAGAACAAACAGAAGGTTACTGGAGGGGTTGTGGGAGGGGGGATGGGCTAAATGGGTAAGGGGCATTAAGGAATCTACTCTGGAAATCATTGTTGCACTATATGCTAACTAACTTGGATGTAAATTTAAAAAGTTAATTAAAAGATTGAGTGAAGCTATTAGAAAAATAGATCTGGTATACAATTTCCAACAAAAAGTAGAAATTAAACTACTCTAAACTCAAAGATGATAGTTTTGGCAGAATTCAGCAGTATATAATGGGTTTGTAGTTAATCTCTTTTATCTTTCAAAAAAGTTTTTTTAAGTTTATTTATTTATTTTGAGAGAGAGAGAGAGAGAGAGAGAGAGAGCAAGTGGGGTGGGGGCAGAGAGAATTCCACACAGGCTCTGCACTGTCAGTGCAGAGCCCGATGCAGGGCGTGAACTCATAAACTGTGAGATCATGACCCGACCCAAAATCAAGAATCAGACGTTGAACCAACTGAGCCACCCAGGCGCCCCTGCGGTTAATCTCTTACTGTCCACCTCATCAGTTTTAAAAGCAGAGAAGCATTTTGCAATCACTTTGTGTTGGAGGAAGCTGTTATTAACCTTGAAGATAAAACTGTCCGTTATTTTATTAGCAAAAATGGGTTTGATCGGGAAGAGCAGAGAATTGCAATTTGGGACAAGCAAGCTACAACAAAATCATAAGCGAGTGCAGACAAGAAAGAGAAGGAACCGCTCTTTTATGGAGAGAAAGAGGAGAATTAGGAGTTACTGTTACGCATAAAAAGTCCCTTGCAGCAAACTGGGTGTTGGAAGTAGAGTAGCTTTTCATCGGGTGAGTTGTGACAGCCTCTCGTTGGCTGGGCTGTTCCTCGCTGGGATAGTAAACTGGTATCGACTTGGAAAATGCCAAGGGCTTCTGTTCTTGTTGGGTTTACAGCTGAGGAGGAGTGGCAGGGCATGGGAGGCCCCTGTTGTGGTGTTCTGACTCCATTTGAAATAAGATTTCCCTTTATCACTTTTCCCACTAGGAAGTTATATTGCTCAATATTGAACATACTGTGTATATATATTTTTAGATTTTTTTAAAAAAAGTTTATTTATTCTGAGAGAGAGAGAGAGAGAATCCCAGGTAACTGAAAGTGCAGAGCCTGACGTGGCGCTTGAATTCATGAACCATGGAATCATGACCTGAGCTGAAACCAAGAGTCGGACATTTAACCAACTGAGCCACCCAGGCGCCCCACTGTGTATATTTTAGTGACACATATATTTTAAGGGTAATGGTTGAGGTGGTTGTTTGGTGAACCTTGTATACAATACTTTGAGTCTTTTTTTTTTTTTTTTTGACACAAGGCAGAGTTTGAGGTAAAGTTAACATTTACCAACTGTTTATTAGGTTAGAGACTTCATACCTTATCAGAGTTGCCTCTTGTCATGTTAACACGAAATTGAATTTATTTTCATTTTACATATGTGACCACTGAGGTTACTATAACTAGATCACACAACTAGTAAGTGGCCACATCTGGATTTTAGATCCATGGTACTTAAACTCTTTCCACTGAATGGTGCCTAGAAGGGTATCTTCCATACAGTACTATACAGCATAATGATCAAAAAATGTGAGTCCTTAAGGTAGAATATCTCTAGTAAAGCTGAACTCACTTATGAGCTGTGTTAAGTGTGAGTAAGTTGTCTAACCTCTCTATACATCAATTTTCTCACCTTTAAAATGGGAATAATATCACAACATAGATTGTGGGGAGAAATATATATGTTAACAAAGTCGCAGCAACCAGACGGCACCTGGCATGTAGTGGCAACTCAATAAATTATACCTTTTATTATTATAGGAAGGTGACTAAAGCCATTTTCCTCAACCTAAGAGATCACCTATCAGTGAAACCATCTGTATGGTGGTCCATTGATTGATTTGAAGAGAGAGAGGGGCTATGGAATATATACATATATATAAAAATAAGAAAGGAACCACATTTCACTGTTTCAAAGTTAGGTGAGGCACTCAGACTTACTAAAGTAAGCGAGGCACTCAGACTTACTACAGTGGTTTGCAGGTGTCTCCTACTCCAAGACAAAATGAAATTCAACAATGTCAATTGTTCCTCCATTTTATGGACAGTCATTTCGATGTTTGTACAGAATTAAACCCTTCTGTTGCACTCAAAAAATATTAACTAGTGGGAAAAGGGAAAACATCAAACCTTTGGATTTCTTTTCTGTGGCAGCCATCAATAACCCCAGATGGCCTCCCCAGGAGATGATAATGCAGAACTGGGGACAGCCTCAGCAGGTGGTACCTCAGTGAGCCAGGTGGAACCGGAGGTGGTGAATAACTCTGTCTACCAGCCCCTTGATGGATCACAAAATCACCAGAGGGAGAAGCTACAAGTCCTTGGGGTAGGCCATCTTTAGTTTAAAAATTGGTTTAAGATGGGAGAAAATAAATGTCATGTAGAAAACCTTGTCTGTTCTTGTCAGGAGAGATTTATGAATTATTTATCACTAAGTCAATAATGCTGCTTCTTTAAGAAAAGACTGGGTCCCATTTTAGACCTGGGGAGTAGGGTACATTCTCTCAACATTGGAGAATGGACTCCAGTCTGACCACCACATCAGGAGGCTGAGTTCATATGAACTCATTCCACATTTTAGATCTAAAAATTGGGTGGAGGAAAGGCTGGATGAACTGCTGCTTAATGTCTGAGTGCCTTCACCATACTATGGCCCCAAGGTGTGCTCAGAAGATATTTGACTCCATCTACGTTACCAGCCACATTGCCTCTACTCTTCTACCCCTTCTGGAAGGAGTTTGTGAGAATGGACAGGAGGAGGGGAAAGGTGGAGATGAAGGGCTGCCATTGGGATTAGTGGGAATGGTATGGGACAAAAACCTCCCAGGATAAGCCCTTGCCCCATTACGTTAAATTTGATGTTGTAATTGTTTCCAGCACTGACATCTCCTCTCTGAAGAAAATTAAAATAGTCTCTTTTCTGTGGACACTAGTATATGACCATTGTGCTTTTTCTCTTTTCCTTCTTATAGGCCATCCAGATCCTGAATGGAGCAACGATTCTGGCTCTGGGTGTTTTTCTAGGTTCCTTACAAAGCATATTTCATTCCTTCCGTCATTTTTTCTTCACCTTCTACACAGGCTACCCACTATGGGGTGCTTTATTTGTGCGTATTCATATTCCCCTGACCATAAACCTTTTCTTAGATACCACCACTTGAAATGCGTTTGATGGTTAAAGTGTTGATTTTAGGTTATTTGGAGATTACATGCTGTGGATTTGATTTGTAATTCTTTACACAAGTTTTAAAAACAAAGTGCTTTTCTGAGTAAGAAAAATCACATTTGCAGAGCACAAATTAAGTCTCAAACATTAACTTGAGGTATTCATGCATTAAATCCAGGAATTACATTTATGGATGCTAACAAAATTAAATGAAAAATGAGTATTGGGGGAAATGTCTTGTGCAGTCAAGAGAGTCCTAGTTTGGGAGATAAGAGATTTGCCTGCTGATTACAGTCTAGAAATCAGGATACTGATTTTCCCTGTTTGAGTCAAAATGTAATCCACAAAATAGGCTTTTGGTTCTAGGTGGTTTTCAAATTTATTTGAATAAATTAATTTGTTACTTGATTATCACCTACCTGATGTTTTCTTTCTTAACAGTGATTAGTGGGAACTATTTGTTATTCAGCCATTATTATTATTATTATTATTATTTTGTCTATTCTGGTGTTAGGCCTTTGAGAATTTCTAAGTGTTTGGTCTCAGACTACCATCCAAGATGGGAAGGTTTAGTTGAAAATAGTAAATGGAACATGTAATTGGAAAATTAAGAAGAGATAAATTTATAGCAAATCTAGGGCTCTAATTTATTCATGCTTTTAGTTTTTCAGAATCATT
Organism: Proteles cristata cristata; assembly: GCA_017311185.1. Lineage (NCBI taxonomy): Eukaryota > Metazoa > Chordata > Mammalia > Carnivora > Hyaenidae > Proteles > Proteles cristata. The sequence goes on along the minus strand of JAESUZ010000174.1, from coordinate 3,418,468 downwards.
GACCTTCAGATCTCCTTTAAAACAAAATTGCCCATAGTTTGGCAACAATCTCATATTCTGACAAAAGATTACATTCAGTTTCTGAATACAGTCTGAAACATGTAGTTTGGATTTAACATTTCTGAAAGTTTTAGAGTGTTCATGCTGCCATTTTGATGAAGGAGTTGGAATCTGAATTTTTCTAGAATACCTGAAGTATGCATTTTCTCTGCATAATGAATCCTGACTATCTGAATGGAAAACTTCCATATTGTAGAAAAGAGAATGATGAAGTGTTTCAGCTATTTAATCAGGAAAGAGTTTTCTTTTCTCAGAAAGTTGGGGTGAGTTTGTTTTTAAAAAAGCGGTCAGGAAGCCAGAGCTCCTTCTTTTAAAGCATCCTCAGCACTAAGATTCAAATCTGACCATTGGATTCCCATCACTGGAAGCTTTTCTCTGGTTCTGTATCACTGATGGAACAAAATCTAAGATCCACTACATAGTGCAAAGCCCTTCATATCTGGCCTTACCTGCAATACCCTTGTCTCCCTCCCCTTCTATCAGTATACACGCCCTGTCATTTATTGACTGTGTGGTTCCTTCTGTTAACCAATCTTCCTCTTACTTGTACTTATTGACCTTTGAGAAAAATATCTAAGTTCTTTCCCTTCAGTTTCTTCAGTAGGATAATAGAAATAATATGAGGATCTTCTTTTTGGGTCATTGTGAAATTAAATGGGAAAAATATATCAAAACCTTAGCTATTGTTAATAATACAAGTGCTTTATGTGTACCGGGCCAATTTCGAAGACCTTATCATGTATTATTTCATTCTATCCCCATACAGGTATAAGGTCAGTAATATTAACATGGGAATATGCACATCTCCATTTTACAGAAAAAGAAACAAGGCAAAAACTGAGCCTAGGCTACAGAATGAACGCAAGCTAAACATGGGGTCAGGACACAGCATATGCTCTTGACCATAAAGTTTGAGTGCCTTTGGAATTTCTTGTGAGAACCACTTTGTTATCTGAAGTGGAATCCAAAGGCTGTTCCTTTTTGTTCAGGCAGAATTCAAGAATTATTTTCTTGTAGGAAATGTTTGTAGGAAGTGTTTGCTCTCCATGATTTTGGCAACTTTGCCCTGAAACCATTGGAGTAGCTTGGTAAATCATTGTAAGATTTGTGAGGTATAAAACAGAATGAAATTTTGAGAAAACTGTGAACTTGTAGAGAATTCAATTTATCAAATTAGAGTCATGAACATAAGAGTTTACCAAAATAATGGTTTAAAAATTAGTGGATATATCAATATAGACAGACTTCCTGAAGTTCCTTTTAGAACATCTTATCCAATACATCAAACCCACATCTGAAGCTTGGGTAAGAATATGTAAATGATGTTATATATGCATGTGTATATAAATAAATATTATTTACATTTACTATAAGTATAAGCATAAAGAGAATTATATTATATTAAATGTATGTTTTTATCTTATGTTTTTAAAGTATGCATGCTCATATAATATCTAAAAAATCGGCATAAAACAAAATGAAAATATTATATATTTGCTCAAAATTTTAACTAATTTAAAATTTTATTCATACAAAATCATGAACAACATCAAGTATAATTCTCTATGATAGAATGTCATTTTTAAAAAGAAGTTCTATGCAACCATTGCTAGATATCTACTAACTGACAAAATAAAAATGGAGGACAAAATAAAAATGATTGAGACTTAATATTCTCTTATCTGCTTCGTTTCCTGTGTTCAAACAGTTTATTGTTCCTGGATCCTTATCTGTTGCAGCTGGGAAAAAACCCACAAGAATGTTGGTACGTGGCAGTTTTTCCTATTTTCCTATGATCGTAGGACTAGAAATAAGTTACCCAATCATAACAAGAGAGTAGAGGTTGGGAATTCAACTGAGACACCGAGTCTTATGGAATGCACAAGAAAATTCTCTTAAGACATTCACATGGTAAATTATCAGAAAATCATAGAGATTGTGAATGATTGCTGGGGCGATTACTTTGAGTATTTGATGAATCTGAAGCTCAGAAAAAGACATCTTGATTTTTATGTGTTGTGAAACTTGACTAGTTCTAGTTACTTTGAGTGTACACTTTCTTACCACTAATCGCACACCTGAAAGCCAAAAGCTCTATTCCTTTAGTGATTCATTATATGCTTCATAAGTCCCTGTTATGCGTTCTCACTAAATCATCTATCTGCCAGCTACATGCCCTTCCTAGCTCTTTCACTCTGCCTTTCTCCATAGATGGCCACCTCAAACACCAATCCCTTTTCTCTTACCTTTATTCTCTGTTGATGACCTTGCTTCCTAGTCTGAGAAACCCAAGCCCTTAGAGAAGAACATTCAGACTCCCACTCTAATATCCACTTCATGGATCAGATCCGTACCAGGTCGTTTTTCATTCTAATTTCTTACCACAGGTGACTCTCTGTGATTTTCTTCAAAGCCAGTATCCCTACTTGAATACTAGATTCCATTCCTTTTTTCCCTACCCTAGTGCATCATTCCAAATGTCTTTTTGCTAGATCTTTTCAACCAGCCTATCAGCATCCAGTTATTGCTGTAAGCATCAAAAAACAAAACAAAACAAAACAAAACAACTTTGACCTTATTTTCTCCTGATAACTATGGGCACAATTTGCTTTTCCTCCTGTAGCTTTTCCTCCTCAAAGGAATTATCTGTACTCTGTCTCCAATTCCATCTACCCAGTAAGGGCTTTATTTTCCAGTAAGGCTTTATTTTCTTCCCTATCACATCTCCATAACTGCTCTCCTTAAGATCACTGCTGTATTCTCTGTTGGCAATGCAGAGATCAATTCTCAGTCCTCACCTAACTTGACTCATGGGCAACATTTAGCACACAGCGGATCACTCCCTCCTCCTTCCAATAATTTCTTCACTTGGCCTCTAGATCACTGTGATTAACTGGTTTTCCTCCTGTCTTTACAGTGCCTCCTTCTCAATCTACTTTCCTTTGCTTCTCTGACCTTTGAAAATTGAGGTGCCCCAGAACTTAGTTCCTTGTCACCTGCCCTACTCACTCTTTTGGTGACCTCATCCATGCTCATGTCTTCAAGTGACATTGTATACCCAAAGCCCTGAGATAAATACTTCCAGCCTAGATCTCCCTCTGGGCAGCAGGCTGACAGATCTCACTGCTTCCACTTACGAGTTCTAAAATCTCCAAAACTCTATCCTAGTCTTCCTCAAACCTTCTCCCTCCATTTCCTCTCCATCTCAGCTGTTGAGAACACCCTCCTTCCAGATTCCCAGGCCAAAACCCTGAGAATTATCCTTGATTTCTCTTTCTTGGACAATCCAGTGTATTAACACATCCTGTTGGCCCTACATTCAAGCTAAATCTGAGATTGACAATTTCTCATCCAGGCTGCCACCATCTTTCTTAATGGGGCTCCTTCTTCAACTGCTGGCCCTCTCTAAACTAGTCCTGTTTACACATCAGTGTTCCCATTCATCTAACTGTGTTGCCCCTTTGCTCAAAATCCTCCAATGGCTCTGTATTTTCCTGAGGGTAAGAACCAAAGTTCTTTTTAAGCCCCGCAAGGCCCTGTGTGAGCCAGCTCTCTGTTCACTCTCTTTCTTCAGTGCCTAGTATTGTTTACTTTGGCTGCACTCTTCCAGCCAACCACCTTGCCCTCTAGCTTCCTCAAAACAGGCCTGCAGCACTCTGGCCTCATGGCTTTGAGCTATTTCCAGAACCGCAAGGACTCTCCACTCCTCCTTCTGTGTATCTCCCTCAGCTCCTGCCTGCCTCGTCCCAGGTGGCATTTCTTTTTAATATCGCCACTTCCACTCTCTAGATTTCCATGACATCCTCGCTCCACCCCATTAGCCTGTAATACTTAGTCACTTTTTAAAATACTATGTAATTTACCTATTCATATCTTTGTTTTCTTGGTCTTTGCTGCTAGAATGTAAGCCCTATGAGGATGGGGATCTTTGTTCGTTGATGTGTGCCCAGTATCTAGGATGTTGCTGGGTGTGTAAACAACCTTAAATCAAGATTTATTTAAATGAATTGCTACTGAAGGAAGGAAGCATGTGCTTCCTGTATTAATAGAAAATTCCTGTTCTTTTTTAGGTGCAAAACAACTTTGGAATGAGTTTTGCCAGCGCGACAATTGCTATAGTTGGGCTTGTTTTTCTTGCAATCCAGTTAGCAGTTAATAAGCATTCTCTCAAGGAATGTCAGTCTTCACAGTCACTGGACTTATGCATTTGCTTGGGCATCTTATCAAACGTATGTTTTCAAAAATTATGTTTAAGTATAAAATATTTCAAATGATCTGAAATGTGCAGAAGAATAATACATCAGGTATCATGCTACCTTGATTTGAATCCTGGTTTGCCATTCATTAGCTCTAAAATGAAGGCAAATTAGATAGTGTTTCAATTTACTCATCTTGCTTTAAAAATTTTTTTAATGTTTATTTATCTTTGAGAGAGAGAGACGCATACAGAGTGTGAGTACAGGAGGGGCCCCTGAGAGGGAAAGAGAGGGAAATACAGAATCCAAAGCAGGCTCCAGGCCCTGAGCTTGTCAGCACAGAGTCTGATGTGAGGCTTGAACTCACAAACCATGAGATCATGACCGGAGCCAAAGTCAGAGGCTTAACCAGCTGGGCCACACTGGCACTCTGAATTTTGGGGTATATTATTTGTAAAGGGAAGTTCCTTAAGGACCTTTTCAGATGATTTTGTTGTTTGTTAGATATTCTCCCTCTTCTGAGGTCAATTTAGAATTAAGATTTTCCTTTAAATTTGTCTTTTTTCTCTGTGATGACCTATTTTATGACCTTTTTTTACTGCCTGACTCCCAGCCCTCCTGTTTGCTGGCATAGAAGTTTGTGCCTCATTTTTTTTCTAAAATGTATTGTTAATTATCTAAGTTTATATTTCTATGGGACTTTTCTCCCTCTCTGAAATTTGTAGTATTTTCCTTCTGGAGCAATTTTGTATTTGCTTCTTCAAGGTGCCTCAGTGATAATAGCAGGATTGCTAGTCTAATAATTTTGTGTTTAATATTTCAGTTTGGTTTTTAGTTTCTAGGAATGGCGTAAAGGCATAAACCTTCTAATAAAGTATCATTAATGAAATGGTGGTCCATTTTCCTGAACTACCTACTCCTCTCCCTAGTTGGCTATGATTCATATCCCTAGATGTTAGGAAGAAAGCAGAATTTTGCCTCTATATCTTCTTCACCCACGACTACTTCACATAGGTTGATAAAAAATGCAGTGTGTCCCTCTCTCCAGGGAAATTCTTTTCCATCGATCGATCGATCGATTGATCTACTTATTTTTAAAGTTTATTTACTTATTTTGGGAGAGAGAGAGAGAAGGCACACAGGGGAGAGGCAGAGAGAGAGGGAGAGAGAGAATCCCAACCAGGTCAGTGCTGTCAACAGGGAGCCCAACATGCAGCTCGATTCCACGAACCGTGAGATTACGCCCTGAGCCAAAATCAAGAGTCAGACGCTTATCCAATGAGCCACCCAGGCACCCGTTTCCATGTTTTTAGGTTAACCTAGTCTCTTAAAGAGGGTTCTTAGAGAGGGTTCGTGTGTGCCTATGTCTTAAACCTAATCTATGACTCACTTTGTTCTGTTTTAAGGGAGGGAGATGTTGTATTTGAGTTCTTGATGACATTTTTTTCCCTCTGAACGTTTGTACTATGTTTCATATGAGGCATCATATCCCCTAGGGCCTGATGTCTCTAATGCTTATCCTTACCTTGCTGGGATTATTCATAAGCCTCTCCGTCATAGCCTTGTGGTGCTCAGAAAACTCACGTAATCGGAGAGAGGTGGGTTTGTTTCCATGATGAATAATTCACATGGTTTGTAGGGCTTAAGGTTCACTCTGACTTCCAGAATTAACAAGATATGCTTTTATGTAGTAATGATTTGTGGGGTTCCTGGAGTTAGAGATGATATGAAAGTGAGGGATGGAATGAAGGGTGGAAAAGGTTTCTGATGCAAAAATATAAGAGGAAACAATGTATTTAACATAATGTTCAATACATTTATGACATCATAGTAAGATTTTATAGTCATATAAGTAGTATAATAATAAATGACAATATCAATAATAATAGTTACTACAATATAATAAGTATAAGTATATTAATATATTTTTATACGTATATAATTAAGTTCAATTCTTTCCTTGTAACCTGTCAGTTTCTAGCTATATAACCAGGAAAAATCATGAATTTTACATAACTTAACAGTAAGATGAAAAAATTTTCATTGCCTTCTGAGATTTATTGTGAGGACTATGTATATAAAACTTCAGCATAGTAGTAATCAGCAAACACATATTATTGGCAATGATCATGATAATTACGGAAGGGATGGAAGGAGAGGGAGATGATGACCCTATTCTTGGAGACTGATATTTTATTTTCCAGGCGATTTCTTCACCTTCTAATTCTGTGTAAGCAGAAATGCCTCCTGATGAAACTAAATCTGGGAGCAAGGAGATTCAACCTCAGCTCTCCAGTGAGTTGAGCTTCACCAAGAATCAGGAAGACAGGAGCCTATTTATGCTCTTTAATGGCACCGATCATGAGAAACTTGAATATCTGACTCAATTTTTTTCTGTTCTAATTATAAACCCCATTAGTAAGTCTGGACATGGAAGGAAAAACACCCTTCTTTAGACCTTCTTGTTTTTGTAACTTCCGTGGTCACTACTCCTAAGTTGTTCCCAGAATCGGTGTTCTTTGTTCTTACCCACCTACTCCATTGCCTTACAAGGTTTAAAGGAGGAAGGTAGAATAATTCCTGTTTAATGAATTCTCTCTAAATCCAACTCCCAACCACCCATTGAGAAGGGAAATGAGTCAGATATTTTTTTCATTGCAGAAAAATGCTTCTTGCCTTTAGCTGATGTCAGCATTGTAAAAGCTCAAATAAAAAAATCATCATTGTCATCGTTACGATAATTTTTTCTTACATTTGAGGGGGGAGGGTCAGGTCTCAGAGGTTTAATTTTGGTCAGCTTCTGAGATTCCCACAAGTCCTGCTACATAAATGATGGTATAGACTGGGAACTTTGAGAGCAATATCAACATTTGTTCTTCAAAGGGTGGTGAGAAACTGTAAAATGGAGAAGGGAGAAGGGCTTTAGATTCTTACAGATCTGGGTTTAAATTTTGATACTGTCACTTACTACCTGTGTGAATTTGAGCAAGTTACTTCATCCCCTGACCTGTTTTTTCTCATCCATAAAATAGGTGTAATAATATCAACTATCTCATCGATTGCAATAAGGGTTCAGCCCGTATAAGTGGTGAAGCAGAACTGCAAGTACTAAATAACACTGGTTCCCTTGTTGCTGCTGCTGCTAAGGCTGAGGTGGAGCGGTGGTCAGATGTGCAGGGAAGATGGCAGAAATCCTCACTTCCGTTATGGTTCCTCCTATCTGCCCCCACCCCCTGCCATGCCATCAATGGCTATCTTTTCAAGGTGGCATTTGATATTAAGGTTCCTTCTGATATATCTGGTCCCTGATTTATCTTCTGCTGAAGTGCTTATGTTTCAGATTTAGAAATTAATTCCCCCCTCTTGACACTAAACTGAGTCATTCCTAATGTCCATAAGTTCATACCCATAGGCAACTCTTAGCTCCTTGTTTACCATATGGGTAAAAATTCTGTCACACTCATCTTTACTAATTGTTGCCTCTTTTCTTCAGAACACACACACACACACACACACACACACACACACACACACACTCATTATATATATAATATTGACCCCTGGACCATATATATATTTTTATCTGTTATCTATATATATTATATACTATATATATATAGCATATAGTCCCCATATAGTATATATATTTTTATCTGTTTTTTAATCCATTCAGCAATATTTAGAGAGTCTCTACTATGTGCTTGTGCTGTATGAAAAGTTTGACATAAAATAGAAAATGATGCATAGTCTCTGCTCTCAAGTTGCTCATAGTTGGAGATATATACCCATAGAAATGTATAATTACAATATGCAGTAATAAGGGCTATGATAGGAAAAATATAGGAATCTTGGGAAGAAATACGAAGTTCTAACCTGGGTTAGAGGGGATATCATTTTTTTTTTAATGTTTTATTTATTTCTAGGAGAGAGAGAGAGAGAGAGAGAGGGAGACACAGACTCTGAAATAGGCCTCCAGGCTCTGAGCTGGCAGTCAGCACAGAGCTCGACGCGGGGGCTCCGAACCCACGAACCGCGAGATCATGACCCAAGCGAAAGTTGGACGCTCAACCGACTAAGCCACCCAGGCGCCCCAGGGGATATCATTTTTTTAAGAAGACTTTTCTTCTAAACTGAGGTCTGAAAGGTTACTAGAATTTGCACAATGAAGGGGGATTCATGCAAAAATCTTTAAGCTGGAGAGAATTGGGGATATTCAGGGAACTAACAGAGAGTTTAGTGTATCTAACTTTGAACCGCGAGATCATGACCCAAGCGAAAGTTGGACGCTCAACCGACTAAGCCACCCAGGCGCCCCAGGGGATATCATTTTTTTAAGAAGACTTTTCTTCTAAACTGAGGTCTGAAAGGTTACTAGAATTTGCACAATGAAGGGGGATTCATGCAAAAATCTTTAAGCTGGAGAGAATTGGGGATATTCAGGGAACTAACAGAGAGTTTAGTGTATCTAACTTTGATGTGTGAAGGACAGATGGAAAAATAAAGCTTTGGAGAGAGAAAAAGTACACGTATCACAGAGACCCTAAGACCAACTCAGTGAGTCTTCAGAAGCAATAGAAAATTTCTGCAGTGACGTTGAGCTGACTTGTATTGACTTGTGAGAACTGATTTTAAATTTGCAGGGACCACAAGTTAACCTGTTTTTGGTAGCTGGAAATTGGTTATGGTGGTAATATTTGCACCTCAGAGATTGGTAGAAGCCACAAGTCACATTCCCACCCCCACCCTCCAACTTTGGAAAACCAGCTTTTGAATATCTACCAGCACATCACTGGATAGATATGGACAAACCATGCGCTAATTTGACATTCAGAAATCTCCTTTGGAAGAAATTAGTGGAGTAGAGGTTGGTTAGGAATTTGATACAGTACACAAAGCAAATAACTTCAGTAGAAGGAAGGGTATTTGTAGTAACATTTATATCAACATTTTCATCATTTAATTCTATTTTTCTCATCTAACATGTTATAAACAAATAAATCATTTCTTTGTATTTTTCTAAAGATAACAGCTAACAAATTTTGATCAAAACACATTGACGTCCTGTAGTGGATATTGTGATTGCCCATCCAGCACCCCTTCGCTATCCGCAAATTGATGGCATCCTTGAGATCTGGGGGAGAGGGCGCTAACCTCACCCTGGGCTCCACCATGATAGATCCAGATTCATCAGAGCACTTCCATTCGTGACTGTGAAACTATCTTCATTAAGTTGGAGGCTTTCTTGACAAATGTAAAATATGAGGAACAGATCTGAGAATTAAGAGACACCTGGAACTAGAGGTATTAACGGCCATGGCAAAGACTGACCTCAGTATTAAGCTGAAGACAATGGAGGAGAATTTCAGAAAATAGAAATTGAACTCTAACCTAACCACTGGTGAAATTTAAGCTATTTTTGGAATTGGAAGTCTCATAAACACATACATTTTGTTTGTATTATTAAACGACATTTGTTGCAAATAGCTTCTCCTATTCTGATTTTGTTTTGTTTTATTTTGCTGTTTTTCTTAGCTTTTGTTACACTTCCACCCCACGTTGTTGTTGTAATTTTATTTACTCACGTTCGATAATGATTTATGCATTTTGTGTTTTGTGCAAGAAACCCTTCCTTACCTCAAGTCCATGGAGACATTATTATACCTTTTCATATTGGTACTTAAAACATTTTTAAAAATTTTTTAATGTTTATTTATTTTTGAGATATAGAGAGATAGAGCACGAGCTGGGGAGGCGCAGAGAGAGAGAGGGAGACAAAGAATCTGAAACAGGCTCCAGGCTCTGAACTGTCAGCACAGAGCCCGATGTGGGGATCGAATCCATGGACAGTGAGATCATGACCTGAGCTGAAGTCAGATACTTAACCGACTGAGCCACCCAGGTGTGTCCCCCCCAATTTTTTTGTAATGTTTATTCATTTTTGAGAGACTGAGAGACAGAGTGCAAGCAGGGGAGGGGCAGAGAGAGAGGGAGACACAGAATTTGAAGCAGACTCCAAGCTCTGAACTGTCAGCACAGAGCCCAACATGGGGCTTGAACCAATAAACTATGAGATCATGACCTGCGATGGATGCTTAACTGACGGAACCACCCAGTTGGCCACTTTTCATATTGGCATTTTAAGGATTTTCTTTTTATTTTATGAGCTTTAATACATCTGTATTTACTTTTTCTATAGAGAATGATATCATCATCATCATCTTCCTTTTAGAAAGCTAATAATCATTCTAGAACTTTTCACTGAACATCTCAGTATGGACTAGATTGAAACATACATATATGCAGGCATCTATCCGGGGCTTTCTATTTTAGGAACTTTTTGTTGAACATTGTTTTAGTTGCACAGTATAATTATTGTTGGGTAGTACAGACATTTCACAGTATACTTCTTTCAATCTTTCAAGGAATATATTTCTATTCATTTTGTCTTCCTCAATTTCTTTCATTAACATCTTATAGTTTTCAGTTATTCTCCTTAATTATATGATTTTTCCTTTCAAGATCTTGCTCATTTTTCAATATATTTGTATCTACGAGTGAGGGCAGTTTTCTTTCTATTCTAAAGATCAATGTATATTCTTAGTCTCTCTTTCCCTCTCTCTCTGCCCCTCCCCCACTGGCTCACTCTCAAAATAAATAAATTTTAAAAAACCTTCAGAGATAAAATTATAAGCTGTAGAATCATTTTGTCCCTATTTTCATTGAACAATAATTCATGAAGCCAAATGTTTAAAATAAAGCCACAACCCAATACAGGGTTAGACAAATTGTCACAATTTAATCCTGATTAGAGATTAACTGGAATCCTCTATAAAAGTGTTTGCCTCCAGATGAATTATCTCACCACATCTGATGTAGATATTGCTTAGCTGAGACTTGGGATTTAATGATGTGGTTTTAAGTGTTGGGGTTTGGAGTTGACAACCAAGAAAGAATTCTTGAAACATTTTCTGTGCAAAAAGGTGTTTGTATTAAAGTGTGGCGACAAGACCATGGGCAGAAAGAGCTGCACTGGGGTTGTGACCAGTGACTGATTATATACATTCAAGTGGGGAGAGGGTTAGGGACAGCCTAAGTCTCTAAGGAATTTTGGAAACAAGGTTTACAGGATCTTGAGAGGGCTAGCTATTGTTTTAAGGAATTCTTTTTTTTTTTTTCCTAGGAGAGAGAGAGAGACAGCGCGAGCAGGGGAGGGTCAGAGAGAGAGGGAGTCACAGACTGAAACAGGCTCCAGGCTCTGAGCTGGCCATCGGCACAGAGCCCGACGCGGGTCTCGAACCCACGAACCGCGAGATCATGACCCAAGCGAAAGTCGGACGCTTAACCGACTAAGCCACCCAGGCACCCCAAGAGGGCTACCTATTGTTAGGAAAAGATAATTTATTGCTGTTTAGTAAAAACTCAGTCATGAGACTCTTCAGATGTATATCAAGGGGTCATAAGCCTGGATTATGGTTGCCAAGATATATCTTGGGAGGTAGTAGAGACAAAAGAAGTTTCCAAAAGAATTTTTATGTGTTAAAATAGACTTGCAGGATCCTGGGGGGTCAGCATAATGTTGAGCTGAGATTCTCTTTTGCCCTTAGCAAATTGTCATCATCAAGACAGCTGAGCTCCCAGATGAAGGTCACTGCCTCTCTCAAGGACTGGTCAATGGGCTGTAAGTTGTGAGGTTAATTTTTTCCTTCTGCCTTTGTTGTCCTCATCATTAAGATTTTTGAGTTGATGCTGGAATGAATTAAACCATTGGGCTGGAATGAGTGTATTCTACACATGAGAAGCACATGAAAATAGAGACAAATTCAGGCAGAGAAGGACAAATACCATATGTTTGCACATATAGGAGGATTAGGAGGAACTTAACGGAGGACCATGGGGGAGAAGAAGGGGGGAATAGTGAGGGAGAGGAAGGGAGGTAAACCATGAGAGACTCTTGAATGCTGAGAACAAACTGAGGACTGATGAGTGTGGGGGGAAACGGGGTGATGGGCATGGAGGAGGGCACTTGTGGGGATGAGCACTGGGTGTTGTATGGAAATCAACTTGACAATAAACTACTTGTAAAAAAAAAAATAAGAAAATAGAGACAATTCTTGATGTCTGCGATCTCCCTAATAAGAGGCCCACAAGATGAAAGAAACAGATTTTTTTAAATGAGGGAGTTATCAAAAAAGAATACATAGGTAAATTTTTTTTTAGAACAAAGTCCACAAGTGGGTCTCTGTTAAAAAATGGCTCCTGACTATCCAGTAAAATTATTGCATAAGATTTACATGAAATCCAAACAAATTGTATTTTCACCTCGGATTAAGAGATATTATACAAATTTCCAGAGAGAAAATACATGGCACGTACAGATATTTGTAATTATAAATAACATTGGAATTGCCAAAATGAACTATAGATACTAGAAGAAAATAGAGTGAATGATTCTGAGTAAACCAGCCCAAACTCTATACCTTTCTAGAATTCAATCAGGTACAAGGGTGTAAAAAAGGAAATGTTCAGGCTAGCAAAATCTCAAAAACTCCATCTCTCAGATTCCCTTTCTCAGCATGTAATTGGAGAGTGTGTTCCGCTCTGACCGTAAGTAAATTGAAAATGGAGTCGGGAGTCCAGCAGGGGGTGCTCTTGCACACATGTCATTCCCCCCAGCCTGCTTAACCAGCCGGAGGAAGGAACATAAGAATTATTTTAACAAGAGAGGATATTTCACCTAAAAATTTTATCTTCTGGGGCGCCTGGGTGGCTCAGTCGGTTAAGCATCCGACTTCGGCTCAGGTCATGATCTCATGGCTTGTGAGTTCGATCCCTGCGTCGGGCTCTGTGCTGACAGCTCAGAGCCTGGAGCCTGCTTCGGATTCTGTGTCTCCCTCTCTCTCTGCCCCTCTGCTGCTCACAGTCTGTCTTACTCTCAAAAATAAATAAACAAAAAAATTTATCTTCTGCTCTTAAGGAAAAGAATGAAGAACTCACCCTGCCGCTGCGAGAACACACTCACCACCACCTGCAGCCAGTGAAAAGCCACCATACCCTCAAATCTTTGTTCTTCGCCAATGAACTCTTGTTCAAAATAACCCTCCCTAGTTTCCTTCTGAAACCTATTAAAACCTGGGCTTCTCTTGTCTTTTTGGACTCACTTGCAGTTTGCCATACTTTGCTTGTCTCAAATTACAAATTCCTTTGTTATTCCTCAGCTAACTCATTTTGCTGGTAAAATAACTGGCTGGTTTTGTTTGTTTGTTTGTTGTGTTTAAGGTTAACACTACCAACCTGCAATAGTACACTAAGCAAGGGGAAAACACGGGATCTAGGAACGAGGGAATCCAGTATAAGTCAGGGCAATGGGAAGTACTCGGATGACCTCAGTATGACAAGCTTAGAGGCGACCAGTCCAGACTGGAACGGGGCAGACAGGTGATCCAGGAAATAACCTGCACACCCTTATTCTCCAGGGTTAGCATGAGAAAAAGAGGATTGACGGGCAATTTATACAACACTTGGAAGATACTGGGAGATAGTGTTAGGTTTTCCGGGCACTTGGCTGGCTCCATCAGTTAAGCATCCCACTCTTGATTTCAGTTCAGGTCATGATCTCCTGGTTCGTGAGATTAAACCCCATGTGGGGCTCTGCGATGACAGATGGAACCTACTTTGGGATTCTCTCTCTCTCTCCCTCTCTCTCTCTCTGCTCCTCCTGTCCTCAAAATAAATAAATATTAAAAATGATATTTTCAAAAATAAGCCGCTAATGGCTTATTTTTCATAATATTTCAATTTATGAAAAGTTTCAGAACAATACTGAAAACAGTAAAAAATGAGCTTGATCAAATATTCCAGTATAGTTATTTTAGGAGGGCAGGGGGAAAGGTAGAGGGTTCAGAAAAGCTAAGAAGCTCACACAAGGACTAGGAGTCAGTGTCTGCCCCTTTGCCCAGGATTCTAGGTGTCTCTTACTCTCCCCACTAAGCAGATGTTTTTGGTCCAACAGAATCAATATATTACACGGTTATAATTTTCCCCATGAAAGTGCCATTTGGGGAGCTAGAAGGGGTGCGGGACCTGGGCAGGTAAGTGGCCCGGAGGCTGCATCCGTGGATAAGCTCTAATTTCAAGGAAGGGTTCAAGGGGATTTTAAACACCTGGGCAATCCGTGTAAATCTTTCTCTTTCCGCTTCTGAAGTCATGTAAGTACAGAAACAAAGGTTTTCTTTTTTAAGAACCACCTGGCCTGTTCTGTGAACAGTATTTTCTTATTTCCTTTCTTTTCGTAGCCCAGTTTCCCAGGGAATCCTGGAACTTGATGTCAGTTTTGGCCTCTCTGGGCCTCTTACCTGTATTTATTTGTTTAAAAAAATTTTTTTAATGTTAATTTATTTTTAAGAGAGAAACAGAGTGTGAGCGGGCAGAGAGAGAGGGAGACACAGACTCCGAAGCAGGCTCCAGGATCTGAGCTGTCAACACAGAGCCCGAGGTGGGGCTCGAACCCACAAACCATGAGAGATCATGACCTGAGCTGAAGCTGGAAGCTTAACCAATTGAACCACCCAGAGACTCTTCTCCTGTATTTATTGAACCCATACTGTGGGTTGTAGAAACCAGAGGGTGGGTGGGGAGAGATGGAGAGCATGAGGCTGTGATGATTCCTTTGGGAGTATCAGAAAATACCCCCTAAGCCATAGTGACTTTCCATTTGTAACACGCAGATTGGTGCCTATTTATTTCAAGGAAACTGAGCAGTCAGTTTGAGAAAACAGTTGTTCAGATGGGATCTGAAAGCAAATTTCTTCCGAGTTTGGGAAGACAAATCCAGTGTGTACCCGGAGAGGAAGCTTCGCTAGTGGAAAGATGTTGCATGGATGGAGAATACCTGCAAATACACTAACTGCAGGAGGAACTACATGGCCTGCAGGAAACCATAACTATTATCTCTTCCTTTCAGGCAGCAGAGGCATGATTAAAACTCATCTTGACAATTTTGCCTCCACCGAAACAGAAAAGTCACGTTGGCCTATGTTTCAGCGCTCATGATTGGGAAAGACAGCAGAGCATATGGAAAGGACCCACATGTGGGTACTGGAGAGGGTAGGCATCTCAAGAGCGATGGGAAGGAGGGGCTGGTGAAACCCGCATGTGATACAGTTTGGAGGCCCAAAGATACGTGTCTGTTTCCGATTTGCATTTTGCTATTGAACGTTCTTACAAAAGAGTATCCTGTCCAAACACCAAAGACCATCCTCCATCTGTTTCCCATCTAAATCTCAAGCCTCATCTCTAATGATTTGCTGCATGCATCATGCACTATTCTGGTCTCCCAGGAAACACCATCCACAGGCAATTTCTTCAGGCGATCTGCCAGCAGATGTGGTCCCATTTCCTTAAGGGAGACGGGAGCAGATTTAAATCCTGACTCAAATGATACTTGCTCAGGGAATCTCTTCCTTGAACTCTGCATAGCCCTGCTCAGGTCCAATTGTTACATCCTCCTGTGTTTCCAGCGGCATCTGATATATTGGTAACATGGTCTCATTTATCTGTGTCCTACTCTGACAGTTTGTGAGGGTGGGCGGGGCCAGCTCGATATGTGCAGTGACAGAGCAGTGACTGACCCAGAGCCTGATGACCTTTTTGGATAAATATGTAAGTAAAGGAGTGCTTTCTTTCTTTCTTTCTTTCTTTCTTTCTTTCTTTCTTTCTTTCTTTCTTTTTTCTTTCTTTCCACATTTACAACGCATTTTTTAAATTTTATTTTTTATTTTATTTTATGAATATAATTTATTGTAAAATTGGCCTCCATACAATACCCCGTGCTCATCCCAACAAGTGCCCTCCTCAGGGCCCATCACCCATTTTCCCCTCCCCCCCACCTCCCCACCCACCCTTTGTTTGTTCTCTGTATTTAATAGTCTCTTGTGATTTGCCTCCCTCCCTCTCTGTATCTATTGTTAGCCCCTTCCCTGCCCCCATGGTCTTCTCTTCAATTTAAGATCCACATATGAGTGAAAACATATATCTGTCCTCTGATTTATTTCGCTCAGCATAATACCTTCCAGTTCCATCCACATTGCTGCAAATGGCATGATTTCATTCTTTCTCATTGCCAAGTAGTATTCCATTGAATATATAAACCACATCTTCTTTATCCATTCATCAGTTGATGGTCATCCAGTCTTTTTCATAATTTGGCAATTGTTGAAAGTGCTGCTATAAATATTGGGGTACATGTAAGGAATGTTATTTCTTAATTCCAATAACACACTGGTCTGGTCCACAAGTTTCCAGAGGCCCAATGGGAAGATAGCATGTGGATTAATAAATTTCTGTCATAAAGATATGTGTATATATCATGTAATGTCTTCTCTTCAGACACATATCTTAGTTTCCTGGAGAATGGGTGGGAATTTTATCACATCACAGAGACACATTGAGGTGACTGCCTAGAGGTGCAATTTGTAGTATCTTATAGTTTAAGGAAGAGCCACACAGGGTTATGTCTATAGTTAAACTCAAATAAAAGAATCCCGGATCTGTGACTCTCAACCTGTGTGTTCATTTTGCCATGTATTCATTTTTCTAGCTAGTTACGTTAGTAAAATGAACATCTTCGTTAAGCTGGGACCTGAATTTAGATATACTGCTTGGTCCACTTCTGCTTCGATTGGTCTATAAGATT
This sequence comes from Proteles cristata cristata, assembly GCA_017311185.1. Lineage (NCBI taxonomy): Eukaryota > Metazoa > Chordata > Mammalia > Carnivora > Hyaenidae > Proteles > Proteles cristata. Next base: position 3,401,521 of record JAESUZ010000174.1, on the reverse strand, counting down.
TGTTATCAAGTCCATGCCCCTTGGTGCTCCATGGCTGCATCCTTGCCATCAAAAAAATCAGAGCAGCAGAGAGTCAGTCTAACATTTAGCAGCTCGTAAAGTCTTTTGTGTGAACACTTAGCTCCCACACTCTATCAGGAGAGGCCCACAGCGTTCTTCCTGTCCAGTCTCGGAGCCTGTCTGCTGCAGAGAGTCAGACAAACAGTGTCCAGAAGTCAGGAAGAGAGAGAAAGGCAATAAACATTGAAGTCAGAGACCAATTCAGAGACCCAGAGGCTGAGATACACTTGCAAGCAATGTTTCAGCCTTCGATTGTGTGTGAAGCCAAGTATGCCTTAAACAGGGAAGACGGGGGTACTGGGGTGGCTCAGTGGGTTAAGCGTCTGGCTTTGGCCTAGGTCATCATCTTGCAACTCAAGTTCAAAAGCCCTGTGTCAGGCTCCGTGCTTCTCTCTCTGCCCCACCCCCTCTCAAAAATAAGATAAACATTAAAAATTTTTTAAAAATAAACAGGGAAGACAGGCTTCTTAAGGATATCTTTGGAAAACTTCTGGCACAGAAATAGCCAAGTAGATAAAGTTCTAGCCGAGATGAACATCTCTTTCTCTTCTGTGGTTCTCTCTCACCTTCTTAGTCTCCACTCAGCTGTTTTGTTTTTTTTTTCGGTTCTGTAAATGGTCCAGGCTGCAGGCAGACTGAGAGTCTCAAATTTCCTTATTCCTTTCTAGTCCCTGTTCAGTCCCTCAGTTTTGCTCTTCGATATAACAAAACCACAAACAAACCTACTGCTTAATCATCTGGGAAACTTATCTGTGAGACACATGCCTTGAGTATGAAGATAGTCATCAGGGTCATGAGCCAACCCATCTTCACTGCCCATCTGAAGCTCACTGTGAGAGGAAGCTCCCCAAGGCTCGTTGTAACAACGTTCTTCCCCGGTGGATTGCTCAGCTCATGAAAAAATGGACACAGAAAGTAGTAGCAGGGCAGGTCTTGCTCTCCCAACCCCACAAAGCTCCTCCAGGTAGGTTCAGGCTACTATTTTATTTCCGTTTCCAGTGGGCCAGCGATAGCCCCAGTGCTGGGGGCACGCCAATTCATGGATTTAGACACAGATCTGTCAGGTTTGGTTAATACATTGAGCATAAAGAAGCTATCTGCTATACTTTGCCACTAGTTCGTTCTCTCTGGGTGATGGGGGGGAAGGTTTTCACTCATCTTGGGAACTGGGAATAACAGTGAGCTCTCTCACAGAAGGGACTCATATTGTGGGGTTGAGGTAGGTAGGTTTCGTACTAACGATTGAGATCTCTTGCCTCTGCATCCGATGTGTGTTAAGGGAGAGGAATTTTTCAAAATGACCCTGTGCTCCTCCCTGGTTAATCTTTTTGAACCTCCTTCTATGGAATCCTGCCCCACTGTTGAGAGAGGAAATGTTCTTGAGTGAGGAGAGGGGAGGTGTGTAATTCAGTTTTCCCTTGAATGCTGAAGATGAACACATTATGAAGACTTTCCTTTTAAGGATTTTAGGAGAGGCTGATGACAGAGCTTTGGGAATCAATATTGGATTGACTATTATTGCAAAATGTTAAGTATATTCCAAAGTTTCAGAAGGGACAGTAGCTGCAGTTAGCCTCCTCTGAGGCTGAAAACAGGGATAGAGATTTAACTAACCATTCAAAGCCATTCCTTTGTGCTCATAAAAGGGAGTGTGTCATTGACAGAATATATTCAGGTACATTTCTGTGTTAAAAAGACTGAGAGGCACATAGGTCAACATGTCTGTTTGCTTTTATGTTTACTCATCAGCACAGAGCACTGAGAAAGAACTTGGTAGTAATCCCGCACTAAGAGTAAGAAGATGTGGCTCATTTTTTGTTCCATTTTGTTCATCCAATCACAGACAGTGATCTTGGCCACTAACTTGGACTCTTTGAGCCTCAGTTTCTTACACATTATAATGAGATTTTAATTGAAAGATTGTTTTTGAAAACCTAGGCAATCCCCCACCCATTCCTGTCAGTGGAGAACTTTTCACAGAGAGAGAATTTACTCATGACTGAATTTCTGTTTAAACTTCACAGTGCACCTGAAATTGAACTTTCAGAAGTATCTCTCCGTGATAACACCTTACGGGAGAAGACTGCCCCAGCCCCACCATGCCATACATGGCTGATGCTTTTGAGGAGGGAGCTGCAATTCCTGGGGGTGAGTGAGCATCTTCCCACATCAACCAGAGTAGAATGGGCCTAGGAAAGAGTATTTGAGTGTATGCACAGTCTCCCCACTTGTATTCGTGAGGCCTGAAAACCCCTGTAGATCAGGAGGCAATGTGGGGCCCAGTTGAGTAGAGAGAAGCATTTTGTTATGAAGACTAGAAGAATGGCCAAGAGGATCTGCCAATTCAGTTCAGTTGATGGTAGATTAATATCATTAACATCAAATTAATCATTGTTGTCTGCACCTCGATGGAAAGAACACTTATTGATGTCTTCCATGCACATGTAAATAAAGGCACACGAGAAATGCATTGGCCATCCCCACATTAGAGTAGCCTGATGATACTAGAAAATATTGCATTTTAATCCTGTCTCAGGATGTCTAAGACACCCAAACCGTTTTCTCATGCTTGGCCTTCATGATAAGAAGTTTTTTTTCTACAGGTAACGCAGATTCTGATCGCTGTGATATGCCTTTGTTTTGGAATAATGGTCTTCTCCGTGATCAGTTTTTCCAAATTTGAGGATCATGTTTTTTCATCATTTAAAGCAGGCTACCCGTTCTGGGGGGCAGCATTTGTGAGTAAACATCTACAATCACTTCTGAAATAACACTGCATGTAGCTTTTTTCAGGTCTAAGCAATGATTTATTCTAGTATTTACAGTGTATATATGTATTGCGGTTTATACAGCACTTGGATTAAACACATTGGTACATTTTTATCAGATGAGAAACCTGAGATACATAAAAGTTAAATGAATTTCCCAAGGGACATTTAGCTAATAAAAAACGAATCAAAACTTTGAGAATACAGGGGCACCTGGGTGGCTCAGTTGGTTATGCATCCAACTCAGGTCGTGATCTCATGGTTAGTGGGTTTGAGCCCCGTGTCCGGCTCTGTGCTGACAGCTCAGAGCCTGGAGCCTGCTTCGGATTCTGTGTCTCCCAAGCTCTCTGCCCCTCCCCTGCTTGTCTCCTCTCTCTCTCTCTCAAAAGTAAATAAATCAACATAAAAAAAAAACAACCCTTTCAGAATCCAATTCCAGAAACATATCCCTAACACTATTCATCAGTCAAGTTATCTTCATGAAGGCAGGAGAAAGAGAATGAGGAGGTGAGGAGGACAAGGTCAAACAAGGTCAAGGGCATCTGATGAATTCATATTATGTCCTGGAAACTCTTTTAAGTGCTTTCTCATTGTATCTCCTTTTTAAAAATATTTATTTATTTATTTGTTCGTTTGTTTGTTTAGAGATAGAGAGCACAAGCGGGGGAGAAGGGGCAGAGAGAGAGTATGAGAGAGAATCTTAAACAGGCTCCATGCTCATGACCCAAGGATCATGCATGACCCAAGCCAATATCAAGAGTCAGATGTTCAACGGACTGAGCCACCCAGGTGCCCCTCATTATATCTCTTTTAATCATTATACTATTTCTAAACCAGATGACTGAATGAGATCACGAAAATATATACCTTAATTGATGTATCGTTGACACGCAATCAGTTGCACATATTTGAAGTCTATCATTTGACACATTTTGGCACATGTATACACATGTGGAAACATCACATCAATATAAAGAGCATTTCCATCACCTCCAGAGTTTTCTTGTGCTCCTTGGTGATCCATCCCTCTGTTCCCTGTCCTCCCTGTCCTCAGGCAATCACTGATCTGCTCTTACTTTAGATTAGTTGGCATTTTTTAGGGTTTTATATAAAGGGAATTATAAAGCATATTCTCTCTACTCTCCAGCTTCCTTCACTCAGCATAATTATTTTTGATTACTCCATGTGGCCTTTTGTATTAACACCTCATTCACTAGGATAGATTTTAACTCTAAAAAATATTGCATTGGCTTGGCGCTCTGCTAACTACTTAGGACTCATCAGATTACCTACCTATTCATGACTCTCCTTGAACCTCTGTCATATTTTATTTGACCCTCCTCTCTACTGTCTTCATGGCATACACTTTGCTTATTAGATGTCTGTCAACCCATCATACACTCTGAACCTTCAAAATTGTTTTGAATCTGTGCTATTGATTTATATTCAATAAATCCTTTACCATGTACATCTTTTTTTTTTTTAATGTTTTATTTATTTCTAGGAGAGAGAGAGAGAGAGACAGCATGAGCAGGGGAGGGTCAGAGAGAAAGAGAGTCACAGACTGAAACAGGCTCTAGGCTCTGAGCTGGCAGTCAGCACAGAGCCCGATGTGGGGCTCGAACCCACGAACCGCGAGATCATGACCTAAGCGAAAGTCGGACGCATAACCGACTAAGCCACCCAGGCGCCCCTACCATGTACATCTTTATAATTATTTTATGTCTGCATGACATATGTGAGACTCAAGATACGCATGTCACAAACACACATTTTCTGCCCAAAGGGGCTGACACTCTAACACACAAGATGTTCATACAAACAAACAATTACAACAAAATGAGAGCCATTTTATAACAGTCATGTGCCAGGTCTGCTGGATCTTGCTACTCCAAAAGCAACCCATGGATTGTCAGGGTCAACATCACTCAGGAGCCTGGTAGAAATGAAGAATCTCAAGACCCCTCCAGGATCTACTGGTTGAAAGTCTGCATTTTGAAACAGACCCATAAATACAGAGAACAAATTGGTGGTTGCCAGAGGGGAGGAGGGTTGGAGGATGGGCAAAATGGGTGAAGGAGAGTGGGAGGTAAAGGCTTCCAGTTATGGAATGAATCAGTCATGGGAGTAAAAGGCACAGCATAGAGAGTGTAGGCAACGGTATTGTAATAGCGTTCTATGGACACAGATGGGAGCTACACTTGTGGTGAGCACAGCATAATAGTTGGCTTGTCAAATCACTATGTTGTGTCCCTGAAACTAATGTAACATTGTGTGTCAACTATACTTCAATTAAAAACCTAATCGGGGAATGCCTGAGTGGCTCAGTCGGTTAAACTTCCAACTTCACTTCAGGTCATAATCTCATGGTTCGTAGGTTTGAGTCCCATTGTCAGCGTGGAGCCCACTTCAGATCCTCTGTCTCCCTCTCTCTTTGCCCTTTCCCTGCTCTCTCTCTCTCAAAAATAAATAAACATTAAAAAAATAATAATATTTTAACAAGACTGTCACAGGATTCATATGCACATTTAATTTTGAGAAGCCCCCTATAGGAAACAAGAATAAAATTATAGTGAGCTTATGGGGAACATTAATACATAGCTTTATAGAGTACCCACAACTTTACCTTATATTTGGGGGATAAAGGGGAAAGGGGAAGTAAAGACGGGCAGAGACTCACTGCACTTCTCCCTCCCTTCCTTTATACAGTTTGCTATTTCTGGATTTTTGCCAATTATGTCTGAAAAGAAGCATGCTATATACCTGGTGAGTTGCAATTCTGTCTTTATCCATCCTTGAGGAGATGAGAAAAAATTGAATTTTAGGAGTCTTGAAGGAGATGTGTCATCATCTCCCCTATAATGAGTGAATGTGGAATCTATTTTGTGTTAGATATAATCATCAAAAATATAATCATTACAATATCAATCATCTTCTTTAAAAAAAAAAAACAGTAAGACATCATTCCCTTGCCACTTGTGTTAAGAAATATCCCCACACTGGGCCCTGTCCCTGTGAGTACTGTCATATGATCAAATGGATGATTTGTTTCTGATTAAGGAGATGGCTTGAGGAGAGATAATGTTTTGTCCGTGAGGGTCTTCCTGAAGGCAGCCCTAGCAAGAAGGTTATAGATGCTTAGAAAGCAATGAGCATATCATCAAGATTTCCTTTTTCTATTTACATTTTGAACCATGGCAGAGTTTGCTGGATGAAACCAGCTGTAAAATTGCAGTGAGATCTGTTGAATGTGCTGGTAGGTGAAGGCCCAGATCTGAGTGTTGTCCTTCACCATCAGGTGTGGGGAAGCCTGGGAGCAAACACTGTCAGCAGCATCGCTGCAGGAATAGGAATCTTCATCCTGACCATCAACCTGAAGACTTCCTGGGTTTATTTCTGCAGCTGCTGGGAAACTCAAGGAGATGACTTCTGCTTTGTGGCTTGTTTTTCCACTGTATGTATTTCTTGTGGGAGGGCTAAGATTCTTACTCCCAATCCAAGTAAGAGCCCTCTTTCCCTTTTCGATGAACCCCATCCTCTGCTGTAAACTCTATCATGTAATGTAGTGTTCTGGGGCTGCATGTGTGGAGATGCTGGCTGCCAACCCCTTCCCGGCTGAATTCTGTGAGGTTGGAGCCACCTGCCTTGAACTACCATCATGTGGCGTCCCCATGTGTGTGTCGCTTCACTGGGACTGATCATGTTGAGGGGTGATGAAATCAGGGGCTGCTATAAAGGAACACATTTTCAGGGCACCTATCCCCATGACTCCACTTGTTGGTCATTGTTCAACAGGAAGTCGTGGCCATGATCCTGTTTCTCACCATCCTGGGGTTTTGCAGCGCTGTGTCGCTCATAATCTATGGAGTTGGAGAAGTGTTCCAAGGGAAGAAGGTAGGTAAAGGCCTGATACTCAATCCTGAATGACAAACTGAAGAATTTGAGCTTCATTCTAAAAGTACAGCCTGGATATCCGGGAACATTTCTACTGGAAAATTATTTTTCCATGTGTCAGTATTTTGGTTTCCGAAGCTCATGTTTGAAATCATGTTTTTCCACTTATAAGAGCATAAATCTCATGGTATGTCCCCATGACTGAGCATTAGGAAAGTAGAATTTTCATAATTTTAGAAAAGGCTCTGTGTTGAGCATGAGAGACAAATGTGAAGGTAGTATGTGATGGAAACCCTCAGGTATCTGGGCTTATTTTCTCTTCCAGGATAGCTCTCATATATTTGTTCCTACTCTTTCTTTTTTCTTGGATTTCATCTTCCTACTTGCTCTGAAGCCTCAGTCTTCTTTCCTTCCTAATTCATGTTTACCAACTGCATTTCTGCTTGCCTTACCCATCCATTATACCTTTGATGTATGAAAAAGACTCACCAATACTTGATGCACATACACTTACTCAAATCTTCCAAATGATACATACTCTCTCCATCTGTCCACTTGCTGAAGCATTTGAGTCCGGTGGCCTTTTTTGATCACTTTCCTCCAAAGAGAAATAAGACAGAAGATATACCAAAATTCAGACACATGATAGTCTCACCAACTTGTTATTGACCGATAAAATTTCTCCTGGGCTCACTTGGCCAGCCAGTCTGGCTTGCTTTATTGGAGATGGAAGGAATAATTACAGTGTAATGAGAGACAGAATGAGACTCAGAAAGCCAAAAGAGATGAGATAGAGCTCTTGAACAAATCATCTAGTGGTGGAAAATTCCTGGTAATTGATATTAAATCATTTTTCTCTCATCAGATTCCGGAAGACCGTCTTTATGAAGAATTAAACATATATTCGCCAATTTACAGTGAGTTGGAAAGCAAAGGGGAGATGTCTTCTCCTGCTGATTCATGAGAATCTTGTATTCAGAACACTCTGAGTCACAGCAAAAGGTCTGTGACTTTTTAAAATAAGCCAAGATGTTTGTTTAAGGGACTACCGACAAAATTTTAATTCTCTCTATGGTCTTCCAGTTTTACATTAGGATTCACTCTCCAGACGGTACTATTCTATCTGTTGTTTCTGTTCACCTAAACTCCCCAATGCCTGGTCCATTTTTAGATATGATCGACTCCTATTTTTCTTGTTTTCTATTGCTGTCTTGTACCAACTTTTGTGGGAAGTCAACGAATAATCAGTTAGCATTTACTGTGTGCCTATAACAATGCAAATAGAGGAAACAGGAGGAAGGCTGGTTGAGAGCTGAGTTAAACTTTGACAGTTTGATCATGTTTGGCTCTTAACCCTTTTCAGAGCTACAGATATGCGTGATGGATGTCCCCCTACTGGGCTGTAAGCACCTAAAGGACAAAGCCCGTTCAGCAAATGTAATACTGAGGACCAATTAAGTGTTTGAAGTTTTCCACACTTGTCTCTTTCACTTCATGTTTCCCAGTGTCCTACATAATGAAAGCTCAAAGGGTATTTATGGAGTGGATGGGGGAACATTCTGAGAAGATATACATGGGGTCAGGCAACAGGTAGAGTTGAGAGGAAAAAACAAATTACTCTAAAGTGAATTCGGAAGTGAGAAGGAGAACAAGTTGGCAGATAATTAGCAATAGGAATATAGTCAGATAGAAATTTGAATAGAATTCTGCAGTCTTGTATTAATCATTTTGGTGGATGTTATTCATATCAGCTTAAGCAATGGATGCTTCCTGCTTATGTCTGATCTTCTGTGGACAGTCCAACATGGAATGTTAGAAGCATCACTTATCTTAGAAAACACATTAGAATCCCAGGCCTATTGCTTATTAGTTGAGTGGGTTGTGGCAGGTTATTTAATTATTTTACTTAATCTGGTTTTTCTAATCTGTAAAATTAAGATATTAGGAATAATTTAAATGCCAGGATTGAAGGTATATTGTGGGAAAACACACACACACAAACCTAACTCTAATGGCCCCCATCTCTAATTCCACTTCAATTTTCTCTCTTAAATATGCTTTGTACTTGATCATCTCACACCAGGACCCCAACTTGAAATTTTCTGCCCTATATTCTGTGCTCCCTGAATTTCTTCTTTCTTCAAGTTTCTACTAGTCAAGATTGTTCTCTCTAAATGATGAATTTTTCAAACCAAACACACACACACACACACACACACCTTACACTATAACTTTCCATATGCAAATTTTTTAATGGTTATTTATTTATTTTTGAGAGAGAGCAGAGGGGGGGTAGTGGGAAGGGGTACAGAGAGAGGGAGAGAGAGAATTCCAGACAGGCTCTGCACTGTCAGCACAGAGCCCGACATGGGGCTCAAACTTATGAACTTGAACCAAAATCAAGAGTCAGATTTTAACTGACTGAGCCACCCAGGCACCCCTTCGTATAGAAATATTTTATACCCTCTCACTGATAATATATTTTTTTCAAAGACACAAAGTCTCATAAAAATCTATATACTTTCTGAATCATCAGCACTTGCACGGACACAGTTTTGTTTAATAATGTTTGCAGATTGATGAGTGGGCAGTGGGGAGTTTTAGTAGGTTATTCAGTATCTTGTAAGATGGATGGGTAAAAAACAAGGAAACCATAAATGGAAAGATCATTTAATGAGGAATTTGAAATGAAAGAAGAATAAATTAATGGGGACCTGAGATAAAATGGAGTCAGTGGGGATGGAGAGAAATGGTCATATTTAAAACATGGAGGAAAGAGAAATTGGTAGATCTTGCTAACAAGTTGAATTAAAAGACAAGATTAGACAAGCAATTGTTGTTGATGAACACATCCCGTCGTTGGGTCTAAGGTCAAAGGAGAATACCAGGTAAGTGTGCCAGAAATATGGATTGTCAGAAATATGAATTGATGAATCTCATGTAGGAAGTCAGAAATATTAATTGATGAGGGACGCCTGGGTGTCTCCATAAGTTAAGCATTTGGCTTTTGGTTTAGGCTCAGGTCACGATCTTATGGTTGTGAGATCGAGCCATGCACTGGACTCCTCAGTGGCAGAGCCTGCTTAGGATTCTCTCTCTCCCTCCCTCTGCCCCTCCCCCATCCCTCATGCTTTCTCTCTCTCCTTCTCTCTCCCTCTCTCTTTCTCAAAATAAATAAATAAATAAAAGAAATATGAATTGATGAGGGAGGAGCACATACGTATAAACCTAAATTAAGCTCGATCTTAGCTTTTATTTTTAGGAGACCAAAGAGAAATGCAATAGAAAGAGCCTGATGGCATCCAATACAGTGTTTTGGTGGAGATGAAATTTGGTGTTATTATTGGAGAGATTGTTAATGAAGCAGATTAATACTCTAAGGGAATTATTTTGAGATAAAAGGGAAGCCAAGTTAGACTTCACCTGCCTATAATCACAGGGGTGACAGGAAGGAAACAATTCTAGAGTAGAAGATACAAGAATTAGTCATAAAAGTGCTTTGTGAAACAGTAGACGGCACGTAGTTCCAAGTTGAGAGAGGTCAGATAGAGAGAAAATAACTCACCATCGGAGACAGTATCTGCTGGCAGGGCAAGAGAGAAGTCTCCTCCAGGTGAGGCACAGAGATGGGGAGAGCAAATAGCAATGGTGAATGAATCCCAGACATGCAGAGAAATTCGAACCAGAGCCGTGTGGTGAGTAAGTGAATAAAACATTTGCAGAAGCATTTAGACAGAGAGAATGGGGGTTTATGTGATATGCGAAGTAAGAGAATAGATCGCGAATAGAAAGTCACAAAGAAAATAAGCAAAATGATTATGTTGCTGTTGAAATTTTTGTTATTAAGAGGAGGAAAAAGTAATTCACATCTTTAGCCTAAGTAGATGAGTCCTGTGGAGGGTCTGACAAGTCATCCTGGGGTATTGTTTATAAATCATTAATAAAATAATTATGTGTTATATACTTAGAATGCCAAAATTAGAAAGTGACAGGTAGGTATTAATTTCCCCAGACTATAAAAGTGATCAAATAACCACACCCTTGATATGCTTATCTAGCCTTAGTACCTCAGGTTTTCTACTTTCATCTTTCTGAAATAAAATTGTGTTTCTCAAAAATTGATAGCAGCATGAAAATACGTTCTTTCACTGTGTTGCTTGCTAAACTGTATCTCCATTCTTGATCACATCACTTCCATGGCATGTATATTCCCTTCCAAACTCCTAAGCTGGTCTCCCGGGGCCGCTAGAAATGGATCCAGTCTGGGGGTGCCTGAGTGGCTCACTCAGTTGAGCATCTGACTCTTAATTCCAACTCAGGCCATGATCTCATGGTTGGTGAGTTCGAGCCCTGGGTCAGGCTCTGTGCTGGCAGCACGGAGCCTGCTTGGGATTCTCTCTCTCCCTCTCTCTCTGCTCCTCCCCTGTTTGCTCTCTATTTCCCAAAATAAATAAAAATAAACTTAGAAAAAAGAATACAAAAAAGATAAATGGGTCCAGTCTACCTTTACAACTGTACAATGCATTGTCACTCCTTCTCTCACTCAATTCCTATTTTAACCACGCTGTTGACTTTATCTTTCCTGTGCACATGACACAATTTTTGGCTCAAGATCACTCTGATAGTTGTCCTGCCTCTGCCTGACTTTTATCATATGCCCACTTCAGGCATACCCTGAGCACACAAGTGATTGCTTCAAATTATCTTTCTAAAAATTTCAACTTGAAGGTCATCTTCTCCATGAAGACTGCCTGATGCACACCTGTTTATCCAGCCTTCATTTCTTCCTTTATAACCACTTCACCCCATGATGCAGCATATGATCATTTGTGTTAGTGTACTTGTGATCTTTTTGATGTATCCTCAATTCCTAATAGTTGTGCAATAAATTGGAATAATTTCAGTTGTCTGTGTTTGTGTATGAGGGGAAGAGTCTGACCAAGGATAGCAGAATCAAAGCATCAATTCATTTATGCCTAGGACCAAGAGCACGGTGTGGAGTCCTCTTTTTTTTCACCAGTGTTTTATCAAATGGAACAATCTACAAATAACCCTATAGGCAGAGAACAGTTGTAAGAACAGTTGTCAGCCACATCTTGTCAATAAATGGTGGGGAAAAGTGTAAAAGAAACTGATCATGAGTCTCATTTTGGGGTGCCTGGGGGGCTCAGTCAGTTAAGCATCTGACTTCAGCTCAGTTCATGATCTGGTGGTTCATGAGTTCGAGCTCCGTGTCGGGGTCTGTGCTGACAGCTGAGATCCTGGAGCCTCCTTCAGATGTTGTGTCTTCTCTCTCTCTCTGCCCCTCCCCTGTTCACCCTCCATCTCTCTCTCTCTCAAAAATAATTATTAAAATAAAAGAATCTCATTTTACAAATTGGTCCTGACTCTAGTTTGTATGCTATGCTATGTGAACTGGGAACAGTCTTTGTGGACTTGACACTCTCCATCTGAAAATGAGCAGAACATTGTTGTTGAAAATGCAACAAAAGATTTCCAACAGATCTTTCTGTGCTTTTGGTAATCACAGTTAATAAGTTTGTAGTTGGGATAGCAAGAGCAATCAGAGTTATTTGATGCTATTTAATGTGTGGCCTAGTGAGGTGTCTGGAGCAATAATATTTGTTCCAAACTCTTCTGACAAAAGCTAACCAAAGGTTTCTTTCTGAAAATTGTCTTAGAAATAAAATTTCCCAAGTGATTCCATTCTATGAGGTTTGGGTCTACCTACAAAAAAACACTGATAAAATAAGGTACTGTATCCATACTTTCAGCTTGATGTAGAGTGTTGAGGTGAATTCATATATACAAGAATGTGAATGTCCATTGATAGTTGCTATTTCTCATGAGTGTTTTCCTCCTCTGGAAGACCTCTACTCACTTCACAAACAGTCAAGTGAGTTTAATTTATGTCTCTCAAACAGTTCTCTCTGGAACGCCCTGCTTTTGGTGAATGATATTGAGGAACTGGGACTATTTAGAATGTGAACTTGGGAATATAATACACTCAGCAGCAAATCACAGTAGCTACATTAGATAACAGCTTTCTGATCTTGGGCAATTTAATCTTTGCTTATTTCTCTTATTTCTTAAATGGGTATATGACATACAACTATTTCAAATTCGTTATGCCTGCCCAAATATTGTGTAGTCAAGTGCCTGGAATGATGACTAGGACATATTGCATTCATAAACATTGATGCCTAATCTTGAACCAGAAAAGAGACACACCTTCCCAACTTCTCAGAAGTCTTTGACAAAATTCACCTGTACCTTGTCATTTCTAGTTGGGGAAAGTGGGTGTGGGATCCTGGAAGGGACCAGGGAAGGTAATTATTAGCAGCTTTCACATAGAATATTTCTTAGTAAATTGAAATGCATGAAATGTACATTAGAAGATGATACTGTCTTATCTCTAAACAATCAGAGAAGTAGATGGGGAGGGGCTATAGAGAAAAATGCTTTCAGATGAGCTTTGGGAAGGAAACTTGTAAAAGCATTTATCTTGGGTGATGAGAAATACCTTAACATTTACCCTTAACCTATTAGGAATGAACTCCTAGGAAAGCACCGTGCAAAAGCCTCAATCTGAAACAAACACAAGGAACAGAGAGATAGATGATCAAGGGAGATTCTGGACTCTGACATTCAGCGGTGACAAAAAGGTGCCCGAATAAAACAATTTATTTCCTGTTCTTGTTCTTTGGTGGCCTCAGATAAAGTTTTGGGTTGGATTCTAGCCCATGCTTCTGTAAGGACTTGGTCACACAGATAGATTTAGGCCAGGCAGAAAGAATATTGGCAATTAGTCTATGTGAGAAAGTTAGGAATGTCTTAAAAAAATCTTTTTTAATGTCTTTAGTTTCTAGAGAGGGAGAGAAGAGAGAGAGAGAGAGAGAGAGAGAGAGAGAGAGACAGAATCTGAAGCAGGCTCCAGGCTCTGACCTGTTAGCACAGAGCCTGATGCAGGGCTTGAGTACATGAGTCTCTCATGTACTGTGAGATCATGACCTGAGCCGAAGTTGGACACTCAACCAACTGAGCCACCCAGACACCCCAGGAATGTCTTTTACATGGTGTAGTAGTTTTCAATATTTTTTTTTGTTTCAAGAGACAAGACTCCTAGGATAGACAACTATCACTTCCAGCCTCCAGCCACATTTTTGCCACTTGTACATACCACTGATATTTTATCTAATAGGATTCTATGGCTATGGAACAGAATGATGGCTGATCCCATGTTGAATTTCAGATATTTTACTCTGTCACAGAACAGAAGATAAGAATATGGTGCAAATCCTGCACTTCAGGAGTTTATATTCAGATAGGAAGAGAGAAAAAGAAAGGAAAATTCACTTGGGTGAATAGAAGACACTATTAAAACTATTAGTGGAAAAGTATCCTTAGCAGGGAAGGTACCACAGGAAATCAACAATTCAATGTCAAAAAGCTGAACTGGAATTCTAACTCCCATGGGAATAAAGCTAACGTTAATTGAATTTCCACTAGGTCTCTAGCCTTCTGCTGGAGGCCTTCTTTTAGTTCACTTTAATCCCTAAAACAAACTTGGAGGTAAACAATATCTCTCTTTAAAATCTGTAAGGATCTTTACACAACAAGAATACAAATAATTCACTGACGGTCACTTAGCCAGTAGATTCCAGAGCTGGGATTTAAACCCAAGCCAGCTGATTTAACAGCCATGTTGTTTCCACTTGGCTCTACCACCTCTCTCTGTTATGGAAGGTGTAGAATAGATGAGTCCTGTCATCTTCCAACTGATTGATTGTTCATTTGTTTCTGGTGTAGAAAACTTGGAGTGTTGAAATGACATCAGCATCAGGATGCATAAGATATCTCTCTTCTTTGTTTCCCCTTTTAATCAACAAATTTTCCAGCTGTGAACCAAAGCACCTCTACAGGAGCTGTGGGGTTCAGAGCCAAACACCAAGGGACCCAGGCAGAGTTTTGTTGGCTTGTGCATCTGGAGTCAGGCAGACAGATGTCAACAGGGGCTGCAGAACCAGCAGGAGCTTGCTACCTGGCCCCAGCCCCCCTTGGCCTCTGGTAGGGGAAGACCAAGAGAGGGCTCACATGGGCAGACACTCATAGGCAAGAGAGACTTTGTAGAAGTCCAGTCTTGCCAAGGAGAGATTCTAGCACTCTGTCTGAACAAAGCAAAACAAAAACAAATGCCAAGTTTTGACACATTGGAGAGGGCAAGAGGAACTTCCGGTGGTGCCCCTTCCTTGAAGAGCCACAGCATGGAGGCTGAAGTGGTTGGTAACAACCTCTCTCAGGGAAAAGTGAGAGCAACGAGTGAGTTCCCAGCTACCATAGCTGTGCAGCTCACTGCTGGAGAAACCTATTTCTCTCCTGTAGCACCCTGAGTTTTGAGGCTCTATGACTGGGGGTTTGGAGGAGATCAGGAGACAGATAAGAGTGTCAAAGAGCATGAAAAGCATGTAGTTCCTGCTGACTGCTTTTAGGACCCCAGCAGGAAGCCCACCCTACATGGAAACCCTACAAAGCCATTAGGCTAATAGCAGATTTCTCAGCACAAACTCTACAGGCCAAGAGAATGACATATTCAAAGTGCTGAAAGAAAAAATTGTCTACCAAGAATACTGTATATAGCAAAATTATCCTTCAGACATGAAGTTGAAATACGGATTTTCCCAGACAAACAAAAGCTTAAAGAGTTCATCACCACTAGGTTTACCCGGCAAGAATCTCTGAAAGCAGATCTTTGGGCTGGAATAAAAAGATGTTAGTTAAAGACATGAAAGTACACGACACACTGGTAGAGGTCAATATGCCTTTGGGTTTAGAAGACTCCAATTTATAACAGGTTGGTATGTTAGCCACCTAATAACTATAGTATAAGTTTTAGAAAAATAGTGTTAAAAATAACAATAGCCACAATAATTTATTAAAGAATTAAGAGGTAAATTGTGACATCAAAAGTATGAAGGGGAATGGATGGGGGGAGCTTTTGTGTCATTAACATTAATGACCTGTTTTATCTGTGTTTTATGTAAGTCTTGCTGTAACCAAAGAACAAAAGTCCTATAGTAGATTAGGATGGCCACTTTCAGAACAAACAAAAACAATAAATAATAAGGATTGGGAAGGATGTGGGAAAAAGAGTCCCCTTTTACTCTGTTGGTGGGAATGTAAATGGGTGCAGCCTTTATGGAAAACGGCATGAGGGTTCATCAAAAATTACAAAAATAGAACTGTCATTTGATCTAGCAATTCCACTTCTGGGTATACATTGAGAGCAAGATCTGGAAGAAATATTTGCACACCCACACTTGTTGCAGCATTATTCACAGTAACAGAAGAAGTGGAAGCAACTCAAATGTTCATCAACAGACCACTGACTAAAGAAAATGGAATGTTATTAAGCCTCAAAAGAGAAGGAAATCCTGTCAAATGTACACCATGGATGAGCCTTGAACGCATTATGCTAAGTAACATAAGCCAACCATAAAAAACCAATGCTGTATGATTCTGTTATGAGCATCTAAAGAAGTCAGATTCATAGAAATAGCAAGTAGAGTCATGGCTGCCAGAGATTAGGGATAGGAAGTGAGGAGTTGTTCAGTGGGTATAGAGTTTCAGTTTTGCAACAAGAAATAGTCTAAGTGCTGTTGCACATGTATGTAAATATATTTAACAGTGCTGAAACTGTACTTAAAAAGGGAAATTTTATGTTGTATTTTTTCTACCATAATTAAAAATTAAAAAACAATTGTTGGAAATTGTTGGAGAACCAGATTCAGGAAGACACTGCCATTGCCTATCCTTTAAAAAAAAAAAAAGATCACAGCTGTTTCCAGGAAATGAAGATGTGGCTGCTGCTGTCCATGGTAGGAAGGTGCAGAAAGCCCCACCAGTGGCCTCACAGCTCCCCTGAAACACTGAGGCAAGTGACCAATAGGAAAAGCAATGTCTCTGTTAAACTTCATGCTTGCTGAAACATGCATCCACACCTCTTCCTGATATTTTAGAAAAAAAAAAATAACTTACATCTCCCTTTCCTCTAACAGATCTTATTCTAGCATGTGTCATTGGCAGAGTACAAATAGCCTCTAGGACACTAGCTAAGGGATCTAGAAAGTACTGACCCCAGTCTTCAAGACCCTTTTACACCAAGTGAGATATGGAATGAGAAGGTCCCCCCTGGTTTCCACTAAAAAATCCAACGTACATATTCAAGATAATTTTACTGAATGCTTGATGATGATCTATATACATATTCCCTTGCCTGTACGGGTTAATTTATATTTTCGACCAGGAAGAGGGAAATTTAAGATGGAACAGGATGTCAGGATGGAAGTGGATGTCTCTTGCCAGAGATGAGTCTCCATTACTAACTCTGAGGGTTTTGGTATATGTGGAAGTGAGAACTGGAAGCTGTAGGTTAAAGATAGCCTTTTTCCCATGTCTCTGTGAACATGTGCAACCATGGTTATGGATCTAGAGTACTGTGCATAATGTGTGGTCCACGCTTTGCATCTTGGAGGGTAGATTCACTCACTAAATATAAAATCTTTCCTTGTGGTTACTGTGACATAAATACGCCCAGTGATGGCGCTAAAGATAATTCTATTTCCTGTATGGGAAAAGGGGGCCTCATAGATTATTCCAGAAAGAGGAACCTCTTTGAAAAACAACATTATCTCTCTTGCCTCTCTTCCTTTCGCAGTCATAATGTGATAAGATATGTAATCTCTTTTGACAACTATGTGCTCTTTTGTGTTGGGCGTCTTTTACTTAGAAACCTTATATTGATGGTTATTTGTGTTTTTTCATGTACACTGTAGCATTTCATTGACCACAATTTGTTTATCAATTTGCCTATTGATAGGCATTTGGACTGTGTCCAGGTTTGGTCTATGACAAATTGAGCTATTATGAACACCCATGTTTAAGACTTTATATGGACACAAGCTTTAATTTCCCTTAGGTAAATACCTAGAAGTGGAAAGGCTCAGGCCTATGAAAGAATTTTACATTTCAGAAACTGTCAAGATAAAAAAGAAGAAAGAAAGAAAGAAAGAAAGAAAGAAAGAAAGAAAGAAAGAAAGAAAGAAAGAAACTGCCAAGTTGTATTGACAGGAACCCCAGTGAAATTGAAATTTAAAAAACACTTAGGGGGTGCCTGGGTGACTCAGTATTTTAAGCGTCCGATTTCAGTTCATGTCATGATCTTGTGGTTTGTGAGTTTGAGCCCCGTGTTGGGCTCTGGACTGACAGCTCAGAGACTGGAGCCTCCTTTAGACTCTGTGTCTCCCCTTCTCTCTGCCCCTCCCATGCTCATGCTCTGTCTCTCTCTGTCTCTCAATAATAAATAAATAATAAATAAATAAATAAATAAATAAAAGAAACTGCCAAGTTGTATTGTCAGAGACTCCAGTGAAACACAATGGGATGACGAGACTTGGAATGGGGACATGATCATGAAAATGCCCCCAAAACCTGAATTCCCAGGTGTTCCTGTACCCTG
This sequence comes from Proteles cristata cristata, assembly GCA_017311185.1. Classification (NCBI taxonomy): domain Eukaryota; kingdom Metazoa; phylum Chordata; class Mammalia; order Carnivora; family Hyaenidae; genus Proteles; species Proteles cristata. The sequence goes on along the minus strand of JAESUZ010000174.1, from coordinate 3,383,284 downwards.
TAAACTGGCAGAGGCTTTCTTACTTGCTAGAGAAAAATCTCTCCCTTGCTCTTGCTTTTGAGCTTGGAGAAGTGCAAGCATGATGCACTTTTAAAAATACAAATTGGAATTCAAATTAAAAACATCTATGCTTAGAAAGATGTTGATGTAGAATAAAAAGATAAGAAAAGGCTGGGAGTAAATAGTTTTAATTCATATTTCAGATAAAGGTCTTGCATGCAAAATATGCAAAGACCTCTCAGCACTCAATAACCAGAAGACGAGCAATTCAGTTTAAAAGGGGGTGAAAGATTTGAATAGACACTTGACCAAATAAACAATGATATGAAAAGCGCTCAAAACACAAGTTAAAATCACAATGAGATTATTTCATGTCTATTAGCGCGGTAAAATGAAAATGACTGGCCATACCAAGTGCTGACATCATTGTGGGGAAACTGGAATGTAAAATGATACAATCACTTTGGAAACTACTGTCTCTCTTCTGTAGCACCCTGAGTTTTGAGCTTCATGATTAGAGGTATGGAGGAGATCAGAAAAGAGACAGATTAAGAGTATCAAAGGGCATGAAAGGAGCCTATTGGAAAACCACAGCTGTTTCCAGTAAATTAAGATGTAGTTGCTGCTGTCCATGGTAGGAAGTTTCAGAAAGCCCCAACAGTGGCCACACAGCTCCCCTAAAACTTAGGTCCCTGAAAATACAATAAAAGACTTATTAAAGACATGTATCTGGTACCCTCTGCAGTTGTATTATCTTTAAAATTTAAAATTTGTGCTTGGTTTTTTATAGTCTGCTCTATGGCTGCAGAATGTATGTATTTATAAGTAATTTATGGAAGCTTTGTGACTTCCCTAGAGTGCATTGGATTGGTATTTAATGGACCTAAGAATTTTATTCATTTTCCTCAAGGTTTCTAATGCAATTTATATCTCCAGCCAAGGCCACAATCCTTATCATTAGCATCCCATATTGCTCAAAGCACTAAAACTGCTTAACTCAAAGCTTTCTCTTCTTTATGGACCTCATTCCCAGCTACTGCAGGCTGGAGTCTCAGGAGCAATATTACAACATGCAAGAGACCATCATTATAAATGGGATCTTTATGATTAGCTGATTATGTAGATAGTTACTTCCAAAATCTGATAGACTTTATTCCTAGAGCCACTTCTGGTTCAGTCTACTCACTTCCCCGAAAAGGAGCAAGGATTTCAGTGTACAGGGTTTACTGGCCAGCTCAGAAAGTTGTGAGAAAGAGTGGGGAGAGTAGACAGGAAGGGAGAAGGAAAGCCAAAAACAAGATGGTTAAATCCATCATTTTGGGCAATTGGGATTCAATCATCCAAACACCTCCCAAAAAATGTGTAAAGAAACTCCCAGAACTGTCAGCTGAAAGCACTGGAGGCTGAAACATTTAGCCATCTTTTTGGGAGTGTGCATACACATTTAACCTTAACTGTGTGCTAATCTTGTGCAATTTATATATCTTACAAAAATTACCTCCAGGTCGATGGCCTTTGTTTTTCATCTGCATGGTTCTTTTTTAGGCACTAAATACTGTTTTTTAAAAAACCTTTTTGTTTATTTATTTTAAGAGAGAGAGAGAGAAAGTACATGCATGGGAGAGGTGCAGAGGGAGAGAGACAGAGAGAGAATCCCAAGCAAGTTCTGCATTGGAAGCACAGAGCCTGACGCAGGGCTTAAACCCATCAACCATGAGGTCGTGATCTCAGCTGAATCCAAGAGTTGGATGCTTAACCGACTGAGCCACCCAGGCTCACCTAAAATATGGAATGTAAATAAAATATAATTATATAATGTATAATTTATCTGTCTGTGCCTATCTCTCTAAATATAATCTTCTCAATGATCTCCTCACATTCAAAACAAAAACTAAGAAAAATACCACTGACATTCATTTAACGACATTAAGGAAACCAAAGGTTAGAGAGGCTTTATTATTACCTCAGTTGCAGACCTAGTCATTGGTGTAGTGTGAGCCTACACCAATACCAGTATAAAAATTACATTTATATAACGTAAAAGACATACATTTTATATGTTAATATATTTATACTTAGTAATGTATTATTAATATTATTTAGCAATGGAGGGGCAGAGAGAGGGAGACAGAATCCGAAGCAGGCTCCAGGCCCTGAGCTGTCAGCAGAAAGCCTGACGTGGGGCTCAAACCCACAAACCATGAGATCGTAACCTGAGCTGAAGTCAGACACTTAATCAACTGAGCCACCCAGGTGCCCCAATATCATAATTTATATTTATATATTTATGACTGATACTTATGACTCTAATCTTATAATCTTCTTCCTCCCCTTTCCCAATTCCTGATGTTACTCACCAAGTTCAGGCAGCTGTTCATCTGGTAGTGGGGAGTGGGTGGGTAAGGAGATGAAAATGGTGGGCAGTAGGCAGTAAGATTAAGAGGATTTGAGCTCGTGGAAGGAAAATTGCGTATTTTCACATTCTGGGAGACTAGAGAGAATTTAGCTTATCTACTGCCTGATTTCCTAAGTAGCCCCTTGCAGTGACAATTGAAATTGTTTGGAAATCTTCCGCACAGAGATTTGTCTATTCTCCCCATTTATTTATTTATTCAAGCACTTTCTTATACCAGTATGGATATTTATTTTATATGTTGGATTCTAATCCAGTACTACTTTATTTAGCTTGCTGCCTAAAATGCTGCAGCTTTGAACATTACAAACTCTCTCAATTGGCTCCTCTGTCCCTTTGGCATCCTTCTATCATTATGTTTCCTTTTTTTTTTTTAATTTTTTAACATGGATATATTTTTGAGAGACAGAGTATGAGCACAGGAGGGTTAGAGAGACTGGGAGATACAGAACTAGAATCAGGCTCCAGGATCTGAGCTGTCAGCACAACTCTGCTTTTGTCTGCCCATGTCCTAACAGAATGCCCTCCCTTCCACAGACTTTCAGATCCTGTGAAAAATGTAAAGAGCAGAGCATGGAAAATCAATATGGGAAGAATATGACTTTTATTTAATGTAGGAAAAAATAGGCTCAATAAACAGCCAAACTTTTTTGGGTCTGATTTCTACCTCTTGATTTTCTGGAGCAATTGGTTCTCTGAGTCAAAAAAAAAAAAAAAAAAAAAAGTAAATCAAATAATTAACAAGCCATAAAATAAAAGGAATGTCCTTCCTGATTTTGCAGAGGAACTGATGGGACCCAGGGCTGTGGGTAAATTTTTGAAAACCCATCTCAGAAGACCGGGTTAGAATATCATGTGTTATATCTGAAGCAAAATTATAATCATAATCATAACCAACCAATAAAAGTAGCGGTTGAAGAGTTTTCCAGTGTAACCAAGAGAAAAAGGCTCTCAAAAGGATTGATTGGTACCTATCATCAGTATACTCAGTTGTAGTGGTTAGTGATTTTTCTCCTGATGTTTGTTAACAAAATGCTAATTTGTGCAAATTCGAGTTTATTCTTAGCTGCTGTTTGGCCCTTGGGATAAAAGCCTGAATCACTTGTCCTCTTGTGACTGATGTTTTACTCTGAAAAGCCTTAAATACGGTACTTAAGAAAACAGCCTGGGAGGGGCGCCTGGGTGGCTCAGTCCGTTAAGCATCCGACTTCAGCTCAGGTCACGATCTCACAGTTCTTGGGTTCGAGCCTCGCGTCAGACTGTGTTGGCAGCTAGCTCAGAGCTTGGAGCCTGCTTCTGATTCTGTGTCTCCCTCTCTCTGACCCTCCCCTGCTCACACTGCCTCTTTCTCTCTCAGGAAATAAATAAAAACATTAAAAAAAAAAAAAAGGAAAAGAAAACAGGCTGGGAGTGCAATCAAGATCTAAAAGCAAGTTCTGTTGTTAGTTCATAGTCTGTGGCTTCACTATCTCAAGCAAGCACGAGTTTATTCATTGCAGTTTCCTGCAGCTGCCCTGTGGTGGGCTGTGTAGGATGACCCACAGGAAATAATGGTGACTATACAGAGCCGAAGGTGATTGCCCAATTACTCTTCAGATCAGATCAGACTCCTCAGTGGAAATGGTGTTAAGGAACGATGGCCCAGAGAGGCTCTCACCTCCCGCTTGGTGCAGTTCTAGAGGGATGCAAAGGTAGGAAGAGCCCATTTTCTATTCTCAGCTTCCAAGAAGAGTTCTGGGTTGAGCGGTTGGCGGGTGATATAGGAACGTGGGTCAAAAGTCTCTAGTATAGGCTGAGGTGTGAATGAACTTGGGGACAAGTTAGCTTGCTCCTATCCCGGCTTTAGAAGGATAGGCCTCTCATCTATGTGGAAGTGAATGTTCAGGCTGTGGAATTTTGCCCCCTTCAACACCTACTTCAAAGGGAAAACATCAAGTAACTTCCAGAATCAATGGAATCTGAGTCAGAGAAATTGAAGGAAGGGAAAGGGAAGAAGTGGCTGACTGAAGGTCAAGTGGGAGAGAGAGTTCTCCTTTCCTGGTAAATGGTTCTGCTGTGTATATTCAGGTACAAAAGGCAGTTCAACACACTCTGGCTTCTCCCCACCCCCACCTCCCCCCAACCTGATTTGAGAGGGAAACTATGAAAGTTGATCATCAAGGGAAACTCTTCTGGTTCATTCTTTATTACTCTTTCTGAGGTCATGATCTCACAGTTTGAGTTTGAGCCCCACATCAGGCTCTGCATTGATGGTGCTTAGCCTGCTTGGGATTCTGTCTCTCCTCTCAGTCCCTCCTCCGCTTGTGCTCTCTCTCTCTCTCTCAAAATAAATCAATAAACTTAAAAAATTTTAAAAAGGTATCATTCTTTCTTGAGACACATAAAATCATATACTAGTATGTTTTGCCCTGTACTTATGGGACTTAAACACACACAAAAATGAACTGGGAGCTGATGTCATCTAAATTCACAAGTTCAAGTTTTGTCTTCAGGATGGTTTGCTCAGATCCGGATCCTGATCCCTGAGCAGAGGATTGTCAAAACTCTGTCAGTGGTTCGTTTTCTTGACAGAGTTACTGCTCAATTCTGTTTATAATTCTCTGAGCTCCTCTGGGAGGATACTCAGGAACGACCAAATTTTTTTTCTTTAAGACAAAAGAATGAGACAGAAACCGAGAAATATAAACAAACCACACTAATTATAGGTCACATTAGAATTAGGGCAGAGCAGGGGCTCCTGGGTGTCTCAGTCGGTTAAGCATCCAACTTCATCTCAGGTCGTGATCTTACAGTTTGTGATTTGAGCCCCATGTCAGGCTCTGTGCTGACAGCTCAAAGCCTCCAGTCTGCTTTGGATTCTGTGTCTTCCTTTCTCTCTGCCCTTCCCCTGATCATGTTCTGTCTCTCCTTCTCTCAAAAATAATAAACATTAAAAATATTTTTTAAAAAAGAATTAGGGCAGAGCACATCAGGCAGCACAAACAGGGTGCATCAATGACTTATTGTAGCAGTAATGGTGCATAACAAACAATCCCCTGAAACTTAATGGTTTAGATCAATAAATATGCATATTGTTGACAAGTCTGCACATGGCTGTGCATGGCTCTTCTGAAATCCCCTGGGATCAGGCATGTGAATGAGGGTCATCTGATTGAGGATGACCTCAGCCAATATGAATGCTATGACACCTCTCATTTTCAGTGTCTTTTATCCTCAAGCAAGGTGGCTCAGCTATGTTTTCTTAGCTTTGTTTTTCTATGTTTCTTATGGCATGAACTCAAGAGCCTGTGCTTTTAAATTTTTTTTAATGTTTTATTTATTTTTGAGAGAGAGAGAGACAGCATGAACAGGGGAGGGTCAGAGAGAGAGGGAGACACAGAATCCGAAGACAGGCTTCAGGCTCTGAGCTGTCAGCACAGAGCCCGACGCGGGGCTCGAACCCCGCGGGGCTCGAACAAACTGTGAGATCATGACCTGAGCTGAAGCCAGATGCTTAACTGACTGAGCCACCCAGGTGCCCCAAGCCTGTGCTTTTAAAACATTTGCTGGTATCTCTTTGGTCGAAGTGAGTCACAAGGCTGAAATCAGAATTAAGGGGAGAAGGAAATATATTCCACCTTGTAATGCAAGCAGCAGTAAAGTTGTGTGGCATTTGTATGAATGCAGGGAAGGGTAAAGAATAAGGGCTATTGATGCAACAAATCTATATGCAAGAGGAGTCTATGACAATTAAAGGGGCCTCAGAAAACCATGCTAAATTCACCTGGCTCATCAGAACTTTTTATAAATCATTACTATGCTTGTGGTATAGGAGAACATTAGCAAAGGCCAGTGTGCTAGAGAAATTGTATTGTCATTTGGTTCACACACAGAAATGCTGACTGACATTGAAGAAGTGATATAATCTCTTTAAAACCAAGTTTTCTTACATGGAAAGTGAAGGCTCTCATTTTACGTAGTTTCTATTCACGCGCTTCTAAACTCATGACATAAATCAAACATTTATTTTCTATTACTGTACTGTAGACTTCTAACGGACAGGAATTGCATGTTTTATTTGTTACTATATTCCTAACTAACAAAACCTGTAACAGGGTCTCACGTATTGTAGACATTTAATCAATATTTGCTGACTGAATAAATGGATAGTATTCTTGTGAACAAAAAGCATAACACATAGCACTTACAGGACTTTCTATAATGATTGAATCACTTTCCATCAGTCATTTTTTTCCCTAGAAGATGTAAATGTAAGCATTCTGCATGCATATCTGTCATGTTAAGATTTAATAATAGTAATGATGCTAATTATAAATTTAATTTTTTAAAAATGTTTAATGTTATATTTATTTCTGAGACAGAGAAAGAGACAGAGTGATCAGGGGAGGGTCAGAGGGAGAAGGAGATACAGAATCCGAAGACAGGCTCCAGGCTGTGACCTAGCTGTCAGCATAGAGCCTGATGCAGGGGCTCAAACCCACAAACCACGAGATCATGACCTGAGCCAAAGTCAGATGCTTAACCGATTGAGCCACCCAGGCACCCAGTTAACTATTAATTATTTAGAATATACCAGTTCTGGGGCATATAGGTGGCTCAGCTGGTTAAGCGTCTGACTTTGGCTTATGTCAAGATCTTGTGGTCCATGAGTTTGAGCCCTGTGATGGCTCTGTGCTGACAACTCAGGGCCTGGAGCCTGCTTCAGATTCTGTATCTTCCTCTCTGTGCCCCTCCCCTACTTGCACTCTGTCTCTCTCTTTCTCTCAAAAATAAATAACTTTTAGAATATACCAGTTCTAATTTTATATGTGCAAATCTGTTGAAATCATATACACGTATAAATCTGTTGAAATCATATACACGTATAAATCTTTTGAAATCATGTGGCTGTATGGCAAGCAATAGGAGGTAGTTACCACAAGCACATCCTTTTTATAGTTTTAAAACTTAAGGTATGGAGATGGTAAAAAAAAGACATGCCCAAGTTGTGTGACTGAAATTATAACTTAGACAGTGTAACTTACCATCACACCAAACTTACCTCATGATACCACTTTTCCAAAGGCCATTTTTCATGTCTAGAATAAAGGGATTGGAGAGTAGATTTGTTCTCAAAATATTTACATTTTACAGCACTAAAGATTATGTTGATATACCAAGTGGAACAACTGGATGGTTTGGCCCAAATCCTCTCAAGAAAGACAACATCATCCCAGTAAACCCAACAAACCTGAAGATCTTCTTGACGGGAGAGCCCCAGATACTGGGGGTGAGTGAGCTTGACCTCCAAGCATAGTATTTAGGGAAATAGCCATTTCCAGAGAGGAGAACAGTTATCCCTTGTGACTCCCAAAGTGTGATTAATCAGGTCATAAACTGACCTTCTTAGCAGAAGGAAATAGATTTTTTAAAAATCAGAGATCTCTGGAATCTGAAAGGAAAATGTGTTTCTCTAGTGAGAGGGGGGAAAGAGGATTACCATAAAATCTTTAGCTTTTTAAATTATGTTTATTTACTTTTGACTGAGAGAGAGAAAGAGAGAGAGAGAGAGAGAGAGAGAGAGAAACTGTGAGTGGCAGAGAGAGAGACACACACAGAATCCAAAGCAGGCTCCAGGCTCTGAGCTGTCAGAACTCACACACAGTGAGATCATGACCTGAGCCGAAGTCGGATGCTTCACTGACTAAGCTACCCAGGCACCACACCAAAAAACCTTTCTAAACAGTCTTGAACTTGAGAAAAGGCCATGGATTCCTAGGAGTTTCATTCTGGGAACCCTTTCAAAATTGAGGGATGGGAAATAGCTCTGTGTAAAGATCACAAAAATCATCTTTCTAGGAGCTTGCATGATTCATACTCTGAGCATATCTTCTTTTTCATTCCCCAGGTGGCTCAAATCCTGATTGGTGTGATGAAAGTATGCTTATTTGCTATAGGTCTGTGTTTTCATTTATCTGACTTTCACTACTGGTGTCTTCCTCTTAACATGATCTCAGGATATCCTGTCTGGGGATCCTTATTTGTGAGTATGTTGGAAAATTTCAACTTCCTCTGTGGTAGAATTCTACAAATATTCCTTCCAGCCTTCCCTTTCACAAATCAATGATGTGACCTGGGATTTTCCTTCTTAGAGCAAACTATGTGACCTAAAGACTTTGGGGTTCTGGTGACCCCTAAGGTAGGTGGAAGAACAGGTGCAGGCTCACCAGACTGCATTCTTTCATTTTCAGTTCTTCTTATCTGGTGCTATGTCTATTGCAGCGGGAAGAAAAATGACACTGAACTTGGTAAGTATTTCCCTGGGCCCAGAGCAACGAGTAAAATCAGAAGTGTTCTATTTCAAGGAAAAGAAATGATCTCTGATTCTCTGAATCATCTGGGCTCTATGGGGGTCATGGCAAATTCTTCCTTGAGGAAACTGAGGTTTGACTTACCTTTTTTTTTTTTTTTGCCCCTATTGTCTGAAACTCCATCCCTGGGATTAATCTGTGAATAGATATTCCAATGCTTCAGCAATATTCCTCTTTCTTTCTTAGACTTAGGAAAAGTATTTGAGAATGTGGCTTCAACCCCTTCAAAATGAGTGAATGTTTTTGTGTTCTCCAAAGGGAGGAAGAAGAAGAAACAGAGGGATGTAAGGGACACTGATTATTCTCTTCCAGATCAAAGGCAGCCTGGGAATGAACATGCTCAGTGCCGTTACAGGAACGATAGGGATACTCATGTTAATAGCCGAACTGAATATTATGCTTGAAACAGAGAAAAAGTGTCTTATTCTTGTAAGTGTTTCTGAGCTGCTTTTATTTTCTGCAATTATATTTATATTCTCTAAATGCGTAATAATGACTGTCTCTCAATTGATCTTGGCCTATCACCATAAGCAGTAAGATCTAGGACTTTAATCTCATCAGGAGAATTTTCAGTCCCTTGCCGCTAGGACCTACCAGAACAGTGATCTCTTTTTCTCATGTTCTTCTCCAAACGCAGTTATGTTAGAGAATTGATCATTAGGACCTTTCTTTAGTCTTCAGGGTCAAGTTAAGATGGTGATGGACTGCTGCACTGGCTCAGCAGGCTCTGTGTCATTGGCGAGTGGGTTGAGGAGGGTCAGAACACCAAGCCAAGATGCTCAGAGCCTCTGAGGGTACATGTATGTACAAGGAAAGGACAATGATAATCGCTTTCACAGAACTGGAGGTACTCTGCTCTTTAGATGGAAAAACGTATAAATTCATATAGGGATGAAAAGAACTTGAAGCAGACAACAGAGAGAATCTCTAAGCCAAGAAAACTACGCAGACACATCTGATTTCATCTGAATTTTCTTGCACTTAATGAAGTTCCAAAATAGAACTCTGCTCTTTTAGGGTTTGCTTTTCAGTTTTTCTATTTTGGTTTGTGATGAGAGGGAACGTACTTGTTTCCGTAGGGAAGGAGTCAGATTGGAATCAGAGAGTTCAGGGCCAAGGGAAGTATCCGTCTATTAATAATATTCTTTTCCTTTTCCTCTTTGCCCTCCTCATGGAATCTGCTCCTTTCTAGAGGACATTTGAGATTGTGATATTAGTCCTCTCCCTGCTGGAAGTCAGCATTGCTATCTCTCTCTCTGTATTTGGGTGCAAGGTGACCTGCTTTGTCACCCAGGTAAGTGTTCAGGACCTGGTGGAGGTTCAGATTTGTCATGTTTTTGTTTCTCTCACTATCTCTCTCTGCTCTCTGGACTAAAGAGAAGGAAAAGGAAACAGAGTGATGGAAAGATAGTTATGATATGATCCTTCCTGAGATTGAAGGAGACCGACGAACACATGGATGGAGCTATGGTAGATGTTTCCAGGAACCTCGTAGGTCTTGCGGGATATCAATCTTTATCTAGTGAGGGGTGTAAGGCCCTGAAGGAAGGGACACTTAGTTCTCAGGTTCTAAGATACAGAAAAGAGGTAGGGGTCACCAGGATGAATGCAAATCTCTAGCTGAAAGAGGATGTGAATAATGATATGTATTATTCTCAATATCCACAGGTGGTGGTTATCCAGTCAACCAACGACCAGGTGTCTTCAGCAATAGACCCTCAAGAACATGTCTATGAGGAGCTGGAGTTTGGATAGAATAGTTCCTGCTTTTGAAAATATTATTCATTGTGTATCTCTTCACCTGCCAGGAAATGTTCTCATCTGTGCACGGGAGCATAGTTATTACAAAACCAAATAAATACATTTTCCCTTCTATTGCTGCTGGTTGTGATTTTGAGTCCCAATCTCCCACTTTGTCCCATAGCCAATCAAATGACTGGGATGTACGGTGTCATTTCTCATGTAACTTGTAACGGAACTACACCACACATACAGAAAACTGGAAAGATCATGGTTGTAACAGTGGCCTAATTTTTTTTTAAGATTTTAGTTTTTAAGTAATCTCTACACCCAACATGGTGCTCAAGCTTACAACCCAGGGATCAAGAGTCCCATACTCTACTGAATGAGCCAGCCGGGCACCCCCAATTTTTAGATGTATAGAAAGCAGACATCCTTGTGTAAGCAGCACCTGAATCAATGAGTAAACATTACCAGGGTTTCAGAAAATGGTCAATGCCCCTTTTCATTCACTAAGATCCCAGGGTAACTGCAGTCTTGACTCTCACCACCAGTATGAGTTGTGTCTTTGAATTTTATGAAATGGAACCTTGTGGTATATATATATAGCTGAGTATATACACTGGATATGACTCCTTTCTTCTACCGTGTTTGTGAACTTCATTCATGCCATTGCCAGTGACAATACTTCATTCACACTGCTGCAAGATATTCTACTGTAAGACTTATAGAACAATCTATTATCTATTTAAATATTGATGAATATTTGGGATGCTTTTTAAATGTTTTAATTATTTCTGAGAGAGAGAGAGACAGCATGAGTGGGGGGTCGGTCAGAGAGAGAGGGAGGTACAGGATCTGAAACAGGCTCCAGGCTCTGAGCTAACTGTTAGCACAGAGCCTGACACGGGGGCTCGAACCGCGAACTGTGAGATCATGACCTGAGCCAAAGTCGGACGCTTAACCGACTGAGCCACCCAGGCACCCCTGGGACACTTTTATTTGAGATGAACAGCACTGTGCACGCAAACTGTATCTATATACTTTGGTATATGCATGCGTAAAATTCCACCGGGTCTACGCATAAGACGGGAATTGTTAGGTCACATCCAAAGTGCAAGTAACGTGCGTATGCCGTCTAGCAATGCGTCGGTTCCAGTTATTGCAAAGCTTTACCTTGACATCATGTGATTTTCATTTTAACCATTTTGATATAGTTGTATCACATTGTAATAGTTTTAATGCTATTTATTTTGATAAGAACTTAAGTTTATTTTAAAAAATTGAGAAAATAATATAGAGTTCCCATACACCCCAAATCATCTTATGTCAGTATAGAATGAACTAATATTGATACATTATCATTAACTAAAGCATCATTATTATTCAGATTTCTTTAGTTTTTAATTAGTGCCCTTTTCCTGTTTCAAGATCCCACCCAAGACACTACAGTACATTTAACTGTCATGTTTTCTTAGGCTCCTCTTGGCTGTGACTATTTCTGAGACTTCCTTTGTTTTTGATGACCTTAATTGTTTTGTGGAATACTGACCAAGTATTTTGTAGAATGTCCCTCAACTGGAGCTTATCTGATGTTTTTCTCACAATTAGACTACTGTTTTGAGGTTTGGGGAGGAAGACCCTAGAAGTACAATATCTTCTTATCACATCCAAGCAAAGATACATACTATCAACATGACTTACACTTAACAGTGTAACATTGGCTTTAATCACCTCACTGAGTACAGTTTTTCAGTTTTTTTCCACTCTGAAGTTAGCTTTTCCCTGACTTTTTATACTCTACTCTTTGGAAAGATGTCACTATATAGCCACTGAGTGCAGCCTGGGATCAAGGAATCAGGAGTTAACATCTTCTGTTTTGAGGGTGGAGCAACCTCATAAGTGATTTGATATTCTGCCCTGGGATTTTGTCTATTCTCCCACTAATTTATGCATTCAATTATTTGTATGACCTCATGAATATTTATAGATTCCTTGAGTTATAACCTAATAGCACTTTAGTTTATTGCTCAAGTTGTTTCTGTTTCAGTCACTGGGAGAACGTTCAGTGGCTCCTGTGTCCCTTTGGTGGGCCCTATCATTGTGTCTCATTTTGAACACTTCCTTCTTTCATGACACGACAATGCTCTCAGGCTGGTCTTACATCATTCTTGCTCAAGTCTTAGAGTCAGCCGTTTCATCACACAGGTGCTCCTTTTATTGGAGCACCATATCAGAAATCAAGATCTGGGTGCTAGGAATGCTTGTTACTATTGGGATGTCATTTCTTTTAGGTTCTCTTACCTAACAGAGCAAAATATATACATATGTCTACTAATTCATGTGCCTTAGTTGAGCTTTTCTAACAAGATACTATGTACAGACATTCAGTCTATAGTACCATGTTTATACACATATCTGTAAATGTTTCTAACTTTAGCCATCTATTATATGATATATCACATCTGGCTTTGAAAAAAAAATCACAGGAAGTGCCAAAAAAAAAAAAAAGCCAAAGAAGCCCTGTATTTCTACAATTTTAAAAAACTTTTCTGTAACCCATCGACTGTTTAGAAGCATGCTGTTTGATTTCCAAAAATTTTGAATTTTCTACCTACCACAATTCTGCTATTACCTGACAGCTTTGTATGCTTTCTATTCTTTTAAATTTGTTAAGTTGTATTGCATAACACATGAAGTGACCAATACTGGTAAATATTCCATGCACATTTGAGAAAAATGTATATTCTCTTGTTGGATGGAGAGGTCTGTAAATGTCAGTTAGGTCAACTTGACTGATACTTCTAAAGTCACCCATATCCTTACTGCTTCTCTGCCTGGGTGATGTATCAGTTGTCAAAGAGGTGTTGAGGTCTCCAAATATAATAGTATGTTTGTCTACTTCTCCTTTTAGTTTTATCAGTCTTTTTCCTCATATATTTTGGACTAACTACAAGTGGCCATTGAGCACTTGTAACATGGTTACTGAGACTAAGAAAAATGAACTTTAAATTTTTTAAGATTTTAAATAATTTAAATTGCCATATGTGTGTCTAATAGCTATTGTACTGTATAGAATAGGAATGGAATTGCTTGATCTTATAGACACACTATTAATTTTATTAGACTTTGAAAAATTCTGGTTGTATTATTCCAGAGGAATTGATAACACTTTGATTAATTGTCAGTGAGCCAACAAAGCAACACAAGCTTTTATAGATAAGCTTATATGTGTAAAATATCATCACAAAAGTTTAATGTACTTCGAATGATGCAATACAATTAAGTATCTTAACACTAGATTAATGATTTTTTAAAAATAGTTTATTGTCAAGTTGGTTTCCATATAACACCCAGTGCTTGTCCCCACAAGTGCCCTCCTCCATGCCCATCACCCCTCTTCCTCTTCCCCCCACCCCCATCAGTCCTCAGTTTGTTCTCAGCCCTCAAGAGTCTCTCATGGTTTGCCTTCCTCCCTCTCCCCCACTATTTCCCCCCTTCCTTTCCCCCACGGTCCTCTGTTAAGTTCCTCCTAATGAAATATCATAATCTATAGCATTTTGTGTAAATAAAAGTATTTTTTGCTTATATTTTCTGTTTTGCTTGATGTATAACCCAATACGAATGGAGTAAGCACAAGCAAGCCATTTGAGAGATAAGGAAACTGAGGTTTAGCCAGGAAGGATATGCATCCAAAGCCACAGAGTGTAAAAATGATGGACCAAAAACTTCATGCAAACTGCTTCCACAATTGGTCCAGGAAACTCTACATTGACTGCACTGTTTTTCATCAAAGAAAGGGTAAACCTCAGAGCTTTAAGAAAGGAATAGAGCTCTATGTTTGCACATTTGGGAGTTGGAGGGATTGAGATTTTTTCTAACATGCAGGAATGAATGAATTAGGAAAATGAATTGTGATCTCAGAAAATAAATCCTGGCTGATGAAGAACACTGTGATGGAGATAATATTGGTCACTAACATTTTATGTCCCTCTACATTTCCTGTCTCCCACACAATGCTGGGAAGGTAGGTGACCATTTAATGAGCTGCAACAAAGAGTGACACATGCTTCTAGACCAAAGTATCTAATTGCCAAAGGTCCAACTTCGAACTTTGTCTTTCTCTACCTTGGCAAAATTAAAAAAAAAAACCCTTTTGGAGATATTATTCTATTATTCTATTTTTTGGAACTCATATTAGTGCGGGTCTAAACAGCCAACTAACAATGAACATGTAAACTATGCGGTAAATGAACTTCTGATGTGTTAAGCCACCAACATTTCAAGGTTAAGTTTTGTAACAGAGCGTACACCTCACTTGTGATGACATCCAACCATAACAAAAAAGAATAGTAACAACCAAATTCTTAATGCTATAGATGCTAGTTGCTATCTTCATGACTTTGAACCACACAGTGGTATTCTCACATGCGTATATTTATGCCTCAGTGGTTACAGTATAAGCTTCTTGGTACCACTGTGGATCCAAAAATACAGAAATATGGCTTCATATTTGTTTACTAGTATCTGTTGGATAACATGAAGGTGTTTCCTCTTTATATTCAAGTTCTTGATAGATTGAAGTTTGAGGCAACAAGTCTTGATAAGGACTTTCAGAAGGTGATTTCCAGCAAAAAAGTACAGAAATCTGTAAAGAAGCCAAAGAATTATCTGTAAAATAATCTGTAAAGTCTGTAAAATAAGCCATTAAGAATAGTATAATCTAAGTCCTCAATAATTTGTCTCCAAATATATGCTCTCTTACTCTAAAGATTAATTGTGTGGACTTTGGACCCAGAGGAACCCAATGGCTGCTCTCCAAAAAAGGTAGAGGGTGAGTTCAATTTCAATCATGACTAAAACTACCCAATGATTCAATAAGTGGTGTTGGGAAAACTGGACAGCAACATGGAGAAGAATGAAACCGGACCACTTTCTTACACCATAAACAAATATAAATTAAAAATGGATAAATATGAGACTTGAAACCATAAAAATTCTAGAGAAGAACACAGGCAGCAGCCTTTCTGACATAGGATGTACCATTTTCTTTCTAAATATTTCTCCTGAGGCAGGAGAAACAAAAGCAAAAATAAACCATTGGGATTTCATTAAAATAAAAAACTGCTGCACAGTGAAGGAAACAATCAACAAAACTAAAAGGCAGTATATGGAATGGGAGAAAATATTTGCAAATGACATTTCTGATAAAGGTTGAGTATCCAAAATCTATAAAGAATTTATAAAACTCAACACCCCAAAAACAAATAATCCAATTAAAAAATGGAAAGAAATCTTGAATAGACATTTCTCCAAAGAAGACATCCAGATGGCCAACAGACACATGAAAAGATGCTCAACATCACTGATCATCAGGGAAATGCAAATCAAAACTACAATGAGATACCACCTTACCCCAGTCAGAAGGACTAAAATTAACAACACAAGAAACAATGGATGTTGATGAGGATGAGGAGAAATAGGAACCCTCTAGCACTGTTGGTGGAAACACAAACTGGTGCAGTAACTCTGGAAAATAGTATGGAGTTTCCTCAAAAAGTTACAAATAGAACTACCCTAAAATCCAGCAGTCGCACTAGTAGGTATTTACTCAAAGTATACAAAAATACTAATTCAAAAGGATGCATGCATTCCAGTGTTTATAACAACACTATCTACAATAGCTAAATTATGGGAGCAGCCCAAATGTCCATCCACTGATGAATAAATAAAGAAGGTATGGTATATATACACAATGGAATATTACTCAGCCATAAAAAAGAATGGAATCTTGCCATTTGCAAAAAACATGGATGGAGCTAGAGAGTATTTTGCTAAGTGAAATACATGAAACAAGTTAGTCAGAGAAAGACAAATACTATATGATTTCACTCATATGTAGAATTTAAGAAACAAAGCAAATGAGTGAAAGAAAAAATAGAGAGAGAAGCAAACCAAGAAACAGACTCTTAACTATAGAGAACAAATTGAGGGTTACTAGAGGGAAGATCAGGGGAGGATTAGACTCAAATGGTGGAATAGTTGACAGGGATTAAGGAGTGTACTTGTCACGATGATCACTGAGTGTTGTATATTAGTGATGATTCACTGTATATTGTACACCTGAAGTTGATATTATACTGTATGTTAACTTAAACCTTTAAAAAAAACCTACCCAATAATTAATTTTTTCCAGATATTTAGCCAGGTGCATATCAGTCTACTTGGCTTACTAGTGTTAAGTTTTGAGGAAGATAAAGGAAAATATAAACATGTCCATTAAAGTAATTCTTGAACAACAGAAATAAGGAGAGATATTAGGGCTTTTTGCCTTCTTCAATCATTTTGGTAAGAAGAATTCCTGCCCAGCTAATATTGGGACAGTAATATGAGGCATTACTGACAGGCTGGAAAATAATGAGTTGCTAATAGAACTTAAGTTTCTGAGTGTCTGAACATGTTTTGTGTGATTACGTACATAAAATTTTAAGTATTTTTGTTTTTTGTATTTGTGATTTGATGTCTGTCTCTTATAATGAAGGATTATTTATGAGAGAAAATAATGTGAGGTTTTTTTTAATAAAGGATGATTATTGTATTTTCATAATTTTTGACTAATGCTTGACCCATAAAGCTGTTACTAACATTTCCCTTCTTCTCTTAACAATATAACCCATTTTTAACCTGGAAAATGGAGGTAAAATTGTGGCTATATTTCCTAGGGTATCTTGCAGCTTAGTATGGGAAAATAAGTACTAGCGAACAAAATGTGGGAATAATAATAAATCTCACTTTGGAGTTACAGACTTAGAAAGACGGATATGTTTTCTTGTTTCCCTTTTCATTTCTGCTGGTCGGGATATGGATGTGATTGCAGGAGCTCCTTCATGGATCCAGAGGTGAAAGCCACATTTTGAGGATAAAGGATCTACCTTTCCATCCCTGTTTTGGTGGAATTATGTTTCCATAGAAGACAAAAACCTGGCTTCCAACAGCCAGGGAATATTTGATATATAAAACACCATGTATACCGTTAGAGAGTAGATACAAATACTGAGAAATATCTAAGCATAACTAAGAAGAGCATACTCTCCAATGTCTACTCTAGTGAGGGCCATGAAAATTAGTGTACAAAAAGCCAGAGAGGAAAATGGATAAGTTAATATCTCCCAGAGAAGGGAACTATGTGATAACTTAATCATTCTATGCCATTTTAGGGGGCAGGCTATCTCTGTAATTCCTGCCTTAGAAAATATTGTAATTGCCATAGCTCAGTGATTTCATATTTCTCTTTCAATCTCCAGGTTGAAGTTTTATCATTATCTTTGGTCAAGCCCACATTTATATAATGTAAGCAGAAATGGGGCAAATAATGTGTCTTTCAGCCTTCACTGCAATTTGAGCTACTACAAATATGCAATAACTCCAGAGCATATTGGAGTTATTGGATTATTGTCCTTCGTGAGTTGGTGAGTGTATTTTAGGTGTGGTGGAGAATGTAGATGTGTCTATTTGGTGCCTCTAGAGAAGAATGTGATTGAGAATGTTCCTCATCCTCCTTTAAGAATAGAGGGGTGCCTGGGTGGCTCAGTCAGTTAAGCGTCCGACTTCGGCTCAGGTCATGATCTCACGGTTCATGGGTTCGAGCCCCATGTCGGGCTCTGTGCTGATAGCCAGCTCAAAGCCTGGAGCCTGTTTCGGATTCTGTGTCTCCCTCTCTCTCTGACCCTTCCCTGTTCATTCTGTCTCTCTCTCTCTCTCAGAAATAAATAAAACATTAAAAAAAAAAAAGAAATTCTGTATATTTGAGCTAGATATGAGTCTGACGGAACTCTGTAGCCTCCATTCCGGCTCAGTGTGGTCATGCAACACATGCTGACCAGTGTAATGTGAGAGAAGATACATATGTCCCTTCAGATCCATGACCTTACAAGAATAAATATGTCTTCTCCTTTTCTGTGTCTCTTCTCAATGGGGGGTGCACAAGTATTCTGTGGTGGGCAGGATATTATGGTGATTTCTGTGAGTATGTTATATCATATGGCAAACAAAACAAAACAAATCATTATCCAGATGAACCTAATCTAAGTATAGGACTCCTTTCAAGGCAGAGTGTTCTCTAAATGGAGGAAGAGGAAATCAGAGAGATTCAAAGCATGAGAACTTTGGACAAAGAGGAAGCACTCTGTGGCTGACGTGGAGAGAACCACTTAAACAGATCAAGAGCAGCTTCTAGGAGCTGAGCATGAGGGACTCCTTGCCAACAATCCCAGTTCCATAACACAAGCAACTGGATTCTGCCAACGACAACAGAGAACTTCCAGACAACTCTAGACTTTCCAGGAGTCCAGGGCATCCATTACATGGACTTCAGCCTCATGAGATTCTGAGTAGAGAATCCAGTCAGGTCCATCAAGACTTTTGATCTACAGAACTGTGAGGTAATAAGTAGGTGGTAGGTATTCTTTTAAGTCGATACGCTTGTGGTAATTTGTCAGGCAACAACAAAAATTTATTACATATTTTGGTCCTGGAGATGGGGTAATAATGTAATATTACTATAACTATATCTAGGATATATAAATAAATATCCAGGATATGGGAGTAGCTTTGGAATTAGGCAGTGGGCTGAAAGGAGTTTGAGGAGAATTTTGAGGAGTAAAATTTTGAGGAGCAGGATAGAGAAAGTCTCAAATGCCTCATATAGTTTGTTAGTGGAAATAAAGGCACTGAGAGTATGGTCAGTGTGGCTCAGAAGGAAGTGAGGAACACATTAATGGAAACTGGAGAGAAGGTCCAGTGGCTCAGTGGCAGAAGTCTGACAGATTACAGGTCTATGGAAAGCATAACTAGTAAATGGTGAACATGGATAATCAACTGAGGAGATTTCCACAGCATTGAACATAAGGCCTGGCTTCTTCTTGCCTACAATAAAAAAAGAGGAGAAATGCCACCTGCAGATGACACCTTTGGCCATGCCCACGGGTCCATCCCATCCATGGTCTTCCCTTCCTGACTGCCTGCCCTGTGGAATTCAGACTTGCTTACCAGCCTTTAGACTCATGTGATCCAATTGCTTGTGATAATGTTATATACTTGAAATGAGGGGGTTTTCAATGCCATATACCTATCTATTTTCTGTCTAAATTAACCCTAATTTGACACATAGCTGCGTCAATAATTTGAACACATCAGAAAGAACCAGGTAATGAGGTTGGGAAAAATATGCTACTAGCTCTGTGTTACCTAGATCTGTTACCTGTAATAATAAAACATAAAATTCTAACTATATCTGTGTTTCCAGTCAGCTGTATTATCAACTGTATTTAACTGGAATAAACTATTTCATCTCTTTCAGGTTTTTAAATTAGGTATACCTTGATTTTTATTATTTTTGGATGATATATACATTATATTCATCACACCAAAGAGTGTACTTCATATAGTAGATTAATAGATGGATGGGTGGATGGATGGGTGGACAGATGTTGAAGTCATGGATAGATACCCATGAGTGAGAGCTTCTGTATGGAATAGAGAATTACATACGTGTATCTCAGGTGTGCTCAACACACAACTAGTAGCTCCCAGGTTGTCCACAGAATCACTTCTAGTTTATGTTTTTGTTCATTTTACCAAGGTAAAAGGAGCCATCGGCCACATCATTTAATGAAATAGTTGAAATCGTCCTCATTCTTCTAAGAATTGTACATACCCAGTGGATATTCCTGTCATCCATATCATAGATGAGCATGGAGAGAGGAAGTGAAATTAAAAATTGCAGACAAGTTAGGATCATTAGGACAATCACAAGTCCCTGTTAAAAGAAAATAAAATGTCATGCATTACCTTCCACTTTGATGATAGTTTGGAAAGCCTTAAGTCAGAGCCCCCCATCAGGCCATCAAAAGGGGAAACATCACAGCATATAAAGTGGTGCAATGAAATTGGGTCTGAACCCAGAAATCTATGTGCTGCTACAGAAAAGCAAGAGTTAGAGATGATAGTAAATATTATTGAATATACTCATACAAGATGGGAAGTAAAACTAGATGACATTACGGAATTCACAGTAACAGCTCCACTTTTGATTTTTATTAAATTATTATTATTATTGGTGATACAGATGGGTTATTAGTAATATTACTATTGAAGTTATTGTTACTCTGTCATGGAGATCAGAAATGTTGCCATTGTTTGCAAAGCTGACTCTTCTCGATAAACAAGGCATAAATGGCAAGGGTTCAGACCTCCCCAGTGAAATACTAAAATTTCTCAGTTTTCCCCTGGACTCAATGCTAATTAAAACCAGAATGTCTCCTAAATCTGAAACACACTTTAACATAAAAATTTTAAAAACTTTTAATTTTTAACTTTTTTGTCATTGTCCGCATAAGTGAATTGTGTCTTCCCATACTCCAGTGTTCTTGATTTCTTTTACTGGTTTCTTCCTGATTTCTTTCTCCTCTGTCTCAGACCATTTGTCTGAATTTCTTTCACATGGCTTTATTGTAAAAAAAAAAAAAAAAAAAAAAAAAAAAAGGGAATACTCTCAGACAGTGGCAAGTCTGAATAACCATTCATTCTCCAGATAGCTTTGGGTAATGACTTATTTTTAAAATCCCAGCAGTAATGAAAATTATAACAGAAAATAATTTAAAAATAATAAAGGATAAAGTAAACATTTCCCCATTCTTTGACTCAGATTTTAATATCATTCTATTTTTTCCAGAAAAAAATAAAATTTAGATCACAGAATTGGGACTCTGCCATTGGAAAGAAATCGTTTTTTTCTCTTTCTAATTGTCGCACCTGTAGAGAAGCATTTGGAAGGAATCTGGAAGCAAGAATTTTTGTCATGTTCTTGAAACATACCAATGATCAGGTCACATCTTCATTATGCTCAGATAGCATTCGATCTTCTCAGAATTCAGGGGGATAATACTTACAATTGCAATTGATTTGATGCCCAAACAGGCAGTTTCCTTCTCACAATCATAGTGGAAATTTTTTGTTAAATTGTATGACAGAATACAGATCCCAACAAATGAGACCAAGGTGCTAAGAGTGTTAGCGCCTATATTCTTCCTCAGCTGAAAAAAAAAAAAAAGCATAACAGCTTATAAGTTAAGGACCAGGGGTTTCTAGACCTTAGATGCTGGAGAGGGGTGGGGGGAGAATTCTGATTTCATTAACTTATCCATGGGATCTACAGGCATTCATTATCCTTATAGTGCCAATTTGATTCAATGATAAATCACAACTGAGAGAAGAGTTGGAGAGGATTGATCTTGCATAAACACATACCATGGATAGGATAAAAACATTATGCACATTTTTCGGCATCTCTTGCTTTCTCCTCTGTCTTAGCTCCTCCCTCCACCAAAGATAAAAATCTGCCTTGCTCAAGCCTAAGCCAAGCTTTCTCTTTATTAACGTCACCCACCCCATTACCATAACGAGGCTTGAATAGCTACATAAATCTTTACTCGCTCTTCTTACGGTGACAAGATGTAGGGGTCAGAATTCTAAAATCCGGGGAGATCCAGCCTATCTGTTTCTAGACAGAGGATGGTCACATGATTCATTGGGCCCAAAGGATAGTTACATGATGAAATGTACTACAAAATAATGAATCCCCTGGGTGACTGGGCTTCATGTGAGGAACTCAGAATGTTGTAAGTTCTCATTTTCTCCCTGAATGATGAAGGGGAGAATTATTAGCTTACCAGTGATTTTGTTTGCTTCTTGGCAGACACAACAGTCAGAGATCCAGAAATGATAAACTGTTTAGAAGATAAGAAAGGTATTTACAGAGCAGTGGCTTCTTCCAAGTCACCCTTCCACCCTTTTACCAGGCGCATATCTTTCTTCATATCTAGTGCTTCCCCTCCTCTCCCCACCCCCCCGGGCCACCCCTTCAGAACTCAGAGGAAAGCAGATCATTAAAGTGTGTGCACCACACAATAGTTACCCTTTTATTCTTCTGAACAGTAAAATTCCCTTAACTAAATCAGAGAGGTGGACAAAAAAAACACAGGGCAAAACAACTTATTCAATGTGGAGAAATAAAATAAATAGAGTAAATATAACTCAAAGACAGACTTTGGGGTGCAGAAAAGGGAAAATGTGAACTCAAATTACATCGCATTTTTCTCAAAGTATTTGGCCAAGAAGGGTGATCACTTAAGTAGAGTAACACCTCCTTGCCCTTCCCATCCAGCAAATTCTCTAATCCAAGTATTATTACATTTCAGAGATACTGCTCCCAAGTGTCAAACCCAGTAGTTTTTCCTCACCAAAACAGCAAGATTGTACTGAATAGCTTCAGGCTATCCAACAATGAATAGAACTTAAGGGCATTATTATATTAGAATATATATTAAAGTTCAGAGCGTCTGGGTGGCTCAGTCAGTTAAGTGTTGGACTTCAACTCAGGTCATGATCACGGGGCCAAGTCTGCAGTTTGAGCCCTGCATCAGGCTCTGGGCTGACAGCTTGGAGTCTGGAGCCTGCTTCAGTTTCTGTGTCTCCCTCTCTCTATCTGCCTCTCCCCTGCTCACGCTCTGTCTCTCTTTCTTTCAAAAATAAATATACACTAAAAGATTTTAGAATAAAGTTCAGGTTTGAAGTTAAATCTTAACTAAGTGTCATTGAAAGTACTCTAGAATTGGCAAAATGCCACACAAATTGTGTGATGAGTTGATGAATGAATGAATGAATGAATAAAGAACTGAATAATAATAATTAGAGATATAAGTGAAATACTCACAGAGAAAGCCCCCCATAAAGGGAAGCCTGTGTAAATTGAGAAGAAAACAGTTGGGTACATTTCAGAATCAAAAGTAAAAAATCCAATTATCCCATAAAAGATGCATTTCACACCAATCATAATCTGAGCCACCTGGTTAAGAGACAAAACAAACCAAATTACCAACCATTCAAATTAACAAAACAGAAACAATGCTTTAAGGAAAATGGCGAGCATTTCTCAGGAGAGAGAATCACTTAGTCCAAACATCATGGTCATCCATGTTCAAGGTTTGAACCCCTTGAATTTTATTAAAAGATCTGCTAAGAAGGATCAGTTCCTGGAGAGTCTGCTTTTTTTTTTTTTCAGAGGTCTGCCTATGTAGGTCAATCTTGGGCCAATAAAATGTAGTCACCATGAGGCCCATCCAACAGATTAGGACTTCTACAGTCTCCTCTTAATGTATCCCCACATCCCCCTACAAGTGTGGTCCTTTGCTTTTAATCAAAGTGTCTTTCTTCTACGCCACAGAATGGTTGACACAGGTAATAACCTGATGGCTCTATGTCAGAATAATAAACCAAAATAATCCTCCACCCTCAATATATGCCCCAGCTTCTGGTTCAAAATTCGTTATTAGTAGTTTACTTACTTACCCCCAGAGCTTTTAGATTCCCCTTCAGGAATTTCTGCAGCTTGTCTAGTGAATGTTTCAGGGTACCAGGCTTTTCAGTCTTTCCTAATGGTGTAATTTGGTTTTGGTTTGGAGGAATGTCCACAGTATTCCCACCAGAATCCAAAGTTTTGCTCATTCTGTAATAGATGGCGTCAGATATGCACCGTCATAAGCTTAATACTGTTAATCTTATTGTAATGGAAGTAGATATTGGGCTTCTTTTATCTGAAGTCTTTATCATATTTGAAGGAAAGGCATTGGCCAAATGATGTTTATGTGTCCATGCTGCTGACTCTGTTATCACTGATGAGGTAAGCAAGGAGAGAGATGATGGAAGTTGAGGAATATCAAATCCTACATAACTGTGAGCTATCCTCCAAGGGTAAGGAAGGCTGTAAATCTCAAGTCATTTTTTTTTCTTTTTAAAGTTGTATGTGGTCACAGACTCGTATAAAAGTACCCACTATGGGAATGATGCTATATCTATTTAGCCTTATCTCTGATGGAGTAAAAATAACCTGAGATTTAAAGGCAAAGAGTTTTGAATTAAAGATATTCCCCCTTGCTTTTTTTAATTTTTAACATTCATTTTTGAGAGACAGAGAGAAAGAAAAAGAGAGAGACAGAGCAAGAGTTGGGGAGGGGCAGAGAGAGAGGGAGAATCCAAAGCAGGCTCCAGGCTCTGAGCCATCAGCACAGAGCCTCATGTGGGCCTTGAACCCACGAACCATTAGATTATGCCCTGAGCTGAAGTTATAGGCCCAACAGACTGAGCAACTCAGGTACCCCAAGACATTTCCCTCTAATTTAACTAAATGTATCATGTAACTTATCATCCAACCCAAGATAGTTTTGGGAATGAAAGAGAATAGGAGTAGTATCCATAATTATGATGGGGAAATAGGAGAGAGCTAGGGATACACTATATAAAAGCCGCCTTAACTTCAAGTACTGTGTGGCCATGGATATTGTATTTAGTCAAAAGCCTAGGTTTGTCAACATAAAATATAATCATGTTTATGGGCTCATAGATGTGACACTGGAAATGATGCATCCAATTTTCCTAGTATCATCATGTGTAATATGACATAAATTCTAGTATTATCTTCTCAAGAAGTTAGGATGTGATTTGGTACTTGTCAAAAACAATGATGGATTTCCATTGTAGAGCAAACCCCAGAATGGATTCCCATGAAACGAACTCATTTTGAAACTTTTTTTCCCAAATATTACCTTTTTATTTCTAGATCATCTTTTACTATACCAATTTTATGAATATCTTGTACCATTAAGTGAAGTTTGAAAAAATGGGGGCAGACTTTATTCCTTATTACGTTGGTATTTATGAATTCTATCGCTGTCCCTATTATGTTTTAATTTAGTTTCGATTATATTTTATACAATTTTTTCTTATGTTTTCTCCTCCCATTATGCTAATGCTATTGAATTAGACCCTTTATATAACTACTTATGTATAAGTTTCCTGAATCAAAGTAGGAATATAGTTTCTGGCTCTTGAGATCCATGCCCAATTTCTTAAAAAAAAAAAAAGAGTTAGTGTACGTGGATTCCAACACTGCTTGAGTGTGTAAA
Source organism: Proteles cristata cristata (assembly GCA_017311185.1). NCBI lineage: Eukaryota > Metazoa > Chordata > Mammalia > Carnivora > Hyaenidae > Proteles > Proteles cristata. Next base: position 3,357,761 of record JAESUZ010000174.1, on the reverse strand, counting down.
TCTCTTTGCAGTCTCGATAAAAAAATTAAGGTACCATGACATGAAACTCTTATGGGACACTTAAGATTAATCGTAAGCATTCAATTTTTCTACTCCCAGCAGTTGCTTCTAATTAAAGGGTTGAAACAAGGAATTTATTTTATGTGACCACACTGGAAGCGCCAGAGAGATATTTTTTTTTTCTATTCCTTTGGTGGATGAATCTTGTCCATTAATACTTCATAAATAGAGAGGATCCCATCAATCAGTTATTCTATCTTTTTAAGATGCGACCATTATAAGGAGGACACTTGTGGGGATGAGCACTGGGTGTTATGTGGAAACGAATTTGACAATAAACTATTTGTAAAAAAAAATAAATAAATAAATTTACGAAAAATAAAATAAAATAAAATAAAATGTGACCATTATAGACAAATATGGTAAATAACTTGCCCAAGTTCACAGACAGATTTATAGACGTGGGACCAAAGAGCTGTTGGACTGATAAGTAAAAATCCACTCTTTAGACAAAACCTGCCTCAAACTAACACATCCCCTTTTTAGCTTCCTGAAGCCCACATGTAACAGGTTTGAGTGTTTGAGGAAGCCATTGCTTTCAGTGTAACTTTGTTGGGGGAAAAATTATTGACCCCCCAAAAGTGTCCCCTCTCACTCCTCACTGCAACTGTCATTATTTATTCATCCATTCACTTGACAAATATGTATTTTAGATTAAAAATATTGATCATAATATTTACTGGGCACATTTTAATTCACTACTGCCTTTAATGATATTTTACTGGGGCTATGTCATTATCATCTGTAATATTCTATCAATTAGCAAGCCTGTATTGAGCTTCTGACTGCCCCTTGAGGCTACCATCCAACTGGTCAGTATTTTAAGTAAGACTTTCACATTCACAGCCTTCGTCTTTCTGACAAATGCTTCTCTTTTCTACTGCTGCTGCCTAGTTTACAATGACATGGAAGTATTTCTTGGTTACTCAACAATACAAAAATTAGCCTCATTTACCACAATGTCCTCACCTTAAGTATTAAATTCAAAGCCCCACGACCCTTTGTAAGTCAATATAGCTTCAAACCCACCTAATCCCCCTCATCATATCTCTGCCACATTAGTTATAAAACTCTCATGATTCTAAGAATATTATTATGAACTTAGCTGACTCACCATGTCCATTCTTGATGTTCTGAATTTCACTTGCAGATTGTAGACAGAAAAGTTTCCATGTCACAAGTCTAACCCAATTATTTCCCTGTATCTTAAATTGAATCTTCTAAAAATATGGCTGGAGACAAACTTCCTTGGTAAGCTAAGCCTTACTGTCTACCCACTGATGGGGAAAGTGTGTTTGCATAATCAGAAAGTCAGAAAGCAGGACTGTAGACAAGATCAGATGTGTCTGAATCACTGAAACTTTCTGCACGATCTTAAAAAATTTTCCTGAAATATTTGACATTGAATATCTACCAGCGGAAAGAAAGGAAAAACTGTCTCTGCCTTGAGCCCACATTTGGTTCAGTCTCTGTCTGTCGGTTCTACATCTTTCCCTCTCAGACCATAGACAAAAGTACTTTCTGGTGCTCTGGATAATGGGAGGGGGGAAAGTTCTACCTACCTAGCTTTGTTCCACCACAGATATGGGAGGCTGTAGTCTTCTTAAGCTTATGTCTCTGGTGTTGTCTATCAAAGACTGTGCCAACATGTAGGGGAAAGAAATCTATGCTTTGATCTCTGTGTTTCCTCATTTGCTGTATTTCCACACCTAGAACTCTAGATAAGCAGTTTTGATGTATATCAACAAAGTTGATATAAATCATGTTTCGTTGCTGAAAAATTAGAAGCGTTATCACCATGGGGCGCCTGAATGATCCAGTCGGTTAAGCATCTGACTTCAGCTCAGGACATGATCTCACAGTTCATAAGTTCGAGCCCTGCATTGGGCTCTGTGCTGATAGCTCAGAGCCCGGAGCCTGCTTCAGATTCTGTGTCTTACTCTCTCTCTCTCTTTCTCTCTCTCTGCCCCTCCCCGCTCATGCTCTGTCTCTCTCTCAAAAATAAATAAACTTTAAAAAAAAGAAGCATTATCACTGCAATCCTCAATACCAACTGATAATTTTATTTCTGTGCTCTCTTTCCATTTCTTTCCATTAGTCTGACAAAGATTTTATTTGTTCTTTTAATTTACTAAATAAAATTCTTTCCTTTGGAGCAATTTCTAGGAAATTCTTATTTTCAACCAACTTTTCTTGGTCTTTGTATTAGCACCTTATTAACTATAATTTCATTAAAATTAAATAAACATAAACATAAACAAAAACAAAAATAACTATATTTCCAAAGACACTTAAATTTATATCTATCTATCTATCTATCTATCTATCTATCTATCTATCTATCTATCTATCTCTACCTATCTATATCTAGCTAGCCAGCTAGCTAGCCAACTAGCTAGCTAGCTATCTCACTGACCAGGCTCAAGTATACCAAGAAAAGTATTACTATATAACTGTACTATGGTAACATTACAATAAAAATCAATAAAAATGATTAAACTTTGTTCAGATTAGCCAAGGGAAAAAGAGAGAAGACAAAGATTATTAATATAAGGAATAAACAAAGGGACATCATTGCAGAATCCAGAGATATTAAAAGGATAACAAAGAAATACTGCGAACAAATTTATGAAGTAAATTTGACGTCTTGAAGGAAATAGAATAATTACATGAAAGACACAAATTATGAACATTGACTCAAGAATAGATGACCCCCATAGTTTAATATCTATTACGAAATTGAATGTACAGACAAAAACCATTACAACAGCAACAATAACAAAATCCACTCCCTCATGTATCACTGGCTGATTCTACCAAATATTTAAGGGAAACAAACTGAACATAATCCTTTCCATGTTATGAGGTCAACATCACCATAACAAGACAAAGATATCATTAGGACTACATGGCGAGAACTCTTGGCGTAGGTGCGGAAATCCACAACACAATGTTTATCACATCAAATTCAAAAGTATATCAAAAGGTAATTCACCACAACCAACAGAGTTTATTTCAGGAAGACAACAATGGTTTAACAAAAAAATCGATGTATCCAATTCGTCATATTGACAGTATAAATACCTAAACCCATATGATCTTCTCAATATAGAGGAAATGTGTCTGACCAAATGTATTTATTCATGATAAAGAACAAACTCTCAGAAAACTCAGAAAAGATGGGAATTCCCATTATCTGGAAAAAGCCATATACAAAAACCTACAGTTACAACATACCCAGCAGTGAGATACTGAATACTTGTCCCCCAATACTAGCATATCTGCCCTCCCCACTCCTGTTCAACATCTTCTAGAAGTCATAGCCAGTGTAATATGGCAAGAAAATAAAGACCTAAAGTGTGGAAAGTAAGAAATACAAATGTCCCTATTGAAGATATCATTGTCTATGTAGAAAATCCTAGAGAATCTTTTTAAAAATCTATAACTAGTAAATGAGTATAGGTGACTTTGTTTCCTGAGGGGAAAAAAAAGCATTAAAGTAATAGATAAAGTTTGCTTTGTTAGGCCACAACTAGGGCATGTTTCCATAGACCCTAGTCTAGTGTTTAAGACACTGTTAAATGCCAGTTAATATATTGTAGTTGACAAAATACTATCAGACTGTGGCAACAGCTAAGTCAGAATCACACAGTGGGTTGCCAGTTTCAGATTATTATAGGCAGTACAGGCAGAATTGCATTAAGCCATCGCTAGTACTTCCTTAAATTGTGATTAGCCATAAACCAAGAGAGGTCACATGTGTCTTTTGACTGTAGATTACAAACTGAATATGTTCCAGGCCTTTCCAACAAGTTGAAATGTGATGATCACTATTCCGTTGTCACACAGTGTGTGGGTTACTTCAGGCTGAGTCAGGATCCACAAAGCAAAGGAGAATCAAGACCAGCAGGGGATCAATATCTGAAAAAGCAGAACTTGTGTGCAGAAACTGTGTGTATTTTCCTATTTTCAAACATCAGTCAGACTCTACTCATTGGAATGGTTTTACAAGACCCCGAACTGAAAAAACCATAACTAACTTCATGATGTCAAATATTGATGGGACAGATAAGACTACAATGGAAAACAAAGGAAATTATGACTACTTCAAGGTTAGAGGATAAGAGCAGGGCTTACATTAATTTATTTATGTCATGGAAATTTGTACTCTTGAGGGAAAGTGTCAGAGGCCCCACGATCTACATAGCTGGCCTATTGTACATATTGTACAATATTGTACGTATTGGCCTACTATAGCATTAATATTATAGTCTAAAGTGGATGGCTTCTCAGAAATTGTGGAGATCAGCCATTCTGTCACATATCTTCTAAGGCCAGACCAGAATCCCCAGATATCTACAACCTTTCTGGTATGTTCCTTTTCTTCATACTGCCAAGCATATGAGATGATGCTAATGCTGATGCAGATAGATCATATGCTTCATTGATCATGTCCAAATGGAATCACAATTGAGGACAGAGGAGGGGACCACAGCGCAGTCAACATCAGCAAATCTATGACCTTTGATCCCCCCACAAACACTTAAGACTCTATACTACCTGATAGAGTACGACTACTATACTAATCTGATTACTGATTTACTCTGAATAATACAATTAGAGGAAGTCCAGGAATGGTTCAAAAGTTGATATCTCAGACAACTAAGCAGGTTGGAAAGCCACCTCGTCATATTCATGATGAAGAGAGGCTACGGCAAGTCTGCAATCGTTGGAGGATAAGTCGACAACCACCTGTGGAAGAAGAAAACAACAACACAGTAGATGATATTTCATGATACGATAGGACATTTCGCTTGCCCATGGCCCTCATTCTCCTAACTTGCAGACCTTCCTTGGGGCCAGTCTTTCTGACACGAACGACTACGTCCAACCAAGCAACCTTCTGCTAGTGCTCAGTCCAACCTTTTTAAAGTTCATTTATTTATTTTGAGAGAGAGAGGGAGAGAATGAGAATCACGGGCAGTGTCTGCACCGTCAGGGCAGGTGCTGGGTCTAATCTTAACTCTGCGGCTGTTAGTGGCAAAACAGAATGCAAAGGGCTCTGAACATGAAAGATGGGCTTAAGTGTTCTTTATGCTTTGAACCGTTCAGTAAAACTTAAAGAGGTAAATGTACAAATGGCGGAGAGTACCCTAAAATGCATTCTGAGACCCCTGGATCATAGAAACTCACTGAGGTCACATAGCAGCAGACAGCGCTGCATCCAAATGCAGACAGCAACACCGAGATGATGAGTCCCAGGATTATGAGGACCAGCTTCATAATCATAGTCCCCTGCAAATTAAAATCACGTGGAGAGAAATGATTAAAGGCCTGAGCAAGGGAGCCCCTGCCGTGGACCCTACATGCTGTCCTTCATAACCAGTGGACATATTGTCAAGGGGAGTCTGGGCAGACACAACCTGTGTAGAGATACACATGACTCTAAGTTACAGATACAATCTGGCAGAGATACACATGACTCTAAGTTACAGACTCCCAAATGTGCAGTTTCACTCAGCTGTAATTTTCACACAAATGAAGTGAGATCCTGTGATCCACTTTCTTCCTTGATATGACCCACTGATAAAAAGCCAGCTCATCTGCAAACCATTCCTTATTGAGGTGTCTACAAATTGGAGTGTTTTAAGATCCCTTTATATCTCATAGTGATTTTCACCATATGATCAGTAGATCAGTGTCGGTTTTGTTAAACATACTCTCTGGAAAGGATCCTGGACTTTGTCATTGTGCTGAACAGACTCAACATCTAGACTTTTCTTTACCTTGATGAAGACAGCAATGACAATCATTGACTGAGTTCGTTGACACCCATTCTGATTTTATCTAAAATAAGGGATTTACTTAGCTTCACCTGATGTACTTAAATCCTAACATTACCAATAATGTGTAGTACAGAGATATTTATTCACTCAAGGTCAAAGCCCTGTCTTTCTTCAGATAATTTATCAGTTTTAAGCTATGTCCTATTGCCCAATTGTCTTTTTTGTTTTTCAAAATTTTGTTAAACTTATTTTATTATTTGTTTTGAGAGAGAGAGAGAGAGAGCGCGCACATGTGAATTGTGGAGGGCCAGAGAGAGAGAGAGAGAGAGGGGAGAGAGATAATTCCAAGCAGGCTACACACTGTCAGTGAGGAGTCCAATGTGGGGTTCACACTCACGAACCATGAGATCATGACCTGAGCCAAAGTCAGACACTTAACAGACTGAGCCATCCAGGCACCTCCTTCTCCCACTGCCCCCTTGAGATGAAAAGGACACCTGCAAGGAATTTTATATATGTGGGTAAATATCTGGAGATATTTTTTCCACTGGATCTTTCAATACTTACAATTATGAAATAACGAACTAAAGCTGATCCTGAGAAGAAGTAATTGGAGTTGTCCATTCTGATTGCAAGGATTATTAGCGACACTCCAGCTAATATGGCAGCCACAGTGTTCATTCCAAGGCTGCCACAGACCTGAAACAGAATCAGAAACAGAGTCCCTGTTCTTACCTCCTCGACTCTGGCAAATGATTGTACATATGCATGCATTATATTTAAAAGGTAAGTAAAATTGGAATTCTTCAAAATTATGCCCAAGGTTACTATCTACTACTGGATAATTTCTCATCTGAGCCAGACAGAGACAACATGGCCTATGGTGAATAGGAAAAGAATCATTCTGGAATCTTAACTCAAGGCAAAGAAAAACCTGGGAGTCTGAGACAGCTTGATCATTCTGGAAACAAAGGCTGACTTAAATTCTTTTAATGTTTATTTATTTATGAGAGAGAGAGAGAAAGAGACAGAGCATGGGTGGGGGAGGAACACAGAGAGAGGGAAATACAGAATCTGAGGCAGGCTCCAGGCTTTGAGCTAGCTGTCAGCACAGAGCCCGACGCGGGGCTCAAACTCACAAAGCTGAGATCATGACCTGAGCTAAAGTTGGACACTTAACCAACTGAGCCACCCAGGTGCCCCCAGAAATGAAGGTTGATTTTAATTTTCTGAAATTGTAGGTAAACGCACCATTTTTTTTGTTGTTTTCCTTCCCGACGCAATAGACACAGTTCCAGAAACGATTAACTGTACAAAGATGAAGTTCAATGAGTTAGTCTGTGAATGTATTCTCATTCTACAGTATTTCTCCCTAACACCAAATATTTCTCAATAATTTCCCCCAAATTTTGTGTCTATTTATAGATGATAACTATTAAAGCTTTTATGTATGTTCTAAATAATACAGAAATCAATTTACTTACAAAAATTGGTCCCAAAAGGAAAATGAAGGTATATACAGTGCTCTCTAGGAATATATATTGTTTGTGGAACGAAAGAAAGACCTTCACCATAATCCACAGACAAATATTCATTAGGCCAATCATGATCTGCGTCACCTGGAAAATGAGAAAGTGTCTCTGAGTTAGGAGGAATCAGCTTTACTCTTAGAATTATTTGCCCCGCATTTGGAGGTTGTAAATGTCTCAGGATTACTTTAATTTGGGGAATTCCACAATCAGTACCTAAATTTACATTCAGTGTTCCCAAATATACATATAAAAAAACAGTTTGGTGATTTGGTTAAATGGTATATGTGGTCTCTTATTTTAAAAGTCCTGGCGTGCCTGAGTGGCTCAGTCAGTTAAGCGTCTGACTTGAGTTAAGCTCAGGTCATGATCTTGCAGTTTGTGAGTTCTAGCCCCACATCAGGCTCTCTGTTGTCATCAAGTGGAGCCTGCTTTGGAAATTTTGTCCCCTTCTTTCTCTGCCCCTGTCACTCTTGTGCACTCTCTCTCCCTCAAAAATAAACATACATTAAAAAAAAACAAACAAGTCCCATAGTCCTCTTGATATAGGAATTACTGTGACCACTCCACACTTTTTAGGTAATTGCATGGCTTTGACCTAGAGCAAATTTAGGAGAATGTGAGCCACCTCAAAATCCTTAGATGACCTTCATTGTACTTACCCCAAGAATAACTGGCTCCCCCTTTAAGAAATTCTGCAGATTGTTCGGTGCCTCCTGAGGGAAAGGCAATGACCTGGACTGGCCCAGGTACATGGCTGGATATCTTTGTTGAAAATCCATAATTGTATCCTTTGATGATGTTTCTCTCACAACCTGTGGCGCACCCTGCTGGGGGTGTTGAGTCACAATACAAGTGAAGCATGTGTTGGCCAGAGAGGTCAGGTAAAAGGATTAGTCTCTTTGATTCCATGCAACAGTTAATGCACATAAATACTTGAAGCAAAAGATAGGTACTGTGCTAAATGCAAGAAATGAGACCACACAGAGCCACTGAAAGTGATTTTTACAGCACAATACTGTAAGTGTATTTTCTATTCCTTATGATTTTCTTATAACATTTCCTTCAGTTTTACTTTATTGTAAGAATGTAGTATATAATACATGTAACATAAAATATATTTGTTAATTGACTGTTTATGTTATTGGTAAGGCTTCTATTCAACACTAGGCTAGAAGTAGTTGAGTTGGAGGAGATTTTCTACTGTGAGAGGGCACCCTGAACAATTACTTTCAAATGGAAAATGGGTAGGGAAAAGCCATACACAAAGTAAACTAGTATTTAGATATTACATTTGCCTAAGGATCCAAGTGGAAATAGAAGCATTTGTGTTTGATGAAGCCACTAATCTTTTATATAGAATTGTTCCATGATATTCTCACTTTACTCTTACCCTTGTTTCAGTGATAGTTATTGAACATTGTCTTCTCACATTGAACACCTCTGTTATTACCAACAGAATGTCTGTGTTAGGTATGGAAATAAATGTGTATTTTTTTCTTATATCTTGATAACATTATAATTAGTATGATACTAATTTACTTTTTTTAAATAGTTTATTGTCAAGTTGGTTTCCATACAACACCCAGTGCTCATTCCCACAAGTGCCCTCCTCCGTGCCCATCGTCCCCCTTCCCCTCTCCCCCACCCCCATCAGCCCTCAGGTTGTTCTCAGCATTCAGGAGTCTCTCATGGTTTGTCTCCCTCCCTCTCCCCCACTATTTTTCTCCTTCTTCTTCCCCATGGTCCTCGGTTAAGTTCCTCCTAATCCTCCTATATGTGCAAAGGTATGGTATCTGATTTACTTTTTAAAAAAACTTTAATCTTGTTCCTTATTATTAATCATATCTGAAGAAAAAATATCCTGTTTTTCTGAACAGACTGTGACTCACTGTTCATGATGGTAGAGCCAACATTTTTAAAAATACTTTTTCATCGATTCCTGATTTACAAAGCAGCCTTTAGAATTGAGTGTCCACTCAAATCCGTATACTTTTTCCCAACAAGAGTAATGATTATACAGATCATTCCAGATCAAGAATATCTTCTTTTTGGATCAAAGTTCTTTTATTGACCAAAAATATCAAAAGTAATCATTCGTTACAGAAAGTTGGATAAGGCAGCATTAAAAGAACTAGCTAGCCAGACTTAGGGAACACTGGAAAAGTACTCTGTGTTGCAAATTCTAGATAGAATATGATTTTTAGACCACTTGTTCTTTGTCTTTTGAAAAGGATTACGTGGCTGAGATAACTTCAAAGCACAATCTGAAAAAATTTTATGGGTCTTTAAAACTGCGTTAAGGAGCGCCTGGGTGGCTCAGTTGGTTACGCATCCGGCTTCAGCTCAGGTCATGATCTCACGGTTTGTCAGTTCAAGTCCCACATTGGGCTGTCTACTGTCAGCACAGAGCCTACTTTGGATCTTCTGTCCCTCTCTCTCCTTCTGCTCCTCCCCCATCATGTGCACTTGTGCTCTCTCTCTCTCAAAACTAAACATTAAAAAAATTAAAAATAAAATTGTACCATTAAGTTTGCTGCTAGAGAGTCAAGCATATTTTTTTATGGGAAAAAAAATGCCCTCAGACATTTATGTCCTTCTCAAATAACTAGTTCTACAAAAAGAGCTTTTATAATATTCTTCTCCTCCTCTGGCTTCCTATTGTGGAACAATTTCAGGAAAACTTGGGTAAGTCTTAGGGACTGGAACGGAATTAACATGCCCTCTTACAGACCAATGGAATAGCCACTTAAATAAGAATAAAAGAAAAATACATACCTCTGTCCTCAAACAACATTGGGTCTTAACTAGATATTTGTCAAGTTACATCAGTCCAAAGAGTCCGTCTCAGAGTACTTCCAAGGAAGCTCCCCAGAGTAGCAAGCAGTCTACGATCCGTGTCTGTTATCAGGCACTACAGGCTGTGGGAATTTGATATACGTAGATTTTCCTCAACAAAACAGAACTCCCTGTTGTATGAAGAGATAATGAAGCCTCACCCTAAAAGGCATCTTTCTGTGCTGTGTTTCTTGCAGATGGGTTTCTCTGATGGTGAAATTGCATAATGTTGACAGAGATAATCCTTTATCTCTGCTGTTCAGATAGCCATGGTTTTGAGTGCCAAAGCTTTGCACACTCTTCTCTCATTGTGAGGCCAAATCTCAATCCGTATTTACCCGTCTCCTCCCGAAGACCTTTCTAAAGAAGGATGTGGTTGGGGAGATATTTTGATTTATAATTCAATCTTAATTTGTCCGTAGAAGTCCTCACCTTTGATAGATAATACGGGATTTTTCCATAAATATGAGAGTTTTACCCTTTTGCTTCCAAATGATACTTTGTATGTTTTATTAACGAGGCTCGTTCCTCTACAGTGACTTTAGTTTTCTTACTCCCATTTCCACTACTTGACAGATAATCATAGGAAAATAGCACACAGTATTTATACAGCCTATGCCAGGAAATCCAAAGATGGAAGTAATGTGCTATTTGCCCGTATCTCTGCAATTATATTTTCCAAAACTATAAAGGAGCCTTTGTATATTCTGTAGCCTTGGCTAAATTATCCTTTAACTTAGAAAGTAGAAATATAACATCCTTTGGAATCTATGGTTTCCCTGGGTTCTTTCTTGCGTGGGACTTGCCCATGGGTTCCCGTCATGAGTGATGGAGAATCTCACTGTTCCACACCCCCACCCCCTTCCTGCAAGGCATAAGCATTTAAGGTAAAGCTTCTAAAGGGAAGAGAAGATGTTCTCTTCCTATCCTTGTGTCTGGAAATAGCCATATAAAAGAAGGGTTAAGTGTCTCTGTTCTTTCTAGTTTCTGTTTCAAATCCATCAAAAGGAATGCTTTGCCTTTTCTTCGTGAATTTTCACGTCGTTCTTGCGCACTGGCCATGCTAATCTTCTGTATACGGCTTCAATTTTTGTACCTGTGCTGAAGTGAGTCCTGCTCTGCCTTTTCTTAACCTGAAGATTTTTCAGTATATTCCTAATTTGCTGAAAAGCTCTATTATGAAAGGAGTTTGACCTTTCTCAACAGCTTTTTTCCCCACCTACTGTGATGACCATACGGTTTCTTTCCTTTATGCTGTATTCAGAGGTGTCAAACAACCTGGTGCATAAAGCAGTTTGGTTATGAAGTATCTTTTTTAAATATATATTTCTGGGTTTAATTTATTAATATTGGTAAGGATACATGGGTCTAAGCTCATATAAATATATCCATATTTTATTTTCCTATATTTTTCATCCGTATTTTGGGGCAGGAGAGCTGGTTACTGCTTGCCTCAACAATAAGCTCTAAAGTGTCTGCCTTCAGCTCAGGTAATGATCTCACGGTCTGTGGGTTCAAGACCTGCATCGGGCTGTCTGCTGTCAGCGTGGAGCCTGCTTTGGATTTTGTCTCCCACTCTCTCTCTGCCACTCCCCTACTTGTGAGCTCTCTCTCCCTCTCAAAAATAAACATTCTTTAAAAAGCTCTAAAGTTTTTCTTCCTCTTCTACTTTCAGAAAGAGTTTATGGAATACTGGTACTATTTCTTCATTGAGGGTTTGATAGGATTCACGAGCAAAGCTGTCTCCACACAATCTTCTCTGCGTGACAAGCCTTCAGTTACAAATTCAATTTCTGTTCATGACACAGTCCTGTTTATATTAATTGGGGTTCTCTAGAGAGGCAGAAGCAATGGGATGCACTGATGTGGCCAGTGACATTTATTATAAAGACTTGGCAAGGGTGATTATGGAGACTGTGAGAAGTTCCAAGTGGCAAATCGGAGCCCAGAGAGCCAACGTATAGTTTGGGTCCAAGTCCAAAGACCTGGAAAACCAGGGAGCCTACTACAAGGTATGATGTTAAGGGCAGGGCTTATTTTTAATTAATTATGTTTTGCTGCTATTTTTATTCTGTGAAGAAGACATCAGAAAAATCACACTCTGGCACAGATGGCCTATTGCATAATTCCAAACAGCATTCACAGTATGGTGTGAAGTGAATGACTTTCCAGAAATTGTATGGATCAGTGGTCCTGAGGCAATACCCTGCGGGAACAGACCAGTGTCCTGACTCTCCCAGACTTCCTGGTATGTCTCTTTCTTCCTTGTTAAGAAGGCTCCGACACAATGACAGTCCTGATGGCGTAAACACTATACACGTAATTCATTCTGTTCAAAGGTAATATGTTGACGGAAAGAGTAGGTGACTAGCAAAGTCAGCTTTAACAAACCTATGACCCTCATAATTCTGAGGACACTTCAGGCCTCTTTGCTGTGTAGACATGAATATATTTTCAAGAACACAAACTAGAATAAATCCGAGACTTGCTCATGGAAGAGATATGTCAAGCAACTTAAGTGGGTTGGGAAGCCACATCATCATAATCGTGACATGGAGATGTTAGAGAGGGTCCACGCTCATTGGAGAGTAAGTCAACTACCATCTGTGGAGAAATCAGGACATGCAGCAGATGAGCATATGGTATGTCTTTTGCCCATGACCTTAGGTCTCCCAGTGTCCTGTGGATTCTTCTTGGGGTTTCTTTTGTCTTGTTCTCATTGAAACATCTACACCTACCTAGGCACCTCCTCAATGTGTGCCCGGTCTAATCTTTCATGTGTGGATCCCAGAGGCAAAACTGAGGGCCTTCTCACACAGATGTGTGACGTGAAACAGGGGCCCAAGACTTTTATATGCTTTACATGCCTAACAATGGTAAATATAAAAATGGCAGAGAATGTCCCAGAAAACATTCCAAGTCCTCTGAACCCCAGACATTCACTGAGATCACATCATAGCAGGCAGCACTTGCAACGAAATGTAGTCACCCAGATGGCTAGTCCAAGGGCAAAAGAGATTAGCCTCAGAATCATAATCTGCTTCCAATTAAAATCATGTATAGAATAAGGTTCTGGGGTGGGGGGGCACCTGGGTGGCTCAGTGGTTGAGTGTCTGACTCTTGATTTTGGCTCAGGTCATGATCGCACGGTTTGTGAGTTTGAGCCCCTCATCAGGCTCTGAGCTGGCAGCGTGGAGCCTGCTTGGGATTCTCTCTCCTTCTCTCCCTGCTCCTTCCCTGCTTGTCTCTCTCTCTCAGGATAAATAAATTTTTTTAAAAAACCTTTTAAAAAAGCAAAAGTAGGGGCGCCTGGGTGGCTTAGTCGGTTAAGCGTCCGACTTTCGCTTCGGTCATGATCTCGCGGTTAGTGGGTTTGAGCCCCGCATCGGGCTCTGTGCTGACTGCCAGCTCGGAGCCTGGAGCCTGTTTCAGTCTGTGACTCCCTCTCTCTCTGACCCTCCCCTGCTCGCGCTGTCTCTCTCTCTCTCTCCTAGAAATAAAGCATTTAAAAAAAAATTTTAAAAAGCAAGTTTACAGGATTGAGCAAAATGAGTTTCTGCCATTGACCCTGCTTGCTCTCATCCATAAATGATTGGCATACTCTCATCCATGATAAAATGTCCCACCCTGGCTTCCTCTGCAGATAAAACATAAGTAACTATGCAGCATAATTAACCACTATATCATACAGACATTCTGATTTGCAGTTACACTCACAAAATGACATGAGTTCCTGTTATATGTGTTTTTCCTGATATTACTAACTAACATGAAAAGCCTGTTGATTAGCAAACATTGCTTTATTGAGGTTTATGTACTTTGGAGTATCTTCACAACCTTTTTGCAGTTCATAGTAACCCTGACTGTGTCCTCAGTGTATCAGTGCAGAATAGGCTCTATGTGACGTCTGTAGAGAGAATCTTGGGCTTTGTCTACCATTGTTCTGAAAGGAACAAAACATCTAAACTTTTCATTGTTTACCTTATGGGGACAGGAATCAAATTCATTGAATGAATTCATTGGCGTTCATTCTGCTTTCGCCTAAAGTTTTAGTTAGCTTTACCTGGTACGCATGTCCACGTGACCATAACTTACAGCACAGGGAAATTTATTCATTCAGGGTCAAGGCCCTGATTTTCTTGCTTCAAGTTGTCTTTCAGTGGTAAACTGTGCATTTCTACCACCTGCAATAAATTTTGGAAGTCATTTTGTGTATGTGGAAAAATACCAAGAAATCATTTCCCTGGATCTGGAAGTCCTCACAACAAGGAACAAATCACCTACTATGCTTTGTATGTCATAAATGAATCTGCCCAAACTGACAACAAAGGCTATAAGCCATTCCCCTGCTAATATGTCACTCACAGTATTCATCCTAAGCCCGCATATATCCGAAAGAGATTCCAAAACTGTGTTCTTATTTCACATTCTTTAAACTGACTAACAATTACACACGTGTGTGCACTATATTTAAAATAGAATGAAGCATCATGAATTGAAATTCATGAAAAGTTATGGAAGAATTTGCTATCCTCTACAATGGATTTTTTTCCATGTATTATAAGACAGAAAAGAATTCTGGGGAGTTCTTGGGGAAACAATCACCCCAGAACCTCAACTCAATGCAAAGAGACATCCAAGAAGCTGAGACAGTTTGGCCTTTTTGGAAACAGAGATTGATCTATTCTGTGACTTAATTTTCTGAAGCCATAGAAGGACTAGCCATCTTTTTTTGTAATTTCCTTTCCCAACACATAGATAGAGTTCCAGATATACTTAACTGCATATAGAAATAGAGTGAAGTGAGTCAATCTATGAATGTATCTTCTGTAATTTTTTCTCCTAGCATTGAATGGTTCTCAATTCTCAATAGGTTTCCCCCAAATTCTGTGCTCAAAAACAGCATACGAAACAAATATTAAGAATGTGTATATTGTCTAGAAAAATCAGAATGATTCCAATTTACTTACAAAGATTGGTTCCCCAAGGAAAATGGAGGAATTTTCAATTGCAGGCATAGAGGCGGAATACAGAAAAGAAGGCTTTTGCCGTAATCCACAGGCAAACGATGAAGCCAATCATGATTTGCTCACCCAGAAAATGAGAAAGTGCCTTCCTCTTAGGAGGAAGAAGTTTTACTATTTGCAAATTGATTGCCTCATGTTTGAAGGAGGCAGATAATGCAGAGCTCCTATAATTTGGAGAAATTTTTTTCTAAATGTCTAAATTTTATTTTATCTATTTATTTTTAATTTTTTTCTTTAACAGTCATTTATTTTTGAGAGACAGAGATAGAGCACAAGCAGGGGAGGGGCAGAGAGGAAGACGCAGAATCCAAAGCAGGCTCCAGCCTCTGAGCTGTCAGCATAGAGCTGGATGCGGAGCTCAAACCCACGAACCGCGAGATCATGACCTGAGCTGAAATCAGCGCTCAACCAACCGAGCCACCCAGGCGCCCCTAGATGTCTAAATTTTAAATTCAGGGTTCTCAAATCCAGGACATTTTGGAGATAGGGCCAAATGGTAGATGTAGTATTTTACTGAGACAAGCCCACATTGTCCTCTTGACATGGGAATGACTGTCATCACTCCACACTCTTCTCTTAGGTGATCCTGTAGCTTTGACCTAAAGCAAATTTAGGGGAACATGAGCCACCCCAAGAATAACTGGCTCCCCCTTTAGGAAATTCTGCAGATTGCTCCTCCTGAAGGAAAGGCATTGGCCCAGACTGGCCCTGATGGGTGGCTGGATGTCTTCGTTGAGGGTTCATAGTTGTGTCTTTAGATGCTGCTGCTCTTTACAACCTGGCACTGACCTTGCGGACACAGGATGTGCTGGCCAGAAAGATCAGATAGAAGGATGAATCTTCGATTCCATACAAAATTCCCATCCATAAAGTTTCCAAGTAAAATACAGGCACTATGCCAAATGAAAGACATCAGACAATGTAACTGTTTTAACGCCTGAGCAGGAAAGGCATGATATTCGTAAGCATTTAACATTGTGTCGTGGCTACTTAAGAATGTTGTAACCTCTATCTTATTAAGCAGAGCTAGAAAGGCTAGTAAGTAATGTAATAAGTAATGTAAAGTTACTCTGATAGGAAACAGAAGATCCTAGCCTGAGAGCTTGCTCCATTTGGATACTTTGTCTTAAAATATGCTGAACATCCCGTTAATGAGGCTGAAATGAAACATTAACCATTAGTGTTGGGGTCCCTGCCGAGCAAAGAGACAGGGTTTAGTTTAGTTAGTTTGTTTGGCTACATTAGAACTGTTTTTTTACATTCAAATATCTAAGACATACCCGACACTTATTTTGGTTTTGTTCCTGGGTTCGGGCTGTTCCTGAAATTTACAAACAAAACAGCCACATTATAACACTCATGCTCTTAGACTCGGTTATATTTTCCTCTTCATTCCTCTGACTAACCAGCTGCACAAAATTCACAGCTCACAGGAAACCCAAAAGGGACCATATAGCCTCAGATTGGCCTGACTGTGTGGGCGGCTTGAGCCCAAACCCTGGCAATTCCTCTCATTGTCTGCTTACAGGAATTTCAAATGAAATGCTTACACATTAGGAAACTCTCTTCTGTTGACAAGAAATCTTTATTTATTTGAGCACATAGAGCTTCCTGAGTAAAAACAGAGAATGATTTTTATATCTTCATCATGATGGCAATAAAATATTCTGTCGCACACACATATCTTTTTTGAAATGAAATCACAGGGTACTTGATGTTTTTACTGAAGCTTCAACTTTAGTCCTAGAGTACACTATAAAAATTTTGAGAAGTATGAAGAAAATACCTAGAAACAATAAAGGAAAACAGAACTATTTTTTTCTTCTCAATTACACACTGTAAAACCTATTCATCCTTTTATAGAAATTAATGCCTCCCCCGCACCCCCCCAGAAGAATATCTCAGGATAAAAATCACTGTTGTCATTTTCAATGAGAAGAAGAAGTAGGAAAGACAAGGCATAAACAACGCTAGTATTTAGATGTTGTATTTTTTTGTTTGTTTGTTTATTTTTGAGAGGGAGAGACAGAGCGTGAGCAGAGGAGGGGCAGAGAGGGAGACACAGAATTCCAAGCAGGCTCCAGGCTCTGAGCTGTCAGCACAGACTCAAACCCACAGACTGGGAGATCAGGACCTGAACAGAAGTTGGCTGCTTCACCAACCGAGTCCCCCAGGTGCCTCTAGATGCTGCTGAATTTGTAAAAGGACCCAGGTGGCATTGTTTTTAATGCAGGCTAATCATCTTTTATACAGAATTATCCCATGATATTCTGGCTTTATTCCAATTCTGAGCAATGACATTTCTTACACTCTGTCTTCCCATACTCAAAATGCATTTTGTGGGGTGCCTGGGGGGCTCAGTCAGATGAGCATCTGACTCTTGATTTCAGCTCAGATCATGATCCCAGGGTCACAGGATCAAGTCCCACGTTGGGCTGAGTGTGGAGCCTGCCTGAGACACTCTCTCTCTCTCTCTCTGACCTTCTCCTACCTTCCCTTGCTAAAATTTTAAAAAATGAAAAAAGGCAAAAATGCATTGTTTTTTCTGTGTTTTGTTAGGAAAAAGTGCATTTTTCTTATATTTTCATAACACTATAATTAGCTCAAAACTTTTGTCACTCCTCTCTCTGAACAAATTGTGACTCATTCTTCATGATGACAAAATGCATATTTTGCAGATTTTCTTTTGTTGACTCCTCACTGACAAAACACCCTCTTTGGAAGTAAGAGACATTTCATGCAATATTTTCCTTCTCAATAAGAATAATGGGCACCAGAGAATGTAATTCCATATCAAGTGCACCTTCTTCATGGACCACAGTACTTACACTGACAAAAACTATTCTTATTATTTGTTATGTAAAACTGGATAAAACAGCACCAAAGAAATGAGCTAGCCAGCCTTGGGGACCCAGATACTCCATGTTGCACATTCTGGATAGAATATGGGTTTTAGGAGAACTATTTCTTGCAAATGATCTCCATGACTCCATCTCCATGACTGAGATCATTTCACAGCACAGCTTGGAACTGCTCTAAGGGCTTATAAAATTGTAACACTAAATTTGCAGCTAGAGAGTCAGGTAATTTTTTTCATGGAAAAAGAAACGCCCTTAGACAATGGTGGCCTTCTCCAATAATTAGTGCCATTATTGGGGCACCTGGGCGGCTCAGTAGGTTGAGCCTCCTACTGCGGCTCAGGTCATGATCTCACAGTTCGTGGGTTTGAGCCCTGCATTGAGCTCTGTGCTGACAGCTAGCTCAGAGCCTGGAGCCTGTTTCGGATTCTGTGTCTCCCTCTCTCTCTCTGACCTTCCATTGCTCACACTGCCTCCCTCTCTCTCTCTCAGAAACAAATAAAAAAAGCATTTAAAATTTTAAAAAATAATTAGTGCCATTACTTAACAAATAGCTTTTGTAAGGTTAATATTCTCCTATAGTTTCCTTGCATGGGACAACTCAAGGAAAACTTACGTGAGCCTTATGCACCAGTACAGCCTGAGCAAACCATCTAAGAATCTATGGGAAAAGCCACATATGTAAGAAAATAGGAGAAACATATACCTCTGTCCCCCAAACATCATTCAATCTTAACTAGATGTTTGTACAAGACTGGGGAACATCATTTCATGACAGTCTATTTCTAAACCTGCCCCAGGAGGTTCCCTGAATACAGCAAGCAAGGATATGAGCTGTTCCCTACCAGGTGCTTTATTTTTTTTTAGTGTCTATTTACTTACTTTGAGAGAGGAAGGGAGGAGAGAGAATGGGGGGTAGAGAGAGAGAGAGACTCCCATGGAGCTGGAGCTCCAACCCATGACCCTGGGATCATGACCTGAGCCGAAACCTAGACTTGGATACTTAACTGACTGAGCCACTCAGGCGCCCCATGTAATTGATTTGTAGTTTAAAGATACAGTTTTTTACAGGTCAATTACTCATTAGTAAGGCAGTGTTAAGCATTTGAGCTCTTGTTTTTATTTCTATAAAGGTAAAAAGTGCATGACTTCAGAAAAGAAAGTGCTAGATGTTCCCTCCAATTTAGATATATAACTAGGCAGGGGTCATACTGTCCTTTCCTTGAAGTGTGCCATAGGAATTGAACCCTCATTATCATGTTAAGAGTTCAATGAAGACTATTGCAAAAAAGAGTTGTAGGACGTGTAGTATGGAAGTGATGAATCACTAAATTCTACACCTGAAACTAAAATTACACTATGTTAATTATCTGGAATTTAAATAAAAACAAAACAAAAGAGTGATAAGATGAAAAGTTTCTGAGGGTCTGATATAAAGCATGGTGACTATAGTTAATAATACTGAATTATATACTTGTAATCTGGTAACAGAGTATATCTTAAACATTCACACACACACACACACACACACACACACACACACACTCCAACCATGTGGAGTGATAAATAATTAGCTTGATTGTGAAAGTCATTTCACAATATACACATATATCAATCATCATAATGTATACTTTAATATTATCACAATTTTATCAATTATACCTCAACAAAGCCAGTTTGAGGGGCAGACCGTTAGAAGAAAAGGAATTGGTTGGCTGTGCAGAAGCTTTTAATCTTGATGAGGTCCCAATCGTTTATTTTTGCTCTTGATTCCCTTGCTTTTGGGGATGTGTCAAGTAAGAAGTTGCTGTGGTGGAGGTCAAGGAGGTTGTTTCCTGCTTTCTCCTCTAGGGTGTTGATAGTTTCCTGTCTCACGTTCAGGTCCTTTATCCATTTTGGGTTTATTTTTGTGCATGGTGTGAGAAAATGATCTAGTTTCATTTTTCAGCATGTTGCTGTCCAATTCTCCCAACATCATCTGTTAAAAAGGCTGTCTTTTTTCCATTGGATATTCTTTCCTGCTTTGTCAAAGATTAGTTGGCTGTATACCTTTGGGTCCACTTCTGAGTTCTCGATTCTGTTCCATTGGTCTATGTGTCTGTTTTTGTGCCAATACCATACTGTCTTGATGATGACAGCTTTGTAGTAGAGGCTAAAGTCTGGGATGGTGATCCCTCCCGTTTTGGTTTTATTTTTCAGTATTATTTTGGCTATTCGGGGTCTTTTGTGGTTCCATACAAATTTTTGGATAGTTTGTTCTAGTTTTGAGAAGTATGCTGGTGCAGTTTTGATTAAAAGCTTCTGCACAGCCAAGGAAACAACCCAGAAAACTAATAGGCAACCAACGAATGGGAAAAGATAGTTGCAAATGACATATCAGATAAAGGGTTAATATCCAGAATCTATAAGGAACTCACCAAACTCCACACCCAAAAAACAAACAACCCAGTGAAGAAATGGGCAGAAGATATGAACAGACACTTCTCCAAAGAGGACATCCAGATGGCCAACAGACACATGAAACGATGCTCAGCATCCCTCCTCATCAGGGAAATACAAATCAAAACCACACTGAGATACCACCTCACGCCAGTCAGAGTGGCTAAAATGAGCAAATCAGAGAACTCTAGATGCTGGTGAGGATGTGGAGAAACGGGCACCCTCCTACACTGTTGGTGGGAATGTAAACTGGTACAGCCCCTCTGGAAAACAGTGTGGAGGTTCCTCAGGAAACTAACAATAGAACTCCCCTATGACCCAGCAATAGCACTGCTAGGAATTTACCCAAGGGATACAGAAATGCTGATGCATAGGAGCACATGTACCCCAATGTTCATAGCAGCACTCTCCACAATAGCTAAAACATGGAAAGAGCCTAAGTGTCCATCAACAGATGAATGGATCAAGAAGATGTGGTTTATCTATACCATGGAATACTACATGGCAATGAGAAACAATGAAATCTGGCCATGTGTAGCAACATGGATGGACCTTGAGGGTGTTATGCTGAGCAAAATAAGTCAGGTAGAGAAGGACAAATATCATATGTTTGCACGTATAGGAGGATTAGGAGGAACTTGACGGAGGAACAAGGGGGAGAAGAAGGGGGAAATGGTGGGGAAAAGGGAGAGAGGCAAACCATGAGAGACTCTTGAATGCTGACAAAAACTGAGGACTGATGGATGTTGTGGGGAGGAGGGATGGGCATGGAGGAGGGCACTTGTGGGGATGAGCACTCAGTGTTATGTGGAAACTAATTTGACAATAAACTATTTGTAAAAAAAAAAAATAATAATATAAAAAAAGAAGAAGAAAAGGAATTTGGGGGAGCCTGGGTGGCTCAGTCGGTTAAGTTCCAACTTCAGCTCAGGTCATGATCTCATGGTTTGTGAGTTCCAGCCCCACATCAGGATCTGTGCTCACAGCTCAGAGCCTGGAGCTGGCTTCAGATTTTGTGTCTCCCTCTCTCTCTTCCCCTACCCTGCTCACCCTTTGTCTCTCCTTCAAAAACAAATAAACATTAAAAAAATATTTTAAAAAAGAAGAAAAGGAATTTTAAAGATTATATTGAGGCTTTTGTAAGGAAGGCTTGTGCCTGATCCTCTGGCCTTTTTATCCCAAGAAAAGTTGAGAAAAATAATCATCATGAATGTTTGATCAAAATAATAAGTTACTGATCTTTTCCATTTGAGAAGCTGCCTATGATAATGGTAATGGCTGTAATGTTTCTCCAGATTTATCTCCATGAAAATAGAATGAGAAATCCTTTGTTGGTTAGAGATGACAGCAAGGATGCTGTCATCCTTTAAAAAGATGTAAACTTTTTACCTGTATTCAAGCCTCTACTGAATTGTAGCTAAATCCTTCAATCTGTTTTGGTTAATATGACTGTAATTGGCAGGGGCACCTGTTGATCTATTAGGTCACAGGGAGCTTGCCACTAATATGGCTAAATTATAATAAGTGCAAGTGCTTCAGGAGTGAGATCTGATTACAGCATCATGGTCTATGCTGATTAAACAATAGTAGTCAACAAAGGAGGATCCAAACAAGGGTTTGGCCTTATATCACTTTATTTTTCCAGTTTCCATGTCCTTGACTGCAGGTAACAGAAGCATATTCTCACATCAGTACTTCTGTCTCAGGTGTTATAGTATAACAATGTGTCCTTCCTCTCAAGATTTTGGTGAAATGAAGGCTGATGCAGCATGCCTTGATAAGAACTTTCTGAAGCCGATTTCAGGAGACATAAGGCAGAGACCTGTGAATAAGCCAAAACATCACTTAGAATAGTTTCACTTGAATCCTCAGAGTTTTATTCCAGCCCTCTTCCTAAAGGTATATCCTGGACTCCCAAGCCTATCCCATGTTACCCTGAGCTGCTGTTATCCAATACATGTTCCCCAGAGAGGGCACAGTAGAGGTCAAGGTCAGTCACCACTGGCACTGCCAAGTTACCCAGTGATCCAGAGGCATGTCAGGGTGTGTGTGAACATTTTTGAGCTTATTTCCCTACGTCCATAAGATTTGT
This sequence comes from Proteles cristata cristata, assembly GCA_017311185.1. Lineage (NCBI taxonomy): Eukaryota > Metazoa > Chordata > Mammalia > Carnivora > Hyaenidae > Proteles > Proteles cristata. The sequence continues at coordinate 3,335,132 of JAESUZ010000174.1, read as the reverse complement.
AGAAGGGAAAGAAAAAAGAAAGTCTATCAATTGAAAGATGTCCAGGATGACGCAAATCAGGGAGAGATACAAGATCGTTGTCTTCCTTTTTCTCTGGAAAAAGCAGCCTGGGTATTTCTGGGAACCGTAGTATTTACAAAGGCCTAGAAAATTAATCTGTGCCTGTTATATACATATATATGTGTTATATTAATCTATATAATAATCTGTGCCTGTTATATACATATATATACACATATGTGTGTGTGTGACTTTATGTCTATCTATATATGTGTTAAGATTTCATGAAAGACTCTATATAAGATTTTCTACATGTGTGAGGGATGATCATTGTGTTTTCCTAAAACGTATTTAGCGCTTTTTTTAAAAGACTTATATGAGGTTAAGGCTACATTTTCTCTCTCACTCCCTTAAAAAATAATTTGTATATATCTGAACAAATGGCTACTGATTTGTGACTTTACTTTTAAGGTTATTTTCATCTCAGTGTGGCCAGATTCTAAGACCTGGCCAAATGGATGTAAGAAAAATCACTGTGAACCCCCGTTGAATGGCACACTTAAAATACACATGTCTGTGCTTCTTTTTTCTTTTCCTGGGGGCTAGAATGAATGGACAGGGATGGAACTAAAACCGCGTGCATGGATACAGACCTGAAATTCACCAGACAAGAGAACAAGGCTGTTCTATCATTCCGGATGTTTTAAAGATATTTTCTTCTCATAAACTCAAAGGCCTGCACTGCAAAAACTTGAAACTATGTGGCTTCTAAACAATCCCCAGAGCCCATGCACCATCAGAATGGGAGATGCCAAAACCAAGCAAAGCCCAAAGAGGACAAACTTCCCAATACCCAGAGGAATAAAAGGCTAAATAAATGGACAGAGGAGAAAGCTATTGATTGGGCTTCTTAACTCCTGCCTATGCGAGTCATAATTCCTATACTGAGTAACATTAAGGTTATCAATGACTTATTTTTCAAAGCGGGGAGTTGTATGATTTTTAATCCTCCTAATCAGCTATTATTTGGCTCTGAGTGGAAGCGAGGGCAGGTAACCAGACCTGTACTTCGTGGCTTCTTAAATAACAAGGAAGCAGTTCCAGAACGGTAGGGGGAAATGGCAAATTACTCAGAAATTCTGTACTTTGAGCCAACTATAACAAATACAGGAGAGTTTGGATTTTCCACCTTGATGAGTGGGGTAGTGTATTAAGTTTGGGGGAGGGAAGTTGAACAGGGTATTCGGGTGGTCAGTGAACAGACTGATAGGAAATACTGGCTGTCTATCAATTTTCTATATTATCTGCATCCTCAAATAGCAGAACTCGTAGGGTTTAAGCTGAACAAACAACCGCCCGGCTGGTGGCTAAATTATGCAACAGCCTTTGCGATTCTGTGTGGCCGTAAGACAAAGATCTGGGCATACAATGCTGACATAAAAGAAGGAGCCAGAGGCGCAACTTCTACGGGGAAGGAGAAGCCACACAATGAAGAAGCTAAAGCTATATCTCCAGGTGTGGACCGCCGACTTCCGAGCTGTTTCAGGAAAGGAAAACAAAATGACAACTTCCAAGTACTTTGGATCTGAGTTTTGGCAGCACAATATCAAGACAGTTTAACTTACCCCTTGGTGCGGCGATGTTACTCATGCTTTGAGCTTTTCAAGTGGAGGACTTATTTTTGTATCTTTGCCATGCCACATGGTGCAGCACACAAGTAGATAGTCTGTGTGTGTTGCATACACGAATCAATGAACCAGTAAACTAACAAAAAAAATGGAACAGCTCTGTGTTGACTGGTTGAAAGTTTCTGATTGTATGAGGCATTAATCAGTGTGCTGGAAAGTAAGGTCAGCATATAGAGCAGTTCTCATGGGACCCCTGAGTGGCTCAGCCGGTTAAGCGTCCACCTCTTGATCTAGGCTCAGGTCATGATCTCACAGTTCATAGTTTTGAGCCCCACGTTGGGCTCTGCGCTGACAGCACGGAGCCTGCTTGGGATTCTCTATCTCTGTCTCTACCCTGTTCTCTCTCTCTCTTTCTCTCTCTCAAAATAAATAAGTAAACCTAAAAAAAAAAAAAAAAAAAAAAAAAACCTAAAAGGGCTGCCTTGGTTTGGTGGCTCAGTTGGTTAAGGAACTGCCTTTGGCTCAGGTTATGATCTCATGGCTCAGGAGTTCGAGCCCAGCATTGGCCTCTGTGCTGACAGCTCAGAGCCTGAAGGCCTACTTCCAATTCTGTGTCTCTGCCTCTCTCTGCCCCCCACTCATGATCTCTCTCTCCCTCTCTCTCAAAGATAAATAAACATTAACAAAAATTTTTAAAAGAGTGGTTCTCAGAAATTCTACGCCACCCGTTTGATCTTTGTTCCTCGCAAAAATTATGCAAATAATCATAGGCCACATCACTAAATAAAACAATCATCGCACCGTCATTCTCTCAAGAACTGCTACTTACCCAGTCAATTCTCTTGCCATCCACATTGTAGGTGAGCATGGACAGAGCAAGTGTAATAAAAAATTGCAGACAGTTTAGTATCATCAGTATAACCACAAGACCCTGTTAAAGAGAATAAAATTCCATTGGGTTGGATTTTACTCCCATTGCTGTATGAAAACCTGTATGGGGAGCACCTTAGTATTTTAGGATATAATGGTGGTTGGGTGGCTCAGTCGGTTAAGCATCTGACTTTGGCTTAGGTCATGATCTCACAGTTCATGGGTTGGAGCCCTGCATGGGGCTCTGTGATGACAGCTCAGAGCCTGGAGCCTGCTTTGGATCCTGTGTCTCCCTATCTCTCTCCCCCTCTCTCACTCAGGCTCTGTCTTTCTCTCTCAAAAATAAATAAACATTTTTTTAAAAATTTGAAAAATAAAAATAAAATCTATTTTGACATTGCTTTGCACACATCAACTTTCTTTTCATGATTTGTCTTTTGTTCCTTCTTTTACTTTGAACAGACCTGTCTATATTTATAGTGTATTCCCAACAGGGTCATTGAGTTTGATCTTTTAAAAAATTTTTAATCCAATCTGCCCTTCTCTGGCTTTTAATTAGGCCATTTATGTTACTGTGATCATTTATTTATTTATTTATTTATAATTTTTTTTCTTTTTTGATCTTTATTTTTGAGAGAGAGACAGACTGAAAGTGGGGAAGGGGCAGAGAGAGAGGGAGACACAGAATCTGAAGCAGGCTCCAGGCTCTGAGCTGTCAGCACAGAGCCCAATGCAGAGCTAAACCCCATGAACTGTGGGATCATGATCCCAGCTGAAGTCTGCTGCTTAACTGACTAAGCCACCCAGGCACCCTTACTGTGATCATTTATACGGTTAGTCTTAAGCCTTTCACCTTATATATACCTTTTTATATTTGTCCTATTTTTCTTTCCCTTTCTCCATTTACTGCCTCCTTTTGGATTTATTTCATATTTTTGTGATCTCATGTTATCTCCTATTTTTGCTTATTAGATATAACTGTTGTGCTATTAACAAGGTTGCTTTTGGACGTAAACAATCATAATCCATATTCAATTGATCTTATAAGACTTTATCTGTAATGTAAGAACCCTATAGTAGTATGTTTTTATGTCTACCCTGTTGGACTTGATGGTTTTGTTATTTTACACATGATTTATACATATTTTTATTTTTTATTTTGTTTATAGTTTACATATTTTTAAGTCCCCCAAGTACATTGCTATCATTTTTGTTTAAAGAATCAATTAGCTTTTAAATATATTTAAACAATACAACATTCTTATATATTTACCCAAATTGTCACCATTTCTGGTGTTTGTGCCTTATGTAGATGCTCATTTCCACCGAGAAGCATTTTCCTTCTTCCTAAAGAACCTAACACTGTTTTTTGTACCATAAGGCTTCTGGTGATAAATTACTTTTACCTTTTTATGTATAAAAACATGCTTATTTTGTCTTCATTTTGAAAGGTATTTTCACTGAACATGAAATTCTAGGGTGACAAATTTTTTCTCTTTATATTTCAAAGTTTTGCTTCCCTGTATTTTCATTCATGCTGTTTCTGATGTGAAATCTGCCATTATTCTCTGCATGTCGTGTGGTTTTTTAATTCCTGCCACTTTGGCTGCTTTTAAGATTTATTTTAAAAATCTTACCTGTACCTGGGTTTCTCAGTTGGTTAAGTGTCCAACTTTGGCTCAGGTCATGATCGTACGGTTTGTGAGTTCAAGCCCTGAGTTGGGCTCTGTGCTGACAGCTCACAGCCTGGAGCCTGCTTCGACTCTGTGTCTCCCTCTCTCTGCCCTTCCCTCACTTGCATTCTGTCTTTCTCAAAAATAAATAAACGTTAAAAAATTTTTTTAAAGATTTTCTTTCAATCATTGCTTTTGAGAAATTTCACTATAATGTGCCCTGATATAGTTGTTTTTTTTTGTTTTTTTTATGCTTCATTCATCTTCTTGGATTCTTTGAGAATACAAGTTTTACAAAATTTTGGGAAAAATTTACCTGGTTAATACAAATATTTTTTTCTGTCCCACAATTTTCTTTCTGTGGAGACTCTAGTTACATGTCTCTTCAATAACTTGAAGTAATTTCATTGGTCATTGATGTTCCTTTAATATTTTCACATTTATTTTGCGCCTCTATTTTTTACTGTGGGTAGTTTTTAATACTAATTTCTCAAGTTCATTAATATTTTATTTTCCAGAATGTTCAATTCTGTAATTAATCCTATCAGCCAGCTTTTCTTCTCAAACATGGTAGTTTTCTCCCCTAGAAGTTTGAGGTGGGACTTTGAAAAATGTCTGCGTGTAGCTTTTGAAAGGATGGAACACAGAACAGAGTAACTCTTAAGGTCAAGAGTAACTCTTAAGGTCATTGTCTGCTTCTTCTGACATCTGTGTCTTTTCTGAGCCTGTTTTAATTGGTTTACCTTGTTATGTAACGTATTATTTTGCCTCTTTGTATGTCTGGCCATTTTGTATTATGTGTGAGACATTGTAATGCTCTCTTGTTAGATATGAGATATTTTTACAGACTGGCAGATAGAAATAGACTCCTTACTTGACCTTAGGTGAATGCAGGGTACTCTTCCATCTAATCATGTGGGTGACCCTTTCTCTGCTCTCAGGTATTTTTGCATAGGTATGCACTGATATAAGGACTGTAATGAATATTCAAGGGGACCTAATGTATATATCTGGAATGATCTCTGTTCCAGATCTCTCTTCTCATGTGCTCTCTCTTGCAAACACCAGATGCCTCAGTTTCCCCTGACTCTCAGCTCCCTGCTCTTCTCAAATCAGAGAGGTTTCCTGGTTCCATCTAGATTCTCCAACCCTATACTGTGGCCTGGAAATGCTTGCAGGTAGGTATGTGCAAGCAGTCAATAGGCTTGCTTTGTTTGTATCATTGTTAGGGATTGAGTTCTTTGTCACCATCAATGTCCAGTGTCTTAAAAATCATCATTTCATATATTCTCTTGAATTTGGTGGTGGTGGTGTTTCACGTGGAAGGAGGAACCCAGTCCCTGTCACTTCAACTTGTCCAGAAGCAATAATCCTTCAATCTTCTTGCTTTTGTTAAAAAAAAAAATTAAAAAGTCCCCTAGCATAATACATTTCTCTCTTCCTTAAACATCCAATCTCCCTTTCTTCCACATGGCCTTATAGAAGAGTGTTTGCTCACAGGTACTGGTAATGCAGATAAAATATAAACCCTTAAGGTCATTTATATTATTATTGCTTTTACTTATATAAGGAATGCATACTTACTATAGAAAATCTGTAGAATAATTAATATAAAGCAGACAATAGAAATCACCCCAATCACGGACCAAGAAGGAAATAATGTTGGTATATTTGTTTGCAATTTTTCATGAAGGTATCAAATTGGTATAAAGGAATTTTGGGCTCCCTGCCCTTGCAATGTCCATACTGAATGCAAATATTTTGCCTCTTGTTAAAAGGACATCAAATTTAGCTAGAAATTATGAATACATTCAAATGCAGAAACTTTTTTTTTAGGCTTGTGCGTATGATATCTTATCTCATGACCCTGGGGCTCATAAGTAGTCAGGCTTTCCAGCATTCAGAAGAAAAATACTTACAATTACAACTGATGTGATGCCAGAACATAAATTTTCCATCTCACAACTCGTGAAGATGATTTTTACTATGTTGTGTGAAAGAATCAGAAATCCAGTACTCGAAACAACCGCGCTGAGAATGTTCGCTCTCAGATTTCTTCTCAGCTGAAAAAAAAAAAAAAGTTCATTCACTGAAAATATTCCGGACCCTTAACTTGTGTATTCTTATAGGCTCCATAAACCTTTCCCCAGAGAGAGATTCACAAAGAATTCTTAATACCCCTTCTTGCCAGTTAAATTAAATGGAAACCTGCAAGTGAGCAAAGGAAAGCTGGAGGCAATGGACAGCTGAATATAATATCCCACAGGAAAATATCATCAGTTGGGAGCTTTTATTCTCTCCCTTCCCTGCTACGGATGGGCCCAAATAAATGTCTACCCCATTCAAGCCTAAAGGCATTCATTTCTCTTTATGAACATTTTTCATGACCACAAAGTCTATCTCAAATTTTACTCATGCAGATTTGTGTTCTGAACACCCAAAGGAATAGATCTTGTCCAAACCAGAGAGGGCTTCTGATTGTATCCAGATCTACAGGGTGATCAGATGAATTCATGGAAAGAAAAGACATTTGTACTTGTCCTCGAGTGTACGAAAAAACATGGGATCTGGCTGAGTGGGCTTTCTATAGGATATCCGAGTGTGACATGGTCACATGCTACCTGTACATGAAATATGAATTAACTGATACATTACCAGAGCTTTGGTTTGTTTCTTTGCCGACACAACTGTCATAGATCCAGAAATGATAAACTGCTCATGACAGAGAAATGAACTTATTAGTACTTTTTCACATTAACTGTCCATGTCTAAAGGATCAACTTTACCCTTAGTATTTTTTTTTCCTCTGAAAATCCCTTCAAAACTTTGAGTGGGGCAGATTATTGAACTGTATACAGTCATGACTAAATTTTCATGGCTGTCTTCACATCCTTATGAAAATAATGGACAGCATTTAAAGGTGAACATCGTTATCTAAAGTAGAGGGGATGTGGGGTGCCTGGGTGGCTCAGTTGATTAAGTGTCCAACTTCAGCTCAGGTCATGATCTCATGGTTTGTGGGTTTGAGCCTCATGTGGGGCTCTGTGCTGACAGCTCAGAGCCTGGAGCCTGTTTCAGATTCTGTCTCTCCTTCTCTCTCTGCCCCTCCGTCAGCTTGTGCTGTCTCTCTCACTCTCAAAAATGAATACATGTTAAAAAACATTTTTCTTAAAATAGAAGGAGTGAAATAAAAGGAATCCTGTGAATGCTTTAATGGAAGGTAGAAAAAATTTAAAAAGAAAGCTAAATTTATCTTGAGTTTCAGAGAAAGGACTATGTGCCCTCACATCACATGATACTCATCTCGATAACGTTGGCCAGGAAAAAAGACACTTTAAAAGGAACAATTATTCACCACATGACTGTCATCTTCAACACTTTGGTATTCCATGCATATTGGAAGATAACTCTTTGGATGGACCAGGAATTATCTTTAGCTAATAACCCAACCCAATACAGTCTCCTAAAACAAATGAGCAGGATTTTACTGTGGGGCTTTATGCTACCTAGACTGTAATGAATAATCACCAACACATAGGCCTTATGGCTCTTATCACAAGGTCTAGAATGGCTGAGATTAAATACTGAATCCTAGATTAATATGTTTGAAAACGCTGGAGACTTTGCAGGCAGTCTAATGCACAAGGTGATGGATGATTGAATCAAGAGTTAAGGGACTATTAGTTATTTTAGGTATAAGTCAGATGTACTCACAGACAAAGCTGCCCATATTGGGAAGCCTATCTGAAAGGAGAGGAAACTGATTGGGGGTATGATGTAATGGAGAACTGTAATTCCAATTATCCCATAGAAGATGAATTTCACACCAATCATTATCTGAGCCACCTGGATAAAAGACAGAATAGAATAAAATACAGTGAACATTCCAAGAGAGAAGATTTCTTTGTTCAGACACAGAGGTCACCCATGGATTGAACTTTCAGACTTCACGAAGAAGAGCTCCTAAGTAGAGCTGGGCACGGTGGTATGTGCTCCCTCTACTGGCAACAGCTAAAATTACTGTGTGACAGCTTCCCTTTCTCTTTCCTGGAGTCGCCCCCACAAGTGGACACACTGGTGTCCTTCAAGGCCTCCTCCGTGGGAACCTTCCCAGCACTCTACTACCTCCCAAGCTACCCAGCACCCCCACCACCCAAGATTAAACAAAAAAACTTTTAGTCTCTCTTCACTAAAACTCCTCCCTGGCCAAGGCTCACTTACCCCCAGTTGTTTGAGATTTTCCTTCAGGAATATTTGCAGCTTGTTTGGTGTGTGTCCTAAGGTGTGGGATGTTACAGCCTTCCCTAACTGGATACCGTGGCTTTGATTTGAGGGAATATCCGCAGCTATCCCACTGGAACCTACAATCTCTCTCATTCTGTAAAGAAACCATTTGTTAACAGCATCAGATTTGCTATTCGCTAGTCGCTCTTCACAATACTCTGTGCTCTTCTATGAGAAGTATCAGTAGGAAAGTAGACACTAGCATTTCCGTTTCTGTAGACTTTGTAGCTCGTAAGTCAAAGGAGTCTTAGGCCAAGTCATGTTTGTCTATAATTGCAAGTCCCAATACTGTGTCCACACTAGGTCCCTACTAGAAAATGATGGAGGTTTACAAAAGTCACTTAGCAGGTGTCTGGGAAATTTTCTAGGCCATAGAAATATGTCACTCTGTGTCTGCATTTCAAAAAGAGTTCTATGTGGGTTAAGTGGCAAGATGGCCCAGAAAGAAAGACTTCATACTGTAACATGTACAGTGCTTCCTCGTTTTTTTCACTACCAAGGAATATCCCATTGTAAGAAGATATTATGTTTTGTTGTCCATCAGTTGATGGGCATTTTGGTTGTTTCCACCTCTTGTCTATTATGAAAAATGCTGCTATAGACAATGATGCTCAAAGTTTTGTGTGCGCCTAGGTTTTTAATTCTCTTGGGTGTAGACCTGGAGTAGAATGGCTGTGTCATCTGATAATTCTGTGTTTCACCATTTGAGGAACTGCCAAACTGATTTCCAGAGAGGATCAACCATTTCCCACTCCTACCAGCAGTATGTAATAGTCCCAATTTCTCCACATCCTTGCCAACACTTGTTATTGATTGACCTATTGGTTATCACCATTCTAGTGAGTATAAAGTGGTATCTCATTCTGGCTTTGATTTGCATTTCCCGGTAACTAATGATTTTGAGCATCTTTTCATGTGTTAATGGCATTCATATATCTTCTATGGAGAAATGTCTATTCCAATCCTTTGCACACTTAAAAATTGTGTCATTTATCTTTTTAGTATTGAGTTATAAGAGTTCCTTATTTTTTCTACGTACAAGTCCCTTATCCCATATATGATTTGCAAATATTTTTTGTCATTCTGTGGGTGACTTTTCAGTTTCTTGACGATCTCCTCTGAATACCAGTTTTAATTGTGATGAAGTAAACTTGCTCTATTTTTCTTCTGTTTCTCATATTTTTGGTCTCATCTCTAAGAACCCATTGTTAAACCCAAGGTCATGAAACTCTAATCCTATTTTTTTCTGAGAGTCATGTAATTCTAGCTTTTCAATTTAGATCTTTAATCCATTTTGGATTAATTTTTGTTTATGGTATAAGCGAAGGGTCAAACTTCATCATTTTGTACAGTGTTCTCCAACAACACCATTTGCTGGGAAGACTATTCTTCCCACACTGAATAGTTTGGGCACTCCTGTCACAGATCAGTTGACTATAAACAGGCACATGAACTTATTTCTGGCCTCTCAATTTTATTCCATCGATCTGTATGTCTATCCTTATGCCAGGACCACCCTGTGCTGATTGTTATTGCTTTGTATTATTGCTTTGAAAACGAAAGTGTGAGTCATCCACTTTGTTCTTTCACAAAAACATCGTGCTATTCTGGGTCCCTTGCAATTCCATATGAATTTTAGAATCAGTGTATCAAGTTTTTAAAAAGTAGTCCGCTGGGATTGTAAGAGGGAGAATACTGAATCTCTATAGACCACTTGGTGCTTATTGCCATTGTAACAATATTAAATATTCTAATCCATGAACACTGGGGTTCTTTTCATTGAACTACACCTATTTATTTAATAATGTATACCTATTTATTTCATTTAACTACTTTTTATTATTTATTTCGTTTACTACTACACCTGTTTATTTATTTAATAAAATACACCTATTTATTTCATTTAACTACAACTATTTATTTGAATAATGTTTTCGTAGTGTCTAATGTCATGTTTCTTTCATTAAATGTATTCCTAAGTATTTTAATCTTTTGGATGTTTGTAAATAGTGTTGTCTTACTAATTTCATATTCAGCTTGTTCATTGCAAGTGTATAGAATTACAGCGATTTTTGTATATTGATCTTGTATCCTGCACCTTCCTGAACTAGTTTATTCGTTCTAATAGATTTTTAGTGGATTTCTTAGGATTCCCTATATACACAATGATGTTATCTGCCAATAGAGGCCATTTTGCTTCTTCTTTTCTCATTTGAATGCCTCTCATTTTATTTCATTTTCTAATTGCCGAGCTAGAACTTCCAATATCATGCTGATAACAGTAGTGGTGGTAACAGGCAAGCTCATCTTATTTCTACTCTTGGCAAAGAAGGTTCCAATCTTTCACCATTAAGTATTAGGTTAGCTGTGGGATTTTCATAGATGTGTTTATTGGATTAAGAAAGCTCCCTCTTATTCCCAGTTGTTGAGTGCTTTTGTAATGAAAAGCATTTAGATTTTGTCAAATGCTCTTTCTGCATCTATTGAGATGATCCTGTGAAGTTTTTCCTATTGATGGTGCACTTTTCTATGTGATGGTGCAGTACATTAATTGATTTGCAGGCTTTAAATCTACCTCACATTCCTGGGATGCATCCCACGTAGTTGTGGCACATCTTTCTTTTTTTTTTTTCTCATTTTTTAGCGTTTATTCATTTCTGAGAGACAGAGAGACAGAGCACAAGCAGGGGAGGGGCAGAGAGAGAGGGAGACACAGAATCTGGAGCAGGCTCTAGGCTCTGAGCTGCCAGCGTAGAGCCCCACACTGGGCTCAAAAGTGCAAACCATGAGATCATGACCTGAGCTCAAGTCAGATGCTCAACCAGCTGAGCCACCCAGATGCCCCTATCGTTCTTTTATGTATTTCAGGATTTAGCTTGCTAGTGATTTGTTGAGGATTTTTGCATCTATATACGGAAGAGATATTAGTCTGCAGCTTTCCTATGGTGATGTGGTTTCTCATCTGGATATCAAGGGATGGATGGTCATATAGAATGAGTTTGTAAGTGTTCCCTCCTCTTTCAGTCTTTTGGAAGAGTTTATGAAAATTTGGTAGTAACTCTTCTTTAAATGCTTGGTAGAATTCACCCATGAAGCCATCTGAGACTGGGATTTTCTCTGCGGGCAATTACTTATATTAAAAAAAATTTTTAATGTTTTATTTATTTTTGAGAGAGAGAGAGAGAGACAGCATGAGCAAGGGAGGGTCAGAGAGAGAAGGAGACACAGAATCTGAAGACAAGCTCCAGGCTCTGAGCTAGCTGTCAGCACAGAGCCTGATGTGAGGCTCAAACCCATGAACCATGAGATCATGACCTGGGCTGAAGCTGGACACTTAACTGACTGAGCCACCCAGGTACACCTGTAATTACTTATATTAATAAGACAATCTCTTTACTCCTTAGGGGTCTATTCAGATTGCTTTTTCTTGAGTCTTTTCAGTAGTTTGTGTCTTTTAGAAACTCATCCAGACTTAGAAATCATTCTAAGATTTCTTAGAAGCTAAGAAATCTAATTCGTTTACATACAATTGCTTATAGTATACAGTTATAATCCTTATTTCTGTAAGATCAATAGCAATGTTCCCTCTTCCCTTTCTAATTTTTAAGACTTTTATCTATTTTTCTTGTTCAGCATAGCTAAAGATTTGTCAATTTTGCTGGTCTTTTAAAAGAACCAGGTTTTAGTTTCATTGATTTTCTGTATTTATTTTTGTTCTTCATTTCATTAAATGCTCTGCTCTGATAGTTCTGCTTGTTGCAAGTGTAGTTTTGTTTTGTTTTGTTTCGTTTTGTTTTTGTTTTTGTTTCTATCTCCAGTGTCTTAAGGTGAAGTATTAGGTTATTGATTTTGAGATCGTTCCTTTTTTTAAAATCGGTATTTTCAGGTACAAATTTCCCTCTGAACACTGCATTAGCTGCATTCCATAAGTATATGTCATTTATCATGAATACATTTCCTAATCTCCCCTTTGCTTTCTCCCTGACACCCTGCTTAGTTTCCGTGTGTGCGTGGGTTTCTCAAATTCCTTTCTCTTACTGATTATTAACTTCATTCCTGGTCGGAAAACATACTCTGTATTATTTCTAACCTTTTAAACATAGTTAGGTTTACTCTATGGCCTAGTTGATAGTCTATTATGGAGACTAGTCTACATTCACTTGAGAAGAACACCTATTCTGTTGTTGGATGGAATGTTCTCCATAAGTCTATTAGGCCTGGTTGGGGTATAGTCTGTCCAAGACTCCTATATCATTTTTTTAAATGTTTTTTATTTATTTTTGAGAGAGAGAGAGAGACAGCATGGGAGGGGAGGGTCAGAGAGAGAAGGAGACACAGAATCTGAAACAGGCTCCAGGCTCTGAGCTATCTGTCAGCACAGAGCCCGACGCGGGGCTCGAACCCATCAACTATGAGATCATGACCTGAGCCGAAGTCGGACACTTAACTGACTGAACCACCCAGGCACCCCATCCTATATCATTTTTCATCTTATGCCTAGCTGTTCCATCCATTATTGGATGAGGCACTGAGTCTCTGACTGTGATTGTTGAATTATCTATTTCTCCCTTAATGTAGTAAATTTCTCCTACTGACATATACTGCATCAATGTCTTGATGTTCTGTTGTTAGCTGCACATGTTTGTAATTGTGTCTTCCTGGTGAACTGACCCCTTTAGCATTATAAAGAGCCTCTCTATCTATGCTAACATGTTTCTGCTTCTTTGTGTGTCTCATAATTTTTTGTTAGAAAATGGATATTTTAGATAATATACTGTAGCATTTCTGGGAATTGTACCCCTCCTGGGCTTGCTATTTTTATTTCTTTGTTTACTTTTATATCCACTGGTGGGACTATTTTAGTAAGTCTGTTTCTCCCTGAGTAGGATGAAGCCTCAGATGTTTCTCTTCAGGGAGCACACCCATGGGTGTGCCCACAGTCCCCCTGGGATGACCCTGGTTTTCTCAGAGCTTGCTTTGAATGTTTCTTTCCCTGCCCTCAGTCTGCTATTAATCTCCACGAATTGCAGGCTGACTGCTCTATTGTTTTCAAAGCACCCTTTCAGTGTGTCTTTTTTTTTTTTAATAGTTTATCGTCAAGTTGGTTTCCATATAACACCCAGTGCTCATCCCCACAAGTACCCTCCTCCTTGCCCATAACCCCCCTTCCCCTCCCCCCACCCCATCTGCCCTCAGTTTGTTCTCAGCATTCAATTACTCCACAAAGGTAAGCAGTCAAAATCAAGCTCCCTTAAATTTTTTTGAGTGTTTATTTTTGAGAGAGAGAGAGAGAGAGGGAGATAAGAGTGTGGGTAGAGGAGGGGCAGAAAGAGGAAGGCAGAATCCAAAGCAGGCTCCAGGCTCCGAGCTGTCAGCACAGGCTCGAACTCACAAACTGTGAGCTCATGACCTGAGCCATAGTCAGATGCTTAACTGACTGAGCCACCCAGGTGCCCCCCCACCAATATCAAGCTCCTTTAAAGAGATAGTTCTAAATGTTCTACGTCACTCATTCTCAGGGAAATACAAATCAAAATCACAATGAGATACCACGTCACACTTGTCAGAATGGCTAAAATTAACAACTCAGGAAACTACAGGTATTGGCCAGGATGCAGAGAAAGGGGAACACTTTTGCACTGCTGGTGGGAATGCAAACCGGCGTGGCCACTGTGGAGGACAGTATGGAGGCTCCTCAAAAAAATGCAACTAGAACTACCCTACGACACAGCAACGGTACTTCTCGGTATTTATCCAAAGGATACAAAAATGCTGATTTGAAGGGACATATGCACCCCAGTGTTTATGAGCAGCGCTATCAACAATATTATGGAAGTATTATTTCCAAATTACGGAAAGAGCCCAATGTCTATTGCCTGACAAATGGATAAAGATACGGTATATATATGTGGTGTATAATGGAATATTACTTGTTGATCAAAAACCATAAAATCTTGCCATTTACAACAACGTGGATGAAACTAGCATGTAAAATAAGTCAGTCAGAGAAAGATAAATATGATTTATCTTTGAAATCATGTGATTTCACTTATATGTGGAATTTAAGAAACTCCACAGATGAACACAGAGGAAAGGAAGGAAAAATAAGATAAAAACAGAGAGAGGGGCAAACCATAAGAGACTCTTAAAGACAGAGAACAAACTGAGGGTTGCTGGAGGGGAGGTGGGTGAGGGGAGGGGCTAAATGGGTGATGGGCATGAAGGAGGGCGCTTGTTGGGATGAGTACTGGCTATTACAGGTAAGGGATGAATCCCTAAATTCTGCTCCTGAAACCATTGTTACACTATATGTTAACTAAATTTAAAAATAAAAAAAAGAAAGAAAAGAGATAGTTCCAGGCCAGTATTTGAAAGTTGTTCTGGCCCCAGCCAGGCTTCTGCTGTTCCATTTTTCCCCACGAAGCTTGCTTGCGTGGTTTAGTATATACCTCCAGCTGATTTACTCATGTGTTTTCAATTGTCTCTCACTACCATCTATACTGTTTCTGAGAGAACCTTTAGGCTTCACCTTCACCCTCTGTTTCAAATGAAGTTGCTTCCTCTACCAGGTGTTTTTCCAAGGGATACAGGTGTGCTGATTCAAAGGGGCACATGCACCCCAATGTTTACAGCAGCCCTATTGACAATAGACAAAATATGGAAAGAGCCCGAATGTCCATCAATGGATGAATGTATAAAGAAGACATGGTATACACAGACGCGCGCGCGCGCGCGCACACACACACACACACACACACACACACACAGGAGTATTACTTGGCAATCAAAAAGAATGAAATCTTGCCATTTGGAACTACATGAATGGCACTAGAAGGTATTATGCTAAGTGAGTATCATCAGTCAGAGAAAGGCAAATATCACATGACTTCACTCATATGAGGACTTTAAGATACAAAACAGATGAACATAAGGGAAGGGAAGCAAAAAGAATATAAAAACAGAGAGGGAGACGAAACATAAAAGATTCTTAAATATAGAAAACGAACAGAGGGTTACTGAATGGGTTGTGTGAGGGGATGGGCTATATGGGGAAAGGGCTTTAAGGAATCTACTCCTAAAATCACTCTTGCACCATATGCTAACTACTTAGATGTAAATTAAACAATAAATAAATTTAAAAAGAAAAGAAAATAGAAAAAAATTGAAGTTAGCTGCTTTCTTTGGTGAGGGATTTGGAGACCTCTGTTCCGTGGTCTAATGCTCCCTACCCCCAGGCGAAAAAAAAAAAAGAAAAAGAAAAAATCTCCAAACCATAGCTCTGGTGCTGGGGCATAGGAATAATGACATACTTCTTCATGAGCGACACCACTACTTTAGGGGTTAAGCGCTCAGTGGGGTGGGGTACCAGACCCAGGTCTCGTTAGCTTGCCTCTCACAGTATGGAACCCAACACACCAGCTGGAGGAAGTCAGTCAAGACCCCGTATTCTCAGCAGTGCTGTGCCCAAGGAAGAGCCTCCATCCCCAAGGGGGGGAGGACAGGGGGTGGGGGTTGAGAAGAAAAAAGGGACCTCACGTCTCAGGTACACTCACCTGGAACTTAGCCTCACACCAGGTGGTAGGGGGCAGGCTGACAAATGTCCAAGTCCTGCCCCCCATCAGGAAGATGACCCTCTGAGTGGGGGCTGGGAAGGGTGACGGAAGGAGCGAGTCTAGATTCAAATACCACAGATTCTTGCTTCTTTTCTCTGCATGTTCATTGATTTGTCTTCAATAAATAGTATTCATTTGCTCTCTATTTATAGACACGTTAAGTGCTTCGTAAGAGTTTTTACCAGTTTGCCTGAGGATAGCTCTGTAAACCTCACACCGTCGCCCTAGAAGTAGAACTTATAAGCCACTTTTTAAGTGAGATTTTACCTCCATTACGTAGTTTAGTGATCTTGTGTTTACAGTGTGGCATTTGTTCAACACTACCAACATGCCACCCAGCACCCCTATCTTGGTCACTCTGTACACCGCAGTAATGAAACTAATACTGAGGGATTCAGAGTCTGGTGTTGTCCCTTCTTTCCCGCCTGCCTAGGAAAGGATGCTCAACTCATCAAAACACGAATTCTCCTCGCAGTGAGGTCCAAAAATATATGACTGGAGGAATCCCACCATCTTCTGTCACCCGTGCAGAGCACACAATTATGCAAAGTCTATTTCCTAGTCAGTAGTCCGATGAAAGAAAAGCTTGCCTCTAATCACCTTTATTACGAACAACACACCTGCATGGGTGCCCTGGGAAACACGGCCAGAAGAAAGCTTATTTACCATAAAGGGTAATTCCCTCAGGAAAGTGTGAGGATACAGGCAGGATAGCAGGGTATCACCTAGCACATAGCACATCTCAGAGCTAGCCACTTTCCCGGGGAAGCAGACACGGTACACCAGAACCCCACCCCTGCCCAGGCTCTGTTTATCTCCAGAGTCGAGGTCCTGTCTCCACATCCCAGAATTTACCCAGGAACCCTCCCCACCCCCGAAGTGCCCCTCAGAATCGTGAAGAAGAGTGAAGAGGGGTGCATACCTGGTTTGTTCCAGACACAGACGTGGGGGCCCGGAGTCTCCGGAGGTGTCGGCTTCTCTTCCGTGTCTGGCACAGACTGAGTCATCACGTGGGGGGATCAGATCTACACTCTGATTTCGGTGAGGCGCCTCATTTGCTATATATACTTCCACATCCAGTACTCGCCAGATAAGTGTTCGTGCTGTGTTGAGTTGATGCTTATCAAACTTCGCTGCTCAGAATCAGGAACATTCTAGCCTATTCCTTTACTTGCCACTCCCTCAAATTCCATGCCCTTCCAATTTGCTGACTAAAACTCTCTTCACTGTCCCCTCATCAATAAATTAAAATGAGTCCCTCATCAGCAATCTCAGCCTCGAGTCTATGCCTCATCTGTAACACCTCCTCAGACCCACCTTCGAAGGAACATGGTACCTGCAGGCGTTGGTACCACGTCTTCCTTCTCTTGTTCAGAAGGAATTTACAGAAATACATAGAGACAGATAGGATTTTAGAAACTTGGTGAAACAGGTTTTGTGCTGAGAACTTTAGGGACATCATCTCCTCAAATCCCTACAGGAAGACACTCAAATGCAGTTGACTCTTGAACATTACGGGTCTGAGCTATGTGGGTCCAGTTCAACACAGATT
Source organism: Proteles cristata cristata (assembly GCA_017311185.1). Taxonomy (NCBI): domain Eukaryota; kingdom Metazoa; phylum Chordata; class Mammalia; order Carnivora; family Hyaenidae; genus Proteles; species Proteles cristata. Next base: position 3,317,512 of record JAESUZ010000174.1, on the reverse strand, counting down.
TGTTTTATTTACAACTGTACTAAAAATTCATTTTCTGTTCTTCGTGGCTTTCTGAACATTTTCTTTTCTTGAGCTTACTTTACTGTAAGAATACTGGATGAAATATGTTGGGCGGGCTGAGAGGGAGGGCAAACACATCACAGATTGGCGGACTTCTTAAGATGGCTGACTTTCCAGCCCATATCATTACGACATCAGAGGGAAACAGAAACTTAGGCAAGAAACCGAAACCTTGCGCCCGGGACTTTCCAGGCAAGAGACCTTCCCGGCCAAGAGACCGCCCCTGTTATCTGGATTTCTCCTGAAGACCCCAAAATTAAGTCCTCCATTAACAGAAACCTCTGGCTGCACGTAGCCCCAGTCCCAGTTTCAGGAAAAGCCTCAGACTGTTCAAGGCTAAAGCCATCCTCGGACAGCCCTCAGATCAGCTAATCAAAAAACATTCCTATGGTCTGAGTCAAGGCTGGGAACTGCAGATACAAACTAGCCAATTTCTCACCGCTTGCCTGAACCCCACGTGGGCCCTTTGAACTCACCTCATAATTGGTCATTTTCAAAGGATTCTCAGAAGTCATGATTGGGTCCCACCAAAAGTAATGAACACCTCACAGATACTGAATGGTCAAAGCTGTGATTGTAATTGGTGCTTATGTGATGATGCTACATGAACTGTAACACCCCCATCCCTTACTCCTTAAAAACCCTGTTCGCTATTGTTCTTCGCTTCACCCTGCTGCCATGACACCAGTAGGCGGGTGAGCCCCTGCTCGAGTTTGTAGTAAGGACCTGTTTGTATTTGCATCGGTGTCAGCTCCTTGGAGGTCTCTGGGAACTCACGAATCGGGCACAACACTCTCACTCCCACTAACAGGCTTTAAAAAAAAACCCTCACCGCCCAACCCCGTCACCACTTCCCCGACTCCCCCTCTCTGGAGTCTTGGGACCTCGCCCGAGGATGGATACCATAAAACTCCTTCTGTGGAACAGTTTGCCTTGGAGTCTTATTTTACAGACCTAAAAAACCTTACAAAATACAAATAAGACACAAAAGATGTGTTAACTGTTTATGTTACCTGTAAGGCTTCTGGTCAACTATTAGGCTATTAGTAGTCAAATTTTGGAGGGAGTCAAAAGTTATACTTGGATAAAAAGCCAAAGTTATACTTGGATTTTTTACTGTGGGGGTGTCCATGCCCTAACTTCTGTGTGGTCCGAGGGTCAACTGTATTATCTTCCTTATTTTATACTTGAGAGTGCTGGCATTTAGAGAAAAATGGTTTTCTTTTTTACAGCAGAGAATTACTAATGATTGGTCTTTGGTCTCATTTAAATCAGTCTCCATGGTCTTTTTAAACATTTTTTTAAACTAAGCATGAGTCACATCTTCTCTTCCTCCCTCCTTCCTTCACTTCCTTTTTCCTTCCTTCCTTCCTTCCTTCCTTCCTTCCTTCCTTCCTTCCTTCCTTCCTTCCTTCCTTCCTTCCTTCCTTCTCTCCTTCCTTCCACCCATCATTCTCTCCTCTTTCTTCTCTCCACCCCTCCTCATTTTTTGCCTGCATAGGAATTTTTAGTTTAAAACTGGACATCATAGTTTTCTGTATTCTGTGATGTTCTCGACTACTGGCTTCTGGCGGTAGATGGCAACACAATGACAAGGACTCAAATGTTGGACACTGTCTCTCCTGTAATATGCTGAAGCTTATATTTATTTTCACCATTGTTTTTCCTGGTTACCTTAGGGATCTTTTCTCCATTTGTGTACTTCAGGGATCAACCAATCATTTGGAAAGAGAGTATAAATTCAGCTCAAGCTGCATGAAATTTGAAAAATTCATCCAATAGAAGAATCAGCAATATAATAATCCTTACCAGAAACAGTTCTGCCTTTCAATGATAGGCACCCTTTCAATATTGCTTTAGATTGCTGATGACATGTCTTTATTTTTGAAGGAACAGTCATTAGATATAGTCCCCTCAGCACTTCATAAATTCCCATTTTTTTCTTCCTTGCCTATTATGTATTTTCTCATGTGAAATTTGTTACCACCCATCTCTTTGCTTCTCTGTACATATTTTTCCCCTCTGATAACTCTAGAGATGTTCTGATTTTTTGCTTTCAAAAAATTAATGATCATATGCCTTGAGGGGGCCATCTTTACATTTATCTTTTGTAGGATATCTCACACTGAGTCATTGGGCTCCCGATTTCCGACAAATTTAGAAAGTTTTCTGCCATAGTTTTCTCAGTGTTTTTCTGTTCTTCGCCCTCATTCTGTCTTCTTATATGGCTCCATTTACACATGGGTTAAATTGCTTCGTGTTCTCCCACAAAATTACTGAGGTACTGATTGTTTATTTTAAGGCATTTTCTCTCTATGCTTCAGTTTGTATATTCTCTGTTTTTATGCCATCATGTTCACTAACCTTTTCCTCTGCTATATGTAATCTGCTTTTCACCCCATCAGGTGAAATTCTTATTTCAGAGAGTGTATGCTTTATCTCTAGAGGTTTCATATTTTTAAAAATATGTATTTCGTTTCAATATACCTTGTAGTCATGCTTATGTTCATCTCTGAGGATATTTATACTGTTTATAATAGCTATTTGAAGGCTTTGTCACATAATTGCATTATCTCTTTCATTTATGGGTCTATTTCACTTCACTGTTTTCCTGGTTTTAGGTCACAATTTCCATGTTAGTGTTATGTCCGGAAATTTTGAATTTTTCCTTGGATAGTGAATATTGTGTGTGCTATTTGGAGTGGCTGTATTTCATTTCTTCTTTTACATGACGCTGGTCTTTATTGCCTTGGGCCCTTCTCTTATCTACAGATCAGCTTGATATTTTCACAGTTTGTTTTTATACTTGGTTGGTATGGATCCTAAGTAGCCTTATGCTGGTAAACTTTATCCCTTTTACTAAAGAATGATCTTCTTGTGGTCTCTACTGAATGTGCTGAGAGGCTACCAAGGGCTCCCCTCTCCAGCCTGAGTGTCCTTCCCCATTAGACACGCTCTGGGAATCACTGGCCTTACTGGTCACAACTTGTATTTTGTCCAGGTTTGTGGAGTTTTGCACTGTGCCTTGTGATTTACTGTACAACAGAGACTCAGGGACTCCTAAGCAGATTTGTAGGGTACATTTTCCACCCAACCTCCTCTTCTCCTGAACTTTTCTCTGAAATTTCTAAAGCACACAAGCCTCCCTGAACTAAGGTCTCTATATTTTTCATATCAATAAAACAGCTATACCCTCATTTGATCTAGCTTTCTTCCTGGGAACTGGGCAATTCCTCAGGCAGAGATCCTGAATATAGGGTACATCTTGTTTATTTTCACCTGTGTTCCCTGTTGTACAGTTTCTGGAAATAATTCTTTCGTACATTCCACCCATTTTCCTATTTGCTTATATTAGGAGGGCAGTTCAGGTCTCTATCAAGGGTGGTTTCATGTTGGTTTTAATTGTTATTTTCCAATGAGGTCGAATATCTATTTTTCATGTGTTTATTGGACACTTAAACTTCTGGAAGTGTCTACTGAAGTGCCATCTGTTTGCCCCATTGTTTTGTCTCCTCGACTTACTGATTTGTAGGAGATGCTAATGTGTGTGGAAATAAGACTTTTGTCGATTATACTTGTGGCAAATATTTTCTGTCATATAGTAGATAGCCTTTTACATAACTTCATAATATCGTGGATGAGGAAATTTGTATCTAATCCAGGGAATTCACACTGATACTGTGTGTGAATTAGAGTACTATCTAATTCCCAGAACGACTCCAAATTTAATGGTCAAATACTTTCCTTTATAGGAAAATGAACTGGTACAGAATCACATACCCATTTAGTTCCCTATCTCTTTTGTCCACTCAGTCTGCAATAGTTTCATATTTTCTTTGCTATGATTTTGGTGCTTTTGGAGACTCTAAGCTACCTGTATTATAGAATGTTTCTTAGTGTGGACTAGTCTGGTGTTTCACCATCATAGGATGAGTGTATGCACTTGGGGCAGGGATATTACAGAAGGGTGGTGTGGCTTTTCTACTGCATCTTTTGGTAGAGGTGTATGATTTTGATTCACCACTTTACTGAGGATGCTCTGATGTTTCCCTTAATAATTACTTCAATGTGTACTTTGATTATGTTTATCAAAGGGCAGTACATTTTACTTGATTGATTGATTGATTGATTGATTGAGAGAGAGAGAGCGAGCATGTGAGTGGGAGAGAGAGGGAGAGAGAGAAAGAATCTCAAGCAGGCTCCACCCCAAGCACAGAGCTCTATGTAGGACTCAATTCCACAACTGTGAGGTCATCACCTGAGTCAAAGTGAAAAGTCAGACACTTAACCAGCTGAGGCACCCAAGCGCTCCTACTTCAAAAGGTAAGATGCAACCTTTTACAAGTGGGTGCTTTCAAATGTGCTGCAGGGATTTAGATGGAGAAAACAGGTGGGTTTGGCAGACCTACCTGGAAACAGCAAATGTTTGTGCCAAATGGAATATTCCTTCTGAAGCGATAGCAAATTTCCACATCTAGAAATATTTTGGGGCTCTAGTCACATAGTCACCAGCAAGAAATCTGAATTTGAGTGGGTTCTTGATCAGTAACAACCGTTAAAATATTTATAGAAAGCAATTGTGCAGACATTCCTGCCCTGTCCTCGTGATCTAACTGTGGGGGTGATACTAGAGGTATGTGTGCAACCAGAACACAGACTGGGACCTTGAGAAAAAGTCAAACAGTCTACCCAGAGAAGCCCTCTGAGTTTGGGTCTTAAACACTGCCTGAGTCAGGGGCACCTGGGTGACTCAGTAGGTAAAGCGTCCAACTCTTGGTTTTGGCTCAGGTCATGATCTCATAGTTGGTGAGTTCAAGCCCTGCATCAGGCTCTGTGCTGACTGTGTGGAAAGCCTGCTTAGGATTCTCTCTTCCCTCTCTCTCTGCCCCTGCCCCACTCGTGTGCTCTCTTCTCTCCCCAAAATAAACTGTAAAACAATTTTTTAATTAAAAAAATGCCTGAGGCAATTTCTCTTTAGAATCCATTTGTGAGACAACTGGGCTTGTCACTGAGTTGATTAAAGCTGCTTCTGCAAGGAAAGGGTAGAAATATTTGGTGATTTCACACAGACAGATATTCAGAGAGGAAGCAGCACAGAAAAACTCATTCTTCATTCTTTATGTGACATGGCATATTCAAGAGCACACTGTGATCAGGTTGCTTCCTAAAATAGGGAAAGGAGGAGCCCTCTCGGAGAACCTCTTCATCCCACTGCTGTGATCTGAATCCTAAGATTCTCTCCTACTGAAGGCAAAAAAGGTCCCGTAGTTTACTGATTGGAATCCCTGGGTTAATGACTAGATTGCTATCTGGAAGACAATAAAATCCGGATGGAATTAGACAGAGTAATTCAGAGTTAATAGCAATTTGTTTAGCTGTGAAGGAAGAGTCTGACTCATGCACACAGGAGTGTAAGAGTAACACATCCATGTGTATGTTGTGGGGGTGGTGCTAGCAAACAGGTTTTCTAGACCATCAGGAATATTGGCCCTAGAGAACCAAACAATAACGATCATCCCCATGTGAGGTACTCTGTTAGAGAAATCTACATAGAAATTTAGAAGAAGAATTAATTTGGCTCATATAGGCGCCCCTCCAAAGAAAATAGAACAGAACAACAATGAAAGCAACTGCCGCTCAGGAGATTAGAATATGGGGGTTCATGCCTTAGCTTGATGCTGAGATTCAGGAAATGAAAAGGCATATGGGTGTTCAGTCACGGGCCAATAGCCAGAGAGATAATACTTTCCCCTTTAGTGTAATGAAAAGGCAAGGGCACCGAGATAGACCCCTCCCTGTAGTCTGAGAGTTAAGAATGGGTGTTGACCAGGACTGACACTTATTCTATTCTTGACTTCCCTGTCCCATAAAAGGAAGAACCTGAAAAAGTAGAATTAATGAGGGGGAACAATGAATTCTTGGTTGGCTTAGATCCTGTGGATATATTGATGCTGGCCAGGTACCTATTCTAATGCTACCTCTGGAAAATAATTGGCAAAATAGTTTAATGTTATACCGACCAACCGTATTTCTCATTACCCTCAGAGCAGTGCGCTCCTGTGAACTTTGAACAAACAGTCAAAACAAGTTGCGCAAGACGTTTTCTTCTCTGCTTTCGCAGAGAGGTTTTCGTGGTTAGGAGAAGATCTTGTTTTCAGTTATATTTCCCCAACAGGAGTAAAATATGACATGCCCTCCTTATAACAGCAGGAAAGATAAGGACAGAGACAGAGACAAATGACAGGTCATTGCCAGCCATGGTTTTCTGTCTCAGGTGCGTTGGTGTTCCTTATCTGTAGATTCTTCTCCAGAAGAATAAATGAGGGTTTTGAGAATATTGCATGGGATTATGTCATTATGTTTTTTAAAATATATTTTTAATGTTAATTAATATATTTTTGAGAGAGAGAGTGTGAGTGGGGAAGGGATAGAAAGAGACACAGAATCTGAAGTAGGGTCTAGGCTCTGAGCTGTCAGCACAGAGCCTGATGTGGGGCTTGAACCCATGAACCTTGAGATCATAACCTGAACTGAAGTCAAATGCTTAGCTGACTGAGTCACCCAGATGCCCCTAATTGTTTAACAAAGTCTATTTGTTTATTTTGAGATAAAGAGAGCATGCATGTGTGCACGAGTAGGAGAGGGGCAGAGAGAGAGAGGGAGAGAGAGAATCCTAAGCAGGCTCTGCACTGTCAGCACAGAGCCAAAGGCAGGGCTTGATCCCATGAAGTGTGAGATCATAACCTGAGACAAAATCAAGAGTTGGACACTTAACCTCCTGAGCCACCCAGGCACCTCTAAGTCATTATTTATGAGGCCCAAACTGAGTTCTAAAAAACAAACAGTGAATTCCTAGGACAATATACCTTCCACAGGGAATATTCCTATATTCTTCTCATGTCATGATTCTTCTGTGGACAAAGTGGTTTCTGAATCTCTAAATGTCAATTTTTCTAGTACTGATATTTCCCTCGCATAACCCACTGCTGACTTCTTGGACAACTGGTAGGCAGAGGGAGGAAAATGTGTGTCAGGCTCCGGGAATCAACATTTGTAGGTTGTGATAAAGTCTGAATGTTTCAAAATAGAAGATAAAAGACTCTCTTGGAGAGATTCCACATCTTAACCCATCTTCATCCCTTATCTGGAGGAAGTAGAGGCTACAGGGTGTCCGTGTTGCATAATTATTTTCTTACACAACTGGGGTACCCAGTTTTGTTGAAGAAAAAAAACCTAGTGTAATTGACAGAAATGCCCAGCTACCCTGCCCTATAGTACCCCCCAAAAAACTCAGTACACTGCTTCCCATGGAAAGCTCTGTGCTAGAGCCTAAATCAATGTCTTGCAGAGCTGCATCCTCTGACCCTAGTGGAATGGAAGAATGTTTTATGGGCCAAGTTGCTACACATATTACAAGTCCTCTCCACTTGCTCATATTAGAAAATAAGTTTGGCTCCAGGCCAATATCTGGGGCTTATCCAAATTCTCTTTTTTGAGCTGCAGTTTTGAAATGTGGTCCAGTAGGAGATACATCTTAGGAACAGATTATTCCTTAAAATAAAGATTACTGCACTGAGACTAATTAATTGAGAAGGCTAAACCCCTTTCTGAAACATTTCTAATTTTGTGGCAAACACTAATGTTATTACCTCGCTGCAGATTTAAAGTTGCAAGTTCCAAACTACAAAGAATTCTTCCAGACCATGTTTTTAAAAGATTTCAGTTACTTAATTATTTTCAATCAGCATTAGACCTTATCCATCAATATAATAGAAAACTGGGCAAGATATTTGCCTCATAGCTATTTGGGGAACCAATATAAGCATCCCAGGGTGCCGGGAGCCGCACCAGCCTCTCTGGATGGCGGTCATAGCAAGGAAATGGCAATGTTTGCAGCTCCTGCCTTGAGAAACGAAAACTGGTATCTCTTTCTGCTACTACCGGCTCGTGTTGGAAACAAGCCTGCTGGTATTAACCAGGCCTCACAATATTCCATATCAGACCCATATTCTGAACAGAGATACCTCATAAGGAAAAACATATTCCTGCCTTTACAAAAGAGACTTTAGATGAAAGCTCTGTGGGCAATAGTCAAAAGGCTCTTCCTATGGGCCTTGAAGACCCAAGACTTAGGTAATAAAGGGGGTTAAGAACACAAGAGTTACAATTGAGCCTGGCCCCGAGACAAAGAGCCTAATTTAAAGTTAAGATACAGTTAAGGGCAGAACATAAGTTACTACATATATCTTTGCTAATTGGTGAAGCATGGCAGTCCCTTCCTCAAGGCCTACATTCCACAAACACCCTCCCTTACACTGGCAGCTGGGATGAGGATAGATAAGAGTAGCTAAAACATAAAGCCAGGTGCAAAGACTGACACATTTAAGGCCCCCGTGTTAGTTTCCACAAATAAACCAATTCAGAAACATTTATCCTCTTGAGAGCCAGACAGAATAACTCCTAGCTTATCTATATACAATTTAACTTGTATGTTATCCTGTTTTTCACTAAAAATATTCTGTTATTTCCTTGGTCGGAATAATTCTGCAATTGATATCATAAAAAGCCTCCCATTGTAAGAAATCCCTTTCTCTGACTTCATGTTGTTGCTGAACTTTTTTAAAAAATATTTTTTAATTTATTTCTAGGAGAGAGAGAGAGAGACAGCATGAGCAGGGGAGGGTCAGAGAGAGAGGGAGACACAGACTCTGAAATAGGCTCCAGGCTCTGAGCTGGCTGACAGCACAGAGCCCGACGCAGGGCTCGAACCCACAAACCGCGAGATCATGACCTAAGCGAAAGTCGGACGCTTAACCGACTAAGCCACCCAGGCGCCCCTGTTGCTGAACTTTTAAATAAAGACACCAAAACCGACAGGACAGAGATGCCTGCCTGGTGATCAGAAAGAATCTCGGGGCTCTCTCATTTTCTTTCGCCGACATCGTCCATCCTTCAGGGACCCCTGGACCTGTCGGAGCTGGCTGGGCCTCCGACACCAGGGAATCATCTTGAGACAAGTATGAATCCCAGGAGTGCATACATTGGTTGGCTAATGTATGGTTTTCCCTTTAACAGTCTTTCTCAGTATTTGCAGGGAGATAATTAGTTTAGAATTCTTGTACCGATTTAAGATTTTCACCTAAGAGGGAGGGCGAGTTCAAGAATTAGTTTCTCTATATTTTCACTACCCTTGTTACAGAGGAAGATCGTTCTAATAATTGTGTTTGGCGATTGTGGAATTAGTGCAAAGAATGAAAAGAATACAAACTTTACAGCCAGAAACCTGGGGTCAGGTTCTATAAAAAGGAACAATGACATCATGTCTGTTGTTTCGTTGTTGAATTCTAAGTGAGGGGCTCTAAATACTAAGATCAAATCAACTTGAAGGCTGTGCATAGGGATGTTTTCAAGAGAGAATGGTGATGATCTAACACAGGAAAGTACATTTTCTTCAAGCTGTTTTGTTCAAGAATACAAAAACCAAGCAAGAGTTCAAAAGCTGAGTATACACTTGGATGCGTAGCAGCTTACCAGCAAGGAGAGGAGCGAAGACAGAATAACAGGATACAACCACTCCTAACTGACATTACAACAGCCTGCTAAACATTCGGAGGAAACAGTAGGTAACAAAGAGGATGACTTTTAAACCAAATTATAGGCTTGCAGTTTTATCAGTGTTGGGAAGGAAAACATTCTTCCTCTACTCTTCAAGTTCTTCCAGTGGATTTAGAATGCAGTCTACATGAAACATATTAACAGGAGGGAAAAAAAAACCCCAAAGTTTTACTACATGCCCATGGAGGCCCAGTAATAAAATTGAGACCTGAAGAAATGATCAAGGCAGGATATTTTTATACTTTTAGACAAACAGACAATAAATCAGTGAGGAATTGACGGGACAAAGAAAACTTAACTTTGGGAGTTTCAATTAGTAAGGAACTCTAAACAGAATTTGGGCAGGGGGAGTAAATTAGCAAAAAGTAACAAATGTTGCTTATACAGCCTTCTTAGCTCTAAACTTTCTATCTCTGATGAAAAGGACATCTCTGTCCCTCCTACTATGAGAGGTTACCTTTCACATGGAAGATTTATTTCCTGCTTTCATGGAAGACAGAGGAGGGGCTGAGTGTCCTTCTTGTGCAGGCTGTCTCTTAAGTAAGTTTTATTTAAAACAGTATGTTGAGGCACCCGGGAGGCTCAGTCAGTTAAGCATCCAGCTTCGGCTCAGGTCATGATCTCATAGTCCGTGAGTTCGAGCCCCACGTCAAGCTCTCTGCTAACAGCTCAGAGCCTGGAGCCTGCTTCAGATTCTGTTTCTCCCTTTCTCTATACTCCTCTCCTGCTTGCACTGTGTGTGTGTCTCTCTCTCAAAAAAAAAATAAAATAAAATAATATGTCAAAGTGGTAGTCTACCCTTGGTCCCTATATCAGCTATGAGGTGGTACAGAGTAAATAGACTTACTGAGGAGGTGACTCACACTAGATTAAGATGCTTATCATGTTGGTAAGGAAAAAGGACAGGGGTAGAACAATTGTTTTTGCTTAGCTGGAAAGCAGCAGCCTTAAGAACCTATGATCTTTATCTATCAGTCAGATTAATGGGAATTACCTCAAGATATTTACTCTGACACGCAGACTATTTAAAGCTGAAAACAAACAAGGTCTGAACCACTCAGGAAGAAACTTTGACCTTCCCTTAACTGCCTAAGAATTTAGATAGAGGACCTTCTCCAGGAAAAGAGCGATCACCATAGATAACTCCAGGGTAATATGAGCTAGGGGCAGTAGACAGAAATTTAACAAAATTTGTTTTTGTTAAAGTTCCTCTATGTCCCATTGCTTCTGTGTGGCTCAGCAAACTTTTTTTTTTTTAACCAAATATTGCCTCCCTTTCATCTTCCAAACCCCAATCCCCTCTCTTAAAGTTTAGGGTGACATATACATCTCATTCTGCCTGACTGTCTTTGGAGTTTCCATGTCTCTGTGGATTTCCTGGATGTGTGTAATTAAATGTTATTTTCTCCTCTTACTCTGTTTTATGTTAATTAAATTTTTACCAGGAGGAAGAACCTTAAAGGGCAGAGAAAAATTTTCCTCCTAACAGAACTTTGTAGTTGCATGTTTAGTTTCATTACTTTCAACATTAATAGAGAACTTTTCCTGTCACTTTTGGGAGAAACTGCCACTTTTCTAGTTGACAAAGGAGCTATAGTATCTACTCCTTAATCCTGCTCTTTTTGTCACTAGATCCTTGGAATACAGAGAAGATTTTTTTTTAGCAGGTTCCCTAAAACCTGTGGGCCTTTCCACTTTCCAAACTACTTCTGTCATTTAGGCCCCCTGAATAGTCTTATTAACTTTAATCCTATTAGGCCTTATTAGGCCAAGATAGTCTTTTTTTTTTAACGTTTATTTATTTTTGAGAGACAGAGAGAGACAGAGAATGAGCAGGGGAAGGGCAGAGAGAGAGGGAGACACAGAATCTGAAGCAGGCTCCAGGCTCTGATCTTTCAGCACTGAGCCCAACACGGGGATGGAACCCATGAACCGTGAGATCATGACCTGAGCCGAAGTCAGTAGCTTAACCAACTGAATCACTCCAGGTGCCCCAAGACAGTCTCTGTAAATGGCTTATCATCATTTTCTATGGCTCAGGTGGCTTATCTGTACATATCCCAGGATATTTATCAGAACAAGGGATATATTTCTGTTGGATCTCCCTGCTCTAGAACTTAGATTGCTTATTTCAGTTTTGTCTGATCAACTAGAAAAGTCCTTATTATATTATGAATTAGAAGAAATACTGATGCAGACTATTGAACCCTTAAAAGTTACAGTGGGTCCTAAAAACCAACCAGCAACAAAATCTGATTCCTTCAGTAACCCAAAACAAAAAGCCACATGTGGCTTAGAATAAATTGTGCAGGATCTAAAATCAAGAAGTTTGAACATATCTTAGATAAGCCTGTTTAATACCCCTATCCGCTAACAAAGACACTTCATGGATAGACCTACTCTTGTTCTGGATCTCAGGGTTGTGAATTAGATTATCTCTTGCATTTTAATAGATGCTTTCCTATCAAAAATTACTATTTCCTCCTCCTACTTCATATTCTATTTGTTTCATGATAGTAGAGCTCCATTCTACTTCCATTATAATTCCTGTGTGTGAAGTTTGCTTTCACTTAGGAACAGCAACAATCCACTTACGTAGCCATACCTCAGTTTGCATCACCTGCACATACCTCTCGGGTCATAAATCAAGATGAGTGGATAAAGAAGATGTAAGATTAGATACATAGATTACTCAATGATCCAAAAGATGTAAGATTCTATATCTATATATTAAGATATAGATAGATAGATAGATAGATAGATAGATAGATGATAGATTACTTGACGATCCAGAAGAATGAAATCTTGTCATCTGCAACAACGTGGATGGAACTAGAGTGTATTATGCTAAGTGAAATAAGTCGGTCAGAGAAAGAAAAATACCATATGATTTCACTCATACATGGAATTTAAGAAACAAAACAGATGAACATAGGAGAAGGGAAAGAAAAATAAAGTAAGATAAAAACAGAGGGGGAGGCAAACCATAAGAGATTCTTAAATAGAACAGACTGAGAACTGTTGAAGGGGAGGTGGGTGGGAAGATGGGCTAAATGGGTGATGGGCATTAAGGGGGGCACTTGTTGGGATGAGCACTGGCTGTCATATGTAAGAGATGAATCACTAAATTCTCATCCTGAAACCAGCACTACAGTGTATATTAACTAACTTGAATTTAAATACAATCTTGGAAAGAAAAAAAAAAAGACTCAAACCATCATTTGAAGTAAATCCTACTCTTTTTCAATATATGGATGATTTAATACTTTGCTTATCCTCTAGAAAAACTGTCACTAGAAGATTCTCTTTATCTTCCTCAAGAACTTGCCTCAAAATCTTATCCTGATTCCAATATACAACTTTTCTAATATTAGACTTATTTTGGGTGTAGCATCTCTAAGACAATCAGATACCAACAGACCAATAATGGGGCATCTACTTTTTCTCAACCAACTTCCAAGAAAGAATATAGGATATTTTGGACAGTGGTAAGATATTGTCATCGATATCCCCTGCATTTCTCTGAAATAGCCTCCCGCTATTCCCTGGCCAAAATTGAGGTGGAATTTCCTTTACTCTAGGATTCCACTCCTGATGTCACCTCTCTGCCTAAAGGAATCAACTTTCCTTCCTAAACCATCACTCTGGGGCTTCAGGACTACCTAATGGTGAATAAAAACATTTAGAATTTTCCCTATTGTCAATGGTGAATAAAAACGTTTAGAATTTTCCCTATTGCCAATTGGAACTGGACCTCTTTCTTCCCCACTCCCATCTCTTTTTTAAAGCATTTCCTTGAGAAATCTAATATTTGTGAATCCTTCTTCTGTCCCTTTGACATCTATGTAAATGTTTTTAAAAGCTAAATAGACTTCTTGCCCAAATTACAACTCAGGAATATTTTTCTTAAGGGCCTTAGACCATCTCTTTGAAATATAAACAATAAGAAAGATAGTATCACCATTTTCTTGTCACTATGGGTATTTGGCTTAGTGCCTTGCTCAAAACTGTAACCATCTGCCTGTCATAGAGATACCAGATTATTATTATTCCTTCACACAAAGAGAGATAGCTAATACAGATGGCTACTCCAATGGCTAGATAAATTTTGTATGAAATAGAAAAGAATCTATGTGCTATCAAGTCCTCTTCCATGAGGTCAATTGCCATTATTCTTGAGAACATGTTTCTAAAGGATTGTATCTGCTTAGCTGTATAAAAATACCTTCTGTGGATTAACTATGACTTGCTGGGGAAGTATGATTAAAAATAAAATCTGTTCCTAACCCAGAAAAATCTCTCCACAAAGGAAAATGAGAAACAAAACCATTTCATTATTGAATAAACATTAAGCCAGAATGTGATGTGGTGAATATATTTCTCCTGAGTTCCTGTCAATCGTATCAGTCACGTCATATTTACATGACAATGTAGATCCTTCAACAATTTTTATGTTTTCCCCAGTAATGTTTTTCAGATGCATGATACAAAGACATCTACATACAGCCATTATGTAGTCTTTCAGGAAGCAGTTTTGCAACCTAGTGAGAGCCGCCTGTTGGAGATGGATTCCTACCCTCTACAGACACTAGGGGGTAAGGGCACTTGTCTTGAGGACTGTATTTCAAAGAGATGGTTCCCAGGTGCTTGAGAAAGAGATTCCTGGGTCTTAAAACTGTCAAGAGACATACTCGGCTTTTCAAGATGATGCTGGCAGGTTGGGTCTGGAGACCTAGAGGGCATCCCATAGGATTAGCCAAGAGGGTCTTTGGCTTCAAGAAGGATAGAAATCAAATGTGAGCCAGGAGGAGGTGAAAGAGCTTTTTGAAGGTATAGACAGAGCAGATACAGATGGACCATCTGGGAGACTCGGAAAGGAAATGACCATGAGCTTCATCTTTGATCAGGGCCTGGGGGGTTATTGAGGATGGAGGTCTGGTGTATGTGTCCTCTCAGGCATCAGGAACCGGTTAGAACAAAGACGAGGGCCCAGCTGTCATTCCTTAGGGCCAGGGGGCCTTGGCATTGAGATGTCTAGTGCTGGTGGTCTGGAATACACATATGATGGCTTTTTCCAGTCATTCTTGCTTGGTCCTTCCTTAGATGTAACTTATTCTAGAGAAGTCATTAACTCCTGTCTCTTTCAAGGAGGACATACTTCTTTGCATTCTGAGGCATGTGTAGAGTGTGGTGGGGGTGCAGATCCTAGCAAGAATAGAAGCAGGACAAGGAGCAAAGAGATTTTTATAGAGTCTTTCAGTTTTCTTGTCTCAAAAAGATGTACATACATTTCAATAAGACAGAGGACGAACTTACTAGTTTTCTAAGGTAAATATTCCAAGGAGAGGAGGGGGAGGGAGGTCTTTTCCCTTATTTTCACCAAGGCCAATTAATCCTTTTATTTTTAACTTGTATTTGCTCTTACAGATGCACTTGGTACACTGGTTTATGCTTATTCAAAGTACAGCTGGAAAATGGCGAAGGCAGGTGGGAGGTACAGGCTTCCAGTTTGGGCTTGAATAAGTCCCAGCCAAAGTGAAAGGCCCAGCACAGGGAATATAGTCCATGGTGTTGTAATCACCTGTGGTGACAGGTGTTAGCTACACTTGTGGTGAGCATAGCCTAACATTGTAGGGGCCCAGGGCAGGCCAATCCAAAATGTACCACAATGGCATATTGATTATATTGAATCAAAGCTACTTGGGAAACAGTCATTGTCAGGACACTCAGATGCTCCTCTATCCCTCTGAAAGCAGGAAACAAATCTCCTATATGGAAAAGTACCCTCCCTGTACCAAGAAGAGAAAAGACACCTGAGGCCTCCTGGGTGGCTCAGTTGGTTAAGTGTCCAACTTCGGCTCAGGTCATGATCTCATGGTTTCTGAGCTTGAACCCCACTTTGGGCTCTACATTGACAGTACATGGGATTCTCTGTCTCTCTGCCCCTCACTCACTTGCACCCTCTCTCTCTCTCAACAATACATTTAAAAAATTAAAAAAAAAAGAGGGTTGGAAAAAAGAAAGAAAGAAAAAAGACACTCTATCATCTGAGAAAAGGACTTTAAAATTGGGAAAGCTGTAGAAATAAACTTGGCTACTTTTTTTTTTTTTTTTTTACTAATTTACTACCTCAGCCCAAATTCCACTTAGAATTCCTTACTCATTACCGCTCCTATATACCTGTTTTCCTTCTCCTGTAAATTCCTCCCAAATGGATCGCCTCTTTGTTTCAATATATAAAAACTGCCTGCCTTGGTCATTTCTTTAGGCCTCAATTTCATTATTGGACCTCTGTGCACACATAAGAAAACTGTTCGTTTTCCCCTCTTGTTAATCTGTCTGGTGTAAACTGAATTCTTAGTCCAGCTAGAAGAAGTTGAAGGGCAGAGGAAGATTTCTCTCCCCGACTGCAATGTGCAAATGTGTCTGATCAGTATGTTGTATACCTGAAGCTAAGGTAACATTGTGTGTCAACTTCACCTCAATTTTTTTAAAAAGGGTAAAATCTGTGGATATTGTAGACTTGGCAATAGAACTTAAATAAATTCAGTAGTTTTTTTTTTTTTAAAGTAAAAGTGGGATGCCTGGGGGGCTCAGTCAGTTAAACATCTGACTCTAGACTTTGGCTCAGGTCATGATCTCACAGTTCTTGAGTTCAAGTCCCACGTCGGGCTCTGCACTGACACTGCGGAGCCTACTTGGGATTCTCTCTCTTTCCTTCTCTTTCTGCCCCAGTCCCACTCTCTCTCTTAAAATAAATAAATAAAGTTTAAAAAAAAAGTCAAACTGTTATCTGCCTTTTCTGATGTGAAGAACAAAGGCAAAAGGAAATACAGATAAAATGAAATTTCCTTATAACTTGCAGCTCCTGGACAAATACTTGTGACAGGTAGAGTTTGACATTCTTCCTACTGTCTTAAGGTTAATACCTTGTTAGAGGCAAAAACAACCTTAACTTGACAACAGTCCTGGAAGTCTTCTTTAACATATGAAAATCCTTTGGGAAATTTCCTTTGTCTTTACTCGTCCCAAATTAAAAGTATATAATCAATCACTCCTCCCAACCCCAGTGAAGCTCTTTCTGCCCACAGCTCTTATCCCTGTGCTTTAATAAAACCACCTTTTTTGCACCAAAAAACATCCTAAGAATTCTTTCTTGACCGTTTGTTCATGGGCCCCACATCAAATCACATCATTTCCCACATTTTGTGGAGAGGACTCTGAGTTGGCAGGATTTAAAATCTCCTTTCACTATCAAAAATCCCCTCTTTATCTGGACATTTGTCTCAGGAAACACACATTCAGCTTTATTAGAAACTGCTAGTCAGGGGGCGCCTGGGTGGCTCAGTGGGTTGGGTGTCCGACTTTGGCTCAGGTCATGATCTCACAGTTTGTGGGGTTTGAGTCCCCCGTTGGGCTCTGTGCTGACAGCTCAGAGCCTGGAGCCTGTTTCAGGTTCTGCGTCTCCCTCTGTCTCTGACCCTCCCTGGCTCACACTGTTTCTCTCCCTCTCTCAGAAATAAAAGGAAAGAAAGGAAGAAGGAAAGAAGGAAAGAAGAAGGAAAGAAGAAGGTGAAATGCCCAGAATTCGAGAGAACCCCAAAAACAGACCACCAGAGACCAGAGTCAAAGCCAAGCGGCAAGGGTTGTTTATTTGCAGGTTCGAACCCGGTCCTCCGCGCAGTCACTCGTTGCCGGTGACGCTGAGAGGCCCTGAACAAAGCCTCTGCAGCCTTTTTTATAGACAGAAGTAAACAAGTCATGGGGAGGGACAGATTTCCATGGTTACAAGTTTGCCATTGGTTAACATTCAAATGTGAACATATACCGTATCTGATTGGTTCCCGCCATCAGGTTTGGCTGGATCTAATTACAACATTTGGGATACCTTTGAATTCAGTCTATCGTAGAGCGAGTTTTAAGTCTTGTTTGGCGACTAACAGGTTAACATCTCTCTCTCCAGGCCCTTCTCTCAGCAAGGTGGGGGGTGGCTGCTGGCCTTTTGGGAGTGGGGCGGCGGGGAAGCAAGCCTTAAGCTTTGTTACAGAAGCAGAGAGAGCTGGTTAGGTGTTAGCTTCCCGCAGCGCAGGCATTTGCTCAGAAGCGGAAAAGCTGGTTAAGTTTATTTAGGCCTCACAAAGGAAGGAAGGAAGGAAGGAAGGAAGGAAGGAAGGAAGGAAGGAAGGAAGGAAGGAAGGAAGGAAGGAAAGGAAGGAAGGAAAGAGAAAGAATAGGAAAGAAAAGAAAAGAAAGGAAAGGAAAGGAAAGAAGGAAGGAAGGAAGGAAGGAAGGAAGGAAGAAGAAAGAAAGAAGAAAGAAAGAAAGAAAGAAAGAAAGAAAGAAAGAAAGAAAGAAAGAAAGAAAGAAAGAAAAGAAAGAAAGAAACTGCCAGACAGTTTTCAAAAGAGGCAGTGTAATTTTAGGATTAAAAGGCAAGAACGAGGAAAGGGTGAACAGACAGGATTAGAATTGGCTGTTGGGACTGATGTGGGGTCACTGAGAACAGTGGTCAAGAAAGAATTCTTGAGATGTTTCTGGTACAAAAGTCCTGGGCCAGGACCCGTGGGTAGAAAGAGCTGCACTGGGATTGTGAGGTGCGATTGATGATATATTTTTCAGTAAGAGGCGCGTAGAGATGATGGAAGTCCCTAAAGGGATTTCCTTATGTTAAAGAAGACTTCCAGGATCCTGGGGTTCTGGCTGTTGTCAAGATAAGGTTGCTTCTAGTCTCTAGCAAAGCATTAACATTAAGGCAACTGTGAGTTCCTTGAGGCACATTACATTGTGCCTGTCTCTGGTATTAGTAGATGGCACGTTGTAAGGAAATTTAATTGTATCTACATTTCTCTTGCCTTGGTTCTCATCGGGAGGACTCCCCACCTGTCCCTGTGGGACTCAGGAAAAACAGACCAAGACAGATTGAGCACTAGGTGTATGAAATTAGTTGACGATCCCATTACCCGGTTACTGTTAGTGATCCTACTTAAAGCTTCATGTCTAATAGAATAGGAAATAATCGGTTTTGCTATTCATGGATGGTCTTCTGCCTCCATGACCTCCTGAGATTTTTATTCACTCAGGAATTGCTCAGTTACAATCACTTCTACTCACAAACTTTATGTATAGCGGAAACTAGGGCCAAGGGGGTGGGAAATCCTCAGAGAATAGTGTGTAAGAATTAAGACACTTTCTAGAAATATCAGCAGAAGCCTGGCAGATCACTACTGATATGGATTATGAGCATCGCAATAAGGGGACATATTGCTAATTCTAGATACTACTGAGTACAGAGAAATGTTTGGGTGCATGACTGATCCCTGAGTGGAAGCACATCTGGAGCTCCAGATATGGTGACTTAACCTGTCACAGTGGGTCAAGGCACGGGCCCAAAAAGTTGCCCTCAGGGGACAGTTCTTATGCATGAGTACTGATGAGGGAGCATAAGGCCAGTGGAAGGCAAAGTACAGTCGCTGCCCCGGGTGGGATACGTTTGATATCCCTTAGACCCTTGGACAGTCCCTACTACCCCAAAACAGGAAAGGACAAAAATAAACAAAAAAACAAACAAAACCCCCAGTGGTTAAACTGATAAAAGTCTCCACCAGTTTACAAGAAAAAGGCAATCCCATCAATAGCCTAAAGTCCAGGAACTCCCTACTGTCTTAATGTTAATGCTTTGCTAAAAGGAAAAACAATCTTAGCTTGACAATAGCTAGGCCTCCTGTAAGTCTTTAGCGTATGAAAGTCTCTTTGGAAACTTCCTTTTGACTCTACCTCTTCCAACCCCATAGTGTATAATGAGCCAGTCTTCACAACCCCAGTGCAGCTCTTTCTGCCCATGGGCCCTGTCCCTGTGCTTTAATAAAATCACCTTTTTGCACCCAAGATGTCTTTAAGAGCTCTTTCTTGGCTTTCAGCTCCGAACCCCCACAAACCCCTCATCATCCCAAAACCTCATCAGGTATAGTGCAAGCCCTGGCTTTTTTGTTTTTCTTTTTGGTAATGCAAATCCCTGACAATTTAAGCTTTGGTTTGGAGAGGCTTTCTTTCAAAGAGGGATCCACTTCCAAGACGGCTTTCTAGAATAAGCACACTGCCAGCCACATGGTAAAGGGCCAGGCAGCCTCCAGCACTGACTCCTTTGTTTTAGAGATCTTTGGTGATTTCCTTAGCTGATATCTTGGGCTGCTTGTTTTTTCACTTCCCATGCTTTAAATGTGTGCTCTTCTATTTTAAAGTCACCAGCAAAGAGGGAGTCCCCAGACCCTGGGCACCCACCCTGTCCCTGATAAAAGCAGAACCCCAGGCCTCTGCTCTCTTTTTCTTCCCCACCCTTGACCTCACAATGTGACCTCAGAGGGCTGTGTAATTTCCAGGTCTTGTAACAAATCTTTGTTTTCTCAGAGTTTCCTGATGATTGCTGCTGAAGGGTGTCTTGCAGTCATAATAACCACAAAGGTTGGCCCAGCCCTACCATTGATTTGGAAAGGGTAGACGTCTGTGGGGAGCTCCTGGGGACCCAGATGAGGGTCCCCACGCATTTCTAGCCAATTGCAATCCTATAGATGGCCCGAGACCATACAAACCCCTGGAACTTCCTGGTAATCACAAGATTCCCACCACGTAGGAGGAATTTGTCAGTACGAGACCCAGAATAACACACCTGTTCTAAAAGAGTAGGATCCTGTAGGATTGCTGTGTAAGTTATAGCCTAAAACCAAAATTGTCCCTCAAACCTTATCATATTGAAAAGGACTTGCTAGTCCAAATAGAGACAGTAGAGGGAGCATTTTCTCAGGGGATTGGATATGGTTGGAAAACAGCCTACAGGGATCCCAGAGCTGTAGCAGAATTCACGAATTATTCTAATACATAACCATCATCATGAGAGGCCTAGATAAACTAAACCAAAAACTTAACCAGCTTTTCCGCTTCTGGGCAAATGCCTGCGCTATGGGAAGCCATTACCTAACCAGCTCTCTCTGCTTCTGTAACAATGCTTAAAGCTTGCCTTCCCGCCGCCGGATTGCCCAAGGGACTAGCCTCCTGGCGGCAGCCACTCCAAAAAGGCCAGCGGCTACCCCCTACCTTGCTGAGGGAAGGGCCTGGAGAGAGAGATGTTAACCTGTTAGTCGCCAAACAAGACTTTAAACTCGCTCTATGATAGGCTGAATTCAAAGGTATCCCAAATGTTGTAATTGGATCCCGCCAAAAACCTGATGGCGGGAGCCAATCAGATACGGTATATGTTCACATTTAAATGTTAACCAATGGCAAACTTGTAACCATGGAAATCTCCTGTCCCTCCCCATGACTTGTTTACTTCTGTCTATAAAAAGGCTGCAAAGGCTTTGTTCAGGGCCTCTTAGCGTCACCGGCAACGAGTGCGCGGAGGTCCAGGTTCGAACCTGCAAATAAACAACCCTCGCCGCTTGGCTTTGACTCTGGTCTCTGGTGGTTTGATTTTGGGGGTCTTCCGATCTCTGGGCGTTTCAATCATCACAGGGCTTTTGCTTTTATTTAGGAAACACTGTTGGATATTGGTTATGGAAGGCGAGGTCTTTGTGAATCAGTGTGCCAGCCTGTAAGGAGACCAGCTAACGGGGCCGAGGAGGAAATTGGGAGAGAGGTACCACCTGCATAAACGCTCATGGCCCTTCACAGGCAAACGTGCCAAAGATAACTCAGAGATACTTCTTCGTGGTGCATCTGGCTATAATTGGCCAGAAGAAAAACACCACTTTCATTGAGTGAAGTGGGTTACAAGTGGTTACCATGGGCTACAAGTCCAGAAAACATTAACTTATGATAAAAATTTCCTCTGCACCCCAAAGTTTAATATGCAAAGTGTATTGTGGAATTAAAAATGTGATATGATAGAATCAACGTCATTGATCATGTAAAATAACAGAAAATAGAATTAATTAAAACAGGGGCTAATGAAGGTTTGGGGTGACGGTGGGGAGGTCCAGAGCCGACAGCCAAGAAAGAATTCTTGAAGATATCTTTGGTGCAAAAAGGTGATTTTTATTAAAGCACAGGGACAGGACCCGTGGGCAGAAAAAGTTGCACTGGGGTCCTGATGGGTAACTCATTATATGCAGGTTGGGAGCGGGTCATGGATAGTGTAAATTTCCAAGGAATTTTGGAAACAAGGTTTCCAGGACCTTGAGGGGCTAGCTGTTGTTAGGGAAACACCGTTTATCACTGTTTAATAAAACCTCAGTCATGTGACCTTTCAGATGTGGAGGGCGGGGGGCATAAGCGTGGAGCAGGGTTGCCAGCATATATCCTGGGGTAGTTGAGATAAAGGAAGTAGACTTACAGGATCCTTGAAGTTGGGACAATGTTAAGCCAAGGTTCTCTTTTGGCCTCCGCAGTGTCATCCTTGAGGCAGCTGAGCTCCTCGGGGGAGGTCACTCTGACAATTTCAAGGACTTGTCAGTGGGCTGTAGGCAGTAAGATAATTTAATTTTTCATTTACCTTAGTTTCCCACATGACCATGGCAAGCACTTAACCCCCTTTCCTTTGTTCTTGGGTAGCCATGATGGTCCGAGGAATAGCACATGTATTCCATCCTGGGGAGAGGGGCGGGATGGAGAGTATATGCCAGCCTGTATTTTGCCCTCAGCTTTCCCCAACCTCCCTCATCAGAGGCTTCACATAAGCCTTTGCTTATGAAAATTCATAATTTGCATGCAGCTTCTGCTACAGAAATCAGGGTAGTGCACGATATGGGAAACAAAGGCAGAAAAAATGACAGATAAAATTAAATGTCCTTATAACCTGCAGTCAGTTGACAAATACTTGAAGCAGACAGAGTGTAATATTCTTCCAGGAAATCCCTAACGTCTTTTTTTTTTTTTTTTTTTTTACAAATAGTTTATTGTCATGTTGGTTTCCATATAACACCCAGTGCTCATCCCCACAAGTGCCCTCCTCCATGCCCACCCCTCCTCCCCCCCACATCCACCAGTCCTCAGTTTTTTGTCAGCATTCAAGAGTCTCTCATGGTTTGCCTCTCCCCCTTTCCCCCACCATTTCTGCCCTTCTTCTCCCCCTTGGTCCTCTGTTAAGCTCCTCCTAATCCTAACGTCTTAATAATACTTTGCTAGAGGGAAAAACAACCGTAGCTTGACAATAGCTAGGCCTCCAGGATCCCGTGAGTCTTCTTCAGCACATGAAAATCCCTTTGGAAACTTCCTTTTAACTTTACCACCCCCAACTCCAAAGTATATAATCAGTCTCTTCGCACAGTCTGGTCCTGGGGCAGCTCTTACTGCCCACAGGTCCTGTCCCCATGCTTTAATAAAATCGACTTTTTTTTTTTCCACTGAAGATATCTCAAGGATTCTTTCTTGGCCAACAGCTCTGAAACCCCACCCCTCTAAAACCCCATCAGCGTGGGTCCCCATCGTTGAGGATCTGGCGAGCACAGACGTCTGCATGGTACTGAAGAGGAACACAGCAGTGAGGAGGAACTAGCGTTGAGAACGCACGTGCCCTTCGATACAATCTTTGTGTGTGAGGAGTGGAGTTAGATTATCATCTTAGGGATATATTACCGAGCTTGAGCACATCACAGATTCTCGTCCAGAAGGTTGAGATAAGCCACAGGAAACAGATGGCCAACACAGGGCTCTGGGCAATGGTTTCTTCATGCATCACACATCAGAGCAGGTCATTGTCTTTGAACCCTGTAAACTAGAGACCACACCCCAGAGGGGACAACCACCCATTTGTGTGTACTGAGGAGATGCAAAGGTAGGAAGAAACCGTTTCTCATCTTTACCGCATGCTTGGTCTCTGAGAAGGCATCTAGGTGGGAGGTGCACAAGCATGAAGACTCTGGGGCTCTCTGTAAGTTGAGCTAGAGGAAATTCGTGAATGGAAAAATCTTGCTGTGAGTGGGCAGTTGCTTTTGCTTCTGGAATACGAGCAGAAGGTAAATATCTGGCTTTCAGTCTTACAAGGCTTAGACTCTCTGCTTTAGGATCAATAACTGTATGCACATTGTCAAGGATAGGCAGCTGTAGCTCCATCTAGATTATTCTGAGCTGGCTGCTTGGGTAGGTAATGGGAACCAGGATATAAGGAAAAATCTGGGTTATGCCAGAGAAACAAATTCCCCTGTTCCTGGTATTTTGATATGGAACAAGGAAGATTTTTATTTATTTATTAAAATTTTTTTTAAATGTTTATTTATTTTTGAGACAGAGCATGAGCAGGGGAGAGACAGAAAGAGAGAGAGAGACACATAGAACTCAAAGCAATCTCCAGGCTCTGAGCTGTCAGCACAGAGCCTGACATGGGGCTCGAACTCATGGACCGTGAGATCATGACCTGAGCTGAAAGCTCAACTGACTGAGCCACCCAGGCGTCCCACAAGGAAGATATGTAAAAGTGAATCTGGGGCATCTGGGTGGCTCAGTTGGTTAAGGGCCCGACTTCAGCTCAAGTCATGATCTGGTGATTTGTGGGTTCGAAGCCTGTGTCGGGCTCTGTGCTGACAGCTTGGAGCCTGGAGTCTGCTTCAGATGCTGTGTCTCCCTCTCTCTCTACCCTTCCCCCGCTCATGCTCTGTCTCTCTCTCTCAAAAATGAATAAAAAAGATATTTAAAAGTGAATCAATGCTGCTGGGACTCCTGGGTGGCTCAGTCACCTGAGTGGCTGACTTTGGCTCAAGTCACAAATGTTGCATTTTGTGGGTATGAGCTCTGCATGGAGATTGTTGCTGTCAGGATGGACCTGCTTTGGTCCTCTGTCCCTCCCTCTATCTGCCCCGACCCCGCTTGCACTCTCTCTCTGTCTCTCTGTCTCTCTCTTTCTGTCACTTTCTCTCTCCCAAAAATAAATAAACTTAAAAAAAAGTGAATCAATGCTGAGAAGTGTTTTCTTTCCTGGTGTCAACAGCAACCCAGGGACATTTGAGGCAGAGACAGCCCAGGACTACATGATAAACCTTCCTGAGATTGACAGCATAACCCAACCACACTGGCCGGGTAACTGGGTTTTGCCCTCCCAGCAGCAGAAGAGTCTGCTGCTCTTCCTGAAGGGGCAGCCCCAGGTCTTAGGGGTGAGTGGACCCAAGACCAGAGTGCAGGCTGTGGGGAGGAGAAGGTTTCCCGACCCAAGACTGGGGTTTCCTCACAGTATCCCCATTCTCCAGATCATTGATTGTGGTCATGAGCTGAACGTAACCATCCTGAAGTGCACAGACCTTACAGATTCAGGAAGAAATGGTGTAAAGCTGTCCATCATTGGAATAAAAAAAAATCTCTCTACTTAGGTAGCAATTACGTGAATAAATACTTTAAGACTAAAGTCAATGTCCTGCATTGGACAAGGAAAAAGATTTTGATATGTAGACTGTAACCTTCCTGGGACTTCCTCAAGCCTGTGGTGTCAGTGGCGGGAAAGAAGTTACTGTGTACTGATCTGAGAAAGAGTCTTCCTCCTGAGAAGCTGCTCCTCATAGGATGTCTCTAACCCCCCAGGTGGCTCAGATCCTGATTGGGCTGACAATGCTGTGCCTGGGTGTGACAATCAGTTTGCCTCCAAATGACTGTGAACTTCTATTTTGCTTTACCACTAAAATAGGCTATCACCTATGGGGACCCTTCTCTGTGAGTATTAGTGATTATTCCAGTGTTTCAAATGTTTCAGGAGCCTGCAAGACCTTTATCTTTCTCTCTCAAGAAGCCATGCACTGCTGTTTAGGTCCTAAGCTTGGGCTGACTGGGTAGATAATACTGGTAGGGGAGTGGGAGCAGCCAGGGGGATGGTGCAAGCTCTGAGTGAGTTTTCTCTCTTTGGTCAGTTCTTCATATCGGGAGCCTTGTCCATTGCTGCTGGAAGGAAAGTAACCAAGGGTTTGGTAAGTGTTTCATTGCTGAGGCTCAGACAGGTCTAGTGAAACAAGGAACTGTTCGGCTACCAGGCTAAGGCACCTAGAACTTGCTGGTTCTCTAGAGAAGGACCCTAGAGGTGCTCTTGGGAGGGCCCTAGAAGCGCTTCCTCTGTGGCACTTAGGCAAGAATGATGGGCTCAGCTCTGTGCTCCATGATAAGCCATGTGCCACGTGCTCGCTGAGGGCACTCACTCGCTGAGGGAGTCAAAACCACAACTATACCAGAAGGTCCTCCTTTAAACTGGGGAAGATCCCCCAAGTAAATTCCCAAACTCAACTCAGATGAGCTGAATGTCCCCGACTGACATATCTAACCTGGGAAGAAGGTGAGAAAGGTTTGCAACAGCTCTTCTCTTGCTCTTATTCTTCTTCAGATCCAAGGCAGCCTGGGAATGAATGCAGTCAGTGCCACTGTAGCAGCCATAGGCGTAGGTGTGATACTTCTTGAAGAAATAGTTACATATTACGGAATGATGTGGAACTCTCCCTATGCAACTGCAGTTACAGTAAGTATATCCTGTCCCAGTCATGAAAATCCATAGACTGGTTTTCTCCAAAATCTTCTCTGTAAATTCTTACTATGGATCTGACCACTGCCATCGCTTATTTAGACGCTGGACACTCTCCTGAAGGCTATGGGACCTAACTCTTTGTGTCTTGATGGAAGTACTGAGCAAAACAGTTAGCTTTTTAGTTACCATTCATGTCTGAAGGCCCTGATGTGTGGTCAGTGAGTGGAAAATTCTGCAAGAATTCAGTTCTCCCTGGGGCACTTTCCTCTTGATTTGAAAAGCCATCTGAAGAGAAAAAGGAAAACTGGTGCTCCTGGTGCTCCATGATTTTCAGGGATTCTGAACACCTAACTGATATGGCTGGGGAGGGTGTGTTCGTATTCTGAATCCCACGGTGCAACCAGAGTGAGGGAGAAGTTCAGGGAGTTAACTGTAGGCTGTCGTGTGTCGTAAGGAACGACTGCAGAGAGAATGAAGGAGACATATAAAACCCAAAAGTCTACCCTGGTCATGAAATGTGAAGTGGAATCAGGCAAACAGCCAACCAAAAATCAGTATGGACAAGCCCAAACTTACCTGACGTTCTAGAATTGTGCATGAAAGAGTGGAATTCCAATGATCCATTTTCAAGTTGTTTCATGTATTTGAATTGGGAGAAAATTCAGGAATCTGTGCTAAGGAAAAGGGTTCCTGTTGTGACGAGATGAACTCTCACAGATGTGAAATGCCGCCAACAATTCTTTCTTCTTACAATATCTGCTTTTCCGTCTTCTATAGCTTGTGGGGTTTTCTGTGTGTTTTCCAGGGCATGCTAACTGGAATGTTGCTCTTGTCTCTGGCGGAAGGCTGTGTTGCTTTGTCCCTCTGCATATTTGTGTGCAGGGCAGCCTGTTCTGTCAACAAGGTGAGTGTTTTGGGTCTCTATGGGTTCTCTCTCTCTCTCCTTCTCTGCTTCTCTGTGTGTGTGTGTCCTCTATTATTTTTGCGGGGAAGATTAGGAAGAGGGAAAATGCTGTTCCATGTATAAAGTCTTAATCCTTAAAGGAAGTAGCACAGGTAGCAGTGGAGGGAAATAGCCAACCACACTGAGCCAAAGAACTATCCCTAGACACCGAAGACTCCTCTTTTTCTCGTACGAAGGTCGTTTCTGGCGTTGTTGAAGAGGTGTAAGGAAAGGAAGGTCAAAGCAAGAATAGGAACCTAGACCAGCAAAGTATCAGGATTCAGAAGGAAAGTGCTCAGTGACCACACAGTTTCTAAAGCAAATGAGATGACTTTTCTCTCCCTATTGTTGACTGTAAGAATCTAATGTTCTGATTTTTCCACAGGTGGTGGTTTTCTTACCAAATAACGACAACATCCCCTCTCCTGACCATATATATGATGAGGTCGCATTTCAATAGATCCCTGGGGTGTGGCATTTCCAATCATTTTGACCTATTGAATCTCCCTCAGTTGGCTGTTAACCACATGAGACTAAGACTGAGAATACATCTGTCTGACAGTTCTTAGGTTTATATACTTGGAATCTTGTGGTGACAGAACACAGTATAATAAAGGCTTCTTTTATTTGCTGATGTGGATTATTCTTTGGATTTCCCACCATACCATCTGCCAACGTTTCAAGGAATCAGGAAACAGGGTCATTTTAAGGTCTCCAAATCTGTTTAAATGGAAATGAGTTGTTTGATTCCGATTTTCTTGTATCAGTCCAGGTCGTGCCAGATCTTTCACCAGAGGAAAGAAGTCCATGTTGGTTACTTCTCATTCTAACAGCTTTATGTGTCCTAGTTTTTTTAGATTCTGCCCCACTGGATGAAGATCCAGGACATTTCTACTGCAATAAATTCTTAGCTGGTGTCAAGCAGGATATTACCTATATTTTCCTTCCTATGTTCCTTGATAACAAGCTCAGACAAGGGCAGTGTGGTATTCAGAATAATCCCTCCACAAAGCTCTTTAGATCCTGATTCCTAGAACCACTGAATATGTTACATGGCCAATGGGAGTCAAACATTGCCAAAAAGAATTAGGAAGATTACTAATCCTGGACTGTCTCTTGGGCTCGATAGAATCATGTGGGTTCTTAAAAGTAGATAAATTTTCTGGTTGTGGACATGGAGAGTGATGTGACAATCAAAGAGTCAGAGATGCAGCATGAGAAGGGCCTGACCCACCACTCCTGGTTTTGAAGAAGGGGCTGGAGCCAAGGATTGTGATTATATTGGGTCCAGGAGATAATTCAAGAGAATCTCCCTTTTCCTTTTTTTTTTTGAGAGAGAGAGAGGGCACAAGTGAACGAGGGGCAGAGAATATCCCATGGTGGGCAGAGAGGGAGAGAGAGAAAAGCAGGGCTCACCTGAAGCAGGGCTCATGTTTACATGAAACAGGGCTTGTGTTTGTTTGTTTTTACCTGACGTGGGGCCCGTGCTCAACTGAAGCAGGCCCACACTTGTCCAACATGGGGCTTGAGCTCACCTGACACAGGGTTTGGGTTCACATGATGTGGTACTCAAACTCACAAGCTCTAAGATCATGACCTGAGCCAAAGTCAGATGCTTAATGACCACCTAACTGCCCCAGAATCTCCCAGTTTTAAAGTGAGATGCAAACATCCCTTTACTAAGCAATCCTCACTCATCCTGTTTGAGGAGACACTGGCTTGTCTTCCAGTTAACAAATGATGGATGATACAGATATACACTGTGGGAAAAACATAATCATTTAAACCAGTGATGCTGGACCAATAGTCTTACGTGATTTAAGCGGGGGGTAAAGGAAAATTGGACCCGTAACTCACATCATAAAATAGAGCAATTCCACATGAATAATGGATTAATTTAGAAAAGAAAACCACTAAAAGGCTATAAGGCAGTGTAGAATGATATATTACTATGTTGAAGCACAGAAAATTTTCTCAAAAAAGGTGCACAGGACTTGCCTGAAATATGTTTTATACAGTCAGGGCAAACTTAATTTTTCAATTAAAAAGAAATATAAAGAGAGTAAAAAATCAAGAAGTAACTTCTTAGAGTATAACTGTAACACACAAAACATCAACAGAATCAATGTGCAGAATCTTTACAGATTGCAACAAACCAATTTAAAAAACAAACTTAGAAAAGGGCAAAAAAATATTAACAGGGACTTCATAGAATAGAACATGCAAATAACAAAGAAGCACAAGAAAATCCGTCTTATCAGTCTTCAGAGAAATGTCAATCAGGTCCATAATGGGGCATAACTTCCAACCAACTAGGGAACCCAGCTCTTGGCTAACATGTAGCCCAATGTGAATATTTACTCTTTATTTTGAAATAGGCATTTGATTTTTTTAAAAAACACTCTGGAAAACATTTTAAGTTTTCTTATAAGGTTACATACTGCATTTCCTAAGAACCAGTTCTTGCACTCCTAGACATAGACCCAAGAGTACACTTGTACTCATGTAGACTGGGAGTCAGGCACCGCAAGGGTATCTTAAAGGAACGATAGTGAGAGCAAACAATTGAAACAATGTAAACATTGTTTACATAAGCATGGTGATATGAACAAATAAATAAATGGACACACACACACACATACATACATACGGAGAAAGAGAGAGAGGAGAATATATACACACTTAGGAACATTATAAAGCAGTGAAAATTAATGAATCACAACTCCATGTGGCAACCTCAATGGGTCTATGATGGGTGAAGTGAGCAAGGGGCCCTAAGTAGAACAAGGAGGGATACACCTGTCAGAGGAAGTAGAGTAATGGCACATATGGTCTATCGTCATGGGGAGATGTCCAGACCATGGACAGAGGGGATTCCGATTATTTCTGAAAATGATAATTAGACCTACCCAATAATTAAAGTTTGAGATCTCCTCGTTATTTTTCTTTTTTTTTGTTTTGTTTCATTTCTTTCAGTTAATCCAGTTACAAGAATCTTTTTCTATAAACAACCAGGCCATGATTCTTATGAGAATCAATGTCGCTATTTGCAATACCAGCTCCTTTAATGTCTCAGCTCACATTTCACTGGCATAAAGCATGTCAAAGGGGGTTCTCTATTTCCTATGAAAATCTAGTGTTGTTTTATAAAGAATAGTGCAGGGATAGATTCCCCCCCAATAGATAGACTCAGGCGCAAACTATAGTCAAACTACTTATGAGTGGTAGTAGTAGATTTTTTACAGCAGTAGATTTTTTAAAGTTTATTTATTTATTTTTAGAGGGGGAGAGAGAAAGGGAAGGACAGAGAGAGAGTATGAGGGAGAACTCAGAGCACACTTTACATGGCAGAGCTCTATGCGGGGCTCAAACTCATGAACTGTGAGACCATAATCTAAGCCGAACACAAGAGTTGGATGCTCAACTAACTGAGCCACTCAGGCTCCCCTTAGAGCAGTATATCTTATCCTTGCTAAATCTGATTTCTCTCATCTATAGAACAGAGGTAACTATTAGAGGATGGGGTGTGGCTGGAGGGTTGCTTTCTCCTCCAAGGGTGTTTCCTTCCGGGTGGGGGTGGGGTGGGGAGCTCCACTGGAGCAAAATTTCTAGCTTTTTCTTATCCGTCACTTCCTACTTCCACAGAAAGGAAGAAGCAGTTTGTTACAACTGGGAGGAGGAATCAGGCATCACGTAGAGAGTCCCTGCTCCCTCTGGAAGAACGGGCTGCTGCAGGTGACAGCAGAGTGAGCCTGTGTAGGGTCAGCCCTGCCATGACTTTACATGGTTGTGTCATTCTGAGACTCACTCTTGGGAAATCAAGAAGTCACCAGTTATAAGCCACATCTACCATTGTCAGACTTTTTGATCTTCTGTTTTACTCTATTATTTTTCAAGAGGTTAGAGACATGATGAAGGAAGATAAATAATATTTATTGGACATCCCTCAAGTCTCAAATACTTAGCGGAAGTCCAGACCACTAAAAAGAGAATAAAACTACTATTTTGGGTCGCAGGATAATGCATGTAGATGGTAACATCTTACAGGGACATGGAGGTTGGAATTACCTCTTTGCTGCCCCCATAGAAGGGGTTTCTTCTCAGATAGCCATTCCACTTACAATATCATGGTCCCTTGGTGACTAGTTATATCTAGAAACCATATTAGAACCAATAGGAGATACCTATAACTATTTCTGTATCTCTCTATGTATCAGTGTACCTCTCCATCTATCTATCAAAAAAGGAGAGAGAGATTTATTTTAAAGAGCTGGCTCACATGATTAGCAAGGCTCGCAAGTCCAAAATCTGCAGGGTAGGCCAGTAGTTTGGAGATCCAGCCCAGGGAAGAACAGATGTTGCATTTTGAGTCCAAAGGCAGTCTGCTGCTTTCTCTTGCAAAGTCAGTCTTCTTTCTATTAAGGCTTTCAACTGCTTGGATGAGGCCTACCCACATTAGGGAGGGTATCAAGTCCACCAACTTAAAGGTGAATCTCCTCTAAAAAATACCATCACAGAAACATCTAGGATGACGGTTTGACCAAATAATTGGGTACTGTGGTCCAGCCAAGTTGATATAACAGTAACCATCACAGTAAACCCATGGGAGGGATTTGTCAGTAAAAAAATGAACTAAACATGTCAACAAAGACAGTAGGATTTCAGCTGTCGCAGGAGGAAAAGTGTTCCCCAGCAGGCTTTTACACAGCGAGGAGGAGAAAATTATTCTATCCCGCAGCTCAGGACAGTCTTCTGTGGCTTCTGAAGCACTAGTGAGCTTGTAATTCAAATGAGCAGTTTCTGGTCTGGGAAGGCACCCAAGAGGAATGTGCCCTGAGAAGCAACCAGAATAGTGCAATCTACTGAATTTGAAACCCCAAGGCTTGTACAGAGGCTCAAGAGTCATACTCAAGGATTATAACTGGGGGTGCCTGGGTGGCTCCGTGGATTAAGCATCTGACTCTATTTTGGCTCAGGTCATGATCCCAGGGTCGTGGGATTGAACCCCATGTCAGGCTCTGTGCTGAACATGGAGCCTGCTTGGGATTCTCTCTCTCTCTCTCTCTCTCTCTCCCTCTCTCTCTGCCTCTCTCTCTCGTGCACTCTCTCTCTCTCTCTAAAATAAAATTTAAAAAAGATTACATCTGTGCATTTCTTTTTTTTTAAATGTTTTAAAAAATCTATTTCTGAGAGAGAGAGACAGCGTGAGCAGGGGAGGGTCAGAGAGAGAGGGAGATACAGAATTTAAAACAGGCTCCAGGCTCTGAGCTGGCAGTCAGCACACAGCCTGACGCGAGGCTCCAACCCACGAACCATGAGATCATGACCTGAGCCAAAATCGGATGCTTAACCGACTGAGCCACCCAGGTGCCCCACATCTGTACATTTCTAAAGAGTATACCAATAGTAGGTAGGCTGATAGACATTTACTATTTCCTTAAGAAACATGCTGGAGAAAGGTTGGTGTTAAGTCTCTAAGGAAAGGCCTTCCGGTGAACACATCCTGCTAGCCTCTCTGTGTCAGAGAAGGAAGGCATAACTTAAGCACCTGTTAAAAGGTGCTTCTACAAAGGAGATGAACTGAAATACATACGAATCTCTATAGCATATGCCTCTGTGGACAGAGATGTGGGAAGAAAATGCTTCTCAGTGCCTGGGGCATTCAAGAGTTAAGAGAGGTGATGTCTTTGAGCACCTGGGTAGCTCAGCTGGTTAAACATCTGACTCTTGACTTTGGCTCAGGTCATGATCTCATGGTTTGTGAGTTTGAGCCCCATGTCAGGCTTTGCACTGACAGTGCAGAGGTTGCTTAGGATTCTCTCTCTCTCTCGTTCTGCCTTTCCCCTGCTCTCTCTCAAAAGTAAATAAAATTAAAAAAAAAAGAAAAAGAAAGGCAATGTCTTGAAAAGCTAATGGTAGAGGCATCAGGGACTTAGCAGGGCCTTGAGCCAAATATGAAATAAGGGTTTCAGTTTAGGAATTTGGTAAAGGTGACTCTCCAGCAGAAACAAGTGATGTGGTCAGGAAGCCACCATCCAGATAGGCAGGTTTCATGGGCCTAAATAGTCCCTGGTTAGAAACTGGAAACATTTATTATAGCATAGAATTAAAAATGGCTGGAGAGGCCTTGCCAAGACACAGGATCCAAAGACGATATTGCATAGTGGAGACACAAGCCAGAAGCTTATGTCAATAAATCTTAAAACAGGGGCTCCTGGATGGCTGAGTCGGTTAAGCATTTGACTTCGGCTCAGGTCATGATCTTATGGTTTGTGGGTTGGAGCCCCGCGCCGAGCTCTGTCCTGACAGCTCAGAACGTGGAGCCTGCTTTGCATTCTGTGTTTTCCCCTCTCCCCTTCTCCACTTGCGCTGTCTCTCTTGTGTCTCAAAAATGAATAAACATTAAAAACATTTTTTAAAAATCTTAAAACAGATGTAGTAAAAGAATGAGAAATCATTGCATTAACCTGGGTCTTCCCTAACTTCCTGTTTTCATCCAGACTTTCTGCTAAAAAAAAAAAGAAAGAAAAAAGGAAGAAAGAGAGAAAGAGAGAGAAAAGAAAGAAAGAAAGAAAAAAAGAAAGAAAGAAAGAAAGAAAGAAAGAAAGAAAGAAAGAAAAGAAAGAAAGAAAGAAAGAAAGAAAGAAAGACAGAAAGAAAGAAAAGAAAGAAAGAAAGAAAAGAAAGAAAGAAAGAAAGAAAGAAAAGAAAGAAAGAAAGAAAGAAAGAAAAGAAAGAAAGAAAGAAAAGAAAGAAAGAATGAAAGGAAGGAAAGAAGGAAGGAAGGAAGAAAGAAAGAAAGAAAAGAAAAGAAAGAAAGAAAGAAAGAAAGGAAAGAAAGAAAGAAAGAAAGAAAAGAAAGAAAGAAAGAAAGAAAGAAAGAAAGAAAAGAAAGAAAGAAAGAAAGAAAGAAAGAAAGAAAGAAAAGAAAGAAAGAAAGAAAGAAAGAAAGAAAGAAAGAAAAGAAAGAAAGAAAGAAAGAAAAGAAAGAAAGAAAAGAAAAGCAAGAAAGAGAGAAAGAAAGAAAGAAAAGAAAGAAAGAGAGAAAGAGAGAAAGGAAGGAAGGAAGGAAGGAAGGAAGGAAGGAAGGAAGGAAGGAAGGAAGGAAGGAAGAAAAGTTCCTGTAGGCGGAGCCAACAACTTTGGTCACTGGATGGCACCAACAGCCCCGGCTGGACGCTGAGCCTGGGTCAGGGGGAAGCAAGCCAAGCCAGAATGCAAACCCCCAAGGATGGCAGCTGAGGCAAGAGTGGGGGTTCGAGGTAGAAAGAGAGAGGGTGAAATGGTAAAACCAAGGAATTCGTACTGGGAGAACCAGGAGGCTCGGATTCGAGCAATGCCTGGGCGTGTTCTTATGCTGGTGCCGTGCAGGGATGTGGGAGCCTGTAGGCATGACTTCAGGTGCTTGGACTCCTCCCCCTCCCCCCACCTCCCTTCCCCCCCTCCAGGGAGGACGAAGGGCCACCATCTGGGAAGGCTCCATCATCCATCAATGCTTCCTTTCATGTCTTCTCCAGTGTCGAATCCAAGAGCAACTTCTAACCAAGCCCATACTGTGGTGGTTGTTTTTTTTTTTTTCAATTTATTGAAGCAAAATTCACATAAACGTAACCATGTTAAATTGAAAAGTTCAGGGGCTCCTGGGTGGCTTAGTCGGTTAAGCGTCCGACTTTCGCTTAGGTCATGATCTCGCGGTTCGTGGGTTCGAGCCCCGCGTCGGGCTCTGTGCTGACTGCCAGCTCAGAGCCCGGAGCCTGTTTCAGTCTGTGTCTCCCTCTCTCTCTGACCCTCCCCTGCTCGCGCTGTCTCTCTCTCTCTCTCCTAAAAATAAATTAAAAAAACATTAAAAAAAAATTTAAATTGAAAAGTTCAGTGGCATTTACTACATTCACAATGTCACAGAGTCTTCACCTCTACCTCGTTATGTCACTGCACAATAAAACCGTGTACCCAGGAAGTAGTTTCTCCCCCATTCCTCCCCACCCTCAGGCCCTGACAACCACCAATCCACGTGGTCTGTGCGAGTTTACCTGTTCTGCATACTTCATACGCATGGAGTCACACAATACGTCTGGTTTCTTTCACTTCACATGATGTTTCAGCTCATATGTATTTTAATAGGAATTTAAATAAAGCAGAGACTAGGGCAAAATAGGGAGTTAGTATCAGGTCGATAGAATAATGGCTAATACTCACTGAGCTGGTAGCGTATGCCAGGCTTGGTAGATGTATATATAATGTACCTTGCAGACAAAATATACCTTGTAGACAAAAACCTCATTTTTCCTCAAAACAGCCTTCTGATGCAGGTCCACTATTGTCTTCTTCTAGAGGCCATGGAGATAATAAGGAATTTTCCAAGATCACAGATTAACTGCATTAGCAGCTGATTCCAGGGCTCATTCTTTTAAAACTCATTCTCCACTGCTTCCGTGTGTGTACGTTTAATTGCAGGACTTAAGAGAAAGTCAGGCTTGACTAAAAATTGAGGAAGAAAAATGAGATTAGTCACAGGAGAACACTATTTCCTTACAGATAGTCTTTGCATATTCAACTGGCCTCTTCTCATCTCTGCACGTATCTAATGTGCGTAGATATATTATCTGTTTTTTGTATTCTCATAAGGCAGGTGACAGGTCCTTTTTTTTTTTTTTTTTATCTCAGAGCAAATCATTCCTGAGACCAATATACATACGTGCCTGTTATTTGTCTCCTGTAATAGGATCAGAGCCAGACTGATTGGGTTTGTATCCAGCCCACACTTAAGCCAGGGCCCAAGAGGCAATGGACCAGAAGCTCATTCCACACTGTTAACTGACGGCATAGGGATTGGTCATGACACTGACCCTACAGAGTTCCATTATTATTGTAGACCAAGGACATGTGCATGTTTTCCATTCCTCTTTTTGGAATTGTGGTTTCCCACCCTTGAATATACATGAATTAGCGTTGGGGGTGATGGAAAATACATGGATTTTTTTTTGTTATTGCTGCTGTTTTTAATTCACAGGACTCTGAGTGTGAGGAATCATGGCCAGAACAGATGAAGCAGACTACATACACCCAAAGGTCCCAGTTTTCGAGATGAGTACATTGACTGGGTGGAGCTATTTCTTTTGATGAGAAGAGTAAGTATGTTTTGAGATGCGAAAAATGCCAGTGGGTAATTTTGCCACTAGAATTACAGATGGCGGAGAAAACTTGTTCTTGCCTGGAATCGATTTTGCTCTCCATTCTGGACACAGAGTTAACTACCTTTCAGCATCCTCTGCAGGTAGTTCTGTTCTGAGACCACATCCTGGAACATTACTGACAGGTCTGGTGCATGGACTTCCGTGGTGGCCTCCTTTGTTGTGTCTTCCTTACAGTTTACTACACATACAAACAGGGCTCTAAGGAATGGTGAAGACCAAATGGAAGAAGGCAGGGTCACTGGGTCACAACCTGGGCCAGAGCAGCCTCTGGCCAGGGGTGCCCAGTGTGAATTATTGTGTGCCTGAGAAATGAATTTCTATTACGTGTAAGGAGTTAGACTTCCATATATCTGTTTCAGGGTCTACCCTCATCACACCATTTTCTACTCTCTGCGTATTTTGTGTCAGGCACTTGACTTCTCTAGATTTCTTGTTCCGAACTGAAAAAAGCATTGTTTATAGGCACAACTCTAATAAGAGTTGTGAGGATTGATTCATTTAATAGATTTGAAACCCTTAGGATGAATCTTGGCACTCAATAATATTATTCATTATTTCTTAAGGAAATGTCATTTGATTTCCAGAATGATAGGTCTTCAGAAATAGCCCTTTGGTTTTGTTTTGTTTTGTTTTGACTTTTTTCCTCCAGCAATTTTCATTTTGAAAACGTTTCCTATTTTAGATAGATAATTAATTAAAAATTTAGCTGTAACTCACTGTGATCTCTGATTAATGGTTTGTTTTACTTTTAATTGAGTTGTTCTTGTATCTTGAAAACTCTGTAAAAGATCAATGCTGAAAGCAGGCCTGGTTCAAGGGACAGCCCAAAGATAGAAGATATCTTAGGAGAT
Source organism: Proteles cristata cristata (assembly GCA_017311185.1). Taxonomy (NCBI): domain Eukaryota; kingdom Metazoa; phylum Chordata; class Mammalia; order Carnivora; family Hyaenidae; genus Proteles; species Proteles cristata. Next base: position 3,280,426 of record JAESUZ010000174.1, on the reverse strand, counting down.
TAGTATGCCCTGTTTACTTGGTTGTGAAATAGTTTGTAGCTGATGGATGGCATGATTTGCTCGCGAGAGTTAAACAATCTTATATACTCATCTGACATAATCAGATTAGGCCCTAAAAGGGGAACCTTCCAGGGTACCTCATCTGCACTGAGGAACACAGAAGATTTAAAAGTAGCATTTGCCATCTCTTAGTTGCACAAGCTAATTTCCACTTCTCATTCTCTTAAAGAGTCAATAATGTGCCTTATTGAGACCCACCCTGAGTGAGTCGTCTTGGTGCAGAGATAGCTCCTCTCTGTTGGCTGGTTATTTGGAGAAGAACTGTTTTCCTCTAGCATGAAATGAGCTTGGGGAACGAAAGTGGGGTGTGATAAGATCTCACTCTCTAGATCGGGGAGTGGGTGTGTTGTAACCTGATATGACCTAACCTCCACCATTTTGCTAGAAACACAGGGCTGAGCAATCTGGGTCTAGTAATATGAGGAAGACTTGGAGTCTGAATCCATACTTTTTAAGCTATCCAGCCAGATTGTAATGCTGTCTCACATACCAGGAAAGAGCATGTTCTTGGTTACAAGTGACAAGGGGTGATTTCTGAATTCCTTTTTATTGCTTGGTGGTAGTATCCTGCTGTTTGGATACACCACAATCTGTTTATTCATTTACTTGTTAAAAGACACCGGAAGTGTTTCTAGTTATGGGCTATTACAAATAAAGCGGTTATGAATCTTTGTGTACAGCCTTTATGTTAACATATACCTTTATTTCTCTTGGGCATTTACCCAAGAGTGCAGCATCTGGGTGATCAGTATGTGTTCACGGTTTTAAGAAACTGCCAGAATGTTTTCCAGTGTGATTGGATCATTTCACATTCCCACCAGCTGTGTATGAGGGTTTCTATTCTCCACATTCTTAATTTTTTTTTAATGTTTTATTTATTTTTGAGACAGAGAGAGACAGAGCATGAGAGGGGAGGGGCAGAGAGACAGATAGATACAGAATCCAAAGCAGGCTCCATTCTCTGAGCTGTCAGCACAGAGCCCGACACGGGGCTCGAACCCACGAATGTGAGATCACGACCTGAGCGGAAGTCAGAGTCTTAACTGACTGAGCAGCCTAGGTGCCTCTCTATTCTCCACATTCTTGCCAATACTTGTTGTGATCAGTCTTTTTAATTTTAGCCATTCTAATAGGAGTATAGAAGAAACTTGTGTTTTAATTTGCATTAAAATTTTTTTCTTAATTTTTATTTATTTGAGAGAGAGAGAGAGAGAGAGAGAGAGAGAACGAGCAGGAGAGGGGCAGAGGCTGGGGGGCCAGGGGAATACACAGAATGAGCAGCAGGATCCAGGCTCTGAGCTGTCAGCACAGAGCCTGATGGGCTCTCGAATCCAGGAACAGTGTGATCATGATCTGTGCTGAAGTCGAATGCTTATCCAGCTGAGCCACCCAGGTGCCCTTAATTTGCATTTCTTCACAACCAGTGATATTGAGTACCTTATCATGTGCTTATTTGTAATCACTGTATCTTCTCTGGTGAAGTGTCTTCAGTTATTTTTCACATGTATTACTAGGGTTGTTTGCTATTCTGTTATTGAGTTTTGAGAGTTCTTTTTTTTCTTAATGTTTTTATTCATTTTTGAGAGAGAGAGAGAGGGAGACATAGAATCTGAAGCAGGCTCCAGGCTCTGAGCTGTCACCACAGAGTCCAACCTGGGGCTCGAACTCACCCACCATGAGATCATGACCTGAGCTGAAGTCAGATGCTTAACTGACTGGGCCACCAACGCGCCCTGAGTTTTGAGAGTTCTTTATGTATCCTGGATACATGAATATTATCAAATATATGCTTTATAAATATTTTCTCCCAGTCAGTGGCCTCTGTTTCCATTGTCCCAAGAATGTCCTTTGATGAACAGAAATTCTTAATTTCTTCTTGATAGCATGCCAGAATGACTTCTTAAATAAACAGCAAGACACTGTCATACTCTGGGGAATTGAAGCTTTGTCCTTTACACTGCTATATGTATCTCTGAGCCAGTGGCTATTATGTGTTGTTATAACCCTAGTGGATAGTGACCCTGCTTATGAAAAATCTCTTTTTTTAAATGTTTTATTTATTTCTGAGAGAGAGAGAGAGACAGCGTGAGCAGGGGAGGGGCAGAGAGAGAGGGAGACACAGAATCTGAAGCAGGCTCCAGGCTCTGAGCTGTCTGAGCTGCACAGAACCCGACGCAGAGCTCGAACCCATGAGCTGTGAGATCATGACCTGAGCTGAAGTCGGATGCTTAACCGACTGAGCCACCCAGGCGCCCCTGAAAAATCTCAATGATCCATTTGTACAATTTATGCTTTTGTTCCTGGAAGTTTAATCTCTGCTGAAATTGAGTGTTGGTTCCTACGAGGCAGGGGTGATGCATTTACCAGGGACATCGTAAGGCTTCCACCAAAACTAGTAACAGTGAGTCATTTTGGAATCTTCAAACCAGTGAATCAGAAGAAAATGAAAGAAGATAGTGTATAGAAGATACACTTTGAGGAATTAGTATTGCTCTTAAATAATAGGACGGTAGAGAATTATGTCAGGAACTCATGGGATTCACCAGCATGCCTCCTGAGACTTCCATGTCTCGTAAAAACCACAAATAAGTAAATGGAACAACCACAGCCTGGAGAATGCATGAAACCAGAGGCTCAGACCTCCCACAGGGGGATGCCTGGGCTGCCCCGATGGAAAAGAAATTGAGACATCAGAAGTCCTGGGTGAGGGTGAGTGGAATCTAACATGGAGCTTAAAAGAAGGAATTGATGGATACTGTTGAAGCTTCAGAATGACTGTAGCTCTGGATACCATCACCTGTTCCTCTATTGCAATATCTTTTTTTTTTTTTAAAGAAGATTTCATGTGAAAAAAGACTCTAGTGTAGGAAATGAGTGTAGTTGAGCAAGACACGATTTGGCCAGTGCTGTTTGTTCGCTGACCCACCCATGTCTCACAGGCCTTGTTTCTAGAGTACACTCTAGATTCTTTGTCTGAGGACTTTCTCCAACCCCAGAGAGGTAGGTCCTATATATGTCCATGGCAGGAAGATATTGCCAGGGACTTCATACTTCCCGAGAACAGCTTTCAAACAGTGACAGCTAGGAGTTGATATATAAATACAGTTCCTAGATTTTTCCTTCTACAAGATCCACTTTGCATACAGTTGGAACTGGTTTGCTAATGTATGTTTTACTGGATGTATTTTATTGTTATGGGCTGACTTGCATCCTCCTAAAATGTATCTGTTAAAGTTCTGATCCTCAATACCTCAGGAGGGGATTGTATTTGAAGAGAGTGTCTTTCAAAGAGCTAATTAGGATAAAATGAAGTCATATTTTATGCAATACAATCGTGACTGGTGTCCTTATAATAGGAGGGTTAGGACACAGGACACGGACATACACGGGAAAGACCACTGAGGACACAGCAAGAAGACAGCAATGTACAAACAAGGAAAAGAGACCTCAGAGAAAGCAACCCACCTGACACCTTGATCTTGGACTTCCAGCCTCCCGAGCTGTGAGTAAATAAATTTCTGTCATTGATTCTGTGGTATTCTTTTATGGCAGCCTGAGCAGGCTCTCCCTGCCATCTTCATCTGACTATCTTCTATCTTCTCTTCCTCCCTACTGATGCTTTTCTTCACTTCTTAAAAAATAGACACACAAATCCTAATCTCAAAATCTGCTGTTGAAAAACCAAACCCTGGATAGTGCCTTATAAAACAAAAACAAAAACCCACTGTGATACATAGTCACCAAGAAGAAAGCAACATTAATTTAAAAACAAAAAATAAAAACCAACTGATTGAGCAGTAGAGTGATTAAATCTGCATTCAGGTAATAATGAGGTTGCATTAGATTTTTATTATATGTCATACATTAGAGTGTGCTAGTATGCATTTTGTATTGCATTATATTTTCTCAAATTCACCTTGACACCAGCAAGGGAGAGCTGTTACATTCAACAGTCAAAGGAACTTAGATTGGACCGACCCCGTGTTGGATGGTATGCCACTACTTACCCAAACTATTTGTACAAAGATTTTTCACTTGAATAAACTGTCAACCCAGAGGGCAGTACTGTTTCTAAGAAGGGGCAAGTGGGTAACAACAAATTCCTCTCTGAAGCCTAAGAACTAAAATTTGCTTAAAAATAGTAATAGAGCATCCGAATGAAAAGAGGTCTATTAGGTCATGGAATGCTAATATTGGTATTTGCTGGTCAACTATGAAATTAAGCACATATACATGATAATTGTGCACGTGTGTGTCTGTGTGTGTGTATGAAATTGCATAATAAAAGACATGGGGAGCAGGGTATTTGTATAAGATTCCTATCAGAAGATCTGTCTTTGGTTGCCATCTTGGATCCACGATGCACTGGTGTGATGAAAAATGTTAAAATGATGTCTCATGAATCAGAGTGAACAAGGTCTATGTCTTGGAGCACTAAGTCTTCATAAGTTTCGTGTTGAGTCAGTAAGTCTTGGTAAGGATCTTCAGAATGCGATCTGATCAAGCAGCTTAGTGCAGAAGCCTAGAAATAGGACATCATCACATCTACAATTATTTACCAGGCTTTTCAGTGATTTTTATCTGATCTTGTAAGTGCTTTGCTGCAATGCTCTGTGTAGCCCACTGATTCTCAACTGGTGGTACTTTTACCCTCCAGGGGATATTTAGCAATGTCAGAAGACATTTTGGTTGTCAAAATTGGTGGTGGGAGAAGTGATTGACATCTAACAGATAGAGGCCAAGGATGTTGCTAAACATCTGGCGATGCCCAGATCATGACCCCCGCCACACATAATTATTCATTCAAAATGTCAATAGTGCCAAAGCTGAAACACCCTGACCAGCCAATGTTTTCACGACAGCCTTGGCAGAGATAGGGCAATTCCAGCCACGTCTGGAACTACCGTAAAATACATCTTTTCAGTGATCTTGTCAGGTATTTATGTAGCCAACAGTCCAGGCCAGCATCTACAGGAGTTTGAGTACTAGTAAGAGAGAGGGTCATTCATTCCATAAAAAAATCATAAAATGCTATCCATTAACACGAGATATATCCCCATCTCTTTTGTCCTAGGGACATGGAAACAGAAATATCAATGTGATAAATTTCAGATGTAGCAAGGCCAACCATTTATGAGGGCTTTACGGAATCTGTGATGGAGGAACGCACATGTGACAATGTGGGAGACTACGTACACACGCACGAATATGTCCGTGTGCATGAGCACATGAACATGTCGGGGTGTGAATGACTGATGGGATTCCATGAAAAGTTATGAGGTGTGGAATTAATATCAAAATCACACGTATGTGTAGAGCTATTGTATTTCTTACTTAGCTGCTATTTTTGTCATTAAGCGTTTATTCAATTATGGGTGAATTGTTGAAGATATGGGAAAAGCTGCGGTTTCCCTATCGCACAACACAGTAAATATATTACGTGTTCAGTACATCTTAGAGGGATGAATAAGAAATAAATGTGTGGAATGAGGGAAACTGACTATGAATGAAGTGTCTGTACAAAGGACTATTTAGAAAATGAGTGGCTGGTGAATGTAACACGTAACTATTGTTCTCTAACTTCCTATCTCCCATCTTGTCATTAAGAGGGATTTTTTGGGGGTGTTTTGTTGTCGTTGTTGCCAATTCTCTATTCAACCAGAGACTGAAGTTAACAATTAGCACATATGATTCTTCGTGATGCTTTAAATGCTGCCTCACCTTCTCCATAGAAAAAGCTACTTACCCAGCTGACCTCATTGCCATCCACGGTATAAGTGAGCCCACAGAGTGAGAACGAAATAAAAATCTCCACACAAGTCAGTATCATTTGAAGGATCACAATACTCTATAGAAGAGAAGAGGAGCAAGAATTTAGCCTGCAATGTGTTCATCCTGGTTGTCCGGGGGCAAGGGGCCGGGATTGGTGGATATTTTGCAGAACAGTGCACTTCCTATCCAAGATACGCACATTCTGGTAAGGCACCATATTGGGTCTGACACAAAGCTGGCCTCAGTGAGAAGCCATAAATAAACTCCTACATAAACAAATATGAGTTATAGGAATTCTAAATGGCAGAGCTCTGCAAAAGAACTCTCTTACCATTCTAGAGTCAGTTGCTCCTATTTCAGCCATTCCTTCACACGTATTGGTCAAACACTGAACACACGACGACTTCTCTCTCTCTCTCTTTCTCTCGCACACACATGCACATTCATACATATACACAAACGTCATGTGACTCAACTTTACTCACAGAAAGGATGGATTTACTAGCATTCCATTGGTCTTTTACTTTTTTTTTTAATTTTTAATTTTTGAGACAGAGAGAGAAAGCATGGGGAGAGGGGCAGAGGAAGAGAAAGAAGGCTCCACACTCAGTGCAGAGCCCAATGTGGATCTTGATCCCATGAGCCTAGGATCATGACATGAGCTGAAATCAAGAGACAGACACTCAACTGACTGAGCCACCCAGGCGCCCCTACATTGGTCTTTTTAAAAATATTTTTTTATTTATTTGTGAGAAATAGAGACAGAGAGAGCACAAGCAGAGAAGTGTCAGAGAGAGAGGGAGACACAGAATCTTAAACAGGCTCCAGGCTCTGAGCTAGCTGTCAGCACAGAGCCTGATGTGGGGCTTGAACCCACAAACCGTGAGGTCATGACCTGAGCCAAAGTCTGATGCTTAACTGACTGAGCCACCCAGGTGCCCCTCCATTGGTCTTTTAAATTAACATTAAAAGGACTCAGGCCAGCTCCCAAATTTTGTATCATTTTCACTACCAGAAATCTAGAGGCCAATCCTCAATTAATACTGCAGCTCACTCCCTCCTCTCTGGGCACACTGATCTATAAGCTGTCTTTTTATCATTTTCTTTTTAGAACAGCACATGTTCATCAGAGAAAATTTGGAAGAATAAAAGTACATGTTCTTAAAATGACACACAGAAATGCACACACATAATCCTGCAATTCTGCAATCATGTTTTTGTTTCATTTTGGGGTTTTTAAAACAAATTTCATGATTATATTTATTTGTTTGTTTTCCTGTTACTTTTCAACATTTAGAAACTTCATTGTAGACTTTAGTCACTGAAAGCTGAGGTACCTGAAAACAAGCATCGCATGTGAACATACCATCCAGCAAATTAGTACTTACAGTTATAAAAGATTTAACCAATGAACACTTAGGTAACTCCAAGCAATCAAGTAAGACTATATCAACTAAATTCACTGAGAGAAGAATTATCCCAGTGCTTGAAAGTAGTGTGCTGATAATGTTAGCTCCAATACTGACTCCAATCTGGAAGAGAATAGCACATTTAACAGAAATACTCAGGACCCTTTGTGTTTCCAGACACATCTGCAGTACCCTTGAGGCACACCCTGGCTCCGTGGGCTAATGTAAGGGGTCCTTCATAAGTAATTCAATTTCCTGTTTTACTGAAGCAGTTGGTTGGCAACCCACTCTACATCATGGGAGAGGCGGAATTAAGTGGTCCCCCAGAAATGAAAGGCCATGGATCCAACATTATGAGTGTTCTCCTTGTTCTGATATCACTGGTAGGACTGATCTTGAATATGTCCACCCTGAATTAGAAGCTCCCTGATACAAACACGCAAACATGCACCCCTCTCCATTTTAGCCTTCCAAAATGTCTCCTTCAACCATTGAAACAAGGATCTATATGTAAAGACTCCCTTACTTTGCTTCTTACTAGGCTAAAATTCAGACGGTTGGATACTTTCTCCTCTTGTTTTTAATTTTAATTTTTATTTACTTAGAGAAAGAGAGAGAGCAAGAGGTGGAGGGACAGAGAGAGAGAGAGAGTGAGAGAGAGAGTCCCAAGCAGAATCTGCACCGTCAACACAGAACCTGATGCAGGGTTTGAACTCCCAAACCGTGAGACCCTGACTTGAGCTGAAGTCAAGAGTCAAACGCTTAACCAACTAAGCCACCCAGGCACCCAGGATACATTCTTGTCTTTAAAAAAACTAAGTGTATGCCTCATTTACTAAAGAGTTAATGGATCACTGAAGAAAAATGTGCAAGTCAATGAAATAGATGATTGAAGAAAAGGTTGCAAGTCAATGAAATAGACGGGGATATCCAAATTTTGTGTTGTTTTGGCCTCCTCTAGAGAGTCAGAGTCAACTGTTCTTACTAACTCATTAAGTGAGAAAAAGGGAAAATTATACTCACCAGAAATTTTGTTTGTTTTTCTGTACTTGAGATGGTCAAAGATCCGGACATGATGAACTGTTCATAAGACAGGGAAGACATTAACGGGGGAGAACACTTTCCTGTCCCCATCACCCATCTCCACCTTGGATGACTTAACTTGAACCCCAGTCCAACAGAATATTCCTAAAGAACAAATCATCGAACTGAACCGAGTTGAATCTGGGTCCATTTTAGGCATATGGATGGAAGAATATTGATGTGGGAAGAAGGTGAGGCAGGAGCTCAAGGTAGATGCCATCGACTGTGATAGAGTCGGATGGATGAATGATTCTGCCCTGTACACCCCTATCCTAATCTGTCCAAATATATTCCAATATGAAAGTTCGTTTGCTTTCAAAGTACACCTGGAACAAATCGGGTAAGAATGATTCTCTTCAAAGTGGGGAGCATGGGTCTCAAGAGCACTTTTTTTTTTTTTTTGCCAAACATTTACAACTGGTCCTGATGGTAAGGTCTGTTGTCACCTTCTCTCTTACAAATTCTCTACCTACTTGGCACAGTGTCTCTAAAAAAGTCTAAAAAAGAGTCTCAGTCATTGTCTATAAAAAGAGAGGACAAACTAATTAAATACACTTTTCCCTTTATTTATAACTGCTAAATAGCTTCTTCGATTCCCAAAGTAGTTCAAATAGATATACTCACAGATGCCGCAGCCCAGAATGGGTAGCCAATATAAAAGCAGAATAAAAGATTCCTCAAGTCCAAGTGCCAGTAAAAAAAAATCTCCATGATCCCAAATAAGAAACATTTCAAGCCAATCATTATCTGAGCTACCTGGAGGAACAAAAAATACAAGGGGGAAAGTAGAAACTCTCTCTGTTACAGACTTTTCTCCCTCAATCTCAAGGTCACGTGTGAATCACATGTTATCTTTTCCACCTTCATTGGCTCTTAAAAATAATCTTGGAAGAGTGAAATCCAAAGAAATGGTGTTGGTTTACCAAGCCCTGTGGATGGTTATTACCTAATGGGAATATTATATTTGGGCACAAACATCCCATTTGAACTCTGGGAGCCTGGAACACCTTCAAACCAAAACATCTGACCTAAATGGACTCCCAGATATATTTTCTTACCCACTTTTTACTCAATCTTGTGAACTGGCATAAAATAATTCCTCCCAAATAAAATTGTAGACCATTTAATTTCCCATAACTCACCCCTAAACGTCTATAGGACTAAAGGTAACTTACACCCAGGGATTGCAGATTCTTTTTAAGGAAATCATGCAGCTTGCTGTGTAGACGCTGAGTTAAATGAGATGCATCTGCTTGTCCCACTTGTGCATTGTGAATTTCATTTGCTGAAATGCCCTCCACAATCCCCTCAGTAGCAACGACACGGCTCATTCTGTAAGACACCACATGTAGTCAAAGTTCTTCCTTAAGCCCTACCGCCCTCAGTGTGCAAAATGCCACACACATTTCTGGGAGGTGTTTCAAAGAAAGCCGCCATGTGCTTCCTAGTCCTGAGAGGATTGTATTTCATAGGAAGGGAAGGCACTGGGAAAATAGATCACATGTAAAACTTGTTAACCTGGCTCTCAAATCTATCTGAAGGATTGATAAGCAACCCTTACTTGAGGCCTGGGAGGGGTGGGGGGTTCTACAGCTCTCCAGGATGGAATCAATGGAATATGGAATTCTGGAGGACAGTAGTGGGAGACAGGCAGGGATGGGATAAGAATACAACAGAGACTTGGACAGCTTTATTACCACTTTCCAGAAACCCCCTGGATTTATTACCACTTTCCAGAAACCCACTGTAGAGGGGAAACCTCTGTTGTTTCTCACACATCTGCAAAAAAAATGAAGCTGTGGATTGGATGGAAAGAATGCATACCTTAAGGTCAGGTATACCCGGGCATGAATCCCGACTTCCCCAATTATTTGCACAGTGGCTTCAGACAATTCACATACATTCTCTGAGTTTCTATTTCTTCAGCTGTGATTTAGACCTCATAAGGATCTTCTGACGTAATGTTATTGAGACAATTCATTGAAGTTATTTAATAATCTGAAACGTGATGCATGTTTCCAGTTAATTTTTTTCTCCTCAGAATAGAGCAATTTAAGTTTTCCTATGAATTCTCCGTATCGTTGCTTAAAATTTCAATATGATCCATTTTTAGCATACAACAGAATGGATCTCACTCAACTGACCTTTCCTTCTAAGCCTACATTACTTTTTTTTCTTTCAGAAAGCTGTACTATTTTTCTGTGTCTAACATGTTACTGCATTACAAGATTGTGAAAAAATAGAGAAAAGTTAACTGGACACAACTAGCAGTATTTGCCTTCATTCCATTCCAGTATTTGCTGATGTACATAAATGGCCTTTGAAAGTTTGACGATTTATGTGCACTCTTGTCTCTAAATGTTTTACACTTCACATTATGTATTAAAAATCTATCCAAGTGTCTGTTAATTATCACTTTTCTGTTTGCACAAATTTTTAAAAAAGAAAAATGGTATGCTCTACTAAGCGTTTTCAAGATGCCATAAATGCATATTTTAAATTTCTATTTATTTACTCTTCAGAGAGAGAACACAAGCAAAGGAGGGGCGGAGAGAGAGGGAAACAGAGAATCCCAATCAGGCTCCAGCCTCTCAGCTGTCAGCACGGGGCCCAACATGGGGTTTGAACCCACAAACGATGGGATCATGACCTGAGCTGAAGTTGGACGCTTAACCGACTGAGCCACTCAGGTGCCCCTAGATGCCATATATGTTTTAAGTGACCTATTTTTGTTACTGTAAATAAATATGCATTTAACATTTATATTTATAAACTCCCTTTTGTGGGATTACTAGATCAAAGCATAAGAATAAGAGCATGCATTACAGATCCCAAATTCCATGCCAAAAGATTTTATCTATTTACATTGTCACTAAAAATACATAGATTATCAGATTATGCCACCCTCACTGAAACGCCTCTCTTCTAAAGGTTAAATCAACTACATAATATATTAAGTCAAATTTAAAGAGTAGTGGTAAAATGTTTCATTTTCTGACTGACATGCTAGTATACGAGATTTTCTTGATCTCTGTTTCTTTAGCTTCTAGAACATCACTTGGAATATAACAGGAGAACATCCTTTACTTTTTAAATAAATTAATGGCAAACAGTGAAAGGAAGATTGGAATCTATTGTTGAAATTTTAAAACAAAATCAAGTAACACTTTTATGGATAAATGATGAATTCTGATGCAAAGGACGGACAGAAATTAAGGGTGGCACATGCTGCTCTAGAAACTTCCTGAATTACTTCTATCACTCTCTTGCCTCCACAGACCTTTCTGTCTGTGTATTTCAAAGTTAAAAAAAAAAAGGTATATTCAGCTTCTGATGAAGAAGATAATCTCATTTTTCAGAACTCTAATTATAAAATAAAACATTGCCCTATCATGTGTATGAGCACACATATACATCTGTGTGGTAAAAAATTTACATGGATGGGAAGGGGAAAATAATGATTGTCTTTGAATCCAGAAGGAAGGAAAATGGGCCAGTAGCTCAGGGCTGGGGCTTTAACTCTGCCTACAATGATTTATTAATTTTTTAATTATATAACATTTAAGCAAATGAGGCAAAAAGCTGCTGTCTGTGGACTCCGGGCAGTAGATAAAGTATTTGTAAAAATATTATCTGTGCCTATATCTTTACTACACAAATAATAGTAAGAGAAAATACTGGCACAGAGCGACTGCCAAGTTGGTAGAGAAAGAATTTTCTGCTCTCTCTTCCCCTCCCTGGGTCCTCACTCTTCCAGCTCAGATCTGCTCCCAATCCAGGGATTTTGCGGATCCTCAGTCCAGGCTCAAGCACAGAATCATTGCCAAACTCAACCAGAAATATATAAAACCGAAAAAGAGCTGTGCCTACCTTGATGTCTCTCCCAGGTTGCTGGTGGGTGTTAAGTCGCAAGCTATCCTGGTTTGCAACCTTGTGTTTCATACCGTTCATTGAGTTGACCCAGTCAACCCTGCCGTTGACCCTCTATGGAGAAAGATTGTTATGGTAGAATTGGTACTCTAGGCTTCTTTATTTTCAACTTTAGGTCAAATACAAAGGCGGTAGAGATAAGCTAGCCTTAATATTATCGGAGGATAATCAACACTCTACCACGCTCAGAAACAGAGATATTTCAACAGTTTCCTGATCTTGTCTGATGGTACGTACTCCACTGTATCTGTTTCCACTTGATTCTTTTATTTAGACCCAAACTCCCTAAATCACATTTATGTGAATAGCTCTGTTTAATTCTAGTTACGTTCTTAAGGTGCTCCTATCAAAAAAGGTGCCTTCAAACCCTGGCCCCCCTTCTCTGCCAAATGTTTTTTCTCCTTGCTGAGAGTATGCTTTTGAAAGGCTAAAGCAACGTTTCCTTCTTATCTCAAACATCCGAGAGTCACATGTACAGAACCAATGTTTACGAACAAGGTATGGTGAATGGAGTTCAGAATTGCTTCTTCAGTCCTGACATGACAGACACAGGGGTCTACTTATTATCTATATATTAGAATTAAAAAAAAAAAAAAGAGGAAGCTGTGATTTGATCCAAGATCACATAAGGAGTAATTAGTCAAGCCAAGCCTGTCAAAACGCAGGCCTGTGTCGTGAGGGTTAATTTCAGGAAGCTGAAAACAGACCTGAGTGGTTTTTCGGGAGCACCTGTGGAGGGATGACCCTTGGTCAAGGCATGAGCACATTGATTTGTTGTGTTGTTCTGTAACTATGGGACTCAGGAGTTTCTGGGTGGTTTGGGCCAACTTGTCAGCGTTATTTATTGATAACAGTGTGACTAGTGATGTGCATGTGGCTTCAGTGAGATCGCAGGATGGTATGTTATTGGGACTGGTTGAATAACATGCCTGTGTGTCAAGCCAGGCATAAGAAGCCCCCAAACCAATACAATTGAGGGCTCCCTGGTCCTGAGGGTTCCTGTTGGGATTCCCTCTCAAAAACAGAAAGAAGAAGGCAGGGCAATTGGGGCACAAGCCTGGCATTATGGAGCCCTTGCAACGAGGCAGTCTTTAGCTGGAACACACAGCTTTAGTTTAACGCTGTTGCTATATCGTGTCCTAATCCTGCAAAATAGGTCCTAAAGTTGTACGCGTAGTCCAGTTGGATCCTATGAGTCTTCTTTAGAAATTAAACCCTAACCGCTACCATCAGAACATTTGGCATCAGAAGTAACATGGTACTGAAGACCCAGATTCGTCTTTCACTAAAAACATTGCTAAGGATTTATTTATAAATAAAAAGGGTGGGTTTTTTTTATTTTTTATTTTTTTATTTCTAGGAGAGAGAGAGAGAGACAGCGTGAGCAAGGGAGGGTCAGAGAAAGAGGGAGACACAGACTGAAACAGGCTCCAGGCTCTGAGCTGGCAGTCAGCACAGAGCCCGATGCGGGGCTCGAACCCACGAACCACGAGATCATGACCTAAGCGAAAGTCGGACGCTTAACCGACTAAGCCACCCAGGAGCCCCAAAGGGTGGTTTTGATAAAGGGAATGCACAGATCGTTACTGAACTTCTTCAGTTTGAAGTAGCCCAGACTATAAAATAAGTTGCTTGATAACAGAACTTCCCGGTATAATATGGAAACGATAGAAACTGGATCTGAGGATCTAGCAAAATGGATGAGTAAGAAACTGCAAAAAAGTGGCAAGTCAACTAACAATTCCTTGTTAATGTTCTTGCTCAGCAAGAGCAGGAGTGAACTTTTCCCTTTTTGGCCAGCAGGAGGAGCACCAGCCAAAGGAACCTGGACAACTCTCGCGGATCAATTGTCTACATCTATAAAGATGGCTCCTAAGAATCTAGTTTAGTTTAGGATGACCTAGTTTAGGATGAACCAACGGAGCAGTGCATCATTTACACTCAGAAAAAGGCAAATGCTCTACTGTCCTTCCTTCGCCTTATGACGGTCAACATCTACTGAAGCCATAGAAATACCACAAAAGCTGGTGGCGTCAGAATGGCTCTAAAAGACTATAAAACAAGCCCCCAGGTGAGATGGCTCTTGCCTGGGTTATGACTGATGCTGTGATAAAAGAGGTACCACCAGAATGGGCATCTTATTTGCTCTGGTGACCTCAGGAGGATGGGAAAAAATGGCAGTCTTGAGGCATATTATTCTGTAGCTTTCTTTGCTTCTAATGTCTTTGCCTGGCTTTGGTATCAGGGTAATACTGGCTCATGGAATGAGCTGAGAGTGTTCCCTCCTTTCTTTTGCGAAGAAGTTTGTAATGTATTGTTATTATTTTTTAAACGTTTTATTTATTTCTGAGAGAGAGAGAGAGAGAGAGAGAGAGAGAGAGTATGAGCAAGGGAGGGTCAGAGAGAGAGGGAGACACAGAATCCGAAGCAGGCTCCAGGTTCAGAGGTGTCAACACAGAGCCCGATGTGGGGCTCGAACCCACGAACCATGAGATCATGACCTGAGCTGAAGTCGGACCCTTAATCGACTGAGACATCCAGGTGTCCCATATTTTTTCTTTGTTATCTGATATATTCACCAGGAAACCTATTTGGGTCTGAACTTCTTGGTGGCAAAGTGTTTGAATATTATTTCAGTTTATTCACTTGTTATAGATTCACTCATATTTTCTAATTCTTTTTGGATCAGTTTTGGTAATTTATTTCTATCTTACAAGTTCATTTATTTGTGTAAGTTGCTGGCATACAATTGTTCGAATTATATATAAGGCCCTTATAATGCTTCTAACATTTGTGAAGTTGGTGATGGTGTGCCCTCTTCCGTAACTGGTTTTGATCATGTGTGTTTTCTCTCTCCTCAATGTTTTGTCTAGCTGAAGTTTCTCAATTTTGCTGGCATTTTCAAAGAACTAACTTTAGTTTCCTTGATTTTGGTTTATTCTTTTTCTGTTCTCTAAACATTTCCTTGTTTCTGCTTACTTTGAATTTAATTTTTTCTCCCTTTTTCCTGTTTCATAGGAGGGGGCTTAGGCTATTGATTTGAGACATTTTTGTTTCTGATATAAGCACTTACAGCTATAAGTTTTCCTCGAGGCCCAGCATTAGCTGTCTCCCATACATTTAATATGTTTTCTTTTTTATTCAATTTAAAATATTTTCCAATTTCTTTTTTTAAATTTCTTTTACCCATAATCAATCGAGAAGTGAGTGATTTATTTACTTACTTATTTATTTAGTTTTAAATGTTTTTTTAAATTTATTTTTGAAAGACAGAGAATGATCAGAGGAGGGTCAAAGAGAGAGAGAGATGCAGAATCTGAAGCAGGTTCCAGGCTCTGAGCTAGCTGTCAGCACAGAGTGTGACGTGGGGCTCGAACCCATGAACTGTGGGATCATGACCTGAGCTGAAGTCAGACGCTTAACCGACTGAGCCACCCAGGAGCTCCGAGAAATGAGTGATTTAAATTTACAGCTATATAGGGATTTTACAAAGTCTTTCTCCTATTGATTTCTTCTTTAATTCTGTTTTGTTCAGAGAACTTTATATTATTTCAATCTTTTAAAATTTATTGTCTTAAGTTCTAGTATGTGATCTATATTTGTGTTCTATTGTTGTGTAACAAATGCATTACTATAAATAATATAGGTTATATTAAGATTTATCATATAGATGTGTGTCAAGTAAAGTTGGTTAATAATGTTCAAGTCTTTTATTTCCTTCTTGATCTTCTGTCTAGCTTTTCTATGTATGATTGGGGGTAAAATATTGAAACCCAATTAGAGTGGCTGAATTTTTTCAATTCTGTCAGTTTTTGCTTCCTATATTTGGGGGGCTCTGCTGTTAATTACACCTTTATTTACACTTGTTTCTTCCTGCTCTGTTGACCCTTTTATCATGATAAAATATCCCTTTTTCTCTTTAATAATGTTTCATATTAAAGTATATTTTATTCCATATGAATATAGCTATTCTAGCTTCTTATGGTAATGTTTTGAGTCTTTTTGAAGTTACAAATAAAAACTTATTTCTGAAAGATGCATTGTCCCCTCTCACCAATGACATGTGAAGACAAAGTTTGCAGATACGATTTTGTACTGTTAAATTAGCTGCCCGCAGGGAAATTCTCCATGGATACTGAGTTATTACCCTCGCTTGCCTTTTCTATTTACCTCGGGGAAGGGGAGGGGGAGTGTTTCTCATTATCGCCACTAGATGTCAATAGAGTCACCTGTGCAGAAGCTCTGAAAAAAGGCCTTTAATTCTAAAATCTTCCTTGGAAGCAAAGGGAACAGAAAATAAATTGCTGCGGTCTGAGCTTCTGTTTAGACCACTGTACAGACTCTCTTGGAGAAATGAAAGATTTTAGGAGATTAATCAGTTTCGAAATCCCAGAGGCAGACGGAGATTCAAATTGTTTAGAGAATTAAGTTGGTATAGGGGAATGAGAGGGGAGGTGGAAGAAAATAGAAAATAAAACTGAAGTTAACTGAGCATTTTCTGTGCAATGGTAAGTGCTTTACGCATGGGTTTTCAATACATCTTCAGATCTCAAAGTAGACGTCAGTCTCATTTCGTCGTTAGACGCTAGCGTCATTAGACGCTAGAGGGACATGGCAGCTTAAAAGACACAGATGTTAACTTAGTGGTTATGTTGAACCAATGATAAGAAGTGACTTTGAGTGTTGCCTAAAGGGCTGGCTGCCTTTTCTGGGAAAGGAGTCAAAGCAAAGAGAGGTCTAGGACGAGCTCCCGGTTCTAGACATTTTACATTTAATCATGGTGGAAGTGGAGGGGTGGTGTGGGGACGATATGATGGAGGATACCAACTGTGTGTGAAAGGAGGGTGGCCCCTTGTGGTTGACAGCCCTACTATGGTAGTGTCTACTGCAGAGATGGAGTTCTCAAAGGAAGAATCTCTCTCTTGCTCATATTCACATATGTGCACACACACGCACACACATGCACACACACATGTTTATTCCCTATGTTTTTTTAAGCAGAGGAGGGCGTTCTTTATTCTGGGCTCAAATAGCCCTTAATGCCCTGTATGGTCCTTCTCCAACTTTATTGTCATCTGTTTTGCCGAATTGATTATGAATTTCCTGAAGCAAAAGAGTGTACTTTATTCACCTTTGTAATCTTGGCATCAAACATAGTGTCTGGTACTCTCAACGTGCGGATAGATGTTGACTCTCCGTAAGAAGCAAATAAGTAAGAGGAGTGGTGTCCATATGCATATGTAGGGAGGAAGGGCAGCAGGAAGAAGACAATGAGGAGAGAGTTTGAAGAAAGACCTAGAAGTCAAAACCAACATTCTACTCTCACAGTGAAAAATAGAACAGGGAAACTGAGCATCAGACCTGACATAGGGGGTGTGATCCTGACGTGGTGGATCAGGGCAGGGAGAATGTGAGAAAAATCTTTAAAAAATAGAGCTTATAGAAAATTAGAAGGAGTCTTTTTACACCCAGCATGTGTGTGTATGTGTGTACGCACATGTGTGTATATGTGATGAGGCTTAACATTTACAATGGGACAACTGCTCTTTCCTATTTTGAAATCAGGAAAAGAATATGAATTGGTTGCCTTTTAAATAACAATAAATATTCTAGTTAGTCCTCGCTCTTTTGTTTTGTTTGAGTATTTGATCAGGGAGAAGGGGGTTCAAGGTTAGGTGTGTATCTTTCATTTCACTGACTTACTCTGTATTTAAAAGGACACATGAAAAAAAGGAGTTTCCAAAAATATGTAATTATGATTTTGTGGTATTTATAATAAGAAATATATATATAGTCTTCCAGTTCTTGGAACAGAGCTCTGCGAATCTGTAGAATTTCTTAAGCGATAGAACAGTAAAGATATATTTTTTATGTTAATGAGTTTATTTTATGTTGATGAGCCCTCAGGGAACCTAAGGATCCATTGGGGACCCTCCCCAATCAGAGAAACCGACCTTATGATTGATTAGAAGATGGAACTATCAGTCCATCCCCCACCCCTCCCAACCTCTGGAAAGGAGAGAGGGGCTAAAAATTGAGTTTTATCACCAATGGCCAATGATCTCATCAATCATGAGTATGTAACAAAGCCTACGTAAAACATCAGAAGGACAGGATTGGGATAGCTTCCTGGTAAACACAAGGAGATTCGGGAAGAGGAGTCCTCCACATCCTTTCCCATTCCTTGTCCTCTGTATCTCTTCCCTATGTAAGCGAAACATTTCTCTGAGTTCTGTGAGCCACTCTAGCAAATTAGTTGAACTAAGGAGGGGGGCTTGGGAACCTCCATCTATAGCCAGTGAGCCAGAAGCTCAGGTGACAATCTGGACCTACTACTGCCGTCTGAAGTGGGTGATAGGATCATGGTCTAGTAGGACTGAGCCCTTAACCTGTAAAGTTAGATGCTATCTCCAGTTAGATTGTATTGGAATTGAGTTAATTGCTTGGTGGTATTGACAAAATACACATCATAGAAATCAAAGAAAGATTTTATTTCGAAGCCCATTACTTACACAGCTTCTGAGATTTAATTGTAGGGGGTTTATCTGCATACAGTAATAAGTAAAATCATGTGATGAAACGCTACTGTCTGCTATAAACGAGTCTGAACACCACTGTAAGTCAGCTAATCCCGGTTGGTGATTAAGGGGGACAAGAATGAGTTGTCTCCTTTACGTCAGCAGAATCACTGAATCACACAATCGTGTCTAGTGTTTTGGTAAATGTCTGACTATTTGGCTGTCTAGCCAATGGTAATTTACACATCTGCACCTTTACCTAATGCCAAATCAAAACACCCCCAATGAACACATATATTCAACAATAAGAAAACAAAACAAATATATATATATACACATAGATATATACATATACATATATGCATATATATTTGCAGTGTTCATTACATAAATCCTACATTTCAGGGAATTCAACTTTGCTTTCTTGAGTTTCTCTGGCTGGTCTTCATATATTATCATAAAACCAAATTTCTGATGAGTATTTCCCCTAAGAAGTCACGAGTTCTTTGTATCCAGGGTCGGCATGAAATGCCTTTGAGGCTGTGCTGGATTTATTCTTGTAACTCTGAGGCAGGAAAAGTACACTCTAAAAGAAACAAAATACGTTAGTTCTTCATATGTTAGTTCTTCAGACTTCATTCAGGTTCAGCTTAATATATACATCTCTCGATGTCATTTGCTCCAATCTCTGAGTGTGTGCGTGTGTGTGTTATACAAGATGAATATAGCGTGTCATTAAGCTCTTTAAATAAGTGCTGCTCATCAGCTCAGTATTCATTCTACTTTCTGTGATAAAATTTTGGATAAATCCAGGCTTTTTAATTCGGTTAAATGAAGCCGTGGGTCTATAGTGGTGGGAGGGTGCTGTCCTATGGAATTTGAAACAACAATTTTTTTAAAGTATCTTTTAGATGAAAAAAGAATGTAAAGATCACAGGAAGTCGAGGCCAGAGCAAAAGACGTTTACCAAATCCAGTCGTGTGCAAATGTCCTTCACTAAGTCAAGACTGTTAAGGAGACTGGGGCTGTCTAGGAAAGACACAAACCAAGTTCTAGGGACCCAAGCACAGCACAGACTCATACACCATGCCAGGCAAGTCATTTCACTTCCAGGTTTCTGCATTTACAAAATGGAAGATTGAACCAGTCAATTTATCAGGTTTAACCATCCCATTTGGTTAATCCTCAGCCAATCAGCTCCCCAGCTGTTCTGCTTTCCTCATCTGTCTTCCATCCCCATCACACCAGCTCTGATGTGTATCTCATGACCGACAACTGCCGGCCCATCTGCCACTCTTGCTGACATCACTCAACTCAGTCCTGAACCTGAAAGACACCTAGCAGGACTCAGGGAGGCTGGCCAGCACACTCACCCCAAGGAAGTCAGAGTGAGCCTGTTTCCACCAAACCACAGCAGTGAGCACAGCCAGGCAGAGCTCCAACACCGTGTATATCAGCATCACAGACAGAGTTCCCTGCAATGTAGGGAATACAAGGTTGGCAGTGCTTGAGTCAACCGAAGCACTCATCCCTTGTTGGGTGGTGACTGTAAGAGATGAAGACCGCCTCAACCATCAGAGAGTGAAGGAAGAAACACCCTCAGCAAGAGCACACTGCTCCTTCCCAGCCTAGCAATTGACTTAGTTTAAACCCTTTGCTTATTTAGACCCTTGAGAGGGAGGATGAGTCTTAACCACATCAGCTACACATAACCCACTTTGTCTCCACTCGCTTGGAGGCATAGCTACATCTGATGACCTTGTTGACTCAGCTGGTGGTATGATAAATCTCAGGGCTGAGAAATGCCTGATTCCATTCTAGCCTCAGCCTCACCTCTACCGCTTAGTAGCTGAGTGAGCCTGAAGTCTCTACTTCTCTAGCTTGTTTCCTCTTTTATCAAATGTGCACCTTGATACTTCCTTCTCAGAGGGATCTGAGAACCAATGAGGTCAAAACCTCAAGCCCTTTGTAAAGTTCAATATTAACGCCCCCTTTGGATGGGCTTTCTTAGCTTTTCTTGACATCTGCGAGAGTTCGAAAAAACAATCAAGGCAATAAACATAGCATAAACATCATCATCTAACAAACCAAATCAACTCAAAGAAGATGCTTCCCAAGAGACTAGGTTCTACCATTTCTGTCCTGAGGCATCCTTCATGCAGACCTGGCAAGATGATAGGACAGGAGAGAAAATGTGATTGCGCAGGCTTCTAGTCTATTTATACATAGTGGAAGAGGAAATCCAACTTGTTGACGTTAATGAGAAATTGTCATAGCAAGCAAGCCCACGCTAATCCCTTTATTTATAAAGCAAAATGATCCCTCACGAATTCATACTTTATTCATTGTACAAATCCCTCCCAAACTTCTGTCCAGAATTATTCCCACAATGGAGCTGGCTCCTCCAAGTGCGGGGTTAGGTCCATTACTGTCAACCTCATTTGCATGTACCTCTTCCCCTGATCATATCACGAACCTGGAGAGAAGCAAGTTGCTTGGGCCAGCTCCATAAGGAGTGGTGTGCAAGCACATGCTTGACCAGCTCTGGCCATCCTCCAGTTGTGTCCTTGACATCATCCACTTTGGTGATTGCAGGACAACACATTTTCTGCTGCCTCTTTATTCATGTCTTTCTCAGGGTTTTCTCACCATACCCATTCTCTTGAATGCTCCAAATTAAGACATTATTTCTATTAGTTAAACTTCATTGCTTTCTTTTCCCCAATAACGGCAATTATTATCGGTTAACACTCTTCATCTTCCTAGACATATTTCTTAATTTAATATTAATAAATTCCATCTCTTAAGTTATAACAAAGAACAATGATGTTGCTTTCTCACTTGATTAATCCTGTTCATCACTGCGGTCACCAGAAGGAGATGTCCTCACCTCCAAGGTCAGACTTCCTAACCTCTACTTCTCAGTGCTGGGCCTGATGTCTGCTCAGGCCGAGTCAACACCCCAGTACACATACTTCCCGATCACTTGCGTCTTCCTGCTGTCTTTGACTTTCTGAATGTACCTTTCCATGTGCCAAGATTTTCGGTTTGGTAAACTCATATTTTATGACTCTAACAATAGAATTACTTTGATTATTAAGAACCTCTATCATTGGTAAGTTTTAGCTTTTCCTCATCAAATTTGACATTTCCTGTTCTACTCCTCTTCACTACACCAGAGCCTCTCCCTGTCACCTCAGTTAGGCAGTGTCCTTCTTTGGGAAGACAAAGCCTTGGCCTTCTCCCAGATGCCCAAACCATAAAGAATCAGACAGATTTTCAAAAGAAAGGATAACAAAAAGTCAAGGCTTTCAGAAACCTCACATGACTGGAGCATCCCATCTAAATATACTTACAGTCAGAGTGCTTTTGGCCGTGAAGCATTCCTTGTCAATAAGTGGGTGAACATAATAGTGAAATGTAGTCTCTTCGAGTTCTCTGTTCTTTTGGTTGAAGGTACACTTCCGAAAGGCAGGATCCAAAGCAGCCAAGGTTACAGAGAGGAGAATAAAACCCACTAGGGCACATAGAGAGCTCAGAATGTTTGCAGCCACGCTGCTCCAAACCTGACAGACAAATGCTGAGTAAGAATCACTCCTGACAAGCAACAAACGTTCTATTTTTTTTTAAATGTTTTATTTCTAGGAGAGAGAGAGAGAGAGAGACAGCATGAGCAGGGGAGGGTCAGAGAGAGAGGGAGTCACAGACTGAAACAGGCTCCAGGCTCTGAGCTGGCAGTCAGCACAGAGCCCAACGCGGGGCTCGAACCCACGAACCACGAGATCATGACCTAAGCAAAAGTCGGACGCTTAACCGACTAAGCCACCCAGGCGCCCCGAAACAAACGTTCTATTATCTCTCTCTGCCAAGGCATTGCAAAACCTTATTTTCTTATCTATGTCCTTCAGGAAGTCTAGTGTTGGTAGACTTAAACCCATATGTCTCCCCAGCACTTAGCAACATCTCTGCACCTAGAAGTTATATCTTGGATAAGTAAACGAATAAATGAAATGTTTCTCCCCAGGTAGGACTTCAGTAGGTGGCAGAGAATATTACTCTCCTAAATTCTTTACCCAGAACTGCTGGCTGGACTCCATGAGGCTGTACCTACAGAATCCACCAAAAAGTATGACCAAAGGCAGGTGTGATTTCTTTCTCCCCCCGCTCATTCAGAAACCCCTGGTGGAAGCATTGGCTACACAGAGGAGGCACTCCTCCCTGCACACGACCCTCTTAAATACCCACACACCCAGAGAGAAATATGGGGACATGGTACTCAGGCTTAGGTGAGCCCTGGAGTGTACAGGCTCTGGGTACTCGCACCCAGGGTTCCGTATGAGTGAGTTTAGACAGAGTTCTAGCCTCCGGCCTGAGGATGGTGTAGCATGTGAGTGGCAGTGTGAAGTAGAAGGCCAGACTGGGTGGTAGGAAGCTGAGGTCATGGTAGTAGTTTTGCTCAGTCCCTCAGTTCATTTCCCACTCTGGGTTTCATTTCTACATGCGTGAAGTGAGTGAGGGCAATAAATAAACTGATCTCAGAGATGAGGAATCTTCTACGCCAACTCACAGAAGAGGGGAATTGAGCAAGGATGATCCTGGAAGCTATATTTATAGGTGAGTGTGGTCTAGGGCACACCAAGTAGTTATAAAATAGAATATCACATAATCCTATCTAGGTTCCTCTTTCTTTAATGGCTTAGCAGTTGGAAGTTTGGGGCATGATAGAGAATAGGGAGGGCATTTTTCTCCTCCTAACCCCGTTCCCTACAATAATGACTAAGGTGCATGCTCCTGGGCCTCCTGATAACCAGCAAATCATGATTTCTAATGTATAGATTTCTTAGAATAATTTAGCTTTGTTCTGGGACAGTATTCGTCCTCAACCTCAGAAAGGGCTGGTATAATGTGTGAGCACAGTAGAATTCACTACAAGATAGATGGCTCTGGTGAGCCAGAGCACACCCAAAGCCCACACCCCATGGCCTTGAGTTTGCTGCCCTGTTCACTCTGTCATTGCTCTTCTCTGGGGTAGGAGTCCCATAAGCTTCCCCCCTAAAAATCTAGAAATATTAGCTTTTTAAAAAAAATGTATATTGGGGCACCTGGGTGGCTCAGTCGGTTGAGAGTCTGACTTTGGCTCAGGTCATGACCTCACGGTTTGAGAATCTGAGCCCCGCTTCGGGCTCTGTACTGACAGCTAGCTCAGAGCCTGGAGGCTGCTTCAGATTCTGTATCTCCCTCTCTCTCTGACCCTCCTCTGCTCATGCTGTCTCTTTCTCTCTCAGAAATAAATTTTAAAAAAACCTTTAAAAAATTAAAAATGTGTATTTAGTTGAGGGAGAGGAAGAGCAAGCGAGCATGTGCATGTGTGGGAGGTGCAGACAGAAAAGAGAGAGAATCCCAAGCAAGCTCTACACTGTCAGCACAGAGCCCAATGCAGGCCTTGATACCAAGAACCATGAGATTATGACCTGAGCTGAAGTCAAGAGATGGATGCTTAATGGACTGAGCCACCAAGGCACCCCTAGAAACATTATCCAATATGGTTGTCACTAGCCACGTGGGCTACTTATATTTAAAGTAAACTGAAATAAAAAAATACGAAGTTCAGTTTGTCAGTTTCACTGGCCACATTTCCTGTTCTCAGTTGCAACATGTGACTACCATACCTGGCAGTGTGATTACTCCATCTCTATTACTACAGTAAATTCTTCAGGACAGCACTTACCTAGCAGCTTGGGAGCTAGGAAAGGGTTCCAAGTCATCAGTCTCTAAATTCTGATGGAGAGCGAGAGAGCGAGAGAGCGAGAGAGATTGGCTTTGCCCCGAGCACTCTCTCTAATTTCCTGCTGCCTACAGGAGATTTTGGTAAGTAGAGCTTCCAAATTGAGTTTCTGTGTTACTATGTTCTATGGCATTCTCACATGTGACCCCCAACATCAAACTGCTTGAGGGGTCTAGGATTGATTGAGGACTTAGTAAAACTTTACAGATTAGAAATCTCCCTATAATCCAGTTTTTCTCTCCCTGCCACACCCAGTTCTGGTTTTCCTGGAAGAGTTAAATGCAGGTGAAGTTGTTTTCTTATCCAATACCAATAACTAATGCCAACTTTTAGGACTCGAGAGTTCATACTCAAATCCAACAGAAGTATTAATTTTTAGATCAGATAGATAAAAGAATGAGAGAGAATTCCCCACATAACAATTTTGACTAGGCTCTCAAGAGTTTGGACAGATGGGCTTAAACAGTGAATCTACAACAACTAGACCTCTTTATAATAGTGTCACTTTTTTGTCATTGAAGATCTAAATTTGAAGTCCAGTTACCATCAAAGGGGCATTATAAGGAGGCAGACTTTTTCTAGAACTGATCCCTGGGCACTGATGTAGAGTATAAGAGTACCCTGGACGAAGTGTGTGGTTGAGCATGCAGTGATTGGAGGAGGGTGTAATAGACAGGAATATAGATGATCCAGGCTCAGTTCCTGACTCTCCCAAATATCTGCTCTGAAATTTAGCTTCCAACTTTGCAAGGTAGAGAGATTGGCCTTGGAAAGTTCTCCCTCAATTTCATTTCGATTCATGAGTTGTGGGTTATAGTTCTTATACTCACCAAAGGCTTAGTTGACTTTTTCTCCATGATGACTGACAGAGTTCCAGAAATGACAAACTACTCAGAAAGGAGAGACAATGGTGAGGTCAGTTTCTATGTATAGATGAAGCTACAATGTTATTATCACAGTGTTTCTGGAAAACTTTTATGGAAACAGTCCTGGAGAACCAATGGCCAACAATGTAAGACCCGATTAATTACATAGATATGGCTGTTTTTCCCAGAAAGCATTCAGAAAAGCATGAGCAGAGGTAGGAATCTATCCCAGTAAACAAAATTAAGACCTTAAGAGCCAAGAAAGAAGGTGTTTTTTAAACAAGAGAAGAGAGTTTTGTAGTTAGACATTATGTAGAGAAAAATATGAAAGCAGTGGTATGGAAAAAAGAAAAGAGTGAGAGAAGCTAACAGATATGGGAGAACCAAGACCCACATTTTAAACTGGTGGCTCCCCTGGCTAGGGTGGAGTGGAGGCTGAGGTCAGAGAGAAGACAAGCCTGGACAGCAGCAAATCATTAAGGTTGTGTTCAGAAAATCAAAGATACTATTTTACAATATTCATAATCTAATAGATTTGGTACAGTTAAGTAACAGAAAATCCTTTAACAATGGGAAAAAAATGGGACAAAACAGGGAGAAGAGAAAACTTGTAGCTTCCATGGCCCTTGCATTAAGTAATTTAGGTCTGCCTAAATAAATCCTGGGTTTCGAAAACTGGACAGGGTGCCTGTATCAGCGTGGCTGTGCTTCATGACTTGCTCTCAAAGAGTATGGAAAGAAGTGACTTTACAGCAAGTGGAAGCTGCTGATTCTATCTCAGCCACAGGGTCAAGGTTAATATCCTCAGTGACAAATCATGTTGGTAGCCTATGCCCTTGAGAGAACCACCTCACCTCTGTTGCCTTCTGCCTGAAAATCCATCACAACCAGTCTGGTGTGAGAAGAGTTATCAGATGAACCCAAACTTAGGAACTTTCTAAAATTCTAAAAATCCTGGCCAGTGCTACACAAGAATATCAACACCCTCAAGGACAAGTCTGAAAAAGCCTTACAAGAGCCTAAGGAGACACAATTATTTAATGTAATGTAGTGTCTTTGATGGGATCTTGGAATAGATAAGAGGACAAACTTGTGAAATCTTCAAGGTGATGAGATGAAAAGTAAGGTGATCTTCAGAAGACATGATTATTTGAGCCAACCAAGAAATAGATTTAAAATCAGGTGACTTCTGCCCCCCCACCCTACTCAACTCTTGCCTGGGCTACACACAAAAGGAAACATGTTCTACCATTGACCCGTGCTCCCGGCAGACAGTGAGCTTACAGGTGCACAGCCTGCCCTCCTCTTCCCACTCACACCCCTCATGTCTTCCTAAGGATCTCTACTCACACACAAGCCTCCCACGAATGGGTAAGCAGCCTTCAAATGGATGGAAAACACTGGGGTAAAGGATGGAGAGTTGGGAGCAGATACGAAAATGATTCCCAAAATCAACACCATCACCCCGCACAGGATCTGGATAGCCTGTTGGAAGAAGAAGAAAGGAAATGGAGGATTAAAATCAGCATTTGGACGGGGCGCCTGGGTGGCTTAGTCGGTTAAGCATCCGACTTTCGCTTAGGTCATGATCTCGTGGTTCGTGGGTTCGAGCCCCGCGTCAGGTTCTGTGCTGACTGCCAGCTCAGAGCCTGGAGCCTGTTTCAGTCTGTGACTCCCTCTCTCTCTGACCCTCCCCTGCTCACGCTGTCTCTCTCTCTCCTAGGGGAAAAAAAAAAACCATTTAAAAAAAATCAGCATTTGGAAAGGTAGGCCTCTTTAGCTCTCCCAAGGTACTTACCCAACATCACCTTCTACAGGATCCCAGCCAGGATACAGACACTGAAAAAGGTCTGGAGCGAGGACTCCACAAAGATGATGGAGGAGATGCTGTTGTGTCACAGAAAACTGCTGTCTCGGGCCATCTGGCTGGTGCTCAGCAAACCTTCAGGCATCTCTGCCTTTCTGGCCCTCGTCTGTTTATGGCTCTTGCTCCCGGCTCAATACCAGACTGTTTCCCCTGGCTCTCTCCTTCTGTTACTACCAACTCTCCTTCTATCTCTTATAGAGACAGGGGGGATCTGAAAGCCCTCACGCTGTCTTGGCACTGGTGATGAAGTCCGTCCCTACATCTCCCAGACCCTTACTGACACAACAGAGAGCCTGAGCCTCTGGTCAGCTCCTTGACCCCTCCAGTCTACGTCCCTATAGCTGAGGATCTTGGCTTTCAAGTGACCAAGTTTCCCTCCTTTACATCGTCCTCAGACATTTCCAGCTTTATTAATATTTGTCAAGCAGTTTTCCAAATATTATGTCCCACGAGCCTCATAGTACCCCACAGGATCATGTATTTGAGGCAAGGCAATGGGTCCCGCCAGGTTCTGTAGCCTTAGATCATATAACTGCAGAGACCATTTCAGTCTTACATATATATCCCTCCCAGCACTTCCCCCTTCACTCCACAGAGCTCCTTTAATAAATCATGCATGAGAGGAGAGAAGCTAACAAAAGGCACATTTCATCTCTGTTCTCAAAACAGATAAAAGATGGGAAAGAATCTTATTTTTCTCATAATTTATGGTGAAGGAAAAATTCCCTTCAAAAAATCAGTCAGGTTGCATAAACATGCAATTGGTGAACACATAGAAAAACTGAACATAAGGGGCGCCTAGGGGGCTTAGTCGGTTAAGCGTCCGACTTTCGCTTGGGTCATGGTCTCGCGGTTCGTGGGTTCGAGCCCCGCGTCAGGCCCTGTGCTGACTGCCAGCTCAGAGCTCGGAGCCTGGAGCCTGTTTCAGAGTCTGTATGTTCCTCTCTCTCTGACCCTCCCCTGCTCATGCTCTCTCTCTCTCTCTCCTAGAAATAAATAAAAATATTAAAAAAAAAAAAAAGAAAAACTGAACATAAAATATGTAATTATTTACCATCATTACTTTAGTAAAAAATGTAGACATACAGCTTTTTGTATGCTGATTAAATTTCAAGAAAGTGATTTTTGGGGCGCTTAGGTGGCTCTGTTGGTTGAGTGTCTGACTTTGGCTCAGGTCATGATCTCACAGTTCATGAGTCCAAGCCCCCTGTTGGGCTCTGTGCTGACAGCTCAGAGCCTGGAGCCCGCTTCAGATTCTGTCTCCCTCTCTCTCTCTCTGCCCCTCCCCCAGATTGTATACACACACTCTCTCCCGCTATTAAAAATAAATGAAGCATTTAAAAAATAAAAAAAGAAAGTGATTTTTTTTTACAAGAAGAAAATGTTGAGAAGTGGGCTATTGCAAAAATACAGAAACCAACAAAAACTCAATTGCTAGTATTCAGAATAGGGGAAAAACATCATCGTCTTATGTCTGGAGAAGGTTTGGATGGCTCTGCAAATGGCTTCCATTGGTCAACTCATTAACCCAGGGTCCCTCTGGCAAAACTTAAGAGCCTCCATATTCACGATGTAGTCCCAAGACTACACTTTCTTTCCAGCACCCTCCCACCACCATCTCATTCCAGCATGTTCTGAATTGAGCTTACCCCAAGAACTTTGACTTCTGCTTTTAGCTGTTTCACCAGGCTGTATCGTCTCTGGCTGGTAGGTTTGGGTCCCCCTGTTTGGGGGAATCTGATGCCATTTGGTGTCAGAACTACAACAGCCTCATTGGTCATGGGCTGTGATATCATGATGGTGCCACGAAGTCTGAAAGAGAAAATAAATATATTAAGCTTTTAAAAGTATAGGGCTCTTAGGGCTCTCAAAACTGGAAGCCAGTATTTGCCCATTAGTCCTGACTTGACTTATTCTTTTAGGGAAGGAAACTGATACCCTGCAGCTGTGAAAACCACAAAAAGTTAGTATCATGAATACTCCCCGCCCCCCCCAGCATTTGGCACTCCAATCTTGAGAGGTCTCAATGCCTACGGGCAAATGGTCACACAAAACTTACAATATGTAGAAAACTCTCCCTAGTTCTACCCAACAACAGAATAGCCAACTATTCAATGAATTTGACCCTCGGGTGTCTTTATCGGTTATGAGATGCAGTAAGAGTTCTATTCGTCAACGTTTTCCTATTCAGGTTCTGTACTTCTCACGCTACCTAACTGTTCATTTTTTAGCCCAATAATAACACTTATTAGGGTTAATTCTAAGTATTTTTTTAAAATTTTTTAAATTTATTTCTAGGAGAGAGAGAGATAGACAGCATGAACAAGGGTGGGTCAGAGAGAGAGGGAGACACAGACTCTGAAACAGGCTCCAGGCTCTGAGCTGGCAGTCAGCACAGAGCCTGACGCGGGGCTCGAACCCACGAACCGCGAGATCATGACCTAAGCGAAAGTCGGACGCTTAACCGACTAAGCCACCCAGGCGCCCCTAATTCTAAGTATTTTTAAATTGTATTTTATTAGACATTATCCTCTAGTGCTTTTGCTTTTTAAAGAAAGCTCTACACCCAAAAAGGGGCTTGAACTCATGACCCAGAGATCAAGAGTCACATGCTCTATGGACTGAACCAGCCAAGTGCCCCCATCCTATAATGCCTTTAATCCTTACAACAACCCTGTAGGTTAGTTAGTTCTTTTTTTTTTTTTTTTTAATGTTTTATTTATTTCTGAGAGAGAGACAGCATGAGCAGGGGAGGGTCAGAGAGAGAAGGAAATACAGAATCCGTAGCAGGTTCCAGGCTCTGAGCTGGCAGTCAGCACAGAGCCCAACATGGGGCTCAAACCCACGAACCATGAGATCATGACCTGAGCTGAAGTCAGACGCTTAACCGACTGAGCCACGCAGACGCCCCAGCTGATATGTTGTAGTTAGGGAAACTCAGAATCAAAAAGTTTATTGTGAAGGGAAATAACACCCACTTTGCATACATGCACAGCAAAGAGTTAATGCTGAAGAGATGTTTGCGGTTATGATGGTTACTCAGGGATGTTTACACAACTGGCGAGTTGTAGAGCCAAGATTGTACCCCAGCTCCCCCTGAGTATGGAAAGCCTTCGAACAATTCACTAGATTGTGTGACCCCTTCGTCCTTTCCACCTGGCAAGAGGAGCCTGTGCCTGTGCTGATTCATTCTGGAGAAGCAGCGGCATGCAGAAATAGGGGAACAGGACCAGAGTCATGAAAGCCAAGTTCAAGGCCCGGGCCCTCCACTGCCAGAGCCCTCCACTTGAGGAGTGACCACAAGTGTCTGCGGTATTAGTGGGGAGCTTGGCTTGGATATCTGTTCACATCAGCATCCTCAGCCCCCGGAATGCCCAGTTTGTCTAAGGCCCAAGAACAGCCTAAAGGGGAAGCTTTGTGCTCCCATGGATCACATGACCTCAGGTAAGAGACTCACTGAGATCACACAGGTAGAAAACAGTAGCAAAAGTTAATCCAAAACTCCTTCCCTCTATTTCCAGAATAATCTGGTGCCTTTTAACTTCTCTCCAGAAGCTTCCAATCCACTATGCCCTCTAAGGGAGGCACAGCAGGGGAGTCAGAAGTTGAAAACAGTCACTGGGCATTGCCTACCTGTGCCCGTGGGCCAGCCTGTCGTTTCCAGCGGAGGTCTCAAACTCCCGGGAGACTCTCGGTTCTCACACGGTCCTGCAGAATTTTCTACTTGTCTTCATATTTTGAAAATCACCAGCCCTTCCTCAGTCCAGAGTTTATAGCCTCACAGGATGTGATACTTACAGATTGTAGATTTGTGAAATGTGCCTGCACTTCCTTTTCCCCCCAGACTCCTGGCATCTTCAGCAAAGCCTCAAGTAGAACCACCTAACCACGGGGAGAACATGAGATGCCCTGAGATCTGTGGGTGCACTGCCACCCCAATACTTCCTAGCTCTGTGTTATTAGACAAGGTGGTGTTCTTCTCTGCCTCAGTTTTCAAGTCTCTTAAGTAGGGCAACAATATCGTTATGTCTCTAAACTGGAGATTCGTTATGAATCAGTTTAGAGAAAATATTTATAGAAGGTCCTTACCATTTCCAAGAAGCATTCAATAACATGTAACTAATCATAGTAACATTGATAGTAATAGTGATATTGATAAATAATAATATTCAATAATATATAGCTAACCATAGTCATAATAATAGGGATAATGGCTATACTGATTTCAAGAGGCATTCAATAATATATAGCCAGTAATGGTAATAATATAATATAGAAAAAAATGTTTTTCGTTCTTATGTATATTTTTCTTTTTCCAGATCCTCAGGCTCTGGACCGGCTGAACCAGCCTCTCGGCTCCCACTGCCTAGATGCTGCCTGCTGTAGGGTGGTCTTTCTTCTCTGGCCTCTCTCTGTAGCAATGGATCTCTGTGCCCCCTGAAAGGTTGGACACCTTTAGGAAGTGGTGGAGCCAGATGGAGGTGTAGTTGGGGAAGGACCTGCAGATTTAACAAACTCATACTTGGGATAGTTTTGTGAAACAGAGGCATCTGATGCATCTTCAAGTGTCCAGATGGGCGTTCTTTGGAAGCCGACTTTGATATACCAGGGTGCTGGCTCAGGGTGCCAGCACCAAAGTTAGTCACAGAAGCTGAACGGCCCCATTCCACAAGCTTCCTCCTTCCCTTGGGGGAGAGCCAGAAGGAACCCGGCCACAACCATCACTGTCACCTCAAGGAACTTTGGGTTCTGCACTTAACTCCACACATTCAAGAACAGAGTTAAGAAACACCATTAAGGTTGGCTTAGTTCCCAGGACCAGTGGGCACAGATTACTAACTCAGTTTTCTTGGGTTAAATTCTAGAGTTAGTCTGAGAGAGGGAATGGACTCACCGCAAAGCTGTGGGAGAGCTACAGAAGAACCTCTACTCTCTCTCTCCTGGGCTCCTGGCACCCTGTCTCCTTTCCCAAGGTGCATGCTGGCACTTTACCATCATGCCCTGCCACCCCATCACCATCCCAGCATCCAGTAAAATAGCGGGGGTACAATGCTCTCCTGGGCTTTGACAAAGAAGGAGTCCAGCTCCATGAGGGACAACCACAATCTCTTTCCCTTCAGTGGAATTTGTAATAACCAATTAATTCTATCAACCAAGCAAAGACTCCCTCTACAGTCTGTCTTCCTCTTCTATACAATTATAACTTCAAATGATCACAGAGTTATAGGGATTGCATGAGACAACACGTGCAAGGTGCTTAGTACAGGACCACCCAGAGTAGTGGTCCCAGGGGTTTATCTCCTGTCTTCCCTCCAATACCCACCGCATTCAAACACCCAATTCCAATCTCCCTCCCTTCTTTCCTCCCCCCCCAACCCCCACATCCTCCTCCTTTTTCTTTTGGGCTTCAGTAATATCTGAATAAAGGACTCCTCTCTCTGTTTTCTAAACTTAGACCCATCCCACCTTGACCATTTCTTGTTTCTAGAGTCTGGACTCCACTAACCCAACTTGGAGGCAAAAGACTGGCAGATCAGTAATACCTGTGATTAATAATTTAGGGCCGCGCTTCTCTGGAAAAGCACTAATGACATTTTGGATTGGATATTCTTTATTGCGGGGCAGGGGAGTCCTTCAACAGGATCTCTGCCTCCCCATTCTCTAGATGCCAGTAACACCACCCACCCTAGATGCAATAGATAACTAGAAATGTCACCAGATATTACCAAATGTCCCCCAATGGAGAGGAGACAAAAATCTCCTCACTGAGTACCATTGATCTAGAAGCAAAATGTTTTTCTGTGGCTTCTGTGCAAAGGCGAGTACGGGAGAAACAGATCATTATTGCTATTTAACTCATTAATTTCTTTAATTTTTAAAATTTTTATTATTTTTATTTACTTGCTTTTAAAATTATTCTATTATTTATTTATTTTATTTTATTTATTTGAGGGGGCGGGCAGAGTGAGAGAGAAAGAATCTTAAACAGGTTCCACACCCAGTGTAGAGCCCAATACGGGGCTCGATCCCACAACCCTGGAACCATGACCTGAGCTGAAATCAGAAGTAGGACACTCAACTAACTGAGCTATCCACGTGCTCCATTTGGTTTTTATACTTATATTTATTTTTATGTGATATGTATATATATATAACCACATAAAATTTACATTTCAGTAGTGTTATGTATATTCATATTGTTGTGCAATAGATGTCTATAACTTTTTCAGTTTTCCTGTAAAACGGAAGGTCTATACTTATTGAATTACTACTCCCCACTTCCTCCACCCTCGGCCCCTGGCAACCATCATTCTGTTTTCTGTTTCTATGAATTTGATTACTTTGGAGTCCTCACATCCATAGAATCGTACAACGTTTGTCTTTTTTGACCAGCATATTTCACATAGCATGGTGTCCTCAAGCTTCACTCACATTGTAGCATGTGATAAGATCTCCTTCTCATTCAATGCTCAATAATATCCCACTATATACGTATGACACTTCTTGTTTATCCATTCATTTGCCAATGGGTATTTAGCTACTGTGAATAATGATGGAATAAATAATGAAGGTGGAATCTTTCTGAGATAAGGTAACCCATAGACCTCCTTTTCTTTAGGGTCAGTTTCTAAAGATTTATTTTGGTTTGGCTGGGCCATGGTTTCCTGTTTCTCTCTTTGTTTTATGATCTTTTGTTGAGATTTGGACATTGAAAAAAAAAAAAAGCCTCCTCCTCCAGTCTTTCAAACTGGCTTCATAGCAGGGAAGACCTTTGCCAATCAGCATGGCTAGAGATTCTGGGAACGTCTCCGACCTTTCCTGAGATGCATCTTCTCTGGGCGCGTGAGTGTCAACCTCCCAGTGAAAGACATTTGCCTGCTTCTTCTCTGGAGCCCATACACCTTCCTCCCCTGACGTCTGTCTGAGGTACTACAGTCGATCTGCTGCTATGAGAAGCCGCAGGGGTTGACTTTGTTGTTAGTGACTCCCAACCTCACAGCCAAACTGCCAGTTTCCATGGGCACCCTGAATCCAGTGAGACAGAAAAAAAATCCCTCCGACAGCCCCTTGAAAATCCAGGACACTGGACACATGCTCTGTGCCTCTACTCTTTCCCTCCTGATGAAAGAGCTGGAAGAGAGTTTTCTCCCAATCACCCCACACTGGGCCAGGGTGGGTAAAATGTCACTTTTTCCTACCCAGTTAGAGGCATCTTTTCTTGGCTTTGTTCTTGCCTGAGATGCTGTGACTTCTTAAGTGGCTTCCAGAGTGCTCACGAGACAATCTGGTCCATGTAGAGTTAATTTGGTGTCTGCATGGGAGATTGGGGGCCTGGGGCTTGTACTGTCTTGCTGATGTCATTCAAGTTAATTTCTTATCGTATTCTACTGAGAGGTGAAAAGTCTCTCTTCTACCTGTGGCAGAACTTGCAAAGCAGGTGTTTATATAGTGACAAAGAGTTAGACTGTGGGGGAGGATTTTAGTGTTCATCTGTCAAAGCAGGTCATTGTTATAAGGATATATACTTGGAAAGTAAGAAGGCCCAACCTCTTTGCACCCCAAATGGACCTTGACTGTTTAAGCCAGGTCCCATCTGTCTTCTCAGCTTTCATCACCAAACCCCTGTTCCCTGTCTTCTCCAGGACCACAGGAATCTTCTTCAAGTCCTCAGAGACATCTGTTATTCTCTTGATCATGACTATTCCTTCCATTCCAAGTCTTTTACCCAAACACTGGGAACTTGTCTCTTTCTGAAGCACTTATCATAACCTCTTTAGTGGTATCTTATTCTTTGGACTTTTGGAAAACAAAAGTTACAAACTAGTAGGCACAGTAATCTTTTCCTTCCTCCATTTATATATATTCTGTACCTCCCCCACTATTTCCTCATCCCTAGTTAGTAGGGTATCTTAAGGAAAAAGGTAAGAAAGTCCTAAACGCTTGGAGTGGGAAAGAAAAAAAAAAACAAATATTATCTTGTGAGAATTTCAGTCTTGCTCACAGTCTGTGGATAAATTACTTTTGGGCAACAGGAAGTCTGCAGTTGAAAACACAGCCTGACCACCTGCTCCACCCTTCAAGGGATTTGGAGAAGGAAGGGTGAGAGCCCAGCACAAGCTAGTTCATGGCGGAGACTGAGACACTCCTACATAAGTGAAGAATTTCTTCACGTAGTGGAGAAGAAGCAGGTGGTGGACAGCAAGAAAAGGGAAAATGGTCCTCCAACTGAGAATTAAGTGGATTGAAGTGCTGAGGATCTTTGTGATTTGAAGAAATGGTCCTCTGGTCTGATCTCTGTGGGAAATAGGGTGTATCTAATACATGCTTGCACTTTTGGTGGGAATGCAAACTGGTACAGACTCTGTAGAAAACAGGATAGAGGTTCTTCAAAAAATTAAAAATAGAATTACCATATGATCTGGTAATTCCACTAGTATTTACCCAAAGAATATGAAAATACTAATTTAAAAAGATATATACACCCTTATGTTTATTGCAGCATTATTCATGATAGACAAATTATGGAAGCAGCCTAAGTCTTCAATGATAGATCAATGGATACAGAAGATGTGATATGTATATCCATATATAGATATAGGTATATAAGTCTGTGTTATATATATGTGGTATGTGTATATATACATATATAGTATGTATTATATATATGTGTGGTATGTGTTATTATGTATATAATGGAAAAGTATATATATAATGGAATATTACTCAGCCATAAAAAAGAATGAGATGTCTGTCTTCAACATATATTATTGCTATTTGTTTAGTGTCTGAAAATGTTTTGAAATATCTCCCTTCAAATTATTTATGTGGCCCAACTGATAAAGACATAGCAGGTCTATGGTCATGTCAAGGTTTATGGCTCTCTGAATAAATCAACATCTGCGTTTAACTTTCCAGCTTCTTGGAGAAACATTGCTCTACCTGAAATAGGTAGATAGCTTAAACGGTGCCATGTCAAACTAACATAAGATCTCGGCTAATATTCTCTCTAAATTATAAACATTAAGACATAATTAGGATTAATTTATTTAAGAGAGCTTGCTACAGTTCTGTCTTCCTAAGAAAGATGTAACATTTATAGCTTAATCTCAGAGTTTCTGAGGAACTACATATTGGATTATTATATTAATACATTTTGGATGTAACTGTTATGCTTGGATAGGTCCCTAAATATAGTATTTAGGGACCAACTATCATGATGTCAAGCACTTGCTTTCAAATTGTTAAGCATTATATGCATATATGTGTATATCTGTAAAATGGTTCTGACCACCAATTTCAATGTGGGTGTTGTGGGGTGGGTAGTGTTTATAGACATACCAAAGGAACTAGGAACCACCTAATCAGAGGAGGAGATGGGATTAGTTTAGGATTTTATGGAAAGGTGGGATTTAGGTACATTTTAAATATACTGTTTTTATTGGCTTAAATCAAAGCAGAGCTACGTATAAAGGGTTACTGCCAAGTTTGGACTAGAAGTAGATTCAAAGTCATATTTCCCTGGAAACCAGAAAGTTAAGAAAAAATGTGTAATGTTAAATCCCCAAAACCCTTACATGAAGCTCTGCACTGGTGATTGTTGTATTTGTTGGCTTATTTGTTTTCCTTTCCTTTTAAACTGGGAATGAAAATTTCAATGCTGGTGTGATTTTTTTTTTTTTTTTGGTCCCTGCATAGACAGCCTGGAGAAAATGATTAACACATAGACAAATTTATGTGTATATTACATATTAGATAAATCTCTTCGTATGTAATCTGTTTGCATTGAGGACACAGAACCCTTATTTTTAAAATTAAGTTTTAATGGTCTTAGCTCAGGTTCTCCCTAAAACAGAACTGGAGACAGGGATTTAATGTTGATATTTTAGTTGGAGGACTATCAAACGTGCATAAGCAGTAATAGACAGCCCAGTGAATCATCACAAAGAGAATATACCTGCATTACCCTCTCCTAGATCAAAAATTAGAAAAGTGCCAGCGTTCAAAGGCACATGGCCCTTGAGCTTCCTTCCAGCTCTTACATCCTCAAAGGTAAACACCATATTGATTTCTAATACCAGTGATTTGTTTTTCCTGGTTTTGATATTTCAGTAAACACAATCATACAGCATTTTTTTCTTTTGTGTTTGCTCTGCTAAGGGAGAAAAGCACGGGCCCCTAATGAAATCACTGACATTAGGTCCCCACGTCAGCAAATCCAGACTTAACACCTAATCAGTAATGTAACCTCTAACCAGTCAACATGGAATTTCCCAGTCAGCACTAGGAAATTTACTGATCCCTCCCATCCCTCTTAGGATCATGACCTTGTATAAAACAATGCATTCTTTGCTAATAATTTCCTATTTCTGCTTTCTCTCTGCATTTGAAAGCCTTAAGTTTTCTGCAGCTTGACGGAGCTCCTTTCTCTTTTCTGGAACATATGCTACTTGATTCATGAACTGTTCAATAAAGTCAATTTTCTCTTTTAAATTACTTGGTTGAATTTTGATATTTAACAGCCTTATCTTCAATGTTATTGTGTCAGATTACTGGGTAACAACTAGCCCCAGAATTGAGAAATTAAATTAAATGTGTATTACCTCCCCTGAGTTTATGGGTCAGAGGGGTTTTAGTATGGTGAAGGGAAGCTAATTATAAGGGGGAAAATGAACTTTACAGATGATACCAATTTTCTGTGATCACTTTTAACTGAGAATTCTCTATTGAATGTGTTAAAACTGTAACTTTGGAAATAACTTGAATGTCAGCTCCATGAGGTCGCAGACAGCTTGGGGAGTTCATTGCCACATGCTTGGCAGGTGCTAAATAAATATTTGTTGACGAAAGATATTGTAGAGATGGAGTTAATTTGCAGCCGTGCTGAGAAAACTCTATCTTCATCCCTGGGGATTCCTGAACGTCTGAATGTCTGGCTTTGACTCCTGGTTGAGACAAGACCATTGGAATTTATGACATGCTGTTTAGAATCCCAAACTACTTTGGTGACCAGTCCCCCCACCTCCCCCCCAACCATTATCAGTTTCTTTCCTAATAGTTTGCAACTAGACTAACTGGTTTGATAAGCCTGACTGGACTACTTAAGGAGATACTGAGAGATTCTTGCACAAATATGGGCACCTCAAGCCAGAGCTAGCATGGTTCATGCATCTGATTGGGTCAATGAGGAGCATATACTGTGAAATGTCTCCAATGCTAGCCTGCACTGACTCATATTCTAGGCAGCTTGGTGAGTCCTTGCAAATGTACAAATCGGTGAAACAAGGTTGATTTGAGAAATCTAATCAAGAATAGAGAAGCAATAATATTTGCTAACAAACACTTTGAACTGATATTCTTTTTGGACCAGATGTCTTCCAGATAGAAAAATTAAAAAAAACATGTGAAACATGAAACCTCCATTTGCTAGATGAACTAAGACAAATTTCTTATAAAACCTCTATAGTATTTAACTGAAAGGGGAATAACCTGGATTGCATGCATATGATGAATTTGAATGCAAATTTGTATCATTTGTATCACGAGTTCATCCCTGGTTCCAAAATAAATTTCAGTGGAATGATATTCTAATTAACAAATTGCTGGCCTTGAAGAGGTTCCAAAGGAAGCCAAACACCTTGTCAGCTTTGTTTAGGCCATATCGCAAATTTAGAATCACATTTTTTCTCTATCCCCAAGAAATCAAAAGAAAGTGACAATTTAACCAAGTTTGCTAAATAACTAAATTTTGTAGCCCAGATATAATTTTCATCTGGTAAAGATAGTCTTTGTCAGCCAAAAAAGGATTCTGATCTTACACCCACACCTTGCCATGACTTCATAACTTAAGGAAAAAAAATATATACATACATACATACTGTATACTTACAATGTATGTATTTAATATATATTAAACACATAAATATGTATATATGTAATATGCAATATAAGTCACTTGAGGACCTTGGTATGCACCCAGCCTCTGGGGTTTCAGAACTAGAGGTAAAGTGGGAAAATTTTCATTACTGTCTGCCATTTTTAATCAAATTTGGGAGGGAAGGAATACTTAGAAGAAGAAACAACTTAAGGAAAAAAAGTCAATTTTCAAAGGTAATCAGTATGAACTGAGGCACCCTGATCTGGTAGCTGGGCAGAGGAGAACACCCTGGATGATGGCTGGGCTGCAAATCTCCATGAGGTGCCTGCCTGACCCCCCACCAGCCTGACCTCTCCTCCTCTGGAGAGTCAGTCCACCTGGCCCAGCAGAAGTCCACCCAAGAAGTGGGTGATTCTTCACTGACTTCGCTGGGAACCTACTTCAGATTTTCTCTCTCTCTCCCCCCCTCTCTCTGCTCCTCCCTTGCTCATGCTTTCTCTGTCTCTCTCAAAATAAATAAAACTTAAAAGTAAAAAAGAAGTGGGTGATTCTGATGAAGTTGTATGTGGTAACTGAGAAGAATTGGAACAAGCTGTCTGACCTTTTCTCTGTGGGAAAATATCACACTCTGTTAACATTGACGATGAAAATGGGAACATCCACATTTGTGGGTAATCAGGGGGCAACCACAGGAACTTTCAGAACTTTCTTTGCCTGATGTCCATACTTATTGGACATGAAAAAAATGTCTAAATTTTAGGCCTACAAGTTAATCAAAATTAGTTATGTTCCTGAGAATCCCATGAACTGAAGCAACCCTAATAGCAGTCAGTAAAAAACAGTGTTGACCTTGAAGAGGTTCCAAAGGAAGTCAAACACATTGTCAGCTTTGTTTACACCATATCTCAAATTTAGGAGTCATATTTTTTCCCCTATACACCATGAAATCAGAAGAAAGTGTCTTCATATACCTTTTCTGTGTTTATCATACAACTATTTAAAAAAAAAGTCAAACCAAGGAAATTTTGATTAATTCAAAAATTTAAATATTTGCCCAGAAATTTGTCTTTGAGACAATAGCTTTGTCTCATTATATTACCACCATTTGTATTGAGTGAAAACCAAAATTTCTGAACACTGATCAACACAGTACAGATATTACTAGGTAAAGACATTGGAAAATATCAGAACTTAAATATAAAATAACAACTGAAATGTACATGTGTCTTTTATGAGTTAGGTTTTTTTTTTTAATGTTTATTTATTTGTTTTGAAAGAGAAAGAGAGCACAAGCAGGGCAGGGGCAGATAGAGAGGGAGAGAGAGAATCCCAAGCAGGCTCCACACTCAGCATGGAGCCAGACATGGGGCTCAGTCTCACAACCCTAAAATCATGACCTGAGCTTAAACCAATAGCCAGATGCTCAGCTGCCTGAGCCACCCAGGCACCCCATGAGTGGGTTCTTAAGGAATATAAATAGGGTGGCTTAAGAAAATGATCATATGAAAATTGTTACACTTGAACTCTGTGGCTGAATATTTTCAATGATCAGGTAAGTATTGATATAATTAAATTACCTGTCTAGACATCCTGAAATAAATTTTAAATATTGGAAAACAAAATAAAAAATATAAACATCTATGTTTATAGGGATCATTTTATAATTGAAGGAAAAAAATCAATTTTTCCTGTCATCAAGGCACCTGACTTCCTCTGCAGACTACTCTGTACAATTAGAAAACTGAAATAATTCTAAACAACTACTTTCACACATTGGACAGCAGTGAATGCAGGGCTTTCAACGTTTAGAAAATGGAAACAAATGTGAATATAACAATTGTTCTCAGGTTTTTTTGCACGAAAGAATTGTCTAGACCATGGTCAGGGAAATGGCTCCCTGCTGATCTTGCTACATTGAGGAGACAGAAATCAAAGGTTTAGGGAGCTGAGGCAGTTAGAATTAGTGAGTGGAGAACCATAAAGGAGGTAGCTGTGCAGAGATAAGAGTTACCTAAGCCTTCAATAAAGTCCCCTTGAATTTGTTGTCAAATACTAGGCTGACATTTATTAGGTGGAATTGCAAAAGTCCAATCAAAGAATAAACAGGTAGATAGGTAGTTGCAAGCTAAATGATTACCAGAACTCAAACGGAACTGGGAGACATTCGAGTTCCTATAACCTGGAATGTAGAGTCTCCTAAGAACACTTAGAATGTAAGGACCTCCAGAAAAGTTAAGCCTTAATAAATCTATGGGGCACCTGGGTGGCTCAGTCTGTTAAGTGTCCCACTTCAGCTCAGGTCATGATCTCATGGTCCATGAGTTCAAGCCCCGCATTGGACTCTGTGCTGACAGCTCAGAGCCTGGAGCCTGCTTTGGATTCTGTGTTTCTCCGTCTCTCTCTCTCTCTCTCCCTCTCCCCCACTCATTCTCTGTCTCTCTCTCAAAAATAAACATTAAAAGGGGCGCCTGTGTGGCTTAGTCGGCTAAGCGTCTGACTTTCGCTTAGGTCATGATCTCGCGGTGTGTGGGTTCAAGCCCCGCATCGGGCTGTGTGCTGACTGCCAGCTCAGAGCCTGGAGCCTGTTTCAGTCTGTGACTCCCTCTCTCTCTGACCGTCCCCTGCTCACGCTGTCTCTCTCTCTCTCCTAGAAATAAATAAAATATAAAAAAAAATAATAATAAACATTAAAAAATGTAAACTGGCTCAAAATAATAACTCTAAAGCCTCCCTATAAAAGCTTTTGAAAATATTAATATATAGGCTTAGAAATGCCATATAAACCAAAATCTATTTTTTTTAGTTTTTATGTACAGGTATGTATATATATACATTAAAGTTAACAATGCTTATCTTTTTTTTTTTATTTATCTCTAGGAGAGAGAGACAGCGTGAGCAGGGGAGGGTCAGAGAGAGAGGGAGTCACAGACTGAAACAGGCTCCAGGCTCTGAGCTGGCAGTCAGCACAGAGCCCGACGCGGGGCTCGAACCCACGAACCGCGAGATCATGACCTAAGCGAAAGTCGGACGCTTAACCGACTAAGCCACCCAGGCGCCCCAACAATGCTTATCTTTAATGGTAGGATTATTGTTGAGTTTTGTTTCATACATTGCTAGATTTTTTGGTTTTTCTGTAGCGAATTAGTATTATAATTAGAAGAAAGATAAAGGAAAAATATCACAAATCATACTTTATTCTCCTTACAAGTTTTAGGACTTATAAAGACTTATAAGTTACAGTGTTCTGCTACAATAAAAATCTAGATTAGAAAAAAAGTCTCAAAAGAATCAAACTGCTCTACAAGTTTAAATGCCTCCCAGAAATAAAGTGTAATACTCTGAAAAAAGAAAATTTGAACAGCTAACCACATAAAAATGACTACATCTAGCATCCGATCAAAAATTATTATACATGCCAGAAGCAGAAAAATGACAGTAAC
Source organism: Proteles cristata cristata (assembly GCA_017311185.1). Lineage (NCBI taxonomy): Eukaryota > Metazoa > Chordata > Mammalia > Carnivora > Hyaenidae > Proteles > Proteles cristata. The sequence goes on along the minus strand of JAESUZ010000174.1, from coordinate 3,237,821 downwards.
CAATATCCAGGAGAAAAACCAATCAATAGAAACAGACCTATAAGTTACTGAGTTTAAAATGATATGATGCGAAATGCAAGCAGTCTTCTCTAAAAGTTAGAACAACATCTTCCTTTAATAGGCTGGAATGTTCATGCAAACTTTTTACAACTGAAAATGCACTACTCTTAGATTGCTTATATGAATATAAACATAAAAAGGTTTATGTATGCAAACATTTTTACCAAAGACTCTCTCTGACCATTTAATATAAACTCTAAGCAACATTTCAGCAAATATGAGTATAGGGTATTTTATAAAATCCAAGAAATAGCAAAGAATCAAGTGATGTAGGATCTTGCAGGACTTAGTAAGAGCTTTGGCTTTTCATGTTTAGTTATTTTTGAGAGAAAGAGAGACAGAGTGTGAGTGGAGGAACAGTAGAGAGAGAGAGGGAGATGCAGAATCTGAAGCGGGCTCCAGGCTATCAGCATAGAGTCTGATACCATGAGATCATGACCTGAGCTGAAGTTGGATGTTTAACTGACTGAGACACCCAGGTTCCCCAAGAGCTTTGGTTTTTATTCTGAATTAGAGAAGAAGCCATAGAAGGATTTTCTACTTGAACAGATCTATTTTAATTTCTTTATATGTCTAAAGCTTAAGGGATTGGCTTGACTCCAGAACTTGGCTCAATTCCAGGGACACCTTGAGTCAGAAATTAAAAGGACTTGTTTGGGACTAATCTTTCACTTGGAAATCCTCAGTGTTGGTCTCTTCTGTAAGCATTTGTCTCTGATAAAACTCGTATAGTAGCATGATGATTGCTAATAGTATCAGATTCTTATCTGCACTGTTCCAAGCCCAATGGGAAAGAGAAAAGAAGACTCTCTTTCCTGGTCAGTGAGAAGCAAAAATGCTGAGATTAGCTTTGATTGGAAATGTGTCATTTATACAATTGGTTTTTCTTAGGTCACTAAGCTACTACACAGAACCAGCCAGCTTAGCAGGGTTGATGTAAATCTGCCATTGCCCAGATATAGTAGAAGTTGGGGCTTAGAGTCAGCTTCACCCTCCCCTCATTGCGTTCTGTCTCTCTCGCTCTCAAAAATAAATAAACATAAAAAAAAAAAAACCCTCTATAGTTCAGTATGTGCCAGAGTAGTAGCTGCTCTACCTAGATTATCACAGCTTGAGAAGCCATATGATATTACTATTTTACTGAAGAGAAATATGAAGCACAGAGATATTTTGTCATATGCCCATGGGCATCTTGCTCATGGCAACTGAGAGAGATGGAATTTTCGAGATGAAAACGCAGGGTTGTTTGATTTACAAGCCCTCACTGTTTACTACCACACTGCATTTCCTTCCATCGCTTAGTCTCTACCCAACATATTGCATCTGACTAGGAAGTAGGGAGTGCATGGACTTACTGTTTCTAATATAACTTATTTTTGCACTGTAATAAATCAAATGTATTTAATGAACATTCAGGAAATACCAAGTATTGCACAATTGCATATATGGCACTGGATACAGATTTGATATTTGTAATCCTGTCCTATAGGAGAGAGTGTAGGGGAGGGGAAGAGAGAAAAAAAAAAAAGGAGAAAGAGAAGGTAGGGAAGGAAGGAGGAAGAGTAATATGAAGAGAGATAAAAAATATAAATTCAATCTGATCCACAAAATGATTTTTTTTTAAATTTTTTTAATGTTTTTTATTTATTTCTAGGAGAGAGAGAGACAGCGTGAGCAGGGGAGGGTCAGAGAGAGAGGGAGTCACAGACTGAAACAGGCTCCAGGCTCTGAGCTGGCAGTCAGCACAGAGCCCGACGCGGGGCTTGAACCCACGAACTGCGAGATCATGACCTGAGCGAAAGTCGGAAGCTTAACCGACTAAGCCACCCGGGCGCCCCTGATCCATGAAATGATTTTTATTCTATGTGTACCTACACTCAAATAATGGTTTGTGTGCATACAAGGACTGACTGTGCTATTAGAAGGTATTTTCTATGGGAGAAAAAAACAAGAAAAGGAAGGAGAAGGGAAAACTATGTGTCACAGTGTTCTGAAGGTAAAAACATCTTGCATTCCTGGGGTTCCTGGGTGGCTCAGTCCATTGCGCGTCTGACTCTTGATTTCAACTCAGGTCATGAACTCACACAGTTCATAAGATCAAGCCCCATGTTATGCTCTATGCCGACAATGTAGAGCCCACTTGGGATTCTCTCTCTCTCTCTCTCTGCCCCTCAACTGTTTGTGCTCTCTCTCAAAATAGATAAACAAACAAACAAACAAAAAACCCACCTTGTACTCCCAAAGGCAGGAGAAGAAAATTAAATCAGAAGGAGAAGTATTGGCCAGGGAAGCAGAAAAATGTAATCTTCAGGGAGCCCTCATTTCAGCAATATCTTTTTGACTTTCTGCTGAATCTAACTTACCAACTTAATGTCCTTATCTAAAGTTCTGAAGATAGATAAAAACTTTCAAGCACCACTGACTCATTAAGTGTACGATTTATTTATTTAATTTCTGTTATTGTTGATAAAGAGCGAGTAAATGAATTGTTGAGGTCCTGGGGGAAAATGAGAACATGATTCTGAAATAGATCTGTATCTATATCAATCCAATCTATATTGGATTCTGGTACTTTCCCAAGTGGCGTTCTTGTACAACTGGCAGGATAGGTTTTCTGGAACACTTTGCTGTTGATCTGTTGGTGACATCAGACCTCTGTAAGTGGTGTGGGAGATGTTGTTTCTGCCACGTTGGGATTTGATGGCAGAATCAACACAACCTGTGAAATCAACCAGAATGACACAGGCAAGTGAGTCAACAAAGAGCCGTATCATCATCAGAGCCTACTCTCTCTTTTCTGAATTTGGTCTCCAGATCCACTTGGTGGTGGTTCTCTGGCATTCTGGAGATAAGACTGGATCTTCGAAAAACATGCAGTGACAGCCCCTGGCATGAGATGCTGACAGCTGTGGCTGTGACCCAGTAAGTGGATGATGGTGCCCAGCAATTTGAGTAAACCAAGGTGTTAAGGGAAATTTAGAGCTCTTCTTCCAAATTAGGTTCTTTATGTATGATGGCAACAACACACCCAAATCCTGATTTACTGGCCATGACTCAATCATTTCAAGAATGACACTGACCCAGAATGGAAAGAATCATCAGGAAACTAAGGAAAATGCTGGTCTTTCTTTCACAAACTCAGGGTGAAATTGTGCGTGTGTGTGTATGCGTGCATGTGTGTGTGTGTGTGTGTGTGTGTGTGTGTCTGTATGTGGCAGAGGGTGGAATAGAACAGGGAAGAGATGAAACTTAGGCATTACATGCCTCAAAGACATTGCTCTTCTGGATCCACACCAAGAGATTTGTGGGAGCAGCATTTCCCAGCCCTGTATCACCAGGAGCGGAAGGGAACACTGGTCTAGACATCATGACACAAGAATTGCTTCCTTGTGCAAATGCTTTGGTCAGTGAAAGTAAAATGCTTCACTTAATGAAACTGCAAAATAATTAGGAATTGCTGCAAACTCTTAACTTCTAGGGTCCTTACAATGCAGAAGTCCACTAATAGAGTTATTCTCTCTTCCGAGGGGCAGGACATGTGGTGAAGCATGGAATCCCCAAAATAAAGTAAAGAGACACAAAATGGTGGAGGAGCGCAAGAGAGAAATAATTTTGTCAAACGATTACTATCTCATGATTTGTCTCTGGTTAATAAAACTAATGAGCAGCTCTCGGCATTTTAATTCAATTCTTGGAAGAGATCCTTGTCCTATTCTTCCTGGTGCCTCTTGGTCTTTTCTTTCTTCCTAGGTACCAATCTTCTCTCTATGTGATGTTCTTTCTGGTCAGATCTGCTGCGGGTGTCAGGGTAAGAGATGGGCAGGTGTGTGCACATGGGTAGAAAAGTTTGAAAGCCCGACTTTCTTCAGTAGCCCATGGAAGGTTGCTATGATAGGGGTAAGGGGTCAAAATCTGGCACTCTCTGGGCTCCTCTCCATTATGAAGTATTCTCTGATCTGGACTATGAGAGGAAGCCCTTTGGGGGAGTGAGGATGGAGAAAATTAGCTTTTCTGTATTCATTGTGGTCAGCAAGATGTGAAAATGACACCGAGTCACTCATGCCCCTGTGTGATTCCCTCCCCTTGGGTATGGGTGGAACCCATGTATGATGGGATATCACTCCTGTGAGTAGGTGACCAATCAGTTGACCTTATCAAAGAGGATATTATTCTTTGGACCTTTTTCTGAAGAAGACATACAGATGGCCAATAGAAAAAGATGCTTAATGTCACTAACTATCAGGAAAATGCAAGTCAAAACCACAATGAGATATCACCTCACAAACTTGTCAGAATGGCTCGTATCAAAAAGACAGGAAATAAGAGTTGACCAGGATGTGGAGAAAAGAGAACCCTTGTACACTATTGGTGGGAATGTGAATTGGTGTAGCCACTGTGGAAAACAGTATGGTGGTTCCTCAAAAAATTAAAAATAGAACTACGGTATGATCCAGTAATTCCAACATTACATATTTACCCAGAGAACACGAAAACACTAATTTATAAAGATACGTGTTTATTGCAACATTATTTGCAATTGCTAAGACACGGAAGTAACCCAAGTTCCATCAATAAATAAAAGGATAAACAAGATGGGCACAAATATGTATATATGATATATTTATATGATGGAACACAGCTCAGCCATAAGAAAAGAGTGAGATCCTGTTATCTGCAACAACATGGATGGGCCTAGAGGGTGTTATGCTAAGTGAAATAAGGCAGAGAAAGACAAACACCACATGATTTCCCTTCCATGTGGAATCTAAAACACAAAACAAAACAGATTCTTAAACACAGAGAACAAATTTGTAGTTGCCTGAGGGGAGGTGGATGGGGAGATGGGCAAAATAGATGAAGGGGATCAAGAGGTACAAACTTCCGGTTATTAAAGAAATCAGTCATGAAGATGAAAAGTTAGGGAATATATCCATTATATTGAACAACCATGTATGGTGACAGATGGTGGCCACACTTCCTGTGGTGAACACTGAATAATGAATAGAACTGTCAAGTCAGTAAGCTGTACATCTGAAACTAACATAACACTCTATGTTAATTACACATCAGGGGTGCTTGGGTGGCTCAGTCAGTTAAGCATCCAACTCTTGATTTTGACTCAGGTCATGATCTCACGGTTGGTGGGTTTGAGCCCTGCACTGGGCTTTAAGCAGACAGTGGGGAGCCTGCTTGGGATTCCCTCACTCTCTGTCTCTCTTCTCTTTGCTTCTCCCCTGCTTGCCCTGTCTCTCTCAAAATAAATAAACAAACAGAATTTTTAAAATTATTCTTCAATGAAAAAAAAAAGGGACATTATTCTAGATAGACTTGCCCTTATGTGAACTTTTTAAAAGGAATTTAAAGCAACACAGGTTTTCACTCGCTTGCTGGAACTCAAAGTGGAAGTGAGTTGTCATGAGTTCCACAGCAGAGAGGAAATAAACTGCGGCAGGTGAGCATCGGAGAGGATGGGAGGGCTCCATCAAGACCGCAGCCCTAGCCGGCTTGCTCATTACAGCCATGTCAGACTCTGAGCAGGGCAACCAGCTGACGTGGGCCCAGACTCTTCATCCACGGAAGCTGAGAAGTAACTGTGTGTTGTTTAAGTCTCTACGTTTCTACAATGTACTAGACAGCAATAGAAAACTAATACTTCCCCATCTTCAAGGGAAGCCTACTACTCACCCCGCCAGGATTACAACAGGTGACTTTGCATCCAAAGGCAGATAGAGACAGAGCAATGAAGAACTCTAGTATGTTCAAAAGGAGCACCACGATATCCAGACTCTAGGAACAAATGCATCACCAGGAACCGTAAGAAAGAGAGATGACAAGTTTAAAACACTGACCATCTGGGGCACCTGGGGGGCTCAGTCAGTTAAGCGTCTGACTCTTGGTTTCAGCTCCAGTCATGATCTCACAGTTTGTGGGTTCGAGCCCAGCATCCGAGTTGGCACTGACAGTGTGGAGCCTGCTTGGTATTCTCTGTCTCTTTCTCTTTATCTCTGTGCCTCCCCAGCTCACATTCACTCTCTCCCAAAAGAAATAAACTTAAAAATAAAATAAATAAAATGCTTACCATTGTAATTGTAATCAAATGATTACATGCCAAAAGAGAAGCACTGGCCTGATGTCAGGAAAACCACCTCCGAATTGCAGCCAGACTCTTGGCCAATGCTTGGCCTGTTGAGTACCATTTACGTTCCCATTTTTTCCATTAGTGAAATAATCACTTTTTCCCACACTCTACCTTCCAGTGCTATTGTAGATACAGAATGTGAAAACTATTTAAAGGGGGAGAAGGGTTAGGGGTCATAAAGTTTACTTAGTTCTTTCGAACACCAGAAACTCCATATAGTTGCCATAGCAGTATCACCTCCTGTCTTGATAGCTATAGCCAGAGTCATAGTTGTGGACAGAACATTAATAGACCAAAAAGATCCACATCTTCATCTTCAGAACCTCTGGACATGTTTAGTTACATAGCCAAGGAGAATTAACTTGGCAGTTGAAATTAAGGTTGCTTATTAATTGAATTTAAGATGGAGGGATTATGCTGAGATTATCTGGGGGGCCTCAAGTAGTTAGAGAATCCTTCTAAGTGGAAGTAGGAGGCAGAAGAGTCAAAGTCCAAGAGATATTTGGAGATGTTGGACTGCTTGCTTCAAAGACAGGGCGGGATCACAAGCTATGGAATGTAGGCAGCCTCGAGCAGCCAGCAAAGGCAAGGACATGGATTCTCCCTCGAAGCTTCCAGAGAGGAAGGTAATCCTGCCAACACTTTGATTTTCACCGAGCGAGAACCATTCCAAAGTTCTGACTTCCAGAACTGTAAGATGGTAAATGTATGTTGTCTCAAGTCACTAAATTGGCAATAGGCTGTTACAGCAACAAGAAGAAACTAATGTAACAATGAATACCAGTTAGTCAGTCTGTGACCCATCTCCCCAGAGAACTGGTTCTGGGTTTAATATTCAGCCAAAACATATGGTCAAATTTGAGAAACACTGGGTAGTCCTCTTACTACCCTAAAAAATCTGGACTGGATGCCTGGAATTCTTTGGTCTAAATATTATTTTTCTCTCCATGGATAGGGATCGTACCCATCTTTTTGCGGAAGAGTCAAGAGACCAAGAACCCAAGACATGAGTGACCCAGACTCAACTGAGCCTTGAGAATATTCGCATTTGTCATTTCTTTACCTATTTACTCATCTGTTCAACATAGTGTAGCCTCTATGTTTCAGGAATTGTCAAGGGCACAGAAGACAGAACCGCAAATAAACAGATGATTTCCCCAACCTCAAGGATGCTACAATCTGGTAGCATAGACAGGAATTGACAAACTTTCTATAAGGGACCAGCTAACATATTTTAGGTTTTACAGCCCATAAGGTCTCTGTCACAAATACTCAATTCTGCTGTTATAATACAAAAGCAGCTATAGACAATGTGCAATCAAACGGGTATGGCTATGTTCCAATAAAACGTTATTTACAAAAAGAGCGGTCAGGCTGGACTTCCAACAAAAAGTAGCTAAAAGTAGATATATATATCAGTTTGAGCCATATAAAGCCGCTGTATTTCTAGATCAAACAGAGATGATCGTTAGTGATTTCATACTGTTCTCCCTAATGATTCCAGGTACTGTGTGCTCTACTCATTCCTACAAAAAGCTCACCCTTTCTAAATGCTTCTTAGATCACATTCAAAAGTAAGCCCTTCATTAACCTCTAGCTGGCTTTCCAATATTTCTCTTTTTTAAAAAAGTTTTTAAATGAGTACCTGGGTGGCTCATTCAGTTAAGCCTCTGACTTCAGCTCAGGTCATGATCTCACAGTTCGTGGGTTCGAGCCCCGCGTCGGGCTCTGTGAGAGCCAGCTCAGAGCCTGGAGCCTGCTTCAGATTCTGTATCTCCCTCTCTCTCTGACCTTCCCCTGCTCACACTGTCTCTTTCTCAGAAATAAAACCATTTTAAAAATTAATAAAACCCTTTTTAAAAAATGCTTATTTGAGAGAGAGAGCGAGCAAGTGAGCAGGGGAAGGACAGAGAGAGGATCCCAAGCAGGCTTCACACTGTCAACACAGAACCTGATGCCGGGGTTCAAACTCACGAACTGTGAGATCACGATCTGAACCGAAATCAAGAGTCAGACGCTTGACCGACTAAGCCACCCAGGAGCTCCGTGCTTTCCAATATTTCTATAGTCTCCTCCAAGGAGCTTCCTATGGGTAAGAGTCTAGTGTCCTTCTTACGTCCCTCTGTAGGACCGCCATAAAGTACAGGCTCCCAAGCCTGTGGGATGACCATGCAGGGGCCCCGGTACGAACAGACCAGATACTTCAGATCCCAGGAAGCCCTCATGGATTTGCTCTGCTGTAAACTCAGGCAGAAACTGTGTTCACACAACAGGAATAGGTGCCAGCCGGGGCGCCTGGGTGGCTTAGTCGGTTAAGCGTCCGACTTTCGCTTGGGTCATGATCTCACGGTTCGTGGGTTCGAGCCCCGCGTCGGGCTCTGTGCTGCCAGCTCAGAGCCTGGAGCCTGTTTCAGAGTCTGTGTCTCCCTCTCTCTCTGACCCTCTCCTGCTCATGCTCTCTCTCTCCTAGAAATAAATAAAAAAAAAAAAAAAAAAAAGGAATAGGTGCCAGCCTCCGGGAGAAGGTGATGGAGAAGAAGGCGGAACCAGCTACTTTCTTTAGAGGGCTTCTTGTTAAAAAATTATTAAGAACTTCACGATGGGAACAGTCGCGCAATCAACGGGGTGTACGGCTCTTCTAACTGGTAAGCCCCGTGTGCCTGGCGGGTCCCACACCCAGGCAGCCAGCCCCACGCAGCCGGTCTAGTCCGTATTTTGTTCTTGTCTACTGTGCCCTTGTGGACATTAATTGGAGAAAATTGCAGAAATTAAAAGTAGGCTCCTCCTTCAGGATGATGACAGAGAACACTATTAAACATAAATACAAACAGAGGCATCAGGGGCAGCAAAGCACAGAATCTCATCACGCTTTTGCCAGTTTCTCACGGGGTGATCTTGGGGGAAAACATACAAGTTCTCTGAGATAAATTCCCTGATTCTGAGGAAGTGACGGGAAATAAACTTGGACTCTGTAAGAACTGCTAGAAATCTTACGAGGAGTATAAATTAGCTTAGCAGAGGCGCTCTAGAGATTATTTTGGTGTGACTGGACGCCACTCAGGACTTATCTAGGATTAGCTCAGAAATGAAGAGGAGGCAACGCCACTGATCTGCGTTCGGAATAAGTTCAGAAGAATGCGGAGTTTCCACGTTCAGGTGAAGACAAGGGTCAGTGAGGGAGAGGGCTACGCAGCCCAGGGAAAGGCCCGAAGCTCTCCAGGAGGAGGGACAACAGGAATTCCATGGTGCTGAGAATGGATAATAGGCTTTAAATTGTTTTTTAAGTTTATTTATTTATTGAGAGAGAGAGAAAGGCAGAGGGGGACACACACACACACACACACACACACACACACACACACACACACACAGATAGCGAGAGAATCCCAAGCAGGCTCGGCACTGTCAGCTCGGAGCCCCAGGCCGCATTCGAACTCACAAACTGCGAGATCATGACCTGAGCTGAAATCAAGAGTTGGACGCTTAACTGACTGAGGCACCCAGGTGCCCTTACACTTTTTAATAATAAAGATCCAATTGCATTTGATGACAACTGTGCTGCGGTAGCGCCCCCTCCCCGTGCCAACCCCGGGTCCCAAGGCTTCACCACCCGCGGAGGCTGGTGGAAGCGGCAATTTGGGGAACAGGGCCATTAGGATAATAGGTAAATGAGGGCAGGTGCTACAGCAAAGCAGTGAAATACGGAGTGGAAACTGGGAATTTGCCAGGAGCGGGTGCTGAGGCCCTAAGTACTTAATCTTGCAAGAACCTCCAGAGATGTGGGGAGGGGCACCCGTTGGCTAATGTTCAAGACCATTTTACTCTATTATTAGAGAAGCAGGTAAAGCCATCAGGGAGCCCTGGCGACACAGAGGGACTGACATCTGGGCTGCCTCTTTAGAGAACATTGCAGAATTGGTGGTTTCGCATTAAACAGGGAAAAATAAAACACCCTCAATATGCTTTAGTGCATGCGCTAGTAAGAGCAGGTAGGTGTTCTGTGTTCTATGACTGTGAGCCTTCTTCCCACTCTTCCTCATCATGTATAGAGGAAAAAAAAAATAGAGATGAGACGTGGGCCCGGCTCTTCAATAAAAGATGGCCCTATTCTTCAATCATTTCCAGTTTCCCAAAGTGAGTCATCCGTCAGTTAGGGAGTACTGATGCCAGGGGCCAGGGCCAGGGCTCCTGCGACTTGCTTCCCCTACAGTACCCCATGAAGAGAGGGAGTGCTCACCGTTAAGATGGACATGGCCATGGGACAACTCTCCAACCTCTGATGAAATTTGCAGGAGAAGACAGGCGCTTGAAATTCACTCAAGTTGGGCATAGTGAGGAAAACCTGTGCTCCAGCCAAGACAGAACTGAAGGTGTTTAATCCTAGGCTAGTTTGGATCTAGGAAGGAAGGAAAATCGATTCACTAATCCAACAGTATCCACAGGGGTGTCTCCATCAACCACTTGACACACATTGCTTCTTGCCCCTCTCCCCACTGACCCCCCCCTTCTCTATCTTGATGACTAGACTATCTCCTCAGTTGCTTCTTCCCTGAAACATAAGCCCTTCCAGGAAGTCTCCTGCCCAAACATAAATATGATTCTGTTGTTCCCAAGTTTGAATCCCACAGATGTTCCCTAGGCCCATGAGATAAACTCTTTTTCACACGCTAGCTGGACAGATCTGTCCATGCCCAACTCCTACTGTGCCCTAGTTCAGGCGCCTGGCTGTTCGTTTCCAAATGTCTCTTGCCTCTCACACCTCTGCACTTTCTGTGTTTGACCTCCCTCTGCTCAGTATTCCTTTTTCTACATTCTCTTCTCTTGGTGAAGTTGTGGAGGCTTCTTCTAAGAGCTAAACTTCTCCACGAAAGCATGAGAGGCTCAGTGTGGCTGTAGCATGAGGGTGATTTTAATGGTTATAGCTGAATGCTATAAGATGGTAGGGAGACAGACTGAGGTCAGATTTGGACAAACCATTGGGATCATGTTCCTTAGCCTGATCTTTATCCTTTGAGCAAAGAAAACCCAACTAAGGTCTTTAACCAGCAAAAACATTAGTCAAAATCTGGGCTTTTGCCTTTTATTTGTCTTACGAAAGGCATATTGGCATGAGAGTTATGTTTGAAATTTGCTTTTCCTTAGTGAATAGACTTATTGTGAATTCCTTTCACTGAAAACCAAAAGGAAACCCTTTCTGTATACAGTTGGAATACACACTTTAATCCATAAGTCAATAAATATTTTGGCACATCAACACTGGTGCCACTGTTATGGGCTGACTCTCCAGCTGTAAGCTTTGTTTGACTGGTACCATTTGACATTCCTTCTTAGAAATTCTCTTTCTTTTCATAAAGGGTCTCTTGGCAACTGCCTTTCCATATCATATCATAATTGTATGACTGGCCATTTTTTACTATAATTTCTGAAGGACCAAAGCAACTATGTAAAACTTACAATCTCTCCTGATTTTTATTTTTTAATATTTATTTATTTATTTTTAAAAAATTTTAGGGTTGATTTATTTTTGAGAGAAAGAGACAGAGCACGGGTTGGGGAGCGGCAGAGAGAGAGGAAGACACAGAATCCAAAGCAGGCTTCAGGCTCTGAACTATCAGCCCAGAGCCTGATGCGGGGCTTGAACTCACAAACCGTGAGATCATGACCTGAGCCAAAGTCGGACGCTTAACCGACTGAGCAACCCAGGCGCCCCTCTCCTGATTTTTTTAAAAAATATTTTTATTTTATTTATTTCTAGGAGAGAGAGAGAGCGTGAGCAGGGGAGGGTCAGAAAGAGAGGGAGATACAGACTCTGAAATAGGCTCCAGGCTCTGAGCTGGCAGTCAGCACAGAGCCCGACACAGGGCTCGAACCCACGAACCGCGAGATCATGACCTAAGCGAAAGTCGGATGCTTAACCGACTAAGCCACCCAGGCGCCCCATCTCCTGATTTTTAAAAAAACAAACGAAATCTGTTTTCTACTCTAGTGGAATACATACTTGGTTAATCCCTCTTTTGGAACAAAAACACACAAACAAAAAATGAGGAAAGAAAATATTACTCACCAGACCTTTTGTAGTTCTAATTCCTGCTACAATTGACAAAGATCCTGAAATAATAAACTAGTAAGAAGAGAAAAGAAATACAGGTAAAAGATCTTTCAACAAATATTTGAAGTCCTAACTTATTAATACTTACCCCTACCTTGGATAAATATGTTAAATAGACCAATTACATTGGAAGAAAGCACCAAAGATTGTAAATAACTCCCCTCTTCTCCCAGAAACAACAGAGAAATTCTACCAGATGGATTCGCAGGAGAACTTATCAAGACTTTCAAAAACAATGTCTCTCTGCAATGGTATATAAACTGTTTGAGGGCGTTGAAATATAAAGAAAGCTTCTAAATTGCTTACACAAGGAACCCTAATATGGTACCAAAATTTAATGAAATTTTATTTTAAAAAAGAGAAATTTTATTTAAAAAAACCTAATGTTTTTTTTTTTAAAAATATGACTATTAAAAGTTGTAAATGAAATAATAGCAAAGAAAGTTTTTCAATTTCATATTAGATGCTGATTATAATACGTTATTCTGTTTGGCTACATCATTTGAGTATTTTCCATTCAGCTAAACAGCTGTAGTCAAATTGATTGGACGCCCTGTCTTAAACTATTTGACTGTTGAATTTCTGGGTTTGCTTTCCAAATTTGATTTCAGGAGTTTCAAACATAGTATCATAATACCAGAAAAAAGACTGATGTAATGAAACAGCTGGGTAGATTCCTTCAAATATTTCTCAATACCAAGACATGGAGATGATTAGGGCAAATTAAGTCACCTCTGGAAAAAAATAATAGGGAGAATCATCCACCATGTTATATGAGATGCATCATGACTACGTGAGGTATTTCTTCAAACGTCTAGATTTTTAAATATTATATATTATTGTAATTCATAAATACAGATTTGAGGAGAAAATTCACATGGTAATTGTTATTTATGCTTACAATATTAAGACATTTTATATAATTCAACATCTTATTGACTTAACCATTATTCATAATATATGAAGAGCTCCATTTGCTGTAACATGACAGAACGTGTGTCTCAGTCGTGTTTAACGGGAAAACACTAGGGCTATCTCTATTAAAGTCAAAATCCAGATAATGATGTAGATGGTTATGTATTACTCTCCTTAGTATATTAACCAAAATAGCCATGTAAGACAAATATTTGAGGAAAATGGTTACAATTACTGCTATTTAAATATGAATATGTTATACTGCAGGCCTCTAAGAATGTCAACTAAAAGCAACTATAAACTCTAGGAAAATTCATTACAGCACATGGGAAGAACAAAATAAACAAAAATTATATACAAATATACATGTATTTGTGTGTTTAAAGATAAGACTTAATAAGATAACTTCATTGCCATAGCAAAAATATATAAAGTTTCTGAGTGAAAAAACCTTAACAAGGAATGTGAACAATATATATGAGTGAAACTGAGGAATGTTCCAAAAGTCCACCAAAGTCCACTGGGTTTCTTGCTGTGAAATAATCAATGCTTTCAATGTTTAATCCACCCTGGTTTGGGTCTTTTGCTGTATGCTGCTGTGATATATCCTGATATGTATTAAATATTTAATCTGCTCGGCTTTCTAGGAGTCTTATGTTATTATTCCTAGTTTTAATATGAGAAAATGCGGTCAAAAGGAAATTGGATCTCTTTTTCCAAAGTTAGAGAACTACAAAAGAAGGTTAGGACATAATTTCAAAGCTCAGGATGTTAGCAACTATGTTATGTTGTCTCCAACTATAGCAAAAGGTATACTCACCACCACTGACCCCACAAATTTGTTCACATCCTGACTTGAAAAAGAACGTGCAAAAGAATGTGTCTGAGCAAGTGACAATGGGACACCCGTCTTTATTATTTCCAAGCTGAGGTTCATCGTGGCAATCAGGATCTGCATGACCTAGAATTAATGAAGAAAGTAAAAACTGATTAGCTATGACTCCCTTTCCGACCACCAGGGTACCCCTCTTCTCCATCTTTTGAAAGAGTCGATGGTCTTGATATTTTCCTGTCTCTTTGCTTTCATATAAAGAACTACGGATATGTTAACTTATGTGGTTAGCATGTAGTTTAGATTATGTGGTTTCTTGGGATGTCTATCCCAGTTTCCTGGGTCATTTTCAAGGTGAAAAGAATGGGCCAGGACCTACCCAGAGGTGCTTTACTGAACCCCCCAGGCCGTGACTCCTACCATAGCAGTTGATCCCCTTTACACACTACCCTCTCAGACAGGAGTGACCTAGGAATTAGGAAACAATTAGAAATTATTCTAGCAAGGAAAAATAATGTGAAGGAAGGAGTGTGTGTACTGGAGAAAAAAAAGAGAAGTGCAATGTGATATTGTTCTGGTGTCTAGGGCCTGAGGATATGAGTGAGTCTAGGGGTCTAAAAATACAGGTGCTGGAGTACAGTTATCCCCAGATATAAAAAGGATCAAAACTGTCACGATGACTTTGTCCCCTTGGTTTAAAGCTTGGTCTAGAGAACACGTCTGTACTCCTTGTCCTTCCACCTGTATTAACCTATCTTTCTTTAAACTCTGTTTCTTTTAAGCACACTGCCCTGCCCTGAGACTCCAGACAGAAACGCACAGGGAATTGAAGGATTTTCCACCTCTGAGGAGCAGGCTAAGAAAATTCCCAAGAGATCGTAACAATGCAGGGCAATCAGCTACCGGGAAGGTGGACACCAGCTAGCACACGTATGGCCTTTATTTTTTTGCTGCCCTTCTCTGCTGAAGCTAAAGTTATCATGGATGACCCGCAACCCTAGAATACATCCCAAGCCACTGTGTTCTAAACACACCTAAATGAGAAGCAAAATGTAACAGAAGATCATATCATTTTTGAGTGATAGGCCCTGAATATCAAATACCCACATCCATAGGGCTGGCTGATGCATTATGAGGCTAATGGGACAGAGTCTTTGTTAAAACTGATGAACTGTGAGTTTACAACTCGATCGGTCTTCTCCCAGATCTGTAACCGACTTACCCCAAGGACTTTAGGCTCCCCCTTCAAAAACTTCTCCGGCATTCTCTTCCATAGATGTGACTGGAGAACAGCAGGCTGGTCCGGCTGGTACCTACCAGGGCCGGCCTCTGGCATGGTCCCTTCCAGTCCTTGCATGGTTGCCATGGCAACAGAAAAGAGGCTACAGAAAGAAATGTAATTTACAATGAGGTCTTGGAAATAACAGGACCACCTGGGGTCTACATTCCCTTCCTGCCTTATACACTATTAGAACATCTTTACAAAAGGTAGTTCTTTTTTTTTTTTATGCTTATTTATTTATTTTACAAAAGACTTTTATTTTATTTTTTTAATGTTTTCTAAATTTATTTTTGAGGGAGGGAGAACGCAAGTGGGGGAGGGGCGGAGAGAGAGGGGGACAGAGGATCTGAAGAGGGCTCTGCACTTCCAGAGGGGAGCCCAACGTGAGGCTCAAACTCATGAACTGTTAGATCATGACCTGAGCTGAAGTCGGACGCTTAACTGACTGACCCACACAGGCACCCCAATGCTGTTTTATCTTTGAGAGAGAGACAGAAAGAGAAAGAGAGAGGCAGAGGCAGGGGAGAGGGAGACACAGAATCTGAAGCAGGCTCCAGGCTCTGAGCTGTCAGCACAGAGCCTGGCACAGGGCTCTAACTCATAAGCCACAGATGATGACCTGAGCCAAACATCAGATGTTTAACTGACTAAGTCACCCAGGTGCCCTTGCAAAATGTACTTCTTACAAGAGCCAGCCAGGAAAGAGAAACAAGAAACAGCTTAAGGACAGAAGCAGAGAGAGAGAGACAGACAGAGAGAGAAATGCCATATGTCTTCAAGATACCAGAAAGTACTGAAGAGAGGGAAATCTAGAGAGAATGGAGGTATATGTGAGGGCCCCTCAAATACATGAAGTCTGCATTTAGCTCTGTCCCTGTTACTGCATAACCCCTTGATGACAGCCATTTCTCCATGAAAGACACCTATCATTCCCATTTTATAATAGGAATAAATTACATAGAATCACCTGTGCTCCTGTGCAGTTACATTCTCAGAGCTGGAAACTTTCTCCAGCCTCATCTTTACTAACTACGATTTATTTAATCTCATATCTCATTCTTATAAACTCTGGACTTTGTGGAGGGAATTCATGATCCCGAATTATAGCCCTAGCACTGAGAATTTAAATTTCTTGCCCCACTAAAACGTTTTAAATCCTGATTAGCTATTGCACAGTAAGGGTGCATAATATTATTTTTCTGAGACTCAGAGGACACACATACTACTCTTATGCCACTTCTTCTCCCATAATCCCAGTCAGGTTATGTGGAAATACGTTTAAACCACCTGAACACTTTATCTACTCATTTGCATCTGTATTCAGATGTTGCATGGCTCACATCCATAAATTTTGAGGGAAGTGAAACTTAAGTCTTTGCAAAGCCACCATCAATTCTGATACCATTTATGCCTCACTGAAGCTCCACAAAAGTCTCAAGCTTGAAAGTGGCTGCGCTTTCATCTGTAGCACAAGGTGAAAGAGTGAACTGGGGAAGAATTCATTTTCATATTGTTCTTGGTTAGTGTATAGAAATGCCGTTGATTTCTGTGTGTTGATTTTGTGTCTTGAAACTTTCCTGAATTTATTTGTTAGTTCTAACAGTTGTGTGTGTGTGTGTGTACATGTGCATGTGTAATTGTTAGGGTTTTCTACATGTAAAAACATGTCATCTGTGAAGTGAGATCATTTCACTTCTTCCTTTCCAATTTGGATGCCTTTTATTTCTTTATCTTGTTGAATTGCTCTGACTGGGACTTCAGTTTCTAGGCTGAATAAAAGTGGCAAAATCAGGCAGGCATCCTTGCCTTGTTCCTGATCTTAGAGGAAAAGGTTTCATTCTTTTATCATTGAGTATCATGTTGACTATGGATTTCTTATATCTGGCCTTTATTATTTTGAGGTAGTTTCCTTCTATTTCTAGTTCCTGGATTTTTTTTTTTATCGTGAAAGGATGTTGAACTTTGTTAAATGTTTTTTCTCTATCGAGATGATCACATGTGATTATTTATGTCATCTTGTTAATATGGCATATTAATTGATCCATTTTTGTATGTTGGTCTATCCTTAATTTCTAGGTATAAGTCCCACCTGGTCATGGTATATAATCTTTTGAATATGCTGTTAAATTTGGTTAGTTCTTTGTTGAGGATATCTGTATCAATAATTATAAGGAACAGTGCTCTGTAGTTTTTTTGTCATGTCTTTATTTGGCTTTGGTATCAGGGTATTGCTGACCTCGTGGAGTGACCTACAGGGTATTCCCTCCTCTTGAATGTTTTGGAAAAGTTTGATAAAGATTGGTGTTAATTGTACTTTAAATGTTTAGCAAGTTTTACCAGTGAAGCTATCTGGTCCTTGGGTTTTCTTTGTTGGGAGGTTTTCAATGATTCATTCAATCTTCTTTCTAGTAATAGGTCTCTTCAGATTTTCTATGTCTTTATGAGTAAGTCTAGGTAGACTATGTGTTTCTAGGAATGTGTCCATTTCATTTAGGTTATCTAAGTTTTGGAGAATCAACTGCTCATAGTACTCTCTTATAATCCTTTTATTATTTCTATAAAATCAGTAGTAATGTCCTCTTTCATTTATAATTTTAGTTACTTGACTCATCTTTTTGTTTTAGTTAATCTAGCTAAAAGTTTGTCAATTTTGTTGATCTTTTCACAAAACCAACTCTTGGTTTCATTGATTCTCTCTGTTGGTTTTTTTGAGCTTTGTCATGTTTTAACTTGTCTTTCTCCCATTACCCTCTTCCAACTGTGTCGCCCTGAAAATTAAAAGTCTTAGAACCATAGCAGCTATAGAAGCCAGCCGCTTAACATCCTGTGGAGGAGCTAGAGCAAAATTGGAAATCCTTTAAAAGCCCCATGCCCAGAGAACTGTCACTGTTTGACCTGTTTGGAAGACATCTGGAAAAGCTCCATTTTTAGATGTTATCTCTACTTAATACGACGCAAGGCTCGTTCTGTGGAAGAAGCCCTAGCCTCAAGATGTTTGTTAAAAGCAATCATCAGAAATAGTTTAATTCACAGCTTCTTGAGGCAGTGATACAGCTGGAATAAAGAAAAATCTGGATTAAAAATAATTAAAGGAAATAAACAGGAATGAGATTTTTGTAGGGATCTTTGAAAGATTCCTAATATATCCCTAGGAATCTAGAAGGCCATGCACATACATATGTTGTATGTGTGCCCAGGAATCTAGAAGGCCATGCACACACATATGTTGTATGTGTGCCCAGGAAAAACCTGAGGAGTCCCTAATTCCTCAACTGTGGCTTATTTTGAGGCTCTATGCAAGCAAGAAGGAAAGGCTAAGATACAGGTATAAACTACTGGAGCATTAAAGTTGCCCAATGCATACACACACACACACACACACACACACACACACACACACACACACCATCTCCGACAAAAGGATAGGAGACTTTGGGTTGGGGGGAGGGGCTTTTAAAGATATCTGTTAAATCATTAGCTGATCATTATTATCAAGTAGAAATTCTAACGTGAACAGATTATAAAGAAAATAAACTTCACAGAAGATATCTGGTGGTCACCACACAACAACAACCACCACAACCACAAACAGCAATGACAAATAGCCACAACAACAATGAATGCTTGGGATGGGGCATTATTTGAAAAGGTGAACAAAATTGGAAAACCATTATCTAGACTGAGTAAGAAAAATTGTGAGAAGAAATGACTAAAATCAGGAATGAAAAGGCAACATGATTACCAACCTTACAGAAAAAAAAGGAACTGTAAGAAAATACTATGAACAACTATATGCCAATAAATGAGATAACTTAGATGAGACAGTTAAAGTCTTTTAGAGACTGATGGAAGAAGAAATACAAAAGCTTTAAAGAACTATAATGAGAATTTAAATTAAGAATTTTTAAAATTCCCATAAAGAAAAGCTCATGCCCATATAGTTTTATTGGTGAATTCTATTAAGGATTTTTTAAAAATTCAATAACGCTTTAAAAATTTTTTTAACTTTTTTTTCTATGAAATCGGCTTTATTATATATATATATATATATATATATATTTTTTTTTTTTTTAAATAGTTTATTGCCAACTTGGTTTCCATATAACACCCAGTGCTCATCCCCACAAGTGTCCTCCTCCATGCCCATAAAAAAAGGGTTATTGGTTTATCTATCAATAACCCTTTTTTTAAACTCTTTAAAAAACTGGAAGAGGAAGGATACTTCCCAATTCATTGTTTGGGGCCAGAAAGGACATCATTTAAAAAAGAAAACTACAGATGAATATCCTTTATGAACAAAGACACAAACCTTTTTAAAGGATCCAATTCAGGCAGATCTGCACCCCCTTGAGTCCCCTAGTCAGAGTATTTTCCAGACTTGGTTCTATAGATGATCAAAGAAACTAGAATAACAGCAGAATATACATTTTTCTCAAGTGTACATGAAACATTTTCTAGGACAGACCATAAGTTTGGCCACAAAACAATCCTTAGAAAATTCAAGATTAACATCATACCATGCATCTTCTCTGACAACAATGGCATAAAACTAGAAATCAATAACAAGAGGAAAACAGGAAAATTCATGAACATAAGGAAATGAAACAATAGTCTTGAACAACCACTGGATCAAAAAAAAAAAATTAAAGGGGAAATAAAAAAGTTTCTTGAGACAAATAAAAATGAGAACACAGTATACCAGAACTTGTGCAGCAAAATCAATTTTGAGAGAGAAGTTCATAGCAATAAACACCTACATTAAGAAGCAAGATAGCAGAAGAAAGGAAATAATAAAGATTAGAGCAGAAATAAATGACATATAGAATTAAAAAACAATAGAAGGGATTAACCAAATTAAGAGTTGATTCCCTGAAAATATACAATTGACAAACCCTTAGCTAGGCTAACCAAGGAAAAAAGAGAAAAACCCAAGTCAACAAAATTATGAATGAAAAAGGAGACATTACAACTAATACCATAAAAATTCAAAGGATCACAAGAGGCTGCTATGAACAACTATATACCAACAAAATGAACAGCCTAGAAGACATGCAAAAATTCTTGGAAACCTACAACTTGCCAAAACTGAATCAGGAAGAAACAGAAAATCTGAATAGACTAATTACTAGTAAGGAGATAAAATCATTAATAAAAAAAAATCTCCCAACAAAGTAAAGCCTAGCACCATCATGGCTTTACTAGTAACTTTTACCGAAACTTAAAGAACTAACATCTAAAACTCTGTCAAAAAAAAATAAAAAAGGGGGAAACCCCCAACTTCATTTTATGTTTTATGAGGCCAGCATTAGTCTGATCTCCAAACCAGAAAAGGACACTACTAGTAAAGAAACCAGGGACCAATATCCCTGATGGATGCAAAATTTCTCAGTAAAATACTAGGAAACCAAATTCAGCAACACACTGAAAGCATTATTCACCATGATCAAGTGGAATTTATTCTTGAGATGCAAGGATGGTTCAACAGATGCAAATCAATCAGTGATACATCATAGTAATAGAATGAAAGAAAAAAATCATGATCATCTCAGGAAGATACATGAAAAGCATTTGACAAAGTTCAATATCCATTCATGATAAAAACTGTTAACATATTAGGCATAATAAAGGCCATATATAACAAGTCTACAGCTAACATCATATTCAAAGATAAAAGGTTGAAGGCTTTTTTTCTGAGATTAGGGACAAGACAAAATTGCCCATTTTCACCACATTTTTCAATATAGAAGTCCTAGCTGGAGCAATCAGGCAAGAAACAGAAATAAAAGATATCAGAATTGGAAAGAAAAGAGTAAAATTGTCTCTATTTGCAGATGACATGATTTTATATACAGAATATCTTAAAGACTCAACCAAAAAACCAATAGACCTAATCAGTGAATTTATAAAGTTGCAGGATACAAAATTAATATACACAGAAATCAGTAGTGTTTCTATAAACCAACCAAGGAATTTACAAAGAAATGAAGAAACTGATCACATTTACAATAGCATCTAACTGACAGGACTTTAAATAAAAATTTGAAAAAAATACAATAGCATCAAAAACAACAAAATAGTTTTGAATGAATTTACCTAAGAAGATTAAAAATCCCTATGCTGAAAACTGCAAGATATTAATGAAGGAAATTAAAGGCATATAAGTGGAAAAGTATTCCATGTTCATGGATTGGAAAAGTCAATATTGTTAAAATGACAACACTACCAAAAGCCACAGTCCATTCCCTATCAAGATGCTAATAGCATTTTTTACAGAAGTAGGAAACTCCTAAAATTTATATGAAATCACAGAAAATTCCAACCAGCCAAAGGAAAACTGAAAAAGAACAAAGCAGAAGGCATCACACTTCCTGATTTCAAGCTATACTATAAAGCTATAGTATAGCTTTTTTCATCTGTAATGAAAACAGACAAATAGACCAATAGAACAGAATTAAGAACCCAGAAGTAAACCCATATGGTCAACTACTACTTGACAAAGGAGCCAAGAATACTCAATGGAGAAAAGACAGTCTCTTCAACAAATGGTGCCGTGATAATGGGATGTTTATATGGTAAAGAATTACACTGGACCTATATGTTACACCACTCACAAAAATTAACTCAAATGAATAAAGACCTCAATGTAAGACCTGAAACCATAAAATTTCAAGAAGGAAACACAGGAATAAAGCTCTTTGACATGAGCCTTGATAATGAATTTTTTGATATGATATCCAGAGTACCAGCAGCAAAACAATGAACAAGAGGGACTACATTAAACCAAAAGCTTCTGCATATCATAAGAAATCATCAACAAGGTGAAAAGACAACCTATAGAATGGGGAAAAAATATTTGCAAACCAATATATCTGATATGGGGTTAATGTCCAAAATACATAAAGAACTCATACAATTCGATTGGGAAAAAGTAACCCAATTAAAAAAGGGGCAAAGGATCTGCAAAGGCATTTCTCCAAAGAAGCTACACAAAAGGCCAACGGGTAAATGCAAAGATGCTCCACATCATTAGTCATTAAGGAAATGTACATTGAAATCACAATGAAATATCACCTCACACTTGTTAGAATGGCCATCATCGAAAAGACAAGAGAGAACAAAGCTGGTGTGGATGGGGAGAAAAAGAAGCTCTCGTGCACTGCTGGTGGAATGTAAATTGGTGCAGCCACTATGGAAAACAGTATGGAGGATCCTCAAAATATTGAAAAAAAAGAATGACCATATCATCCAGCAATCCCACTTTTCCTGTTCTGGGAATATATCAAGAGGAAACAAAAATACTAATTTGAAAAGCTACCTGTACCTTCATCTGTTCATGGCAGCATTACACACACACACACACACACACACACACACACACACACACACACACCACTGGATTATTCAGCCATTAAAAAAACAAGGAAATCCATTTGCAACATTTGCAACATTTGCAACAACATAGATGGACCTTGAGGACATTATTCTAAGTGAAATATGTCAGGGACAAATTCTGTATGATCTCACTTACATGTGGAATCTTATTTTTAAAAAACACACACCCAAGCTCATAGAAAGAGGTCAGGATTGTGGTTACCAGAGACAAAGTGTGAGGGTGGGGAGAAATGAAGGAAGCTGGTAAAAAAAAAATGCAAACTTCCAGTTGTAAGATAAATAAGAGCTAAGAGTGCAATGTACAATGGGCTGACTACAGCTAACATGGCTCTGTGAGGTAGAGAAAACGTGTTAAGAGAGTAAATCCTAAGAAAGAGAGACTGTCTTTTTCATTTTTTTCTTTTCTTTTTTTTTTCTTTTTATTGTATCTATATGAGAAGATGGATGTTAGCTGAACCTATTCTGGTAATCATTTCACAATACATAAATCAAACCATCATGCTGTCCTCCTTAAACTTATCCAGTAATGTATGTCAATTATCTTTTAATAAAGATGGAAAAAAGAAAACATCTCAGTTATTTCTTTCTTACATCATAGAGGCCAAAGGTATTGTAAAAGCAACTACTGATAATTCTTCTTAGTCCAGCTGAATGAGTACTTCGGTGTACTTCTTTTTAATGCAAATAAATGTCTGCATTGATCTCTCAGACATACTTTCAGACTAGGATTTAGGAAATGTAGATCCTGTCTTGTCTAACATCTGTGGTGGTTCTTCCTCTATATCTAATAAGACTGTGAGCTTCCCCGAGCAGACACTATATTAAAATAATGCTTTCAAATGACTCTAGCGGTCTTTCCATCTTTTGTGGTAACATACATCTGGTCCTGGTCACTGGAGGCTGATGCTCTGTTCCTTCTAAAGAACTCACTATAAATTGACATAACTGCCTCCTACCTTCTTTCCACACAAATTCATGTGCTAATTACTTATGGAAGGTAAATGCCCTAAGGACAAAAGTGTGTTCACCCTCCAGGATTCAATCTCCCTATATTCAAATAGAAAGGAAGCCAAAACAACAGAGAAGTTTTGGGTCCTCTTTTCCTCCAGATTGGGGAAGATTCCAAACCACAGGCTTACCTTATCATTTGGGACTTACATCAGGCTACCAACAGCTATAGTGTCTTCCTGTTTTTGCTGCTCCTGCTACAGATGTGGAGAAGCCTAGAAAACTCCCCACTTTTCCTCCACTGATGCCGAGTGTCCTTGTGGGTCAGCACTGACACCCATTTCTTATTTCCTAATGTTTATCACCATTTTCCTCCTGGGTCATAACTGCCAAGGAGGGAGCATGGGAACAGCGGTCTGAAAGAGCCGTCTCCCCTTCTTTGTCACACATATAAAATGGAATAGAGGTCCTAAAGGAGGCCTGAACTTGGACAGTTGATTGAGGATGATGATGGGGTAGTAGACACAGGGACCTGGGTAAGGAAAAAAGTCTGTACTAGGAATCAAGATATCTGGGCTCCGGTCCTGAATCTTTTACTAACTAGTGTGAGTCTGGATAAGTTATTTCCCTTCTCTGGGTTTCACTGACCTCATCTGAGGAACACGCATTGGGCATAATTGCCGCAAGCTTCTTTCTGATCTCAGGGATGTCACAGATCCACAAATACTCTTTCCTTAGTGGACCTCCTCATAGACAGCTTGGGTTCATGGCTTGGCGTCTCATGAACAGTACCCAATAGGGCTGGGGAACTAGGTCAGGCCACAGTCTACCCCAGGGTTGGCATAAGATGGGCCCCCCACTTCATCTGACAACGTCTCTACCAAATTCTGCATGTAGCAGATCTCTTCTGGATGCTGAATTATAAAAATGATGTCAGAGACAGAGAATAAAGACCACAGAAGAAGGGGACTTGTCAAGAGTACATGAACTACCTAGAGAAAAGCATAAAATACTGCTTTTGGTTTCCTAAGAGCCCAGGGATGTAGAGATCAAAAGTAACTGAAACTGCCTTTTCTAGCATCAGCCTTTAGGAGCCTGTCCTTACCCCCATCCTCTGCAGCAAAGAATGCTCCCCAACCTTGTCCCACAAACATACATTTAAAGGTGAACTTGATCCACCTCAACCCGGAATACTAGCTCGTGCTCTGAGAAGTGACCTGATCCTCTCTCATTTGACTCCCAGCTTTCCTAGAACGAGTGGATGAGAAAACCATCAGCCCCAGAGCCTAGGAAGGCAGGTCCCTACCTTTCTTCAAGACTGCAATATCTGCAGTGTTTCCTATGAGTGCCGGAGACTCGGGGCAAGTGCCGTCGGTCCACGCACAGTGCCTGCTCCTGCCACACACCCCACTGGGGTCAAATCTGCATTCCTCTCCTGCAGGTTTTCTGAACCCCAAAGGCGGTGCCGAGTGTTTCTCAGATGCACAGCTGGTTCCTTTTTTATGTCGGAAGCACTAACTGATTCAGTGTCCCTAAAATGGGTGTGGATGCCTCCTGTGAAATTTGCTGAACAAGCAGTGACTGCCTCATACGTCTTTGGTAGGAAAATAATAGTATGTATAATACTGTGTATATGGTATGCAGTGTATTATTACTGTGTATATCAGGGGAAATCAGTGTTTGAGGACTGACTGTGGGTCAGACTGCTCCAAGGCCTTAATATACACAAACTAATTTAATGGCATTTAAAACTCATTTAAAAAGCCCTCTTCACAATTTCACACATGGTGAAAACTGCAAGTTACCCTTCTATATACGATTTAAATATATTATTTACATGAAAGTCCAACATTAGGGATGAATGCCTATAAAGTAGCAACAAGTTGGTTGCATAGCAATAGTTAATTAAGACATGTTTCTAAAGCAAAGAGGCATCTAGTATCATAGAAAGAGCCTGGTATGTGACTAAGACAAAGCCAATTCCAACCATTTGTTCATGGCCTTATTATTTCTCTGAACATAAGATTTCTCATTTGCAATAGGAACTCAGTATTTCATATGGAGGAGATAGCTAGTGGTGTTCAGTGCTTGTTCCTTAAGCATTTTCTTGCAGAAAAATTACTTTGAGCCATCAGTGTGTACTGAAGATAAAATGGTGAAAAAAATGGGGTGTCTGGGTGGCTCAGTCAGTTAAGTCTCCACCACCACCCTGGTCCTCTCCTACTCATGCTGTCTGTCTCTCTTGCTCCCAAAATAAATACTAAAAACAATGTTTTTAAATGGTGAAAATTGATAGAGATAGTCCTGCCCCCAAGGAGCTTGCAGATCACCAGGCATACAAACAAGGACATATACCACCATAATCCAGGATAACCAGTTCCCTGCAAAGTAGAGTAGAGAAGTCTAAGAGAGCTCATAGATTGGATTAATTAATCCAACTCTGGATAAGCAGAGGAGACTTCCAGAAGAAGAAGCATCTAACTGGGGACCTGATGAATGAGCAGGAGAATGGAAGGAGAGTTAGGGGATGAAGGGCCTTCCAAAACAATCAGTAAAATGAAGAAAAACCAAAGGGCAAGAGAGATCATGGTGCAGTCAAGAAACAGAAAAACCTTCATAGTCATTGAAGGATAGAACAGGGGCAGCCAGTAAGAATAGTCAGAGAATCCAGGGCTTTACATCACCTTCAGGACTTTGGAATTTATCCTAGAAATGAGAACTTATAAAGTCTTCATGTTGATGAATGTAATTCAATCTGTTTAAAACTGATGAGATATTTACTAAGTATGAGGCCATGTGCTTAAGATGTATGTCTACTTGGTGTTCACAGAAGCTGAAATATGCATAGAATTGGTGTAGGTGTGATGGAAAGACAGTTCTGTCTAATTCAGAAGACTCTTGTTTGGAATCCTCTGGAGTTACTATTCTCAAAATGAAAACATAAAAAGAGTTTTTCAGAAATATTGTGCCGGGCACCATGTAGAGAAACAATAGGAAGAAATAACACTGAAGCCACAGAGGTAGCTTCATGGAAGCTACAGTTATATATGGAACAGATGATAGTTGCTTGAATGGCCACTGGAGCTGATGAAGGTGGAAAGAAGCAAATGAGTTTGAATGATGATTGGAGAGTAGAAATGGTTGTGCCTGGTGGTAGGATGGATGCATAGGACAAAGACAAGAACAGGAAAGGATGACCCTCAGGTTCTGGTTTAGGGAGCTGAATGAGTGATAGGACCATTCACAAAGGAAACAGACAAGAGCAGGGACTAAATTACGGGTACAAATAGTAAAATTTTGAGCATGTTTAGTTTGAACTTTATAAAGGCCTTCAAATAGGGTTGATGGTGGGGCGCCTGGGTGGCTCAGTTGGTTAAGCGTCCGACTTTGGCTCAGGTCATGATCTTGCGGTTCGTGGGTTCAAGCCCAGCATCGGGTTCTGTGCTGGCAGCTCAGAGCCTGGAGCCAGTTTCAGATTCTGTGTCTCCCTCTCTCTCTCTGTCCCTTCCCGGCTCATGCTCTCTGTCTCAAAAATAAATAAACTATAAAAAAATAAAAAACAAATAGGGTTGATGGTTAGGAGTTGGGTACACAGAGGGAGGGAGCCAGGAAGTGAGAGCAGGCGACTATCTCAGGCAGAAGGGTGAGATCACCCAGGGTCATAGTGCAGATAGAGAAGACTAAACCCCCTGAAGGAAGATAAAACCAGTATTAGTAGAAGTAGAATTTCTCAGAGGATAAAAAAAGAGAGCTGGGAAGGTATTAGGAAAACTAGGAAAATGTGCCATCACAGATGCCCAAGGCTAGTTGTTTAGATCACTGATTTTTAAAGTAATGTTGGAAAGATCTGGGTCAGTTGCCCCTTTCTCCCTCACCCAGGCACACCACGCCAATGGGGTTTAGGCCCCAGGTTCAAGAACAGTTTCCCAAGCAAAATTACATTCTGCTCCATGCAAATACACAGGACGTGAGAAGCAGAATGGAGGCAGGAATAACTTCAAACCTCCAAAATAACAGGGGAAGAAGAGAAAGTAGGAGAAGGGTCTTATGGAAGTGGCGTGCACATGAACGTCCTGACTATTACTATACTAGACAGGATTCTGATGATGGAGATTCAGGGGGCACCTTGGTCTAGAGAAACAGGGTGCTCTCCCACTTAAGTCTCAATCCACTTGCACATATGACCTGGCTTAGTGCTTCCCTCACGGTCATCAGACATAGGCTGTAGTGAGCAAAATGTATATTCACTGACATGAAAAAATCTATCACCAAGTTAAAGTGGAAATAGACATAGAACATTTAAGGAAATCAATACCATAAAAGAGAGTAACTAGATTAAACACATGAACCAATAAAAAAATGCTTTCTATTTTCTTTGGCAACTGCTCTGTGTTCTCTTATCTCCCTTTTCTTGCATTATTTTCAATGTGCATATTTTTTCAATGAGTGTTTTTTTTTTTATTATTGTATTTCTCCCTTCGATTGATCTGGTAATTTTAGTCTTTTACTATGTGTTTACTTAAAACTCTAAAAAAATCACAGCATGTATATCTGATTTATACGATTCTGGTAAGAATTAGAACTATTATTTCTTTCGAGAAAGACAGTAGTAAGACTGTAGATTTAATTCCAAATATATGAGTAAGTGTATATGTGTAATAAGTAACAAAGGTTTCAGACCAGATTTTTAAAAGCCAAAAATTAATTACTTCCTATTTTAAAGGTAAATCTTAATAAATACAACATAGTGTAAAGTAAAAGAATGAGAAAAGATGCATCAGGCAAATCCTAAACCAAAGATTTGTTAATATCAGACAAAGTTAACCTTGGAGCAGAAAGAGTTACCGATGCAAAAGAAGAATATTACATAACCATATAAAATATTATAGTCAAAATCTCCAGGAAGATGGAATAATTTTAAATGTGTATATACTTAAAAGCAGAACCTCTAAAAATAGAAAGCAAAAACGGACAACCCACTGAGTATTAGATGACATTTTAAATATACATAATCAAGAAAGGATATGCATCCAGAACATAGAAAGAACTCTTTTTTAAAATTATTTTTAATGTTTATTTACTATTTTTGAGAGAGAGACAGAATGCGAGAAGGAGAGGGGCAGAGAGAGAGGGAGTCACAGAATCTTAAACAGGCTCCAGCCTCTGAGCTGTCAATACTAAGCCCAATGCAGGGCTTGAACTCACGAACTATGAGATCATGACCTGAGCTGAAGTCAGACGCTTAACTGACTGAGCCACCCAGGCACCCCTAGGAAGAACTCTTATAAGTATTAGCTAGAAAAGAGACAACTCAGCAGAAAATTGTTCAAGAGATTTGTCCAGGCATATCACACAAAGAGTATACCTAAATGGCTAAAAAAAAATATATGAAAACATGTTTAATTTCATTAGTAATCAATAAAATGAAAATTAAAACCAGAGTTAGTCACCTTTGGACATCCACCAGAATCAGCAAATGTTCTTAAATAAAAAGCATCCCAAATACCAGGCTCACTTCTCTAAGTTTCCTTATTATTTTCAATCATTAATGAAAAGTTCCCAGGGATGATGAGTCACCCTTGGCTCTCTATATTCTTTGACCCATCTCTCCTCCTGTTCTCCAATTCCCGCCACTGGCCACACCCAACCAGCTAGCAGAGGCCACCTCTACTATTACCACTTGGTTCCACGATGGATTATTCAGGTTATTTCCCAAAGTGTTTCAATTGAAAACTAGAATCTTGAGATATTTTAGAGGGTAAAAGAGGAATGGGTGGATTCCGTGGATCATTAAGGTTAGAAGGCACAGAAACTTCACTATGTTCTGGAAGAACACAATGAACAGTAACTCTACAAAATATTAGCACTCAAAAGTAAAAAAAAAAAGATAAAAAAAGTATTATCTAAGAAACAGCTGGACAGAAGGCCACCTCAGAGCTGCTTTGAATTATTAAAGGATATAATCCAGCAAAAAGCTAATATGAAAAAACATGAAATAGCATCTAATAGATAAAGCAATAAGACACTGAAGCCCAAGTGCTTTTTTATTTAAAATAAAAAATACATCACTGGCACTCAAAAACTGTATGAGCCTAACATGAGAAATAGAAGGGAAAAGTACAGGGGCGCCTGGGTGGCTTAGTCGGTTAAGCGTCCGACTTTCGCTTAAGTCATGATCTCGCGGTTCGTGGGTTCGGGCCCCGCGTAGGGCTCTGTGCTGACTGCCAGCTCAGAGCCTGGAGCCTATTTCAGTCTGTGTCTCCCTCTCTCTCTGACCCTCCCCTTCTCATGCTGTCTCTCTCTCTCCTAGAAATAAATAAAAGATATTTAAAAAAAAAAAAAAAAAAGAAGAAGGGAAAAGTACAGGTATCCTAATATACCATTGGCAACTGTGAAGGGGCACTTCTTTCTTTTTTTAAGTTTTATTTATTTATTTACTTTGAGAGAGAGAGAACACTCGCGCGCGCACACAAGTGGGGGAGGGGCATAGAGAGCGGGGGAGAGAGAGAGAAGCCCAAGCAGGCTTCTCAGGGTCACTACAGAGCCCGAGGGGCTCGAACTCATGAACTGCGAGGTTATGACCTTAGCCAAAGTCAGATGCTCAACTGACTGAGCCACCCAGGCGCCCCATGGCAGGATATTTCTTAAAGGAGAAAATCTGTATATGTTTTCAGAAAAATTAGAAAAGGATGTTGGTCAAGCCACAGCCATAGGTCTACTCTTTTCCATTCCCTGAACATCTAGTTCATAGAGTTACAACTATCAAAAGCTTTATTCATCATTTATGTATCTATTCTGTTTAAAAACATGCACATCTAATATAATGTAATGATACCCCAGAGAAACAAAAATGCCCTTTTCCCTCTCCAAGAGGAGATAAAGCATAGACATACTCATCACTGCAGGTAGTCTCTTTATTCTTACCTAATGGTAAGTTTGAATATCTCAACACATTCCACATATCACAGACAGGGAAAGGAAGACAAAAATCAAAGACAACATGAAACTAATAGGAAATAGATTGTGATTTTTCCTATTGGCCTTGGATTTTATTTGAAAGAGAAATCAGAACATAACAGCCAACAAATACCTCTAAATTAAAGACAGCTTTGGATCCATTTCTCCAGAACTTAAAAAAGTTAAGAAAATTGGGGCGCCTGGGTGGCTTAGTCGGTTAAGCGTCCAACTTTTGCTTAGGTCATGATCTCACGGTTCGTGGTTTCGAGCCCCGCGGCGGGCTCTGTGCTGACTGCCAGCTCAGAGCCTGGAGCCTGTTTCAGTCTGTGACTCCCTCTCTTCTCTGACCCTCCTCTGCTCACGCTGTCTCTCTCTCTCTCTCCTAGAAATAAATAAAAACCTTAAAAAAAATTAAAAAAAAAAATAAAAAGAAAACTACTCATTGATTATAATACCCAAAACCCCTTTTCAGAAAATCCTGGAGATTCATCATCAAAAAGAAGGGCTTTTTAAGGGAATTTGTAGTATAGAAGTTTTGGGGGGCACCTGGGTGGCTCAGTCAGGTAAACATCCAACTTCAGCTCAAGTCATGATCTCAGTTTGTGGGTTCAAGCTTCACATTGGGCCCTGTGCTGACAGCTCAGAGCCTGGAGTCTCCTTTGGATTCTGTGTCTCCCTCTCTCTGATCCTCCTCTGTTCCTGTGCTCTCTCTCTCTCTCTCAAAAATAAATAAACATTAAAAAATTAAAAAGAATTTTAAAGAGGAAAAAAAAGTTTTTGGCATTTCCCACACTAGCCCTCACAAAAAGGCAAGTGCATGGTCAGCGAGGGAACTCTCTGAAAGTTTCAGAGGAAGGGGTTATCAGAAAGCAAGTATGGAATTTTACTTGCTGAGCATCAGAAAACCCTAAGTCAGCTTCAAGCTTATGCCAGAGCAGAGCATAAGCAACACTGTATGTGTGGCACATGACTCTTTGAGTTGCAATGGCTTAGAGATTCTTGCCTAACTTGGCCCCAAAGATGTCTGAAGACAGGACACTGACAAATTGCTGCCTGCGGCAGGGAAAGCTAAAGAGTGAGGCATTGGGACACGTGGAATTCATATGGACCGGGAGAATGGTGTAGGAGGTAGCTGGGTTAGCACTATTAAAAAAATAATAATTGAAATAAATTCACATGGCGATTTTGAGAGTCAATTATCTTTAAAGGAAAAGGGCCACATTACTAGTAATCATGAGTGCAGGGTCTGGAATCACACAGAGCTAGGTTTGAATCCTATTCCTGGTATGAGCTGGGGCAAATAAGCTCTCTGAGCTTCAGTTGCTTTATCTGTGAAATGTAGATAATACATCATATGATTACTGAGAAGGTTATCTTCGATAATATACACTAATTGTTCAACATTGTTAATATAGGAAGAAATATTTCCCATAAACGAAAGAATTCAGAGTAGCAAAACAACAACAAAATGTTCATTGCATTTAGGTTCATTGGATTTGGAAGGTTATTAGTGTCCCCTTACCCTGGTCTCAACTAATTTCCTTTCTCTAGAAGCAAGTATTTAAATTTTTAGTTTTCTTTTTGTGTTTACTTCTGTATTTGTAAGTCAATGTATTTAGTATTATTTTTAACTTTGGGCTTTTATAACTAACTCCCCATTATTGAAGACAATGGACTAACTCCTACATTCTCCTCCCTTACTCTGGAAACCCCTCCCCCCAATAACACTTTATTTTCCCTCATTCTCCCAATAGAGGTTTATCATAATTTTTAGTTGGATCAACATATAGTGTTTTCGTCATTAATGGCTAAATTACTATGCATAATTATATCTTCTTTCAACCATTTCTTTTCCCTGGAGTTAACAACTGCCTCACATTTCATATGCTTGGCTTTTCATATACCTAAAAGCAATAATTCCCAAATACTCCACCAGGAATGCAAAATTCTCAATGTCTACAGACTCAAAGGACAATTCACCAGTTTCTTTTCTTTTTTTTTTTTCTGGAGACACTCCTCTGGAGCCCTGTACTCTATTGTTCTAGTTAGAACTGTTTACCCTCTAGGCCTGCTAAGATCTTAATTCATTCTTCTTAGTAAATTAAGAAATTAATTAAGTCATTAATTTACTATATTCACTAACCTCTTAAAACCATCAATGCACCATGTGAAATGCCACATCCAACTGGGAGCACTCCCAATTCTTGAGTCTTACTGACTTCTACCAACGAGAAGCACCTCTTTTCCAGGCTTCTAGCTCCATCAGTCAGATTTATACTGGGCTGCTAAGGTATTTGCTACTTATCCATCTGCTTACTAACATCTAAAAAAAAATGTGACATCATTTTCTCTCATATTTTTTGGATTTGTAGATTTATAACTTTCTTCCTACCTCGTACTATCATTTTTATTAGGTTTCATGAGAGAACAGGATTAGATGTGTTTAATCCACTAAGATTAGCCATCAGTTTAAAACTAGGTTGTATCAGGGCACCTGGGTGGCTCAGTCATTAAGTGTCAGACTTTGGCTTAGGTCATGATCTTGTGGTTCATGAGTTAGAGCCCTGTGTCCGGCTCTGTGCTGACAGCTCAGAGCCTGGAGCCTGCTTTGGATTCTGTGTCTCCTTCTCTCTCTGCCTCTCCCTGCTGCTCACATTCCATCTTTCTTTCTTGCAAAAATAAACAAACATTAAAAAAACTAAAGTTATATTGTATCTATTTTCTTATCTCATACCTTTGAAGGTGTATCTCATTTATTTTTCTGATTTCACTCAGCAATTTCTAATACCACATGGGGACTTTTTATTGAATGTTATGTGGGTAAAACAGAGTCAAATAGAGAGAGTGGATATAGGTGATGTGTTAGGAGAGAGTCGAGGTATATCATCAGAGGAAATTATATTTTAATCTCAGCGAAAGAAAAAGGAAAAGCCTCAGACATCTGGTATTAACGATTAGAGCAGACAAAAAATGTGAGAGCTACTATATTAGAAACTGAGGGTCATGTAAAGTTGAGGTGATATATTTAAGCACTGGTCTTCATTATTTTGAATCTAGGAAGGATATTGCCTTGCTATCTCTTAATAAAAAAATTTTCTTTCCCAGGGTTTGTATAATTCCAAATTAAAAACACAAATCTAGCATATTTTTCTGTGTCGGCTTCCTCCATTATTATGAACAAAATAATTCTGCAAATAGTAGATACGCAGCCAACAAAGGTACTATTCTTAAGAAATCACTCTTAACATGCCTAATGTATAATCCCAGACACCTGTGCTTGTATATTACTAATACATAAAATAACTGGTAGAGATGCATAAGGACCGGGTCTGTTTAGTGATAATAACCCAACCAACCCCTGCTAGCATCAAAGCAGTCTTCCTTACCATCGTCAGCTCACTCAACTGCGCTCATGTATTGCCCTGCAATCATTCTGCCAATTCAGTAAACTAGGTTTTTATCTGAGCTTCTTAGAGAATGTCTTTCAGACCAGTCAGACCACTCAAATTGAGCAAATGTATACATTTCAAAAGGAAATGAAAGCACCGATTCTTATTTTTTTTTTTTCAAAAGATGAATTCTAATGGCCTACAATTTTTTTTTTTTGATGTTTACTTTTGAGAGAGAGCAAGAGACAGAGTGTAAGCAGGGGAGTGACAGACAGAGAGGGAGACACAGAATCCAAAGCAGGCTCCAGGCTCCGACCTGTCAGCACAGAGCCTGATGCAGGGTTTGAATTTACAAACTGTGCAATCACAACCTCAGCCGAGGTTGGCAGTTTAACCACTGAACCAGCCAGGCACGCCTCTTTTTTTTTTTTAAGTTTATTTATTCATTTTTGAGAGATATAGACTTAGTGGGGGCGTGGCAGAGGGAGAGGGAGATAGAATCCCAAGCAGGCTCCTTGTGCGATCAGTGAGAAAAGCAGGATGTGGGGCTTGGACCCATGAAACTGTGGAATCATGACCTGAGCCGAAATCAAGAGTCAGACGCTTAACCGACTGAGCCACCCAGGTGCCCCTAAAGGCCTATAACTTCAGGGAAAATTAATCTCACTTTCTTCGAACACCGAATTTCACAGAAAATAATAATCACCAACAATCTATGGCAAATAATTCCCCCAACACTTCTGTTTTATCAAGAGTGATAAAGACATTATTTTTGGTACACTGGATTTTTGTCTTGTGACTTTGGAGCAGGAAAAAATAAATTCCAAAGAAGCTAAGTAAAATATTTTAGCATTTTTCCAAATCCATCCTTAGGGGCTTGATATAACATTTCTCACAGTGTCATTTCCCTATGATCTCTGAACCTGGAATAATCAGCTATCTCAAGCTTTCTATAGTAGATTCCTTAATCCAAAGAAATGCTACTCTCCAGGTCTTCATGGGGGAGGACCTACCGCCTCTATGCCAAGCTCAGAGGGGAAGCCCTAAGCGGTCTTCACAGCCCCCCCACCCCACCCCCCCAGCACGCAGCAATCAATCTGCCTTCCATTTGGGCTCCAGTGAGAGAGGATCAGTGTCTGTGATAAACTGAGACAAAGAACAAGTGAGTGTTTTGTAAGTGTCAAGTGCTATGCAAATCCGAGCTGATTGAAACGTGTCTGCCCAAACCCCCCTGCCCGGACCAGCACAAGAACTCTCGCAATTGAATTACGAGGTTGGATTTCTATATTTAATACTTCTTTTTTGGGGGGAGATAGTTGACATAGGACATTATATCAGCTTCAGGTGTACAGGAGAATGATTCAACATTTGTATAGATTGCAACATGATCACCACAATTGTCTGGTTTCCGTCCGTCACCGGGCATAGTTAAAACAGTCGTTTTCTTATCACGAGAACTTTGAAGATCTACTCTATATAGAAACATTTTGAGAGGCCAAGGAAGCCCAATTCAATAAGATTTTAGCTCTTGGTATGGCTTTTCGGAAAAGGGTATGAAAGCCACAGAAGCGGGAGCTAACAGGGAGCAGCGATGGTCGGAAGTAGCAAGGGAAAACCAGAACACGGAGAATCCTCTGGACTCTACCCCAGAACTCGTTTCTGTGCAGGCTGAGGAGTGAGGGGGTCAAAGATGAGAAGGTACAGAACTGGGAGTGAGGTGGCCCAAATTTTCATTTCCGCTCAGCTGCTACACTCAAAGTGATGCTGGTAAGGTTTTGTTTCTTCATCCTCCAAGTGAGGAACCGAAAGAGACATGTTCTAGCCACCAGCCACCCTGAGCCCTGGAGCCTGCACATCTGGTTGGCTGCCACACAGCTTCTCGCTCCTTCCCACCTGAGCATCTCCTTGTCAGTGTGAACCAGCTGATTCGAACACCTCCTCCCCTGCCGTCCGTGACACCTTCCACATGTATCTCGGGACCACTCCTTCTGCAAACCTGAGCCTCTTGATCCATAAAGCCCAGGCCTTGATACAACCCTGGGATCAGCTGAACCCTTCACGTGGGAGAGTTCGAGCTTACAGCTATCTGCAAACGCAGTGGCATATGCACAGAGGACCGCCGCAGGCGAGGTTGACATCTTATCCAGTGGCTGGTGTCTGTTTGTCCTGTAACAGAGTAGATGGTGCCTGAGACTGGCCAGAAGAACCAGGGCATTTTTCTCTGGTCTTTACCCTGAGGACCTTGGTGGGACTCCTGGAGGTAAAAGTCACTCAAGTGCGCCCCCTCCTGCATTCTAAGTGAGCTGCAGCCTTGACCCTCTAGGAGGTGACTCATTAGATACAAGAGCTGCTACATAAAACATCAGCAAGAGCAATGGAAACCCCAAAGTTGGTTTTTGGACTTACTGCCACCTCTTTTTTTCTCCTTAGAGGGACGGGAAGGGAGTGAGCGGTTACCCTGTCTTCTCATCCAAGTTCATTGTCCCTGTGAGCCAAGGCCAAGTTTCAAGTCATCGTTTCTCCCCTGGTGGGAGCCCATGCGGCACAACAGAAAGGCCCCAGGGCAGCAGATGGGAGCTCTAGACGTAACCCGGCCACTCGCCAACCGTGCCTCTGAGAAAATCTCCAATCTTCTGTAAATTTGGTATAAGGAAGCAAACGCTGCAGCAGCGTTGTTTGGAGAATGAGGGGCAAAACGTTTCTTCCGCCATGCTCTCCCTGCATGGGTACAGCCCGGGCGGTGGCCGTGCCCTTCAGTCAGCCTGCACACCAGCTCCTCTTCCCCGACTCCTGCTCTCCTTGGACTCCAGAAAGGCTGTTGTCCTCTCCAGCCCTTAGCCCGAGAGGGGGCACAGCTTCCTGCCATTTCTCATCTTCGGTGCCTTCCACCCCTTCTAAGTTTCCTGAATGGTCTTCGTCAAAGCCTCTTAAAATGAATCCCGTGGGATGACTTCTGTTTCCTGGGGAGACCTTGGCTGATAACTGGGTGACCAACACGACTGAATGTGGGTGTTGGGGGAGAGGAAAGAGAGGTGCCTTGCCAGCCTCCCCGGGGTTGTTCTGAGCAAGGAGTGAAGCTGCCTCGCTGTGGTCTGAAGCACCACTCTCTCTCCTGGGCCACTACAATGCCTCCTCACCCTTCTCTCCTTGGATTCTGAGCCAAGGGGAGAAAGGATCTGACTTGTGTGTTCTCGGGATCACTCTGCCACCATGTGAGTTGAAAACAGACCACTGGCGGGCAAGGACAGAAGTGGGGAGGAGTGCTCCCCTTCACCCTTCACAATTCTCAGGCATTGGTGAAGACACCTGACTATTCATTCTGGAGCACTCCTTTCCACTTCTGTCCTTGCCCGCCAGTGGTCTGTTTTCAACTCACATGGTGGCAGAGTGATCCCGAGAACACACAAGTCAGATCCTTTCTCCCCTTGGCTCAGAATCCTGACACGCCTCCCATGTCACTTGGAATAAAAGCTCAAGTCCTCAGTATCCTTTTACGATGTAGCCCATACGCAGGGCAGCTGGGCAGAAAACACTGCTCCGTCCTCTCCCACCCCCGGCCCTCCGCCTCAGACCCACCCCCTCCCCAGAAACACCGGGCATACACTGGCCTCAAGAGCTTTGTTCTTTCCGTTTCCTCTGCCCAAAGAATTGCTGGTGAGCTCTAAGGATCTGTATCATCAGGTTCCAGAAAATTGCTTGAATACACTCACGATGCCCAACATTATTAGTCAGAAGAATAATAGTACTTGTGTATTAAGTTAGATTAAATTTTATTCATCTCAATTCCTTGTGAAAAAAATTCCTTAATTAGGCCTTTTAAATGTTTTTTTTAGAGATGAGGGAGTTTATGCATGTGCACAAGTGAGAGTAGGGGAGGAACAGAGAGAGGGAGAGAGAGAATCCCAAGCAGGCTCCAAACTGTCAGTGCAGAGTCCGACCATGGGCTTGATCCCATGACTCTGAGAACATGACCTGAGCTGAAATCAAGAGTTGGATGCTTAACCTACTGAGCCACCCAGGTGCCATTTTGAATAGACAGCGAGAACCCTAGGGGGCATTCAGGGAACCCAAGGTGGTTGGTTATTTAATGGTTGGCCCAAGAAGGGGTGTGAGTAATTTAAAATTCTTTGGAGGAGACAGAGCTGCAGAAGAATCAGCAGAAACCAGTAAAGCTCTGCATTGTGTGAAACAGCAAGAGAAACAACACAAAAAAACAAAACGAAACACTCAGGAGTGGTAATGGCCCAGCCATGAGGGAACTGGGTATTGCAGGAGTATTCAAAGTTCCGATTTCATTTTACCTTTTTAATTTCTTCTGGGCTCTTCCACTCGTCCACTCCATGGCATCATGCAAGTCTGTTCTCTACTGTCGGCTTCATTAGAAATGACCAGGTTGGCTCGATCCCCTCCAAAGGCACTTTAGCTCCAGAGATCAGGGATTATTCCAATAGCTCCTCCTTGACATATTTCCATGGGATGTGGTCCAGACGCCCAACTCCTGGCACTCAGAGGCCTCGGGTTCTGGTTCAAGCTGTTTCCTGCATCAGAGGCCAGTGGCCCCTCCACTAAGATGGAAGGAAGCCAGGCATTGGTGAAGACACCTGACTATTCATTCTGGAGCACTCCTCGACCCTCACCTTCTGTGGCAAGGCCCACTTTCCACAAAATGGACAAGAGGACACAGCAATGTTTCTGGTGTCCCATCCACAACCCAAATCATACAGAATATGAGATCAGGTGAGATTTTAGTGTCAGTCTCTCCTTCTACCTTAATCCATGCCCCACTTCCATGCAGGTGCTCAGACCTCCCAGAAGTGATGATGGAGAAGGGAGAAGACTGGAGTACATAACAAATAGACAAAGTCCAAATGATTGCTTTCACTTTACCTGCAGTATAGACCATGAGATGAGATGAGGGCACAAAAAAGTGCTCTTTGAAATTAAAGCCTTATCAGTAAATCTGTCATCATCGTTAATACCTACCTTGAGAATCCACTCTGTGCTCAGCTTTTTTATCTGCAATCTCAATTATCCTCACATACAACTTTCTCTCTATTAGTATCTCTGTTTAGCAGATGAGAAAACAGAAGCTCAGAGGGATAAGTTAATGTATCCACTAAGTCCGCAGGTCAATATAGGATAGAAATAGGATCCAACCGGATCTAGTACACAAAACCCTAGCTGTACGCCTGCCTTTCTGGAAAGCCTCCTGAGCCTCCTCCAGACACTGGAGTTAGGCGGAAATTCAGAGCACGTTTTCTTGCCCGCCGCCTCCCTCTTGTGGCTCAATTATGTATGTGGACTCAAGGTTAAGGAGATGAGGCAGGTTATTGAGGAAAAGGAGTGTTGGGGACACTGGATTATAAATGCATTACCTTTCTTTCTCGGAGCCACAGTTTTCTCCTACTTCAGTGTAGGGAAATCTACTAGAAGTTCCTTCTAGCCCTGATATTCCATATTTCTTTAAATTGTTTTTTAACGTTTATTAACTTTTGAGAGTGAGAGAGACAGAGCAGGAGTAGGGGAGGGGCAGAGAGAGTAGGAGACACAGAATTAGAAACAGGCTCCAGGCTCTGAGCTGTCAGCACAGAGCCCGCCGCGGGGCTTGAACTCACAGACCTCGGGATCATGACCTGAGCTGAAGTCTGACACTCAGCCGACTGAGCCACCCGGGCGTCCCGTGATGTTCCATGTTTCTAAGATGCATACTGGTGTCTGGAGGAGAGTCCAGTCCTGCACCTTTACGTTCTAAGAACTGTGTGTGCTCACGTTCACGTTTTATTTAAGTGCCTCCTCAGTGAGGATCTCCATGACGTAAGCACTGCTCTGGCACAAAAACGGAACTGGACTCTGCAGGGCTCTGAATTCATCCAGTTTATCACAGTTTCACAAGGGGGCAACCCTGGGCCACTCAGGGCACTGCCTGACCACAGGGAACTTGGTCAAAACGGCCAGTCAGTTGCAAAATTCAGGATCTGAACCTAGGCTTTCTGGCTCCAAACTCAAGTTTATTCCTTCCACACAAATCTATGCCAGACTGAATAAACTTAGTAACAAAGAGGCCAAAGACAGGAAGAGGGGACACAAGGAGCTAGGATGGACAGCTTGGTGAAACGCCTGGACAGCAGTGTGAACGTTGGTCTGCTATAGTGTACGACACTAGCATTCATTTGAGTTCACTCTTGGTGTCATACGGTGCGTTAAACATTGCATCGATGTGAATCACGCACGCTGTTCTGTCACACAGGCAAAGCTGACTTAACAATAACTAGCTTGCGGAATTGTTTAAGGGCTAATGCAGGTCGTAAGAAGCTGCTTGGCAAGTGGCCATAAAATGATTGTTTCTTCGAAGCTTCTAGAAAAGCTACCCAAAGGAAACTGACTAGGAAGTTCCATGGTGGAAGAAGAAAAAATGAAAACAAATCACAAAGAATCTTGAAGGAGAGAGAACTGGGGCGTGCCGGCCCTGAGGAACAGGCTAAGCCAACAGCAGAAGTTTCGCGAGGGAATCTTCAGGGATGAAGGGTGATGAGAAAGGAAGAGAGATGGCAATAGTCAGCTTTACAGGGCAGGTGCTAGCAGAAGTCTGTGTCTCTGTGTGGCCGGGCACCTGAGGCGACACGCTGTTTTCCACGTATCTGTAGTCAGTAGAGAGTAGGCTGTGCCTTAAGCACTAGAAGAATCCTCCTGATGCCAGAGTTTGAGGTTTCTATTGCTCGTCCATCCTAATTCACCCTCCACACCATTATTTCACATGTTTGTTGCAACATGAACAAAATATATTCACTTCAGAGTTTAAATTCGGTTATGGAGAGTTTAAAACTCTATACATTTTTATTAGTCTTGAATTTTTTTAATAGTGGTAACAAATATTTGTGTGATTTATTTCCACTGCTACTGCAATGGGATTAGTGAATGTGGCCTGGAATTTTTTTTTTTTATTTAATGAGGTTTTCTTTGGGATGAATTCGTGGCAAATTGTCATCAAATGCACTTAAAAAGCATGTTTCCTTTATACTGGTTAAGTCAAGCATTTTAAAATTCAAATACTGGGGTTTTTTTTTGCTTATGTTTTTCAAAACCTGCAAGATCTAGGTTAAAAACTCTCATGACTTGTGTTTTTGTTAGTTTCTCATATCTCTTGGGAAATCTTCAAATTACTTCTTTATTATTTGTATATTATGTGTTTCGGTCATAAGGACTTTTTGTTGTCTAGTATTAATATTACATGTTTTGCCCTTTTATTTTGTGTTTTCTGACCTGTTTTTGCTTCTTGTGTCCTCGTAAACATTACTATACAAGGGATCTCTGGAAATACAAACACAATTTTGTAATCACAGTGCTTAAATTCTGCCGGGGCTGCTGACTGCCTCCGGGACACAGCTCAGTGCTTGCAGGAGGCATTCGGTGCCCTGCGCATCCAGGACCTGCCTCCCTCCTAGGTAGGTCTCTCACTTGTCACTACGTTAGAATCCTAACAGACTGCTTCTACTTCCAGGATGCTGACCTTCGCTCACACTAATCTGCGTACCTAGAGCCCGTAAGGCCACAAGCACCTGCTGCTCTTTGAAAGCGCATGTATCACCCTTGAAAACCCTGCCTTTCCTCTTGTTCGACTGACTCCTGTGCTCCCACAGTGCTCGCTACACCTGCTCAAGGGCAGGACAGTATCGTTTTCATCATGTATCACTGGTCTCCAGCATTGAGCTGGCACATGGCGGAAACCTCATAAACACTGGCCGAGTACGAGAACTCACTGCAACTGGCACTTAGGGCTCCTTCAATTAATACTTTTCTATGAATGTTGAAGGCATAGACAATGGTGGGACCATGTGTCAAATGCCAAACATCCAGCCTGTGTGAAGCAGGGAAGAGGAGTGACAGCAAATCTCTTTTCAGACACCTCTTCCCTCATGGAACAAAATGCCATCATCTCAAAGGAGGAATGATGTGACTGAGAAGATAATTTAACCTTGGAACTAGAGCAAAATAAGACAAGGTAGCAATTGTGGGCAGTTTACTTATTTGCTATCAGCATTAGACATTCTCATAACGTATTTCATTTGCACAACTGAGTGCAAAATCATAAATAATAATTAAATGCAACCGTCTTTAGTGGGTTCTTCACCTTAGTATCAATTTTCTACAGCCGGGAAAATCCTACCAGCCTAGGCTCCTCATTGGGGGAGCTGAAATTCCTCATGGGAGGGGAGCCCAACTTTTTCCCTTGGTTGTACTAAAGAAACAAACTTTACTATCTCTCTCCAGCTCCTTTTCCCATGCCTTTTCTCAAGAACAGCTGGTTTCTTTTCTTCTCATTTTCTAGCTTCCATTTCTAGGGCCCAGTGTACAGGATTTAGACCATTTACCCATCTGAATTGCAATTTGAATCAGAGAGATAGTGATCTTTGTTACAGTAAACAAATCATGTTATTTTTTCTGAGAGAGAGAGGGACAGAGAGAGCACCAGTGGGGAAAGGACAGAGAAAGTGGGAGAGAGAGAATCGCAAGTAGTTTCTGCCCTGTCAGAACAGAGCCTGACCCCACAGAGGGGTGGGGGGCAGTTGATCCCCGAATTGTGAGATCATGACCTGAGCCAAAATAAATCAAGAGTTGGTAGCTTAGCCAACTGAGCCACCTAGGCGCCCTTCATCTTTGTGTTTCTAAAAGCAATAGACAACAATGGAAAGAAGGTACCTTATTTATTGAATTTTAAAAAAGCTTCATACAAATGTATAAGGCATATTTAATCAGTTTAAAATATTCTAGATCCAATGGAATACAGCTATTTCCCATCTTTTATTTTTTTTATTTTTTATTTTTTAAAAATGTTTTATTTATTTCTAGGAGAGAAAGAGAGAGACAGCGTGAGCAGGGGAGGGTCAGAGAGAGAGGGAGTCACAGACTGAAACAGGCTCCAGGCTCTGAGCTGGCAGTCAGCACAGAGCCCGACGCGGGGCTCGAACCCACGAACCGCGAGATCATGACCCAAGTGAAAGTTGGACGCTTAACCGACCAAGCCACCCAGTCGCCCCTATTTTCCATCTTTTAAATGTTTGCCTTACGCCACTTTGCTTTTATGAAAGACCTACATGAGCATCTGTTTTCGCTCAACAAAATAAATTCAAAGAGGGTTTTTGCTTTCAGAGAGACCTCTAGTTCTAACCCTCCTGAAGTTTTTGTTTCCTCTGCTACAGGAAGACCACCCAGCCACACACCAAAGACTTTTTCTCGTGCCACACACCAAAGACTGAAGGAAGCAAAAAGTGATATTCTGTACTCCTGAATGATCAAACCCGAGGCATTTAGATTTTACACCAAGTTTTCTTTCTTTCTTTCTTACTTTCTTTTTTTAACATCTATTTTGGTCAGAAGTTTGAAAACAAGACTACTGACAATCATTCTGATTGGACCATGCTGGGTCACGTGTCCAGGATGAACCAATCACTGTCGTGGGAGGGATCAAAGGCACCGACTGACAGCCTGGGGCCAGGGCACCCTGGAGGGAGGGGAAGAGTCAGCTCCTTAGAAGGACATGGATTTCCAACCACAAGTCACCGAGAGCTGGAAAGCACAAAGTAGAAAATGGATCTGAGGAGACCAGTGTGCTACCCACAGTGAGATTTTCTGATCTCACTAACTCTCACCCAGAGATGCTTCCCTCAGAGATTGCAGAGTCGGGCATCCTTTCAGAGCATTCCAACTTTCCTCCACTCCGCATTCACAAAATTCAGAAAACAAACCCCAAACAAACCCTTCCAACAGTTATCCCACGAAAGACTGTTTCCAGATTCCCCATAATTAACCTCGGTCCTACAACACAGTTTTCCCACCACCAAAGGGGTAGCTCGGAAGTATCTGAAGGAAGGATGGAGATGGAGAAAAACAACCTTGATTTTCATCCCCAAAAATGTCAATCAACTCCAGTTTTCTAGAATCGAAGATGGCTGGATTTAAAATGAACTAAAACTGAATTTGGGCCCCTTGTTTTTTTTTATTATTATTTTAAATTAGGCTTTATTGAAAAAATAACATAAACAGATGAT
The DNA here is from genome assembly GCA_017311185.1 of Proteles cristata cristata. NCBI lineage: Eukaryota > Metazoa > Chordata > Mammalia > Carnivora > Hyaenidae > Proteles > Proteles cristata. The sequence continues at coordinate 3,193,752 of JAESUZ010000174.1, read as the reverse complement.
AAAAAAATCAAATGTTGCAAAGGAGCATGAAGGGAAAACTCCCAGCCACTCCACACTCCCACTTACATAGTCCACCTGCATAGCTGTTAACACTTTTTTTTTTTTTTTACAAATAGTTTATTGTCAAATTAGTTTCCACATAACACCCAGTGCTCATCCCCACAAGTGTCCTCCTCCATGCCCATCCCTCCCTCCCCCCACATCCATCAGTCCTCAGTTTTTGTCAGCATTCAAGAGTCTCTCATGGTTTGCCTCTCTCCCTTTCCCCCACCATTTCCGCCCTTCTTCTCCCCTTGGTCCTCTGTTAAGTTCCTCCTAATCCTCCTATACGTGCACACATATGATATTTGTCCTTCTCTGCCTGACTTATTTAGCTCAGCATAACACCCTCAAGGTCCATCCATGTTGCTACACATGGCCAGATTTCATTGTTTCTCATTGCCATGTAGTATTCCATGGTATAGATAAACCACATCTTCTTGATCCATTCATCTGTTGATGGACACTTAGGCTCTTTCCATGTTTTAGCTATTGTGGAGAGTGCTGCTATGAACATTGGGGTACATGTGCTCCTATGCATCAGCATTTCTGTATCCCTTGGGTAAATTCCTAGCAGTGCTATTGCTGGGTCATAGGGGAGTTCTATTGTTAGTTTCCTGAGGAACCTCCACACTGTTTTCCAGAGGGGCTGTACCAGTTTACATTCCCACCAACAGTGTAGGAGGGTCCCCGTTTCTCCACATCCTCGCCAGCATCTAGAGTTCTCTGATTGGCTCATTTTAGCCACTCTGACTGGCGTGAGGTGGTATCTCAGTGTGGTTTTGATTTGTATTTCCCTGATGAGGAGGATGCTGAGCATCATTTCATGTGTCTGTTGGCCATCTGGATGTCCTCTTTGGAGAAGTGTCTGTTCATATCTTCTGCCCATTTCTTCACTGGGTTGTTTGTTTTTCGGGCGTGTAGTTTGGTGAGTTCCTTGTAGATTCTGGATATCAACCCTTTATCTGATATGTCATTTGCAACTATCTTTTCCCATTCCGTTGGTTGCCTATTAATTTTCTGGGTTGTTTCCTTGGCTGTGCAGAAGCTTTTAATCTTGATGAGGTCCCAACAGTTTATTTTTGCTCTTGATTCCCTTGCTTTTGGGGATGTGTCAAGTAAGAAGTTGCTGCGGTGGAGGTCAAGGAGGTTGTTTCCTGCTTTCTCCTCTAGGGTGTTGATAGTTTCCTGTCTCACGTTCAGGTCCTTTATCCATTTTGAGTTTATTTTTGTGCATGGTGTGAGAAAATGATCTAGTTTCATTCTTCTGCATGTTGCTGTCCAGTTCTCCCAACACCATCTGTTAAAAAGGCTGTCTTTTTTCCATTGGATATTCTTTCCTGCTTTGTCAGAGATCAGTTGGCTGTATACTTTTGGGTCCACTTCTGAGTTCTCAATTCTGTTCCATTGGTCTATATGTCTGTTTTTGTGCCAATACCATACTGTCTTGATGATGGGCCCCTTTTAAAAACGCTGCCTGCAGTGGGGTAAGGGGCACACTACACTGCTGTCTCGCTCAGGGTAGGCTTTGAGACATTCCGGAACTATATTAGAGTTCTCTAGAGAAACAGACCCGGTAGGAGGGAGAGGGGAAGGGGGCAGCAGGGGGAGAGAGAGAAGAGAAGATGCATTGCAGCAACTGGCTCATGTGGCTATGGATACAGACAAGTCCCACAGCCAGCTGCCCGCAAGAGAGCCAGGAAAGCTGGCTGTGTCATTCATTCCAAATTGAAAGGCCAAGAAGCAGGAGTGCCAGTGTCTGAGACAGGAATAAATGGATGCCTCTGCTCAAGCAGAGAGAGCACTTTCACCCTTCCCCTCCCTCTCTGTTCTCTCAGGCTTTCAGCATACTGACCGAGTCCATGCTCATCACACCAGGGAGGGCCATCTTTCTTTACTTAGGTGGCAGATTCGAGTTCAAATGTTTGTCTTTTCTGGAGACACCCTCTCTCATAGGCACCCGCAGAAATAATGTTTTACCAGCACTCTGGGCATCTCTGAGCCTAGTCAGGTTGACAACATAAAACGAACCATCACAGGTACTTTGGCAAAATTTAGAGATTTGTGGCCACCCCAGGTAGGAAGTCACTCCAGTGGCATTTCTGTCCCATTGAGCTTATTCAGAACCTCTTCATGTCCTTTTCCTCTCTGGTTTCTGTGTTCCTCAACCCCTCGTGCTGCATCAAGTGTGAGATCTCTCTAGCAATACAGTCTTTTCCCACAGTAGCTGTGGCCACTTGCTTTTGCAATGGAATCACTTAGGACGATAAAACCAGGCTCGTGGGTGCGATTTCCCTTGTCCTCATGCAATTTGGCCAAAGAATCCCTCTGATGGAAATCCTGGACATAAGCTTCTATCTAATGCCTGTGAAGCCAGAGGCCCCCGGGGAGGCTAGGGAGGGCCAGTCCCTCTGCCTGTGTGCTCTGTTCTAGCCTTTTCTTAGCTTTTATTTACTTATTTTCATTTTTTTTAATTTATTTTTTTGAAAGACAGCATGGATGGGAAAGGGGCAGAAGAAGACGGAAAGGCTCTCAAGGAGGGTCCATGCTCAGCTCAGAGCTGAGCCAGACATGAGGCTCTGAGGCTTGACTTCATGACTGTGAGATCATGACCTGAACCAAAATCAAGAGTCAAGACGATTAACTGACTGAACCAGCCCAGTGGTGATACTTCACACTAAAATACCACAGTACCTCAAAGTAGTGGAAATGTTTCTTTTCTCTGCAGCATTTCTTTCTGCAGTAGTCACAAATGACCCTAATATTCTATATCCTTCTGTAGTTTTCCTACTTTCTGAAAGACTGCACTGAGCTACTAGCAATTCATCTGCCTCTTAAATCGGTCCATTCCCTTATCTTTGATGAAAGGTTGGCGCTGTTCATTGATTAGAGTATATTCTTGTTTTCTGGCCTGGACATTTTTGTCTTCCTAACATTCTCCCGCTATTAGCCTTCAAGACTCTCAGTGTCCCAGAAGTGTCCATTGTCCAAATGAGGCTCATTCATATCATCTCCCAGCATTACCTGACCCACCCAATAGATGTACTCTCATTTTGCCAACCTCTAACCAAGACTGAACTCAACTGATTATTGACTTGAAGCCACCCAATCAAGGTTACAAGAGATGCCTCAAACTCCTCCAAATGCCAGTTTTTACTTATATTTTTAAAAGTTTCTAGTCTCTGGACACGGATTTTAGGGGGATTCGGGAACCACTAAATAATACCCCTTTCTTCTCATCCCATGTTTAGAAACCATTTGAAAAATAAGGCCTAGCAAATACTCAGGTGAAAACAAACAAACAAAAAATCACTTTATTCATGGCAAGCTGAAAGCAAAAAGCATTCCTTCAGTTCAAGGCCAAATAGAATTTAATCAGTGTAACTCGTAACCAGTCACTGGCAGCACAAGCCTCTCCTCTAAGAGGAAACATCTGGCAGGAAAAGAAGGAAAGTAGGAAGGAAGGAAGCAAGGAAGCAAGGAAGGAAGGAAGGAAGGGAGAAAAGAATGAATGAATGAATGAACTCATGGGGGCTGAGCTGTACAAGCCCAATCCCTGATTCTAAACTCTGCAGTTATACATCACTCCTTCTCTGAAGAAGACTTGGGAGTTAAGGAGAAGTTATGCCACAGAAATTGTGGAGTTAGAGACAAAAGAAGTTCCCCCCTCACTATGGATACCTCTAGGGAAGGAGGGAAGGAGACAAGATAGAAGCTTTAAGGCTGTGTGCACCCATTAATTTCTGAGCAGGGAAAGGGTGAATCTAAATAAATACAGAAAATAATGAAAATGCTTGACTCTCTAGGGTAAATAGGTAGCTATTCATTTTTATTATTCCCTATACTTCTGTGTATTTCAAAAATGTTATTACTTACAATATGAACATTAAAAATTATTCTCAAACATTTATCATCCTACCGTTCTGCGAAGCAGAGACCTGATCCTTTCAGAACCACTACACAAACAATGAGAAGAAAAAAGAAACTATAAGTCTCCTATGGACACTTATTGTTTACCATACCAATTTCATACTGCTCTGCAGCTTATGAAAGTTCCTGAATGTCATATATAAATGTTTTAAGAAATTTAAGATATTCGAGAGAGAATGTCAAACAAGAAGTATACATATGTGTGTGTAGACATATATTAAGTACATGGGTTAGGTGTACATAAATGATATATATACTTCCTTTTAAAAAACATTTTAATGTTCATTTCTGAGAGAGAGCGCACAAGTAGGGGAGGGGCAGAGGGAGAGGGAGACACAGAATCTGAAGCAGGCTCCAGGCTCTGAGGGGTCAGCAGAGAGCCTAACGTGGGGCTCGAATTCTCCAACTGTGAGACCATGACCTGAGCTAAGGTCAGACGCTTTACCAACTGAGCCACCCAGGCGCTCCAATAATATATATACTTCTTGTTTGATCTTCTTTCTTCCTCTTCTCTCTGTGTTTCAGGGTACCCTCTTGAATAACAGCGAGAGTACTGTTTGCAGGACCAAATGTCATTGTCATGCACGTGAATCATCAAAGGCTGAGGGACTGCTCTCTTCAGAACTGATGGAAAAGAAAGCTCTCGGCCTCAAAGATACTTTATATTAATCAAGCAGTAGATTTCGTCTCAACATTGAAAGCAGTTGGAAGACAGCCTCATGAAACCGTATCAAGTTTCCATTTCCCAACAATCAGTCGCAATCATGCTTTCCTTTCCCTCCTCACCCCACGCTGAGACAGGAGGAATGTTTTCGAAAACTCAGGCGGCAAAGACGTTAAGTCTCAGACACATGCGGTGACTAGCAGGTGCCATTCTGCTTGACCTCCAGCATGAGCGCCATGACACAGTTGCAGCTGGCTTGGTGTAAGATTTATGCTTATTTTCAATGGCACAAGCAAAGGAAACTCCCTTCCTCATGCCCTCACAGAAAATAGAAATTGCCCACCTGCATCTGTTTCTGGGGGAGCCACAGCAGAGAGGCTGATCGCGTGGGCAAGTCCCGTCCTGGAACCTGGGGCCACTGACCTGGGCACTCCCATGAGTCCCTTTGCCAAGAGTCCCCTCCGCGAGCTCACTCAGGGTCGGGGTGGGCTCAGCGAGGGCAGGGCGCGCATGTCTAGCCCCGCAGATCAGAGGCCTGCGCACCTTCCCTCCGGACGCCTCTCCATTTACTTCCTCAAGGACACACACACACACACACAATCTGATCTCGGGTGAGTCCCTTCACTCCCCAGTGTCTTCCTCTCTTTGCACAATAGGAAGAGCGAAGGGGGTGGGAAAATGATGCGCCAGTGCTTACAAGGGTGCCTGGCACAGTCCCTTCCTCCCTACTCTGAGCTGCCTCCTCCTCTTCCTCTCCTTCCCGGCTGTGCTTCCCAGGACGGCAAAGCGAGTCCACCCAGCCACAGCCTGACTCCTTCACTTTCTCCGAAGAGTCCTCCCCACTTCTTCCCCACTTCGCACCCAACACCAATCCAGAGGCCCACCCCAGCGACTCCCTGGCACCCCTCCCGCCAGCCCAAACAAACAGAAAAGCAAGGTGGAAGATCTACATCGGATTCTTTATTAGATAATGCCGGACGTTGAGTGTGCGCACGCGCACAGCACCACTGCGTAGGCACGCGCAGTCCAACACACGTCTGAGGCTCTGCACTTTCGCAACCATCACGGATTGATGTACTTTTCACAGTTTCCCAGCAGGTGGCAGCAAAGTGTCCCGCGGAAGAGCAGATGGCACTGGAAAGTCTAGAAGCTCAAGCTGTCCCTTCTGGATGTTTCCAGGACTCGCAATAGCAGGGGATTGTGCTCAGTTCCAAAAAAAAGATAACCCAGTATCGTGTCAAGGGCGGAACAGGTGGGACCGATCTGCCCAAAAAAGGCCGCTTTCGCTTTTATTTCAAAATTTTCGTCAACGAAAGATTTTTTTTCCCCGGAGAGTATTTTATTGTCAGTATTGTTTAGAATTGCTTACACGTGGATGTTGTAAGGCAGATAGAAGTTTTGTTATTATTTTCAAAATTTTTACAGACCACGCTTCCCCTTACTGCCTGCGCCCGGGGGGACTACTCCCATCCATCACCACCCCTTCTTGATTGGCCAGGGTTGATGGTCGCTCCCATCTACAAACTGAAATGCCATTCATCCGAGCATAAGTTGCAAAAGAAATAGCCAAAAATGGGTTTCTCACCCAGGCTACAAAAGAAATTTGAATATGCAGTTGGGGGGCGCCTGGGTGGCTTAGTCGGTTAAGCGTCTAATTTCGCTTAGGTTATGATCTCACGGTTCGTGGGTTCGAGCCCTGCGTCGGGCTCTGTGCTGACTGCCAGCTCAGAGCCTGGAGCCTGTTTCAGGGTCTGTATCTCCCTCTCTCTCTGACCCTCCCCTGCTCACGCTGTCTCTCTCTCTCTCTCTCTCTCTCTCTCTCTCTCTCTCTCTCTCTCTCTTCTAGTAAAAAAAATCAGTTGGAACTCAGAGAATTTCATCAGCAACAGACTATCGCTTGAAAGCTTTACTGACAATTTAACCGCAAGAAAATTGTTGAGGTTCTGTGAGTTTCCCACCTCCCTGTTCCTGCTGTAGGAGAAGGAACGAGAACCCCCTCATCTCTAGGCTCAGAGACAAGTCGCAAGGGGACCACCTGGGGAGCTTAATGTAGAGCCTCACAGTTTGGGGAAGTTCGTAGACTTGAGTCTAATACTCTCTGAGGAACTAAAAGAGGCCAGGCCTAGGGCTTTCGACTCTGATGGCCAGTATAGTTATCTATCACTGCATACAAATTACCACAACCTTAGAGGTTTAAAGCAACATGACTTTATTATCTCACAGTGTCTATAGGTCAGGACTCGGCATGACTTAACTGGGTTCTTTGCTTCAGGGTCTCACTGGGCTGCAATCAAAGTGTTGGCAGGGCTTTGGTCTCAACTGAGGCTTGTCTGTGAGAAGGACTCACTTTCACTGGGAGAAGTTTCCACAGTCGACGACAGAATCCAATTCCTTGTAGCTGTAGGACAGAGCCTCCCTGCCCCCCACCATTTTTTATTTATTTTTATTTTTTGCTGAGTAATTGCCTGGAAGTCTTTGTAGGCTGTTGGTTTATAGTCTAAGTTCCTAAAGGCTGCCCATAGTCCCTGGCCACATGGAGCTCCCCAGCATGGCTGCCTGCTTCCTCAAAGCCAGCAAGAAAAAGAGACACCAGTAAGATGTGCTAGTCCCCTGTAATGTGATCATGTAATCACATGCACATAGTCACATACATTCTGTCACTGTGCTGTATTCTCTCTATTCAAAGCAAGTCATAGGTCTCACCTATACTCAAGAGAAGGCAATTACAAAAGGGCCTGAACACCGGAAGCAGGAAGCATTAGAGCGTTAGACTAGAGTCTGTCTGCCGCAGCTAAGCAGGAAGAAGAGTTTGGGGATGGCTTGTCCTTCCACATGTAAGCCTCGTGAAAAAACCACCTTAGTGGTTTTAGACTCTGCTCTAAACGGACATGAGGTGAAGTGAGGAGACCTTGAAGAAAATGAGGCTGGAGATTTTCAATGGACTCTCTGGGGTGATCCCTAGGAGGGATCATGAGCACCTAGCTAATAAGTGCCTCAGAATCCTGAAGGCGCCAAGCCAACAAATCCCAGTGATGGACCCCCAGTGCGCTCAACCCCTACCAGCATGACGTCAAGGTGGGAAAGTAGCAATCGAGGAAGATGTTTTCTGCCCTTCAGCTGTCCTTGTTGCTGCCTCTTCCTCTGCAAGGAACAGAAATCCCCTTTAGCAAGCTGGGGAGGACTCTCAGAGAAAAAGAGAGAGTACTCTTTTCTCTTTCCCACAGTAGGTGCCCTGTCTAAAGCAGACCCAAACTGAGAGATGTTTTCACAGTAAATGACAGCTGAAATTTGATTCTTATGTAAAACAGTACATTTTAAATACTCAAGTGGCTTGAACTCCTTACTCCCTGCAAGCAACTTGCCTTAGAAGAAGCAGGGGAGCTAGAGTCCTACTGAAGATGTTTGGACAAGACTGAGGTGGGGAAAGAATAAGATTGTTTTCTTTGAGTTCTGTGAGTCCCGCTTATTCAAAGTACAAGTTGCGAAGATTTTGAAAACCCAAAGGGAAAAAGTGCTATATTATGTTTTTCTTCATATTCCTACTATACTCATGCTTGAGGAATTGAGCTATTAAATTCCTTAACACCATGGGATGCTCCTTAGAGAAGAATTGGGATGTTTGTCCTCAGAAGAAGTGTATTATCCCCAAATTCTATAATTAAAGAAACATGACTGCAGACCAGTAGGAATTTACCTATTTTTAACTAATTCACTTTTTGAACTTAAATAAATGTATTAAAATATAATGTCACCACTGTAAATTTTGGGGCAGTATTATTTGCTACAATAAAAATAATCACAAATAAAAGTAATTTATTTAAAAATTTTTTAAAATGTTTTTTATTTATTTTTGAGAGTCAGAGAGAGACAGCACGGGCAGGGGAGGGTCAGAGAGCGAGGGAGATACAGATTCTGAAGACAGGCTCCAGGCTCTGAGCTGGCTGTCAGCACAGAGCCCGATGCAGGGCTCAAACCCACAAACATGAGATCATGACCTGAGTCGAAGTAGGATGCTTAACCTACTGAGCCACCCAGGAGCCCCCAAATAAATGTAATTTAAATGAAAAGCATTATATATGTGGCAGTAAATCTAGTTGACTATTTAGTGCCAAGAATTAGTATGATTATAACCAGTTAAATGGTGAAGGAGTTTTGTCTGAATCCCACTTAAAATGAAGGCGACATTTCACATCAATAAGATGGCTTTTTCAAAATTCAATCATTAAGAATCTGAAATCACATGTGTATTGAACCATAAGGTTCATAAGATTTTAATCCCATTATCTGATAAGATTTGATGTGTGTCAAAGAGTAAAATAAACATCATCAGAGCTACCAAACGTAAATAAGAGAGAGAGAGTGAGGGAAAGAGGGGGGAGGAAGGAAGGAAGGAAAAGAGAGACAGAGAGAGAGACAGAGAGAAAGCAAGAAAGCAAGCAAGAAATCAGAGTTGTGTTTATAGATGTGCCTGGTAAGGAAATACCCCAGAGAGGAAGTTCATTAAGAAATCACTGAGTGGGGAAAGTCAGGGTTTTTCCAACTGCTAAGAAGGACAATTCATAGTGGTTATGTAAACTGAAGACTGAAAACTAGCACTCTTGATGGGGAGAATGAGTTATTTAGAATAAGTCCTACTGTTCAAAATTTATAATCATTTATCCTCTTCAGTGGGTTGAATCCGTTGTAATGAGACACAATAGTCAGTGTTGATTTATTTCTTAGAAATAGTTACCTTTCACACTCGAAATTAATTGCTAGTCAAAATTATAGGGGAAAAATGATGAAGAAATTTTGGTCTTTCAAATGCCATTAAAAATTGATATAATATTGTTCTGTGTGTGTGTGTGTGTGTGTGTGTGTGTTTAAAAATGAAATATAAAATTCTTGCAAATGCATTTTTTAAGTTTGTTATTTTGAGAGAGACAGACACAGTGTGTCTGGGGGAGGGGCAGAGAGAGAAGGAGAGAGAATTCCAAGCAGGCTATGTGCTGTCAGCACAGAGCCCAATGCCGGACTCAAACCCATGAACTGTGAGATCTTGAACTGAGCCAAAACCAAGAGTCAGATGTTTAACTGACAGAGCCACACAGGCATCCCTCAAATGCATTTTAATAATATCTGCTAAGTGAGAATAAAATGGTTTCATATCCTTACACAGCTACTATTTAGTTTAAGAAGGTAGGAAGAAATCTTATAAAGTCTTAAATGTGTTTCATAGTTTTTCAAATAGTTTCAGCTATGAGTTCATAATCAGCTTATGTGAATCCGCAAAGAATCCAGCTCACCAAGATAAATACACATACATACCTCAATAGAAATTATCTTGCAAATTCAACACTAATTGTAAGAAGATAATTTGCTTCTTCATTGCTGGGTCTCCCTATCTTTCTTACAGACTCATGGTGACTTTATTCAAGAATGGTGTAGTGCACAGCTAAAAACAAACAAACAAACAAAACCTGGTATTTTCTAGCCTTCCTTTTGGATGGAAATGGCAATGTGACATGGTTCTGGCCAATTAGACTTAAGAAGAATTTTGCTGGAGACTCTTGGGAGTGTGTTAATTTCTTATTTAGGTGCTAATCTTCCTCTTTGTTATCTTTCTTCTTCCTCCTGATGGTGGAGCACCCAACTTGCTACCATATAGCTCCCATGACGATGAAAATCTACATTATGGATAGCTGAGCAGAAAGACAGAAAAGAGGAGCTCATCTGGAAAACAGTATGGAGGTTCCTCAAAAAAAAACTACCCTATGACCCAGCAATTGCACTACTAGGTATTTATCCAAAGGATACAGGTGTACTGTTTCAAAGGGGTCCATGCACCCCCATGTTTATAGTAGTGCTATAAACTTACTTAGCAATCAAAAAGAACAAAATCTTGCCATTTTTGAATACTATATGGAAATGAGAAAGAATGATATCTGGCCATTTGCAGCAACATGGATGGACTTAAGAGTGTTCTGCTGAGCGAAATAAGTCAGGCAGAGAAGGACAGATACCATATGTTTGCACATATAGGCAGACTAGGAGGAATTTAATGGGGTACCACGGGGGAGAAGAAGGGGAAAAATAGTTGGGGAGAGGGAGGGAGGCAAACCATAAGAGACTCTTGAATGCTGAGAACAAACTGAGGGCTGATGGGGGTGGGGGAGAGGAGAAGGGAGGTGATGGGCATGGAGGAGGGCACTTGTGGGGATGAGCACTGGGTGTTATATGGAAACCAACCTGACAATAAACTATTATAAAAAAAATCTTGCCATTTCTAACTATGTGGATGGAACTGGAGGGTATTATGCTAAGTGAAATTCGTTAGAGAAAGACAAATATTATATGATATCACTCATATGTGGAATTTAAGATACAAAGCAGACAAACAGAAGGGAAGGGAAGCAAAAATTACATAAAAACAGGGAGGGGGACAAAACATAAGAGACTCTTAAATACAGAGAACAGACTGAAGGCTGCTGGCGGAGTTTTGGGAAGGGGGATGGGCTAAATGGATAAGGGGAATTAAGGAGGACACTTGTTTGGATGAGCTCTGGATGTTATACATAGGGGATAAATCACTGGATTCTATTCCTGAACTCATTATTGCACTACATACTAAGTAACTTGGATGTAAATTTAGAAAATAACTACATACATACATTATTAAAATTATATTATTATAAAAATATATTATTGAAAAAAGAGAGAAAGAAAGAGGACCTCAAATGCCAAGGAGAATAATGAACCTTGCTCTGGGACCCTCTCCAGGATAGTCAGGATCCCCTATTTCTGGAGAAAAAAAATCTCTGCTGAAGGTCATAGAGATCTGAAATCCACTTCCATGTTTACTGACTTCACAGTCAGCCTGGGGTGGAGAGGGTGGAAAATTGGGAAATCACTCATCTGCACCCTTGAAGCAAGCTCAGCACTATGAATCATTTGCCGTCTCGACCACTAGGACTCTGCAAAGGGCTGAGGATATTTCAATCAATGCCCAGGAGGATGGATTTAGAGTTAATGTAGGAAAACTATACATTGAGACATGAAATATACTTTTCTATAAAGGGGGTGGGAGAAGATGTTGAGCAAAGGAAATAGGGGTTTTTTTAAACCCTAATATATGTCAAGACTCTATGCTGAGCCCATTATATATATAGACTTACATATGTGACAATATATGACTGAATCCTCACAAAAATTCTGAAAATCTTTTCATTATCATTTTAGACATGAGAAAACTGACTGGATATTTAACTGATCTTCCCACCAGTTCCTTCTCAGACTCAGAAGAGGTGTGAGGGAAGCCCAATGACCAGCATCTTTCTTTGACAATTTGTTCAGTAGTTAGCAGACCCAGAGGAAGGTCTGGACCATGAAGGTTTTCCTCAATGGCGATGACATTGGCCATGGGGATGAGGTTGATGACAAAGTGACAGACTGTTGCCCTGGTGCCCCTGGACCCAGTTTCCATGAGCCTTGGATTTTTGTCCCATGATGAGTGATCTGTGGGGGGTTTTGTGAGCTGTATCCTCATCTGAAGAACAAAAGGATTGGACTAAAATTCTCTCCAAGTATTCTATGAGTTTCTTACACACCCGTGGCTTAGATTTGCTCCTGTCTCAGCACAGAGCCTTGTCAGCATTAGGAAACCAGGAAAGTATGGAGCATGTCATGATGCCCACTGTTGCTGTGGACCACACTTCCCAGAGCATTCTGGGCAGAGGCTGCTGTTCAAGCAGACTTAAAAGGCTTTGATAAGTGGCAACAATGTCCCCCCAACACCCTGTACTTCTCAGAATGTGAGTTTGTATGCAGCCAGGCGGCTCTGCTTCCAATCCCCATCCATTGCATCCTTCCCAAGATGCGTCTGGACTTCCCAGAGCACAAAGAAAGGAAGCCAGTGGCAGAGAACAAAGAGGTATCCAAAGAAGTGCCAGTTGGGTAGCAAGTCCCCTTAGGTTGCTTTCAGTTTGCCAAGAGCCTGGGAAATGGGGAAATTTCCCAAATCCGAAATGAACATCATTGTGATCACTGCTTATCGAGTGCCTGCTTTTTGTAAGCTCTTCACATCCTTTCTCTTTAGTTCTCCCAACAGCCAACAGTGGAATTATTACTGTCCATCCCTCTTTAGTAGGCAGAAGACTCAGGCTGGGATAAACTGATTGACTTACTTTTAGGAATGGGGGGAATAAGTTCCAGCTGGGACCATGCAAGTCACTAGTTTTCACAAGCTCTTTATTTATATGTGTTACTTGTAGTCTGTGTCATTTTCCAGACCTTGAACTTTACGAAGAGGAAGCAGAGGTATTCTTCATGCATTGACTGTAAGTACACTAAAGTTCAGATCTTGTGTCATCATAACTACGACTCTGAGAGAAGGGCAGAAGTCTTGGAGGCTGGAGAGCAGAGGAGCTCTTCTGGTAGGAACAGCCAGTAGGAGGTTCTGCTGAGAGCTCCCAAGCGGAGAGCTGCCCCACCAGCCACTACTCAGAGGACTGCGCTACAGGAATAGGTGGGCACGTTCATTTGGATCTTGAACTTTGCGGGGAGATGTCCTTGGAGTAGCCAGCCAGGAATCACTCTTATTCTTTCTTCTGAGCACCTGCCTGCACTGGTGAGTCAATTCCCCGCTCTGGCTTGTAGTTTACTCACTTCCCAAACAAGAGAATTGGGTGAAACAATCCTTAGGTTTCCTTCAAGACTTGAGGTGACAATTTTCTACAGTTCCCCGCATTTTTTGGTATGTCACTCAGTCTTACACAGAATATGCTCTCAGAAAATAGTGTGCGATTAGACTGGAGCCTGCATTAGGAGCCAGTTGTTCTAATCTATTTCTGTCATTGAGAAAAATCGCTATGTGCAGAGCAGTTAGTAGTCCTCTAAGCTATGATTTGTCTCCCAAATGGGGGTTTTAGAAGTATCTGGAAATGTTGTGGACCACCCCAAATTTCCCTCCACTTGATGACTGTGGAGGGACAAAGCATTCCTCTCAGACTGTGGATTCTGAAGATGATGGCGTCCGTCGGGAGGCTCCTTGTGAAACCATAAAGAATCCTGGTTCTACAGAATTCCCTCTAAAAAGCAGCAATACACATCATAGCCTTAAACTCAGTACATCCACTTCTAAATGTTACTCTAAGGTGATGATTGAATAGGCGGGACACCACAAAAGTGCAGAGATGTTCACTGTAGCATTGTTCACAATGGTAATAAAAAGGAGGGGGGCGAAACAACCTAAATAACACAACTGGTTAAATGAATCCTGAAATATCTATTAATTTGAATACAGTGGCTTTTTTATTGTGATGAAATATACATAACAAGATTTAGCACTTTAACCATTTTTAAGGGTATAGTTCAGTGGCGTACGGTACATATACATTCTTACGCAATCATCCCCATGACCAAACTCCAGAACCTTTTCATCTTCCCAAATGGAAACCCCATCATGCCCACTGAGCACTAATTCATTTCCCTCTCCTCCTAGCCGCTGGTGTCCATCTCTCTACTTCCTGTCTTGATGGACTTGAGTATTCTTAGTGCTTTCCAGGAGTGCAATCAGGCAATATTTGTCCTTCTGTGACTGGCGTCCTTCATGTAGCAGTATTGTCTTCAAGGTTCATCCACACTGAATCAGGTATCAGAATTTACCAGGTCGCCTTTAAGTTTAGGATTTTTATCATCTGCATGCGTGAATGTCAGAGATGCCCACAGACTAAGGTTGAGTGCAGAAAGATTTCTCAAATGGCATGGGTAGAACCACTCTGTTTATGTAGAACGATGAATGTTGTCTAAACACACAGAAAGAAAGACGAGGGAGAAAATGAAAAACTGTAAAGCATATGTATGAAATGCTAGTTGCTGTGCAATAGCTGAGATTTAAGGAACTTTCTTTTCTTCAAAATGTATTCCCTTTTTTTGATTGTAATTGCTAGGTGATACACTCTTTTCAACAAAACAATTAAAAATTAATAAAAGAAAATAAACAGACACAGTATCAAGAACATGTAAGGGTACCAACTAGGCATCAAGGTCGTGGTTTCAGGACTTGAGCCCAGTAGATCCTGTAGTCCCTGAGTGTCAGGAATGAAATATACAGGAAGGAATCCTATTTTTGTTTTTAAATCCTGAGGTTGGGAGGCGATCTTTCTTTCTTTCTTTCTTTCTTTCTTTCTTTCTTTCTCTCTCTCTCTCTCTCTTCCCCATTTTATTCTTTTAGTTTTTTTTTATTGTGTTAAGAACACTTCACATGAGATCTACCCTCTGACAGACTTCTAAGTGCACAGTACAGTATGTCTACTAAAGCCCTGGTGCTGTATAGCGGATCTTTAGAATGATTCTTGCACAATTGAAATTCTATACATTGTATAGCAACCCTCCATTTCCTTCTCCCTCAGAACCTGGCAACCGTGATTCCAATCTTTGCCTCTGTGAATCTATTTTAGATATCTTGTATAAATTCAGTCACGCGGTACCTGTCCTTCTGCGACTAGCTTGTTCCACTTAGCACAGTGTCCTCATGGTCAGCTTGACAAAGGAGAACATTCTGAAATTTGTGACAATGTGGATGAACCCTGACAGACTGGGGATGATGACTAGAAATAGGAGAGGGTCTACTGAGCAGATTTGGGCTGGCAAACCACAGGAGTGCAGCAGAAGTCAAGTTCCCAGAATATGGGAACATCACCAAGGTCAGAAGTGCTCCTGTGGGTGAATAGGAGAGGGGTAGCCAATGGACCTCAGTTATGAGGAAGGGAGGACAGAGGAGCTGAGCATCATGTGTGGCTAGATGGGCACACCACACCCATCAGGGATATAGAAGAGCCATGGCATTACAACGCCTGGGGTTCAAATCTTGTCTCCATCATATGCTAGATATACAATCCTGTGCAAACTATTTACTCTCTTTAAGCCTCATTGTCTTTTTTTAAATTTAAATTCTGGTTAATTAACATACAGTATATTAGTTTCAGGTGTAGAATTTAGCAATTGAACACTTAGATACACCACCTGGTGCTCACTATAAGTGCCCTCCTTAATAACCATCACCTATGTAACCCACCTTACCCACCTCTCCTCTGGTAACCATCAGTTTGTTCTCTATGGTCAAGAGTCTGTTTCTTGGTGTTCCTCTCTTTTTCCCTTCCTATGTTCATTTGTTTTGTTTCTTAAATTCCATGTAAGTAAAATCATATGGTATTTGTCTTTCTCTGACTTATTTTGCTTAATAAAAATTGATGACACTGTAAATGGCAAGATTTCATTCTTTTCGGTGGCTTAGTAATATTCCAGGGTGTGTGTGTGTGTGTGTGTGTGTGTGTGTGTGCGAGCGCGCGTGTGCGTGCGCCATATCTTCTTTATGCATTCAACAGTCATGGACATTTGGGCTCTTTCCATAATTTGGCTATTGTTGATAATGCTGCTACAAATATCCAGGTGCATGCATCCCTTTGAATAAGTATTTCTGTATCCTTTCAGTAAATACCTAGTAGTGCAATTACTGAGTAGTAGGGTAGCTCTATTTTTAACTTTTTTAACATTTATTTATTTTTGAAAGACAGAGAAAGACAGAACGTGAGCAGGAGAGGAGCAGAAACAGTGAGACAGAATGTGAAGCAGGCTCCAGGCTCTGAGCTGTCAGCACAGAGCCCAACTCAGGGCTCAAAACACAAACCATGAGATCGTGACCTGAACTGAAGTTGGACGTTTAACTGACTGAGCCACCCAGGTGTCCCTCTGTTTTTAACTTTTTGGGGAACCTCCATATTGTCTTCCACAGTGCCTCCACCAGTTTGCATTCCCACCAACAGTGTAAAAGGGTTCCCCTTTCTCCACATCCTTGCCAACACCTGTTGTTTCCTCTGCTGTTAATTTTAGCCATTCTGACTGGTATGAGGTGATATCCCATTGTAGTTTTGATCTGCATTTCCCTGATGATCAGTGATGTTGGCCATCTGCATGTCTTCTCTGGAACAATATTCATGTCCTCTGCCCATTTTTTAACTGGACTATTTGGTTTTTGGGTATTGAGTTTTTTACAGGTTCTTTATATATTTTGGATTCTAACTCTTTATCAGGTTACCATTTGCAATGATCTTTTCCCATCCCATGAGGATGAGAGCTTCACTATACAGAAGCTTTTTATTTTGATAAAGTCCCAATAGTTTATTTCTGCCTTTCCCTCTTGTCTCAGGGGACATATCTAGTAAGAAGCTGCTGTGGCTAATGTCAAAGAGGTTACTGCCCATGTTCTCCTCTAGAATTTTAATGGTTTCCTATCTCAAATTTAGGTCTTTAATCCATTTTGAATTTATTTTTGTGTACAATGAAAGAAAGTGGTCCAGTTTCATTCTTTTGCATGTTGCTGTCCAGTCTTCCCAATACCATTTGTTGAAGGAACTGTCTTTTTTTCCACTGGATATTCTTTCCTGCAAGGTCGAAGATTAATTGGCCATACAGTTGTGGGTTCCCTTCTGGGTTTTCTATTCTGTTCTACTGATTTATATGTCTACTTTTGTGCCAGTACCATATTATCTTGATCATTACAGCTTTGTAATATAAGTTGAAGTCTAGAATTGTGATTCCTCCCATGTTCCTTTTCTTTTTCAAGATTGCTTTGGCTGTTTGGGGCCTTTTGGGACTCCATATAAATTTTAGGGTTGTTGTTCTAGCTCTGTGAAAAATGTTAACATTTTGATAGGGATTGCATTAAATGTGTAAATTTCTCTGGGTATTGTAGACATTGTAATAATACGAACAATATTTGTTCTTCCAATCCACGAGCATGGAATGTGTTTCCATTTCTTTGTGTCATGTTCAATTTCTTTTTTTATAGTTTTCAGAGTACAGGTCTTTCAATCCTTTGGTTAGGTTTATTCCTAGGTATCTTATAGTTTTTGGTGCAACTGTAAATGGGGTTGATGCCTTGATTTCTCTTTCTCCTGCTTTTATTATTGATGTACAGAAATACAACAGATTTTGGTATGTTGATTTTGTATCCTGCAACTTTGCTAAATTCATGTGTCAGTTCTAGCAGTCTTCTGGTGGAGTCTTTCAGATCTTCTATACAGAGTATCATGTCATCTGCATATAGTGAAAGTCTGACTTCTTCCTTGTCGATTTGGATGCCTTTTATTTCTTTTTGTTGTCTGATAGTTGTGGTAGGGACTTTTAGGACTAGGTTAAATAACAGTGGGGAGAGTGGACATCCCTGTCTTGTTTCTGACCATAGAGGAAAATCTAAGCCTCATATTCTTCTCTGTAGAATTCAACTAACAATAACACCTATCTTCATGTGAAGCTCTTACTGCAGCTCCAGACTCACAGTGGGTGCTCAGTACTGAGCAGTAAAGATGCAGCATAAAAGTACAACCCTGGGCTGTGTGGTGTGGGAGTGCGGCACAGGGGAAGCAGAGGTACACGGGTACAAGAGCGAGGCTATGGAAGCAGGGGCTGTTGGAAGACCAAAGTGGTAGATCCACTCATGGCTGCAAGGAAAATTCTATATGAATGGTTCACCTCTCAACTGCAGGGCTCCTCTAAATGTTTACAGTTTTCTTCCAGTGACATGCTTCCTGTCCACAACAGATGCATTGTGCCAAGCACACTAGCTTTCCAATGCTTCCACTGCTCCCCGCATTCAGTTTTGTTCCTAAAGGACAGGCCATGCTTTGGACAATGGAGAAAAATCTTAGATGGTTTCATATCTTTAAGCAGAACCTTGGGTCCTAACTGAGCTCACTGCCTCTTCCAGCATCGTCAGGATCATCTATCACAGCCCAAGACCAAGGGAACCTTTGACAGCTTTACTCCAAATGGCATCATCATCCCCAAAAGAGAGAAACCTAGACACAGCTACCAAAAAGAAGACAATCCCCCGAACAATCTGAGAAAAGAAGCTACAGTCCTTGGAGTAAGTCCATGTCACTGGAAGGGGAACCTTAAGAGAAGTACTGTGCACATACCCACACCACAGATCTGCAGTGGATCTGGGAGAGCCTCTCATTTCTTTCTCTGCCTTCAGGCCAACTGGGCCACGAAATGGGGCTTTATGGGAAGAATGTGTCCTCCTCAGGCCTTTCTGTAAACTAAAACCACTAGGTCTCCACTTGACATCTACACAAGAAAGTCCCTTGTAATTTGTCTTTAATGTAGTAGATTTTTGGTTTAACCACATGATTTTAATCAATATGATTAAATTAGATCCATCTATTTTGAGCTCCTTTCTTAACCATTTTGAGATGAGACAATCTGGACTGACCTCACCATACATTTTCTCCCTGTTCGTCTCACTGTAAGAGTGACATTCAATGTCCCGGTCATCCTCCTTCATACTCAGGCCTTTAATGTCCACCTGGTTCTGAATATCCCCTTTTAAGACCCAACTCCTATTCATTTCCAACTTTGGAACCCTGCCTGGTTGCGTCCTCTGGAATTCAGGGTCAGTTAACAGCATGCTCCTCTTCATTCCTGGATTTGTTTCTCAAAGGCTTCCTCATCGATCATGCAAACAGAAACCTAGCTCCCAACGACACTGTTTCCACTGTGACCCTCTCTTCTGGGCACGGAAGTGAAGGCAGTCTCTTCTTTGCTTCTCAGGGGCACTTCTAGATCAATCCTCTCCTCTCAGTGTCTTTAGAATCTCATGTCATGAAGGGGTGCCTGGGTGGCACAGTCAGTCAAGTGTTTGACTCTTGATCTCAGCTCAGGTCGTGATCTCACAGTATGTGAGTTTAAACTCCGCACTAGGCTCTGCGCTGATGGCCTGCTTGGGAGTCTCCTCGTCTCTACCCCTTCCCAGCCTATGATCTCTCTCTCAAGATAAATAAATAAACTTTAAAAAAAATCTCATGTCATCCAACTATGTATCCCACTTAAAAAAGAAAAAAAAAACATAGTTACCCTTTTTATGTATTATCTGAAGACCTACTACAGTCTTCTCCCCAAAAGAGATCTTTTTAAAAATGTTACCTATATTTTGAGCACTGGAAACAAAGAATTATTTCAAGCAATTGTTAACAGTCATGAACTTCAAAAGTTCTTTTAGGTAATTCTAATATTAGGAATAATCGAGAATTGATAGGAGAATTAAAATTTTAGAAGAATGAGTTTCATGTAAACACCTAAAATTAATCAGTGTTTTAGAAAATAACATTAAATGATGTACCGGCAATTATAAAGTTACCATCCTTAGAAAAATGGTTTAATGACTATGTTGCTTGGAAATAAAAACCAAGTAATGTTTGTCATTCTACTATCATTTACCAATACTCACTCCTTAATTTACTTCTTCCAAACAACTGGTTCTGTGTAGATCTGTCCTGCTCCCTAAAATCTAGCCTACCTATGGCCTAGAATCACAAACACATTTCACTGTGTGCTTCAGCAACCAATAAGAGATACCGGAAATGCATTTATTCATTTATACACTCAGCTGTCATTTTTTGAGCACCTTTATTGTGCCAGACACTATTTTACACACTTAAGATAATAGATGAACTATACAGTTAAAAGAAAAAAAAAAACAGAGCCCCATTGTCACATTTCTCTTGCTCTACAGAAGGATTCTAAATCATTACCCCTCTTTGCTCTCTTTTTGCTGACTCCTCAATCACTTTCACTCCCAGGGTAGAGGTTCTATTATAAATCTTGGCTATGTCAATACTCATGTATATAATCCCTCCAATATCATGACCTCTTCTCCCCAGGTATCTTGCCCTTCCTCCCTTAGACAGACATTCCCTGAGTTGTACCCTGGACCTTAACAATACTACCAGCAATAAACCCACCATTATCTACATTTGAAGCATCCCACAGTCCACCCACCAACTCTGCTCTTTCCTGATCAGTCCCTCCGACTCTATGTTGACTCTCACTTTCTCTAACCTCACTGAGAGTTACTGATAATATCCCTATTTCATGGAGTCTTCCTCACCTAACCACAATGACCAGCTTTGTCCCCCTTATGGCATAATCTTCAGGAAAAGCTACTACATTGATTTAATTCTAACTCTGCCCCTTTGCCTATTCTGCACCTGAACCCATGCAACTAACCTTGGCTGCAAACACACACATAGACTCCACTTTGGATTTATGACCATAATCTCAAATGGACTGTAAACGCTGCTTGAAAAGAACATGGTATTTCCTTCATCCATTCACTTTCCTGCTACCCCAGAAAACTGTTTCGAAAGGTTTCAATACTTCTCCATTGATTGCCTTGCTTCCTAAAATACTAAGAAAATTGAGGGAATCTGGAGAGAATGTCCACAAGCTGCCACATATCTGCAATTACTCCTGACTGTGCCATATATTCCCTCTCCCCTGCCCATTACTAACCAAATGCCCATCTTCTAATTAATGATGACCCTCCCTTGTGCCTTAATGATTAATGATTCCATTCTCTTATCACTTGTTCCAGTAATTTTCCCCATTCTCTCTGCAAATGTTTTATTATCAGTTCCACGAGCACAGAATCTTACACAATGTCTCCTATCTTGAGAATGAAAGGGCAGAAACAAGATACTTTTAACTTCACATGCCCTCCAGCTAATGCCCACTGGCAACTTGCCTTCTCAGCAACATTCCTTTATGAAGTAGGAAGTCAATGTTTCCTGTTCCTCTTGAATAATATTCTTTCTTAAAACACATTCAATGGGATTTGTCCCCTTTGCTCCATGTTGGTAACCCAATTTCTACGTCTCCACTGTTAATGCTCTTGAACTAATAGAAGTGTTCGACGCAGTTGACAAGCCTCTCCTACTTGAAACATTTTATTTTATTTTTTTAATTTTTTTTAATGTTTTTTTTATTTATTTCTAGGAGAGAGAGAGACAGCGCGAGCAGGGGAGGGTCAGAGAGAGAGGGAGTCACAGACTGAAACAGGCTCCAGGCTCTGAGCTGGCAGTCAGCACAGAGCCCAACGCGGGGCTCGAAACCACGAACCGTGAGATCATGACCTAAGCGAAAGTCGGACGCTTAACCGACTAAGCCACCCGGGCGCCCCAATCCTACTTGAAACATTTTAATCATATGGCTTTTTGGACATCACATTCTTCTGGTGTTCCTCCTTCCCTCTTGGATGCTTCTTTTATACTCCTTTATTGCTTCTATTTATTTATCTGATCCTAAATTTGGAGTGCTCCGTAGGTCAATCCTTGATCCCATTTGTTGCTATATCTGCCACAGTGCAAGCCCAGACAGGAATATAGTTTTAAATATGATCTTCACTTATGACTTGGGGAAAAAATATTATTTCCCTTATGTGGCTCTCTCTTCTAAACTTAAGACTCATGTATCCACTTGGACATCTACATCTCTCCCCCAATCTGTCCCAGACTGAAATCCTCATCTTTGTCCCCAAACCCACCCCTCCTACAACATTCCCCATCTCAGATAAATGTCAGCTCCATCATTTCAGATGGACAAGCCAAAACCCTTGGAAGCAATCTTCATTCCTTTCTTTTATAATCCACATTCAAACTGTCAGCAAATCTTACAGGTTTAATCTTCATAGTGCTACTAGAATCCAATTACTTCTTACTACCTCTACTATGAACGTCTTTTTCGGGTCAACATCATCTCACCTGTGAATTATTGCAACACCCTTCTGACTGATGTCCCTGCTCTGTTTCCTTATAAGTTATTCTCAACACAGCAGGTAGAATGATCTTTTAAAAATAGAAGTCTCTTTATCAAAATTATCCATTTCACTTCCCTTTTTACTCAAAATGAAAGGCAAAGTTGATAAAATAGCCTACAAAGCCCTACATGGCTTGCACTCTCTCCCCAGTACTTCTCGGACCTCCTACTGCTTTGCTCCTAACTCATTCTACTTTCCAAGGAATGTATCTGTAAAGGACATAATACATGGCCAGTGGCAGTGACTTTTATTTGCTTCATTTCCCTGGTGCTGGCCTAGGATAAATATTCAATAAATATTAATTGTATGAATGGTTTAATTCTCTTGACTATAAGTTATTTCTCCTATGTTTTTGTACTGTCTTTCAGTTGCATATGCATTAAACAGTGGGTAAGAGTGTGGATTCTAGATCAAAGTAAAGGGGCTAAGTCCTAGTTCCTCCACTTAGCCATTTGTGTGGGTTTGTACAAGCTATTTTCACTCCCAGTGCCTCGTTTTTCTCATCCATAAACAAGATGAGATAAATAACCAGAGTGTAGAAAGTGTTCAACAAATATAGACTATTATCATTTGTGTCATAAAAATAGTCATTATTAACAAAATTCAGTGATGAAGAAGATAAGATAAATTATGGCTCTATTTTATTTCAACTGAAATTGAGCATTAACTCTCCCTTGGCAAGTTTGCTTTCTACATCCATCTAACTGGACTACTGTCCAGAACAATTTTCTCCACGTACTTTTCCTAGAACAACAACAAAAAATGTCAACTATCTTTTTCAAAATAAAGTTAAAATGTGCATATGATCACTTCCTGATTTTCTAGTTTAATAACCCAATCAGAAAGGAAGAAGTTTGGTATACATTAGTTTCTCACAGAAAATGCTTACTGGCTCCTTGTTATACCTTTTTTCCTCCTTTTTAATATGACAAATTATAGCATATTTTATATTCCTTATAAAACACAGTGTACTTTCAAATAATCACTTTCATCTGTTCAAGGTATGTTCCTAGCATTTCCGTTCTTGTCTCTTGTAGATTATCCAGATCTTGTGTTGCCTATTGATGTCAAGTTTGGGGGCAATTTTGGTTTCTGCTCCTTACTCTTCCCACTTCAAGCCAACACTTTTCACTATTTTAATGTCTGGGTACCCATTAGTAGGAGCTCTGTGTGTGAGTCAAATGAGGTCTCCAAGAAAGGATATGCTCTTTAAATGCTAAGTAGGTACTAAGTCATGGAGAGACTCAGTCCCAAGAGGTGGGGAGAGAGAAGAAGGTGGCCAAGGTCTCTGACTTTCCCTCTGTCATCACCCCATGTCATGTTTCTCCAATTCAGAAAGAGCAGCAGAGGGGCTTAATCTCTCCTCCTGTGTCAGCATCCCAGGGAGTACCTGGTCAAGGCAGGAGCAAGATGGGAATACAGTGGGCATATCCTGGCACAGCATTTCTTAGCTGGCCTCACAGCGTACCTCTGGAAAAGTGGAAGACTTTTCACATTCTTCTTTGGGCCTTGATGAGGCCATTGCATTCCTTCCAGTGTAAGAATAATCCATCTATCAGGTAGAGAGTGAAAAGATCATTTTTAAAATAAAATGAGCACCACAGGTAGATGCCACAGGTTTGCAGAGAATTAAACTGGCAATGGTAAAATTCATGGGAAGCAAGGACACTCTTGGTATGTGTTCAGAAGTAGCCCTGACAACTTGGAAAACATTTTTGCTGCTTTCCATCTAATGGCTCATGGAGAAAGGTCCTTTTCTCTGGAGATTAGCCAGGGTCTAGTCATGCCTCCCACAAAGGGCCACTTGTTTTCCAAGTAGTATCTTATACAAAGGAGGAAAAAAATCACACATTCTGGGCAGATGAATTCTATCAGGGCATCACCACTGTATGGATATAGCCTTTATGTGAACACAAACTATGCAATGATGCAAGGAAGCCCTGCTCCTGCCCCCAGAGCATAATCTATCCTTACTTCTCTACCTTATCAGTAGTTGAGCTCTCACATTCCCTTATGAAAGGCAGAAACAGCTCATGCTGACCTTCTTTGTCTGTGACTACCCAATCGCTAAGGCACAGCTTAACCAATGTTTCAGCCTCTCAGAACATTCTCCCTCCACCAGCTGGATCCTTACACTACTGGGATCAAATACTGACTTTTAGGGGCATTTCAGTGGCTCAACTGGTTAAACGATCTCATGGTTCATGGAATTGAGCCCCTCACTGGGCTCTGTGCTGAGTGTAGAACCTGCTTGGGATTCTCTCTCTCTCTCTCTCTCCACCCCTCCCAACTCTCTCTCTCTCTCTCTCTAAGTAAATAAACTTAAAAAAATACTAACTTCTGGGCCTTCACACCCCATCCTGTACTCCCCACTTTCCTCAACTCCCAGTCTAACTCAGGCCCCCTACACCGATGCTTGAAACCCACATGTCTCTGTACCTTATGTCATCAGAGCCTCTTTCTTAAGTGCCACTATTGGCTGCTCCCACCTTCATATCCCTTCAAGTCATTGGTCTTCCTCAACCTCCTCTCTTCCCACCTTGTAACTTAGCACACTGCTCTCCTCCTTCTGTGTACACCTCCTCCCCAGGCCACCTCAGCTCATGGTGGTTTTCACCAACATAAATCCAGATCCTCTATGCAGCTTCCCATTCTCCAAAGTCAATGTTAAGCATCCTGAGAGTAGAAATAAGGCCTCTCTCTTAATCTGGACCCACACCACCCCTACAGTGTTACCTCTCTAAAAGCTTTACATTACTTACTCACTGATTGATAATAACATGGTGGCCACATTTCCACAAGACAATTGAACTGATCATGTCTCTCTTCTCTGAGCAGTTTGCCATTACTGGATTCCTCTCAATCATTTTTGGGAAAAAGTCAACTAGGCCCTTTGTAAGTATGAGCACCATCAAATTTCAGCTCATTGGAATAAAAGGAACTTCAGAGGCAATAATTCTAGTTCAAAGTTTCCATTTGACAGTTTAGGGGAGTAGGACCCTGAGAAGGGGAGAAAATTCTCACGGCTGGTGCACTGGTAGAACTGGGTGTAAACAACAAATTCCTTGTTTCCTAGACCAGTACTCTTCCCCTACGCAATGTACTCCTGGGTCATATTTCAAGGTTTACTTCAGTTGCTTAAACGGTAGACAATTTTAAATAAATCATGGAGTCTACAGTTTGTTATCTTGTCCCTGAATAGGGTAGATGACCATATAGAACCTAGACTTCCTTTCTGGAAAAACCTGTCTCAGAATGAGCCAATTTCCTTAAGTGGCAAGGTCAGAGGCAGAGGTGTGTGGGCTTAGAACCTGTAGCTAGCTCCTTCACCCCCTCAGAAACAAGGGATTAACAGACTGTAGCCACTTTCTTGAAAAAAGTCAGGAGTGTGTGGGTGGGATCTTTGACTCTCTTCACAGTAACCTTTCCCTCTCCCTTGCCACGCACTCAGAAAGATGACTTAGGGAAAAGCCACATCCTGACTCAGGAAGATCCAAGGTCTAGTTAACTATGGTTGAGGGCATATAAGATGGGTGTCTGAGGCTGATATATGCTCCTCATTCTTGAAGCTAGAATCTAAACCCCAGAACCAGTGGACAGAGTTCATTCCATTGGAATGAGTCATAACCAGGTAACTCTTGTCACAGATCTGTCACTGACCCACATGTGTGTTTGAAAAAATTCCTTCCTTATCTGAGCTTCAGATAAGCTTATTTGTAAAATGTGGAAGATGAACATGTGGCTCTCACAGGTGGCTTCCCAAGGGTCCTGAGTACCCAAGGGAAAACAATCCTTGGGATGACTCAGCACAATGTGGCTCCACACATAGGACACAAAACAATGTGTGGACTCCATTGTGCATGTGGCAGCTCTGGGCAAAGGCACTGTCCATTCCATCGGCTCTTCCTTTGGTAACTCAGCACTTGAAGCCACACAGCTACCAGGCCAAGGGAGAAGAAGGGGGCAGAGCAATCACCCTCCCAACACACAATATCCTTGAATGATGTTCAGATAGAAATAAGCACGTGCCGGGAACCTGGCACAGAGTCTGGCACATCAGTGCCTTTGCAGAGGAATCATATTCTGTGAGAACCTAAAATGTAGACTATGACCCAAATCAGAATGTGGTGAACATGGTTCTTGGGCCTGATCCACCTATCGTTAGGTATTCTAGGTTCTCCAAGTCTCTCTTTTATAGAAATAAACACCACAGATGGGTCTAGGAGGGACCTAAGGCCATATTCTAGAAGGGCTTAAAGCAATAGAAGACTCTAAGGCAGTTGAGGAAGTCAACAGTGCCATCTCTGTTTCCGGTGGTACAGACAGCCAAGGATCCAGAACCCCTATACCAGAGGAGGAATTATTCATGCATTCTCTCACTCAACAAACATTTACTAATTATATCAGGTGAAAAACTAGATAGTGAAGAGGGATACAGAGATGAATAAAACACAGTCTGTGCCCCCTATGAATACACAGATTAGAAGGGAAACAGACTCAGGGAAGCGACGTTGTGGAGCAATGAATGACGGCTAACTATCACATACTGCTCCCGTTGTGAGATCCCAATGCAAATTCTCTTTTTCAGGCCATGAGCAGCCTGACCACAAGTGCGATGAGTTCTCTCACTACTGGAGCAGGCCTTTTCCTGCTTGCCGATGGCCTGGTAGCCCTGGAGACTGCCTCTTGACAGTGTGACTCAGAAAGGGAATCTCTATCCTCATTGCCTTATTCAGGGTACTATTATTCAATTTTTGAATTCAAAGACTGTCTGCTGGCTAGTGTCAATCTGACGATAAGTAGTTTCGGACTGAATATCTTGCCTGTGAAATATCAGTTTCTTTCCTTTGCATAATCTCTGCTTTTTCAGCAGTCTGTGCCCTGTTGATCTGATTGGCTGTCAGTAGACAAAAATACACACACACACACACACACACACACACACACACACACACACAGAAACTGTGGTTGAGTCTGGTCAGCATACTGCAAAATACAGAGGATGCATTGTGCCAAGTCAAAAAAGGAAATCAAGAAGGGCTACGGGTTCTAGATATGTCTCCTCCAGCAAGAGAAATTAGCAAAAATAAACTATTGGGATTACACCAGAATAAAAAGCTTCTGCACAGCAAAGGAAAACATAAACAAAAAGAAAAGGCAACCTACTGACTGGGAGAAGATATTTGTAAATGATAAATCCTATGAGGGGTTAATATCCTAAATATATAAAAACTTCTATAACCCAACACTAATAAGACAAATAATCCAATTAAAAATGGGCAGAGGACTTGAAGAATAGATATTTTCCCACATATGACGTACAGATGGCCGACACACACATGAAAAGATGCTCAACCTCACTAACCAGCAGGGAGATGCAAACCAAACCCACAATGAGATATTACTTCACACCTGTCAGAATGACTAGTATCAAAAAGATACTAGTGTTGGAGAAGATGTGGAGAAACAGGAAACCTCATGCACTGTTGGTGGGAATGTATTATGGTGCAGCCACTGTAGTCAACAGTATAGAAGGCCCTCAAAAAATTAAAAATAAAAATACTGTATGATCCAGTAATTCCACTCCTGGGAATTGACTCAAAGAAAACAAAAATGCTAGTTTGAAAAGATATGTGCACCCCTGTGTTTATTGCAGCATGTTTATGGAAGCAACCTAAGTGTCCACTGATAGATAAGTGGATAAAGAAGATAAGGTCAGCAGTCTCTCTTACATAGAAAACATTCCATTCTCAATAGGTTTAGCTCTCAGAGTGCCTCCTTTGTTGAAAAGGCATTTTTCTCCCCCTTGACGCAGGCAGAAATATCCCTCTTTATTTTAATTTTATCCTCATTAATTTAGCTACAGAATGAAGACTTTTAAAGCCCAAACACATAATTATACTTTGGCCCAGAGCTGGCAGAGTGAGAAGGGGGTGGGGGGCAAACCACCAGTGGATTCAACTCCTAGAAGAAATGCCAACATCTCTGGGCAAGCATTTTCTTGCCACTTTCCCCCACACACTGGATGGTTACCATCCGTTGATGATAAAAATCCTGGCTTCGTCAATCCTCTGTATACAGGCTCATAGTTTTAAAACCATAAACTTTGGCCTTTTAAGGAGCAAAATTTCTTCCTCTGGACTCCGGAAGCCGGGGAGACAGATGCAATCTCTTGGATCTAGCTCATGAATCTCAGACACATGTGCAAGTTTCCAGACTCACAGACTTCTGTGAGTCTGCCCATGTGACCCAGAGGTTGCCAAAAGCAACCCCTTTGATGCGGGAGCTTGAGGAAGTCTAAGGGCCCAGAAATGCATCTGGTTAGAAATCAGCGCGAGGAAGCCCAGGAGATAGCATAAGCCTGCTGCAGGGCAGACATCAGGCAAAGCCAGGAGGGTGAGGGAGACATCCTCCCTGCTGGGGCACAGGGGGCTTAACTCAACGAAAACAAAACTTAATACGTCAAACTGATTTCTCCTCTCAGACAACCAGAGAACTTCCTGCAAAATCAGAGAAGTTATAAGAAGACTTGACTCCAAACATCCACTCTTTATTAACACAACGATGACACAAACAAAGTAACACATTGAGACACTTAAAATATATGTATCTGAGGTTGGAAGAAGGAAGGAAGAGAGGGTGGAAGGAAGAACAAGGAAGAAAGGCATCATAAGGTCAGGAGCTAAGAAGGATCCTGCAGCCAGGGAACCAAATAAGAGCTAAGATCAGAAAACCAGGGATGCCTGGATAGGAATACAGCTGTTAGAAGCTGGGATAATGACATTTTAATGTCCATGGCAAATCTGAAATGCTTCAGGTCCACCCTGAGTGTTGTAAGAAAACGTTAGAAACAGACTGAATATTCACCCTACTTATGAAAGTAAGACAAGGAGGGATGCTGAGCATCATTTCCTGTGTCTGCTTGCCATGTGGATGTCTTCTCTGGAGAAGTGTCTGTTCATGTCTTCTGCTCATTTCTTCACTGGATTAATTTTTTTGGGTGTGGAGTTTGGTGAGTTCTTTATAGATTTTGGATACTAGCCCTTATACCATATGTTTTCACTCATATGTGGATCAGGAAAAACTTAAAAGAAGACCATCGGGGAAGGGAAGGGGAAAAAAGCAGTTACACAGAGAGAGAGGCAAACCATAAGAGACTCTTAAATACTGAGAACAAACTGAGGGTTGATGAGGGTGGGGGAGAGGGGAAAATGGGTGATGGGCATGGAGGAGGGCACTTGTTGGGATGAGCACTGGCTGTTATATGGACACCAACTTGACAGTAAATTATATTAAAAAAAAAAAAAAAGACAAGGGGAACTGCCCAACATCCCAAGAAGCTTAAAGAAACTCTACCATAAAGGTTTCTAGGATGAAATCATCTCACCAAGCCATGTGCGGGTATGGGTGGTATCCAAACCCAAAATTATACAGAAAATAAATGAACCTCAAATACCAGGATTAACTTAAAAACTGTTCCTGGGTCTGTGGATCTCCTGAGGTTCTGTCAAAACCAAACCTAAAGTTTCCATCTAGGGAGTCATCCATAAACCCAACTTATGAGTCTGGGTCTTACATACCAAAAATCTTCCCCCACTCACACATATACTGACATCATCTGAGAGGAAAAATATTTCGAAAAACCTAAGACAAAATGGGGAACATCAGCAAATATGAAAGTTAGTTCCTCAAGAATTGGAGGCTATAAGTGTCCATCAACAGATGAATGGATCAAGAAGATGTGGTTTATCTATACCATGGAATACTACATGGCAATGAGAAACAATGAAATCTGGCCATGTGTAGCAACATGGATGGACCTTGAGGGTGTTATGCTGAGCGAAATAAGTCAGGCAGAGAAGGACAAATATCATATGTGTGCACGTATAGGAGGATTAGGAGGAACTTAACAGAGGACCAAGGGGGAGAAGAAGGGGGGAAATGGTGGGGGAAAGGGAGAGAGGCAAACCATGAGAGACTCTTGAATGCTGACAAAAACTGAGGACTGATGGATGTGGGGGGAGGAGGGATGGGCATGGAGGAGGACACTTGTGGGGATGAGCACTGGGTGTTATGTGGAAACTAATTTGACAATAAACTATTTGTAAAAAAAAAAAAAAAAAGAATTGGAGGCTATATACTAATTCGGAAGACCATAATGAAAATATGTTTTCAATTAAACCCCACATGGGATAACATGACAGGAAGAAAAAAGAGCAAGTAGATTTGAAAAAGAACTAAACAGTATGATTAGAAATGCAAATTGTAATCTTTGAAATGAACAATAGCATTATCAGTTAAATAGGAGATTCAACGTA
The DNA here is from genome assembly GCA_017311185.1 of Proteles cristata cristata. Lineage (NCBI taxonomy): Eukaryota > Metazoa > Chordata > Mammalia > Carnivora > Hyaenidae > Proteles > Proteles cristata. Next base: position 3,163,169 of record JAESUZ010000174.1, on the reverse strand, counting down.
TCTGAAGAAATGAACAGTGAAATGAAATTGAGGCCTGATTAAATCACACACAGCATGACACATTGCGGTAAAAATCTGAAAAATATGAGTGACAGGTTAACAGCCAGAGAGTAAACAGTGCACTGAAAAGAACCAGCATACACCTAACATGAGCTCCTGTAAGAAAGCCAGGGAGATAGGAAGTATGCAAAGAGAAAAAACTGGGAAAATTTCAGAATTAAAAAAAAACAAAAGATATGAGATTTCAGATGGAAGGAATGAACCGAGACTGTTTCTGGAGAAATAAATCAAGCCCACATGAGAAATATCGTGTAACAGTAAAAACAAACTAGTGATGAAGGAAGGGTTACTCTCATCTCAGAATGTGGGATATCTCGGCTCTGAGATGAAACTGTTGTTGTTTATTTCTTTCTGTCCCTTATTCTTTCCACGGCTAAAGCCTTCACCCCCAGTCTCCCCTGAATCAGGCACAGGGCTAGCTTATGGCATCAACCATTCCTGTCTTGATTCACAGGGGGTGCTTGATTCACAGGTGGCGATGCTCATTTTCACTGTGCTGGAACTCTTAAAGGCTACATACGCTTCCCTCCTTTGGTGGGAACAGATGTACTCCTAGAACCCAGGAGTGAGTAGTCTGACACGTCACATGCCACTTTCTGGGTCCCAACATTTGAGCTGTGATGGTTCTGGTTAGCAAGAGGAGGCAATAAGGTCCATGTAGCAGTCAACTTTCACAGTGAGGAGACAGCTCTGTGAATGGGCTCCTTCATGATGACATTGGTATCTGAGATTATTAGTGAGTGCCTTCTGGCCCGCAAACCATAGGAACTGTTTACTAGAATGGCTAGAATAGCTTTAGAAATCACCTGCCCCTGGGGTGCTTGGGTGGCTCAGTCGATTAAGCATCCGACTCAGCTCAGGTCATGATCTCATGGTTCGTGGGTTTGAGTTCTGCATGGGGCTCTGTGGTGATAGCTAGCTCAGAGCCTAGAGCCTGCTTCAGATTCTGTATCTCCCTTTCTCTGACGCTCCCCTGCTCACGCTGTCTCTCTCTCTCTCTCTCAGAAATAAGTAAAACATTTTAAAAAATATAGAAAAGAAAAGAAAAGAAAAGAAAAGAAAAGAAAAGAAAAGAAAAGAAAAGAAAAGAAAAGAAAAGAAAAGAAAAGAAATCATCTGCCCCAGGGGCGCCTGAGTGGCTCAGTTGGTTAAGCGTCCAACTGCGGCTGGGATCATGATCTTGCAGTTCATGAGTTCGAGCCCCACATCAGGCTCTACCCTGGTGGTGCAGAGCCTGCTTGGGATTCTCTCTCCCTCTCTGCCCCCTCCCCACTTGTACTCTCTCTTTCAAAATAAATAAGCTTAAAAATAAAAAAAGAAATCACCTGTCCCAACCCCTTAGAAAAGAACCAAGGCTCAGAAAAAGTCACAAGAAGAATGATGTAGCTGATGGGCTGAGAATGAAAGCCTGCATCTCCCCACTTTGTAATGAACACAGCCACCTGCCTCCCTCGAGTCTCCATGGCCCCATTCCCTTGCTAAGGCGGTAAGGTCTTGCTAGGGCTTTTCTGTGCTGTTTATGCTTTCCTGTGTTCTTCCCTGCTTCTTCTTAGGGCATGACATTACAATTTTAAAATACTGCTTACGGGGCGCCTGGGTGGCTTAGTCGGTTAAGCGTCTGACTTTCGCTTAGGTCATGATCTCGCGGTTCGTGGGTTCCAGCCCCGCGTCGGGCTGTGTGCTGACTGCCAGCTCAGAGCGTGGAGCCTGTTTCAGAGTCTGTGACTCCCTCTCTCTCTGACCCTCCCCTGCTCACACTGTCTCTCTCTCTCTCTCTCTCCTAGAAATAAATAAAAAACATTAAAAAAAATTAAAATACTGCTTACATATAATTTAAAAATACTCTTTCCTCTAAAAGCCATATTTTTAAAAAAAATTATTTAAGGGGATGGAATACATCATGATTCAATTATGAACTTATTAGTAAATGGTAATGTGATTAGCAGATCAGAGAATGGTATTTGTTTGAACTAATATTGATGCAATTCTATATTTTGGTAAAGTTGAAAAGGCTACTATTGTACATTTGGGGGAAATGCATTCTAAATATGGATCAAAGAAAGCTTCCAAAATCAGAGTTTAAAAACTACCAGTAAACTTTGTCTTTTCCAGAGTACATTTTCCTTGCCTCAATCACAAGGTCATATCCAACATGTCAAAAAGTCCTTCAAGGTCATGGATAGGAGTAATGCCTCAGAAGATAAAGGAGGAGAAAGCCAGAGCTCCTGGCAAAGCGTGGTTAGACTTTCCTGAAATTTCAGCTACTCTAGGCACTAAAATAAACTTTTAGAAAACAGTTTTTGTTTTGCACTTGCTCAGTGGGAGTAATTTCATTGCTCTTGAAAGTAATCTCTCAGGGCACCTGCGTGGCTCAGTTGTGATCTCACAGTTAGTGAGTTTGAGCTCCACATCAGGCTCTGCACTGACAGTGGTGCAGAGCCTGCTTGGGAACCCGCCAGTCCCCCCATCCCTCCCCTGCTTATGCTGTCTCTCTCTATCTCTCAAAAACAAACAAACAAACAAACAAACAAAAACTTAAAAAAAAAAGTAATCTCTCAAATCCCAGGTGGGTAAACTGAACACAGAGAGTGGTTCACTCACCCATAAATAAGAAGAAAAATGTGCACGCTTGTGTTGGGTGTGAAGTGACTAAGTCATGTGGCTCTGCAGCCTCCACTTCTGTATTATTTTCACACTCATATTGCTTAAAAATTATATATTAGGGATTGGAAAAACTTTTAAATTAAAATAAAAAATATATGGCTCCATTTCTGTCAATGGAGTTAAGTGAATGTGGCTCAATATTCGGTCTCATTTATTGACTTTACTCTTAAATATCTGGATTAAAAGATTATAATTTACCACAATGCTCTTCCCCATCTAGACCAAGTAAGAAATTAGCCATAATTTTATTACTGTACTGGAGTAAACAACCTGACCTACCCAATAAAGAGGTTTCTAATATTGTCCCCTGGGTCTAGGCCTTGGGTCTTAACCCCAGAGGAATATGCTACACACATTGATACATGTTTTCCAAGTGACATATATAGAGATGGTCATATAAGTAATACATATAATTGCCTCCAAAAGGAAACTATCTAAATGACTATAAACAATAGAAGAGAGAAATAAAAATTGTGGCATAGTCATACAATGGAGTAGTAAACAGTAACATGAGTGGTCAAACTATAATTACACGCAGCTATATAGATTAATTCCATAAACATAATGTTCAGGGGGAGAAAAACCATATACAAAAGAGTCCATTGAGGGCATGGGGAAGCGCACTTGTTGCGATGAACACTGGGTGTTATATGGAAACCAACTTGACAATAAACTATTTAAGGAAAAAAAAAAGAGTCCATCAACGGATGGATGGATAAAGAAGATGTGGTACGTGTATACAATGGAGCATCACTCAGCAATCAGAAAGAACGGAATCTTGCCATTTTCAACTACACGGATGGAACTAGAGGGTATTAATTATGTTAAGCCGAAGTTTGTCAGTCAGAGAAAGACAAATATCATATGACTTCGCTCATGAGTAATTTAAGATACAAAACAGATGAACATAAGGGAAGGGAAGCAAAATTAATACAAAAACAATGAGAGGGACAAAACATAAAAGACTCTTAAATACAGAAAACAAACTGAAGGTTTCTGGAAGGGTGGGGGGAGGGGCTAAATGGGTCGGGGCATTAAGGAAGACACACTTGTTGGGATGAGCACTGGGTGTTATACATAGGGGATGGATCCCTTGAATCTAATCCTGAAATCATTATTGCACGATATGCTAATTAACTTGGATATAAATTAAAAAATAAAATATAATAATAATAAATAAATAAAAAGAATTTGGCTACATTAAAAAAAAGAGTACATAGTGTATGATTCTGTGTATATAATTTAAACACAAGCTGAACTAATGGTGTCAGAATTAGGATAGTGATCACCTTTGGGAGTAGATGATTCCTGGAAAGGAACCCAGAGGGTCTATGGGCTCATGGAAACTTTCTTTTCCTTGATCTGGATGCTGGTATTGTGTGTATATATATATAACTTGTGTTCTCTTGCTTCTATGTTATAATATGTTATATTATTGTTTCTATTGTTTCTATGTTATATAAGCATTTTTGAAAAAGCTACTTTTGACCCGTTGGCCTGTCTAATTATTGAGCCATCCCTCCCTTCTCCAGAGTCAAATCTCTTTCAAACATTATCTTCCAAAAGCCTTGGGGTCATCTTCGGCTCTTCTATTTTTTTTCATACACCACATCCAATCTAGCATTAAAACTTGTTAGTTACAGCTTCAAAACATGCTGAGTCTGATTGCTTCTCACCATCTCATGGGCACTCTGGTTCATCAACTGCCACTGGCATTATTGCAATGAGCCAACTAGAGGGGCACCCACACTGCTCGGTCTGTTCCCCGCACAGCAGAGAGCTTATTTACTTTTCCATCTGAAATCAGATCAGATCATTTCTCTGCTCAAACCCACTCCATTTCATTCCAAATAAAAGTCAGAGTCCTTAAATGTCCTTATAGGACCTGAACTCTCATTTCTGCTCTGACCTTCTAACTACACCCCTCTGCTCCAGTCACATGGGCCTTTTGCTGTCACTTGACATATTCTTTCTTTAGACATTTTACATGGGGGGCGGGGTGGAGGGTGCCTGGGTGGCTCAGTCGGTTAAGTGTCCAACTCTTTCTTTCGGCTCAGGTCATGGTCTCAGTTTGTGACTTTGAGCCCTGCACCAAGCTCTGCGTTGATTCTCTCTCTGCTCCTCCCTCACTCTCTCACAAAAATAAATAAATATGACAAATATTATTAAAATTATATTTAAAAAATTTATTTTACACCGGCAGGCCCTCTGCCTGGAATACTTTTCTTACAATTATTTCCATGGCTTCCTTTCTCACTTCTTTCAGGTCTTTCTTCAAATGTCTTAGGTTCAGTAAAATTTTCCCCACCAACCTACATAAAATTACCACCCTCTCTCCCCATCACTTGCTTATTTTTTCCTCAAATAACTTACAGTGATCTGACATACTATGTATTTTATTTATAATGTTAATTGTATGTCTACCCCCACTAATCTATAAGCTAGGGCAGTCACTTACTACTCTCTTCTGAGGTTTTCAACTCCTGTTTGTGTGTTTTCAAATGTGTGTGTGTGTGTGTATTAGTATATTTACACTGGGAGTGGAGGGCCTTGGAGATTCCTCCTTATTTTGTAAGCCAAGCAACACAATAAAATATTTAATCCAGGATCCATTTCTTATTTGTTTATTTCTCTGGTAATAGAAAGGTCCTTAAGAATATCTGGAGATTTATATTCAGAACTATCTGGAATAATATTTCAAATAATACTATCTGGAATATACTCAGAATTATCTGGAATAATACTCCAAACTGATAGTGGGTGCTGTAAGACATCACGCATTTCATTTGCAACTTCCCTCCACTCCTTCATCCTGGTTGTCTTTCATAAATGGTTTGTCCATCTGCTCAGTCTCTAAAGCCAGAAATTTGGGGGTCATTCTTTTACTCTCTTTTGTCTCACTGCTATATTCACTTTGGGGACTCAATCAGGCAAGAACCATTATCAGGAAAGCCTAATAAATTCATGGCAAGAAAAGGAGTGAGCAGTTTCAACCAAGTCCAAGCAGACATTGCACATATTTAACATATTAGAACTCTGTGTTCTCTTAATTTCTTAGAATAAAATTGCAGGTTCCCCAAAAGATAACAAAATCAGTGGGTGAGCCACACATATTCAAATCCTTATCACAAACTCTCCATCCTTCCTCCCATCTTAGCCAGCATGGGTGACAGATTCTCCCTTGTGGCCTGATGTGAGCAGTCATGTTGAGAAAGCAAAGAACTGAGGGCATCCAGCCAGAAAAACCCAGGGCCCTGAGTCATACAGCCACAAGGAAATAAATTCTGTCAATAACCTGACTGTGCTTGGAAGCAGCTTTTGCCCACTTGAGACTCTAGATGAAAATACGACCCCATCTGACACCATGATGATAGGCATCCATGTGAGACCCTGAACAGAGGCTCCCAGCTAGGCCCTGCCTCGACTCCTGATCCATGAAAATTATAAGACACTAAATGTGTGATGTCTTGAGTCACTAAATTCGTGGTAGTTAATAACAATAAAAAAGCGAATACAGGGGCGCCTGGGTGGCTCAGTCAATTAAGCATCCGACTCTTGATTTTGGCTCAAGCCCTGCATCGGGCTCTGTACTGACAGCTCAGAGCCTGCTTGAGATTCTCTCTTTCTACCCCTCCCCTGCTCACATTCTCTCTCTTCTCCTTCCCCAAATAAATAAACTTTAAAAAAAAAGAAAAAAGAAAAAAGAACACATACTAGACTGTTGCATGGAAGATGGAAGGAAAATCCAAGCTCAAGTTTTGGCTTCAACCCTTACTAGCATTAACATCGGACCTGTTTCCTCCTCTTTAAAATGAGTGTGATAATAAAACCTGCCTCCCAAAGTTGCTGGGAGAGCGACACGGCAGCACGTGCACAAGAATGAACTTCGTGAGGGAGTAAATATCTCACGTTACTTAAAGCAGCACTGGCACTGAGAGCTAAATGTTACCTGTGAAACCCCGAGAGTGGTCTTCTGCAGGTTGACAGCAAGAGGGAACACCATTTCTACCCAAAGAGTCTCACGCTGTTGGGAGCTGTCCCCCAGAGACCCTGTCATCTTGCCTCTCCATGGAATAGACCAGTTCCTGTCTTCTGATCTGAGTCCATAGACTGAAATATGAGAGGACCCATCTTTTTTTTTTTTTTTTTTATTTCTAGGAGAGAGAGAGAGACAGCGTGAGCAGGGGAGGGTCAGAGAGAGAGGGAGTCACAGACTGAAACAGGCTCCAGGCTCTGAGCTGGCAGTCAGCACAGAGCCGGACGCGGGGCTCGAACCCACGAACCGCGAGATCATGACCTAAGCGAAAGTCGGACGCTTAACCGACTAAGCCACCCAGGCGCCCCATGAGAGGACCCATCTTTAAGAGGCTTGAAAGTCAGAAGCAGTGGGGAAAGGCAGAGGCTGACAACTGTAACTGTGGAAATCATAAAAGTAGATGTGATTTTCGAAAGGACCAAGCCAAATAAAATGGTAAGTTTCTCCTGTTTATCATCAGTTATTCTTCGCTAAGAATCAGGTTTTCTTCATGAAGACACTCCTTTTGCATCATTTTACAGGAAAAACCATACGCTGTTAGTCAGCCCAAGCTCCCATCAAATTTCCCAAAATGTTAAATAAAAGGCAGGAAAATATCCACATGTGAATGGCAAATTAACATGGTGGGTTATAAAATGCTTAATCTATAGTAATTCCTTAATCACCAAATATTCACAATGGTTGGTTACAGGTGCTTTTCTGGCAGAGTGTGGCCGCCATGTGAGTCAGCACCACCCTGGGTCCACCTCCCGTTTATTGCCACGGCATGCTTTTCACGACTTCTCCACATGATTCTAATGATCTATCACTTCTGCTTAGGACTTAAACATGGACGTGTCCCACACTTTGTTCGCTTAAAATGTTGCCTTGCACGTTGGGCACCTAAATGAAAATGTACCTGAATACACACTGACAGAAAAATGTTGTGTTGAGAAATACACTCTCTCTGGAGTCTGGACATTTTAATAGTTAAAATCATAACAGATACAGGACTATAATGGAGTAAACATGAAAAGCAAAATTCCAAAAGGCACTTAATGTTCCCTTCAGCGTACTTGCATTGTTTAAACCAGGAAGGCCTTGAGTAGGATTAGCTGCAGCCCTTCGGGAAGAGGATGGAAGAAACACAAATTTTAGAGACAGACAAATGGAGTCTGGCTCCTTTCCCTCTCCATTAGTATGTTACTCTGGGCAACATAATCTTTCTGTACCTCATTTTCAGCACTATAGGCCTGTTAAAAGAATACATGTTAATAGATATGAAAACAAAACACTGTCTACAGAATCTAGAACAGAATAGATATTCCATAAGTTTCAGTTCCTTTATATCTCATAAGCACAGGAACTGGGATTTGTTTTCACATACACCATCTATTTTGTGTGTGTGTGTTTACCACCTGTTTATACACAAACTGACAAGAAAGTAGGTCTTCTGGACCACTGGACCTTTCACTGGATCCCAGGGGCTGGATATGCTCTAGAATTCTAAGACTCTATGACTCAATGACTGTGGTTCTGTGGCTGTCAGAGTGAGTAGGGCACCTGCCAAGGCTCATTGCTAAGGACTCCATGTGAGGCTGATGGAAGACCATGATTTTAGCTGTGATGTTCAACCACTTCTTCTTCTAACAGAGCTCTGCCACTGAATCATGGGGTCTTCATCTGAGGTCAAAAGATCATCCCATATCATGGTGATACAACCAAACGAAACAGTACTGACTGCACTTCCCTATGAGCCTCAGACCTCTCTGCTGGATTTCCTGAAGGGAGAGCCCAAAGTCTTGGGGGTAAGTCCTCCCCCATCCATGGGTTTTCCTGGAAGGGAGAAAGGAAGCTATTTCCCCAAGTGTGTCTGGATGGATGCTTTTTCAGGAAGGGATTGATTCCCCTTCTTTTCCCTCCCCATTTGTCTACCATGTTTCCTTCCTCATTAATCATAAAAACCTCTAAGTTATTTGCTTGTGCAAAGAAGCAGATCTTCAGCAGAAGAGCCAGTATGTAGCCAATCGTATCATTTTCCTAGATTTTGATGAACAAGAGAAATGAAAGTTGTTAGAAATGCACACGGTTTGCCTTAGAAATGTCTTATTTATACGCGTGTCTTAGAAATGTTTCTGGGGGCTTATTTAACCCTGTAATTAACAACTCCCTAGCCCTGCGGGAATCCTAGCGCTGTTTCATGTAGAGTTAATACTGCTCTTTGAATCCCAGCAGAGATGAAGGCAGGAAACTGGTATAATTTCCCCCAATATTTTAGCGTGGAGGTGACTTCAGAACCTGAGGGCATGTCCCTTGGTGTTAAAAGCCATTTGAGGAGAGGTTAAACTTCCCCTTTGTGCTGTTACAGGGGTTGGGGGTTCTTTGAAAACTCTATTCAAAGCTTCACAGTGAGCCACAGTGTAGAAAGACAGAGCCAACATTTTTCAGTCATGCATGTACCGAGAGGAGGGCTGTGAACACAGCCTCTATCTTTAGTGCAAGAGTAAAAGTACTACTTTGGGTGGTGCTATAGAGGTGTGGGCTGGGGAAAAACCCAGAAGGCTGGAGGAGGAGCTGTGTCCTGAGAAGAGCCAGCAGCATTGCCAGAGCACTGTGGAGCAGACTCCTCGCAGCCGCGTGAGCCTGCTGGGTCACTCTCACCTCTGGACAGGCCCTTGCTTGGACACCAGACGAGACATAAACCTCACCCCAGCTCCTCCACGCTACATCAGCAAACCTCACAGATTTTTTTAGGGAACTAGGCTGAGCCGTAACTCCAAAAGCATATACTGGCTATGGAAACATGTACTCTGTCTGGTGCAGGGTAAACGGTAGTACAGGGGGTATAATAGGCAGTGAAGGGTGAGAGTGAGAGATGTGAACCTTTAGGACCCAGGTAAGTGCGATGAAGAAAGAGCCACTGGACTTTCTGAAACTCTGAGGGAGGTGGGCAAACGGAAGAGGAAGGCATTCACGTGGAGGGATGTGTGACATAAGCATTGCGGGATGTCCCAGGGGCCCTGCGAGAGTCCCAAGAGGCTGGGGCACCTGTGACCTCATGTACCCATTTCTCTCCTCTCAGGCTATCCAGATCCTGCTTGCGCTGATCATTGTGGGTGTCGGAACTATATTTGCATTTAATTACTTCAATTTCTCCCAGAGATTTCCCCTCGTTTTCCTCACAGGATATCCATTTTGGGGAGCATTTATTGTGAGTATTGTCAGTTAGGAGCTTTTGTGAAATTACTATCAAGACTGGTTTGAACTGCGTCAGGTCCTGGGATGAAGGAGCCCATGAATACGGTCCCCAAGGAGACCAGATAGCCGGTCCCTTCTGTGGCAAGAGAAGCGACTCCATTTGGTCACTGCACTACCATCACCACAGTAATATCGGCCCTTAGGTGTATGGTGTTTAAAAGTGTCCAAAGCCCTGTGTGCAGAGTAACTCATCTGCTCCTTACCGCCCATCTGGGAGATCAGATGGGCAAATATCCTACTTTCTCTTTGGCAAATACGGAAACGGAGGTTGAGAGTAAGTAATTTTTATTTGAGTAGAGCCACCACACAAAGTTCCATTAGTTTCAGGTGTACAATATAGTGATCTGACAAGTTTGTACACGATGCTGTGCTCACCCAAGTGTAGCTAGCCTTTGTCACCATTACAACGTAATTCCACTCTCACTGACTATAAGCCTCATGCTGTGCCTTTTATCCCTGTGGCTTATTCATTCCCTAACTGAAAGCCTGTACGTCCCTCTCCTCTTCACCCAATTCTCCATCGCCCCTACTCCCCACCTCTGGAAGCTGTCATTTTGAATTCATTTCCCACTCAGAAAATGCATCACTCAATGCACAGATAAATTAAATAATAATTGGATGAGACTACTGTCTCTATTAAAAACCTACTCTTTTTTTTTTGCTATTTCTCTTTTTTATTTTATTTTATTTTATTTTTTTTACAAATAGTTTATTGTCAAATTAGTTTCCACATAACACCCAGTGCTCATCCCCACAAGTGTCCTCCTCCATGCCCATCCCTCCTCCCCCCCACATCCATCAGTCCTCAGTTTTTGTCAGCATTCAAGAGTCTCTCATGGTTTGCCTCTCTCCCTTTCCCCCACCATTTCCCCCCTTCTTCTCCCCCTTGTTCCTCTGTCAAGTTCCTCCTAATCCTCCTATACGTGCAAACATATGATATTTGTCCTTCTCTGCCTGACTTATTTCGCTCCGCATAACACCCTCAAGGTCCATCCGTGTTGCTACACATGGCCAGATTTCATTGTTTCTCATTGCCATGTAGTATTCCATGGTATAGATAAACCACATCTTCTTGATCCATTCATCTGTTGATGGACACTTAGGCTCTTTCCATGTTTTAGCTATTGTGGAGAGTGCTGCTATGAACATTGGAGTACATGTGCTCCTGTGCATCAGCATTTCTGTATCCCTTGTGTAAATTCCTAGCAGTGTTATTGCTGGGTCACAGGGGAGTTCTATTGTTAGTTTCCTTATGAACCTCCACACTGTTTTCCAGAGGGGCTGTACCAGTTTACATTCCCACCAACAGTGTAGGAGGGTGCCCGTTTCTCCACATCCTGGCCAGCATCTAGAGTTCTCTGATTGGCTCATTTTAGCCACTCTGACTGGCGTGAGGTGGTATCTCAGTGTGGTTTTGATTTGTAGTTCCCTGATGAGGAGGGATGCTGAGCATCGTTTCATGTGTCTGTTGGCCATCTGGATGTCCTCTTTGGAGAAGTGTCTGTTCATATCTTCTGCCCATTTCTTCACTGGGTTGTTTGTTTTTTGGGCGTGTAGTTTGGTGAGTTCCTTATAGATTCTGGATATTAACCCCTTACCTGATATGTCATTTGCAACTATCTTTTCCCATTCTGTTGGTTGCCTATTAATTTTCTGGGTTGTTTCCTTGGCTGTGCAGAAGCTTTTAATCTTGATGAGGTCCCAACAGTTTATTTTTGCTCTTGATTCCCTTGCTTTTGGGGATGTGTCAAGTAAGAAGTTGCTGCGGTGGAGGTCAAGGAGGTTGTTTCCTGCTTTCTCCTCTAGGGTGTTGATAGTTTCCTGTCTCACGTTCAGGTCCTTTATCCATTTTGAATTTATTTTTGTGCATGGTGTGAGAAAATGATCTAGTTTCATTCTTCTGCATGTTGCTGTCCAATTCTCCCAACACCATCTGTTAAAAAGGCTGTCTTTTTTCCATTGGATATGCTTTCCTGCTTTGTCAGAGATCAGTTGGCTGTATACTTTTGGGTCCACTTCTGAGTTCTTAATTCTGTTCCATTGGTCTATGTGTCTGTTTTTGTGCCAATACCATACTGTCTTGATGATGACAGCTTTGTAGTAGAGGCTAAAGTCTGGGATGGTTATACCTCCCGTTTTGGAAAAACCTGCTCTTTTGATTAACATAAGTATTCCATGCCTTTTCTATATTCTCCATTTCAAAAACAATTAGTAGTATGTTCATTGTCCAAATGGAAATACTATAATATAAACTACAATTTTCAAACTACACATGCCCCACTGTAGAGAATCAAAAAGGCCAGCTCTCCGCCTCCTCATTTCACGACAGAACTTCCCTAGTGTGACTCTGTGTGACCTGCACACATGGGTCCTAGTGAGGTTCTGGCATTCTGCTCTTTAAAACTCCACTCTTCACTGAGAAGCTACTCACTGAGCACACAGTCTATCTTTGGCAGTGTTGTAGGTGCTGAGGGCACTGGCAAACAAGGCTCTCTTATTAGGGAGGTGGTGGGCTGCTCTTCTTAGAAATAGATGGACTTTGGGGTCCCTGGGTGGCTTAGTCGGTTAAGTGTCCGACTTTCGCTTAAGTCATGATCTCATGGTTCATGGGTTCGAGCCCCGCGTCGGGGTCTGTGCTGACTGCCAGCTCAGAGCCTGGAGCCTGTTTCAATCTGTGACTCCCTCTTTGACCCTCCCCTGCTCACGCTGTCTCTCTCTCTCTCCTAGAAATAAAAAACATTAAAAAAAATTTTTTTTTAAAAGAAATAGATGGACTTTGTCATATAATAGGGAAGCTGGAAGTGGAAAAGTAAGAATAACCACAGATACATTATTTCACTTGCACTAAGTACTCAAGACAGAAGTTCCAGATGCCCTGTGAAGACTTAACGGAGTAGTCACCTGGGATGGAGGTCAGGGAAGTGCTTTGCACGTACGCGTACACTGGGTGAAATGCAAGGAAAGCATCGCCTAGTAAAGACAAACCATGAGTGAAAGGCTTGATATGCGGAAGAACAACAGAAAGAAGACTGGGGCACAAAATGAGGCCAAAACCATAGGACAGAACCAGGTTGTGCTAGCCCTTGTGGTCACATTGAGAATATGGACAGTATGAGAACAGGGAAATCCACAGGTAATCTTTAAAGAGGAGAGTGACATTTGAAGACTTGTTACCTTTAAAACATCATGGGTTTTCTGAGTGGTAAATGAATTCAAGGATGATAACAGCAAACCTGGGACAATCAGCTAAAAGGAGGCTGCAAGAATCCAGGGGAGGAAAGATAGTTCCCTGACCCAGATGGGCTGCAGTGGAGACAGAAAGAGATGGAAAGCTTTGAGAGCGATTTGGAGGTAGAACTGATCCAGTGGTGATCTGTTGTGGGCAGTGAAGTGGAGAGAGGTATCAAAGGCAACTTTCTGATCTCTGCGTGTCACCATGAGGTCCCTGAACAATGAGACCCAGATGTCCTCAAGGTTCAATACAAATTCCTACAGGAGAAGTCCCCATTCCCAGAATATTCAAGTAAGTAAGGTGCTCAACTCTGAGTGACAGAGCTCTCAGTTTTCCTTGGGTTCTACTAGACTCTATGTTCCAGATAAAAGAAGTGACTGAGATACTACACTAGATTCCAACCCGTATATCAGCCTTTAGAAAGTTCTGCCCTGAGCGTCTTCCTCCATCTTCTCAGAGCAGACACAGCTCACCATTCCCTCTTCCAGGCCCAGAATCCAGGATTATCTTTCTATTTAGAGCCCAGCTGGGCCAAACATCTGGGTGGTGTTTTGTGGCCCTTAGAGAAGGGCCTGCCTCTCACAGCTGACCCTGGCAAAGGGGTGTTGTTCAATGCTGACCATGTCCAATGCAGTATTTCTTCTTACATCAGTGTCTGCTCTCCTTCCTCTCTGATGCTCAAGTGAGAGACTATATAGTTGGGGAGATTCACAGACATAGAGGTTACAACATAATCTCCAAAGGAATTTATATTGTAAGTGAGTCAAACACACTACCTGTTAACTTTTATCTCTTTTCTTCTTAACAGTTTGTTATTACGGGATACATCACAGGAATCAATGAGAACAAGAAATGTATGGTAAGTTACTTTCGCAACTTCTATGTAAATTTAAAACCTCCTCCTTGCTTTACAACATCTTTCTATACAAAGTCTTTAGTAACAAAGGATCTCCCAAGAAAATCTTTAGACATCAAATTTGCACTTCAGGTCATCCCTACCTGCCCATGTCACCATTAGCCCTCACCCTTCTACTGGTTCCCATTTTCATGGCCAAGTAAACTGAAAAGAGTCGCTTGTTGGAAATCATTGTACACGGTTCTTAACTGGGAATAATTTTGCCTCCTCCTGCAGAAATATCTGACAGTGTCTGAAGAAATTTTTAGCTGTCACAACCAGGCGGCAGGGTACTATTATCAGCTAGTGGGTAGAGGTCGGGAATCTTTCTAGACATCCTAAAATGTGCAGAAAAGTCTCTCATAACAAAAAGTAATGATCTAGCCCCAAATGTCTGTAGTGACAAGGTTGAGAAGCTCTACTCTAACCGAAACCAATCCCAGGATCACTGTAATCTCCCTACTCCTCACCCCCACCAACGGAAGCTTTTCTTGGGGACCTGCCCAGGGTCTGAAAGAAAGAGTCTGACACTGATAGCAGGTCATTCTGGGGTAGAATCAAGGCTATCACTCATTGCTGTGTCAACTTGAAGGGGAAAGTACCTTCTTCAAAGGGCTATTCTGAGAATTAAATAAGATATTACATACAAAAGATACTTAAAAGTCTGTACTACCTTCTAATGACTCTCATTTTTAAGGCTATGGATATGTGAGCCTTCTCTTAGAGCCATTCTAACTGTTTTTACAGTCCTCTGCTATTTTCCTCTAAGGATAGCTACAAACTATAGGAAGTTCTAGGGGGGGTGAAAGCCCCCATCTCTTTCCACCCATAGAAATAAGTACAGACAATATAGGTAAAACCCCAAATGCTGTTCTTTTCTCCATATTGGTTCCCTTTAGAGCTGAGGAACGAACTGCGGATAGGCAGACCTAACCCTGGCTCACTGAGAGCTATGCAGACAGAGGCAGGCAGGATGGCACAGAGGCTGGCTCATTGAATTGGGCATCAGAAGACGTGGCTTTCCATCCCAGCTCTTCCCCCCAACTGTGGGATTGCTCACCACCGCCAAGTCCCTGAGTTCTATCCAGTTGTGATGTGGGGATAACAGGTGGTGAGCCTGCATCACAAAACTGTAATGAAGATCAGATGAGACAAAAGGCTTGGCATGTTCTTCATAAACTAGAACGTGAAATAGTCATGGGGGTTTGCTTACATAGAAACTTCCTCCCATTAAACGTCCTATGGGAGCCAGAACAGAGCCCAGAAAGAGCAAAAGACTAAGGCTTGAAAGAGACAGAATATCTGTACAGTCCTGTGCATTTTTGCCAAAATGTCTGTTTGTAGTAAAGACCTGTGTTTGAGGCAGGCATTAGGTCATAGTCCTGTGACACTAAGCCACAGCTGCTGCTGGAGAGGACAGGTTGTGTAAATGCATCACTGCATTGCCCGTCGCCACAGGCACAATGCAGTCAAGATATGGCAAATATCTACTGAGTTGAGATACGACCTGTTTCTTTGTTTTTCTTTTAAAAAAGCAGAAGCAGCATAACACCCTGAAGGTCCATCCATGTTGTTACACATGGCCAGATTTCATTGTTTCTCATTGCCATGTAGTATTCCATGGTATAGATAAACCACATCTTCTTGATCCATTCATCTGTTGATGGGCACTTAGGCTCTTTCCAGGTTTTAGCTATTGTGGAGAGTGCTGCTATGAACATTGGGGTACATGTGCCCCTATGCATGAGCATTTCTGTATCCCTTGGGTAAATTCCTAGCAGTGCTATTGCTGGGTCATAAGGGTGTTATGCTGAGTGAAAGTCAGTGAAGTCAGGCAGAGAAGAACAAATATCATATGTTTGCACATATAGGAGGATTAGGAGGAACTTGACGGAGGAACAAGGGGGAGAAGAAGGGGGGAAATGGTGGGGGAAAGGGAGAGAGGCAAACCATGAGAGACTCTTGAATGCTGACAAAAACTGAGGACTGATGGATGTTGGGGGGAGGGAGGGATGGGCATGGAGGAGGGCACACTTGTCGGGATGAGCACTGAGTGTTATGTGGAAACTAATTTGACAATAAACTATTTGTAAAAAAAAGAAAAACAAAACAAAAAAACAAAAAACAAAAAAAAGCAGAAGCAGTCCTGGAAGTAGGTTATGAATAAGACACTCCTGCACCCCCTTTCCACACCCCCTTCCTGGCCCTTCCTTTAAAGGTATATGTTACAAGGCATATCACATATGGAGTAGAATATATATGTATGTTATAAAGGAACATATGTATGTGTGTGTGTATACGTGTGTGTGCGTGTGTGTGTGTGTGTGTATGGAGTGAATATGTATGTTATAAAGGAACATATGTATGTGTGTATATATGTATACATATGGAGTGAATGAAGGGAATTTGGTGGGGCAATCTAGACTTTTAATACCTTCCATGTTGGGACACTGAAATCAAGAAAGCAAATCATTAAACCCCAGTCCAAATTTGTAGCAATCTGTAAATATGTTAGGGATTTGGTCAGTTATTGTTTGAATCCTCTGAGGGAATGAATGTAAGCCACAGGAAGGCAGGACCTCATCGAATGTGTTTATCTTTGTGTCCCAGGGGCCTAATGAAGTGCTGGATACAGAGTCGGGGTATGCTAAACATTTATTAAAATTAATAAATGGATACTGCCCTAAAATTAAGTGACATTATTCTCATTTCTCGAGGTAGAAATTGAGCTTCCAAGAAATTAGCTACCTTTTTACCAGGCCCTCGTTCACTAGGACTCAAATGAAGTCTAATTATAAGGCCAAGATATCTTCTAATACACCATTTTGCTTGTAGATTATGAAAGATGGTGCATTTGGGTAAAATGAATGTTTTATTTAGCATTAACCATAGAGCACTCGTTCTCCACTCATTCTATTTCTTGGCTTCCTGGCTCATTCTAAAACTTCGTTTGTCTTCTGACTTTGATGAATCAGGATATGACTTATCTTGCCTTTTAAGCATGCTGACCTGATGGAGCAATTCATCCTTGAAGGGTATCTGCAAAGACAAATGCACTAAGAATTTCTTACAAGGATTTATAAAAATTTTTAAAGCACATGGTTTTTAAAATTATTTTTTATTTTGTTATTTGAGAGAGAGAGAGAGAGAGAGAGAGTGCAAGCAGGGGAGAGGGACAGAGAAAGAGGGAGAGAGAGAGAGAGAAAGAATCTTTAAGCAGGCTCCACACTCAGCACAGAGCCTGATGATGGGACTCAAGACCATGACCCTGGGATCATGGACCTGAGCAGAAATCAAGAGTTGGATGCTCAACCAACAGAGCCCCCCAGGCACCCCTTACAAGGAATTTTTGATTTGGTTTGGTTTTTATTTATTTTAATATTATTTTTAAAACTATTTCCCAGGGACTAGGTGTCACAGCCATGAATGTCATCAGTTCCTTGGTTGCAGTGGCTGGGATTACCCTAACCATTATCAGCTACAGACACCAGTACGAGTACTGCCAGACGCCTTCCCTCGAAGGAATATGTGTCATAGGTAGAATCCTGTTCAACGTAAGTGGTCCTTCTCCATACGGTGAATCTGTACAATCTTACCTGAGCTATGTTCATGATGCATCAAGTCATTAAATTTGATTCTAATAATGGAAGTCGAGTCAGCATTTGAATGAACTCTTAAAAAGATACTGTGATTCAGGGTCTGAATCCTGAATCCTGATTGGGGAACTTACACACTTGTGACCTTGGACTAATATATCTTATCTAAGCCCCAGTTTTCTTTGTCTGGAAAATGAAGATAATAAGAATACCTCCCTCATTGGGTTGTTGTGAAGATTACTTAAATTAGAACACTGCCTGGCATAGTGTAAACAGTCAATAGGTTTTGGCTATTACTATTAGTACGGACATGGACTGCATTAAATTTTACCTTTTTAGAATTAAAGAGGAACAAAATCTAAAAAGTTTACTCAATTAATACTAAAAACAAAATATAGTGGGAAAAAGTGTTTAAGCTGCTTAATAATGTACTTTAATAATCTTATAACATAAATTATTTTACATAAATGTAGCAGTGTTATTCATGACAGCAGATGAGATGTATCTTTGCCAGGAAATACAATTGTAGGTATAATTTTCAATATTTATCTAGTAGTATTCAGTGGCTTTTTTTAATACATGTCAGTGATTCCCAAAGCCCTCTCCCTTTACTTCCCCAAGTAAATCCTAAGCTTTCAGTAGGCATTTCATATATTCCAGTTTTACCAACAAATAGGGGGAAATCCAGGTTTCTGGATGGGTTATAGGGAAACCAAGAATTAGAGACTCAGTCACTTAACCAAGTTAAGTTGGACCTGACTGCACCCACCTCTTTCAGTCTAAGCTTTTTGACACCATGCTATTTCATATGCTGCTTCTCCATCTATTACTTTAAAGCAGAGTGTGCTAATCAGCAGTCTGTGAGCTATATCCAGCCTGCAGATCTGCTCTATTTGATTCAAACAAGTGAAGGAAAAGCTGGAAATGTTCACATTAAAAATGTGTATATTCAGCTTCCTTAGGAAAGAAGAAAGACATCCCAGGGTCCATATTCCCACATGGGAACTATTGCTCAGTACTGGGTAATGGACACATTCTAGGAATATCTTTATTCTCTACCGTCTCCCCTTCTGTTTCATTCATTTGGGATGGCTGCCTGTCCCCTATAGGCATTAAGGTTTGTTATCTCTGCTCATCAAAAAGACATGATGAAAATTGTTCAGTCACTGATGGCTACGGGAGCATCTAAAATATGGGTTATCCCTTACTTGGTCATACAGTGTAAATAGTCCTTGGCTTTTACCTTTAAAACGATACAGCTTTCATTCCAAATGCCATATATTTATCCTCACTATTTACAGGGAATTTTGTCAGTCTTACTGATCATCAGCATAGTAGAGCTCGGCATCTCTGTGACCATTGCCTCCTTCAGAAGCAAATGCTGGACAACCTCCGATGAGGTGCGTTGGACGTTACTGCAAGAATGGGTTCCTATGGGGACACTGCAAGGTGACCTATTAGTCAGAGCAGTATTCTCAGATGCTGAACTGAAACTTCTAAGGTGAAGAAGGTCAAGGAGAGACAAGCTTAACTAACAGTGATGGCTCGCTCCACCCTTGAGACAACCATGCTTTTTTTTTTAAATAGCTTATTGTCAAGTTGGTTTCCATATAGCACCCAGTGCTCATTCCCACAAGTGCCCTCCTCCATGCCCATCACCCCCCTTCCCATCCCCCCCATACCCATCAGTCCTCAGTTTGTTCTTAGCATTCTAGAGCCTCTTGAACCATGCTTCTTCTTGCCCTCTCTGCTATCTAGTCATCTCTGTTCAGACATAGCTCCTTATATCCCTGACAAAGTACATGAAGAGAAACAGACTTAATGGGAACCCAATTTACTGTGACACAGGGAGCTTCTACCTAGGCCACAAGGGTGTGTGAGTCAGTCTCCTCCCCACAGGGGACGCGGAGAAGAAAAATATTTAACAGCGATACTCCTGTTATTTATAATCGTTACAGCTTAACTTTTACTGAATGTTCACTGTGTCGGTCACTGTTACAATCACTTAGCACTAACTCAATCTTAACAAAATAATCAAGACTCCCTTATTTTACATATGAAAGAACTAAAACACAAAGGGTAACCTCTCCAGGTTTGCAGAACAGGATTCTGACTCAAATAATGTGGCTTTAGGGGCCCCTCGGTGGCTTAGTCAGTTAAGCTGCTGACTTAGGCTCAGGTCGTGATCTCACAGTTCCTGGGTTCAAGCCTTGCATTGGGCTCTGTGTTGACAGCTCAGAGCCTGGAGCCTGCTTCGGATTCTGTGTCTCCCTCTCTCTGCCCCTCCCCCTGCTCATGCTCTATCTCTCTCTCCCTCAAAACTAAATGAACATTAAAAAAATTTTTTTTTAATAATGTGGCTCCAGAGCCTGGTCTCTAAATCCCAAAAACAGTGCCAGGACCCATATTAAGTGGGGTTTTTTCCCCACTTTTTTTTTTTACATCAACTTCATGGAAGTATAATTTACTAACAATAAAATGCAACTATTTAAAATTGTTTTTAGGGGCGCCTGGGTGGCTTAGTCGGTTAAGTGTCCGACTTTCGCTTAGGTCATGATCTCGCGGTTCGTGGGTTCGAGCCCCGCGTCGGGCTCTGTGCTGACTGCCGGCTCAGAGCCTGGAGGCTGTTCCAATCTGTGACTCCCTCTCTCTCTGACCCTCCCCTGCTCACGCTGTCTCTCTCTCTCTCTCCTAGAAATAAATAAAACATTAAAAAAAAAATAAAATTGTTTTTAATGTTTTATTTATTTCTGAGGGAGAAGAGACAGCATGAGCAGGGGAGGGTCAGAGAGAGGGAGATACAGAATCTGAAGCAGGCTCCAGGCTCTGAGCTAGCTGTCAGCACAGAGCCCGATGCAGGGCTCGAACCCAGGAACCATGAGATCATGACCTGAGCCGAAGTCGGACGCTTAACCAACTAGCCACCCAGGCGCCCTAAAAAATGCACCTATTTTAAATGTATGTAATTCAGGGGTTTTGAATTAGCTACCATCATATTTGAGATACAGTGAATTCCTATCACCCTGAAGGGTTCTCTGGAACCTCCTTGCAATCAGTATCTCCATCACTTCGATTACTTTTATTTTCTCAAACTTCATGTATATGGATCATAAATAAGTACATTTTGTGTCTAGGCTTCTTCCACTAAGCAGCATATTCATGAGATTCCTCCACGTTGTCACATGTATCAGTACTTTATTCCTTTTATGTGAGGGCACGCCACAATTTGCTTGAACATTTGAGTTCACACCTTTGTGTAGACATACTGTGTCATTTCCCTTTTGCATTTCTCAAATCCACGATCTGGTTGCTAGATGGCACAGCAAATGGATGCTTAACTTTCTAAGAATGGATCACGCAGTTTTCCAAAGTGGCTGTATCACTTTGCATTCTTATCAGTAATATATGAGAGGTATGGCTGCTCCGCATAATCAGCAACACTTGGGATTGCCAGCTGTGTTCATAATTTTTCTATTCTAGTGTGTATGTCATAGAATTTCATGGTAGCTTTAATTTGCATTTCCCTGATGGTAAAAGGAGATGACACTCTATGTGTTTATTGTCCCTTTTGTTTTAAGATGTGTCTGTTTAAACTGTTAGCCAACTTTTATTACGTTATCTTATTGAATTATAAGAACTTAAATGATTCTTAATAGAAGCCCTGTTTTGAGATATATGTATTGCTACTATTCTTCCCAGCCTTTGCTTGCCCTTTCATTTTCTTAATAGTTTCTTTCAAATAACAACTTGTGATTTATTTTCTTCTTTGGTTGGTCCTTTAGTGTTCCAACGAAGCTTTGCCTAGGAGACTATAAGGACTTTTGTCTCTATTTTCTTGTGGGAATTTTATAGTTTTAGCTTTTGTGTTTAGATCTTTAACAGATTCCAAGTTAACTTTTAGATATTATATAGCTCTGAGGTAAGAAGTTCATGCACCCCTGCCGTGGAGATAACTAACTATGCCAGTGCTATTTGTCAAAAATGCAGTGTCTTCCCTCATTACCTTGGCATCTTGGTTGAAAATCAACTGACTTCAAGTTTATAGGAGGTCTCTTTTGGGTGCTCTATTTTGTCCCCCTGATCCGTAGGTCTATACTTTCACATATTCCATGCTGTCTTAATTTCTGTAGCTTTCATATAGTAGTCCTTTTTTTAGTGGCAAAATATACATAACATTCTATTTATCCTTTTAGCCACTTACAAGTATACAGTTCAATGGCATTAAATTCATTTATAATGTGTAACCATCACCATTATCTATGCCCAGGACTCTTTCATCATCCCCATACAAACTCTGCACCATAAAACATAACTCCCCCTTTCCTCCTCCTTCCAGCCCCTTGTAACTTCTAGTTTATGTCTCTGCATCTACTTTCCATTATCTACTGATTATTCACATTTCATGAGATCATGACCTGAGCCGAAATCAAGAGTCAGACACTTAACCAGCTGAGCCACCCAGGAGCCCCCATGAAAGGGCTTTGTTAAGTGGCATAGCAATGTGCAAAGTACAACAGAGAATGCAAAGACGTTATATAGTAGCACCCTGATCCCAAGAAGAGGAAAGAGAAAGTAAACTCTGAATATTTACCCAACAACTTCTCTGCTCAAGCCACTGTGCCCAAAACATTATTTTATATAGTCTTCAGGAACAGCCACTCTGTAGTAAGGTGTAACTGAAGTCGTTATTATAAAGAAGCATATACTAGAGATCAGACTAGAATAGATTAGAGTAGAGAGAAAAGTGCAGGACCTAGAATTCAACTGCAGCGTATGACTCCTAGCCTCACCAGTTAATAGTTCTGTGACACTGGTCAGGTTACTTAACACCTTTGAATCTCAGCTCTCTCAGTTATAAAGGAAGGAAAATAACCTCATAAGGATGTCATAATAATTACTTGAGACGACTCTAGAACTTTGTCCAGCACCTGGTAATCATTGTTACCATTAGGGATGAGCACATTTAAAATCATACACTTAGAATCTTGAATAAAGTAAAATCAATTACAATTCATGCCACCAGATCATTGTTTTAACAAATGAAAAAGAATTACAATTCAAATGAAATATAAATTTTATGGTAAGTAAAAATGCAGAAATCTCCCCTAAAGTACTATTTATACTCACATAAATACCCCTCCCATGGTGATAAAATAAAGTTATGAAAACAAGTTAGAAGGTAGGGAATGACAATGTGTCATATAAGAGAATGTGGCAGTCGTATTTGAGGCCTGCCATCAATCAAAGAAGTAACCATCATTAGGTCATTTAACCACTCAGAGGTCCAATCACTTTATCAAACAGACAAGTAATCAATTCTGACTCTATGGATGACCTTAGAAAGAACACAGTATGACAAAACTCGGTGGACTGGTCTGTAATGACAGCCCCTCTCAAAAAAAAAAGTAAAGACTGGGAAGCACTGGCCAAAGATTCTATCAGATGTTGTCGCTTAGTTGTTTAAAAAGCTTCCATAGATTTGATTTACCTGTAAAGGAAAGCCCAAATTTCCTGGCCTAGTGTCTTGGTACCTTCAGGTTGCTATAACAAAAACACCATGGACTGGGGGGCTGGAACTACAAAAAATTCTCACAGTTTTGGAGGCTGGAAGTCCAAGGTCAAGATGCCAGTAGATTCAGGCCTAGTGGATGCCAGATGGTTCACAGATGCCATCTTCTCACTGTGGGCTCACATGGTGGGAAGGACAAGGATGCTCTCTGGGCTTCTTTTATAAAAGCGCTTATCTCATCCATAAAAGCTTCACCCTCATGATTTCATCACCTCCCAAAGGTCCCACCTCCAAACACCCTCATGCTGTGGATTAAGTTTCAAATTATAAATTTAGAGGGGGCACATTCAGTCTATGCATTCCATCCCTGCCCATTCCCCCTTTTCACATGAAAAATATATTACTTCCACCCCAGTAGCACCAGAAGTCTTTATCTTGTTTCAGCGTTAACTTTAAAAGCTAAGTCTGAAGTCTCATCCAAATATCATCTACATCAGACAGGAGGTGAGACTCAATGTCTGATCTATACTGAGGCAAATTCCCCCCTAGCTGTGAGCCTATGAAACCAAATACTTAATGAGACCAAACTTCCAAACTACAGTATTGTGACAAGCATAGGATAGACATTCCCAAAATCTAACAGGGCAAACAGACCTTGAGGCTCCAGAGTAATCCTCTTCGGCTCGATGCTCTGGCCGCCAAGCACACAGGGCTCAGCACCAAGGCCCCACAGTAACTCTCCACGGGAGCTCTGCCCCTGCAGCAGCTCTCTGCCTGGGCCCTGTGGCTCTCCCAGGCTGGAGTCTCATGCCTGTGGCTCTGCTGGGTGGGATCCCAAGCCCGTGCTCTGTCACTCGGCAGATTTTGAAGCCTCGGTGGAGGGGGTCACACTCCCATGGCTCAGCTGGGTGCAGCCCATGCAGCAGCAGCCTTCTGCAGCGCCCACCTCTGAGGAACTGGGAGGAGGGGGCATTCTGGCCTGGCTTGAACCAGAGAGATGGTCCTAGCCTTTGAAACCATTCTTCTCCCAGGCCTCCTGTCCTGTGTGCCCGTGGCAGGAGTGCCAGCTCTGGTGTTCTCGGAATCCCATTTGGTGTCATTCTTTCATTGTCTGGAGAATAGGTTCTTGTTATTGTTGAGATGGCTGATATATATCAATTTCTTTATCAAACAAGTCACTTGGTCATACTCCTAGTGTTCTCTCTCTCTCTCTCTCTCTTTTTTTCAATATGGATAGACTGGGTCCTGCTTTCTTTCTGCTTAAGAATTCAATTTCTCTCGGGGCGCCTGGGTGGCTCAGTCGGTTAAGCGTCTGACTTCAGCTCAGGTCATGATCTCATGGTTCATGGGTTCAAGCCCTACGTCAGGCTCTGTGCTGACAACTCAGAGCCTGGAGCCTTCTTCGGATTCTGCGTCTCCCTCTCTCTCTCTACCGCTCCCCACTCGTGCTCTTTCTCTCTCTGTATCAAAAATAAACTAAAAAAAGATTTAAAAAAAGAATTCAATTTCTCTCTTCTCATATCTTACCATTAGCTGTCTGAAGGAGCCAAGCCTCATTTTCAACACTGCTTAGAAACAGCTTCAGCTAGGGGCACCTGGATGGGTGGCTCAGATGGTTAAGCATCCGACTCTTGGTTTGGTCTCAGGTCATGACTTCATGGTTCATGGGTTTGACCCCCACATCAGGTTCTGTGTCGTCAGCACGGAGCCTGCTTGTGATTCTCTCTGCCCTCCTCCACTCATGCTCTGTGTGTGTGTGTCTCTCAAAAAAAAAAAAAAAAAACCTTAATAGTTTCAGCTAAATTTCATTACATAAGATATTTATCATTCATTATTAATAACATTCATTATTTACCACATGAAATTCCATCATTTCCTTCAGTATTGCAAGTTCTACCTGCCACAAAACATGAGGACACAAACAATTCAGCCAACTTCTTTGCCGCTTTATAGCCAAGATCATCTTTCTTACAGTTTCCAACAATGTATTTCTCATTTCTGTCTGAGACTTCATCAGAATGACCTTTATTGCCCCTATTCCCACCAACATTTCATTCAGGATTACTTAGGTGTTCTCTAAGAAGACCGAGGCTTTATCTACAGCTCTCCTTTCTTCTTCCCGGGCTCTCACCAGAATTGCCCTTAATGATTCATTCATAACAATAACAGCTTTTTCTAGTACGTACCTCAAAATTCCTCCAGCCTCCAAACATTACCCATTTCCAAATGTGCTTTCACATTTTTAGATATTTGTTACAGCAGTACTCCTACTTCTTGGTATCAATTTCCATGTTAGTCCATTTGGGCTACTATACTAAAGACAGAGTAGCTTAAAAAACAAAACTGTATTATTCATTGTTTTGAAAGCTGAGAAGTCCAAAATCAAGGTACTAGTAGATTCAGAGTCTGGTGAGAACCTGTTGCCTGATTCATAGCTGGTAGTCTCGCTGTGTCCTTACAAGGAGGGAGGGGCAAGGGAACTCTTTGGGGGTCCCTTTAATAAAAGCACTAATTCCATTTACAAGGGCCCCACCCACAAACTAATCCCTCCTCAAAGATTCTACCTTTAAATACCATCACATTGGAGATTAGGTTCCACCATATAAATCTGGAGGGACACAAACATTCGATTTATAGCAGCCGGCATACCATCTAACATTATCTGTATATCATCTCCCATCACACTATGCTGCATCATAGCCTTGTGCTTTTGGACCCACTGTTTCTTCTACCTGGATTGTGACTCCTATCTTGCTTCACCTTACTTTTTTGCCTAAGGAATTCCTGCTCACCCATAAGACATTGATCAAACATATTCCTCAACGAAGCATCTCCTGGCACTCAGAATTAGGTCATCTTCTACATTCCCAGAAAGCGCTTACTATTTCTATAATAGCATTTGCTAAACCGTATTGCTTTCTATTTATATCTTGGTATACCAATAATTGCAAGCACCTTATAGACAAGACACACTTCCAATTATTTTTGATCTCTAGTAATTAGTTCACCCAGTAGGTGAACAATAAGTCATTATAAAACTGAATATATGAATGCTGAGTGGACTACTTTAAATTTCTCACAAGCTTTGTAATATTAAGTATGGGAAGAATATTTCAGAGAATCTTAATCAAATTCTCCTTTTCAATATTTGAGACAATAGTGAATGATGATTTGTCCAACATAAAACAAATGAGTTGATGGTAACGGCAGTGGCTAGTACTGGTATTTGTTTTATAATTCCTTGTGTAGATGCTGTGTCCTACCTACTATCTTAAGGCAGAGTGAAAAATAATTTGGGAATTCAAGAAGAAAAGAACATCAATGGTGATTATTACATTGATGTTTTCTATCCCCCTTGGTTTTCTAGATTGTATTTTTCTTGTCTTCGGATATCACTGAAGAGAGTGAACTATCTGTCCTTGAAGAAAATGCTGTAGTACAATTTGAGCTTCAAGAACAGTCCTCCACTACTGATTCAACAACAAACATACAACCTGTTTTCATTGGAGGCTATACTTTCTTCAAGTTAAGAATCACAAGAAATCCTTTAGCCTTCAGACATTCGAGGAGGAGAAGTAGTAATAGTTACTACACATCTTCTGTGTCCATGCTAGAAGAACAACAGAAAAGTATCCCTCCACCCTCAAAACTTTATGAGGAAAGACCTAAGCTGAAATCTTTGCCTCCCACATTGCAGGAAATGCCCACAGAAGAGACTCCATACGTCAAACCACTGAAAGATGAAGACCTGCAATTTGCTACGGCCCAACACCCAGAACAGCCAACCAAACTGCTGCAGTCCCAAACTTCACCACTCCAAGTTCTCCCATCCAGTTCTATAAAAAAAACCCAAGTGTTACCACCCCAGGCTCTGCCAGTCAAGGCATCTCCACCTCCACCATCCCATGACACAGAGTCTCAAGGCCTGACATCAGAAGACATGCCATACCAAGACATGCCATCACAGGAATTGCAATCCCAGAACATGCCATCCCAAGATATACAGTCCCTCGACATGTCATATCAATATGCAGCACCTCAAGGCATGCCATCCCAGAACACATTATCCCAAGGCATGCTATCCCCAAATCCACCATCTGAAGGCATACTTTACCAAGATCTGTATTCCCAACCACAAGCTCTGCCAGCACAACTCATGCTACTGGATGCCCCAGCCTTTCATGCAGCACAGTCCTCTAATATGGAACGTCTAGATCAGCACACCTTAGATATGCAACACCAAACCCAGCAACTTGCACGTTTATCATATAAAGACATGCAATCAGAAGTCATATTACTGACCCAAGACTGGAAATCTGAGACGGAATTCCACAGCAAGAAATCCTCAAAGTGGCAATTCCTAAACTGGCAAAATAAAAACCTGCAATCCCTAAAGTCACATGATTTAGAGTGGCAAAACAAAGACCAGCAAACTCCAAAACAGAACCCCCCAGACCCGCAAACGCAAGGCCAGCAACCCCTAAAAAAGAAATCCCTAGACCAGCACATCAAAGACTGGCTATCCCCAAAGAGGCACTCCATAGATAAGCAAACCCAAGCTCAGGAAACCAGAAAGAAGTCCTCAGATCAGCAAGCTAAAGACCAGCTGCTGGTCTCAGAGGAACAATCCCTAAGGCAACAATCCCCAAGTAGACACCGTAAGTATCAACAGGACAAAGAGGAAAAGTCCCCAAAGGAACAACCCAAAGATAGACAAGATAAAGCTCAACAGACTGATATGGAGCGACCTCCCAGGAAGCACACCCAACATGAGCAAGCTGAAGATCTGCAGGTCCGAAAGGGGAAATCCCCAAAGGAACAGCGCAAGGACAGAAAAGATAAAGCTCAACAGACTGATATGGAGCAACCCCCCAAGCAACAACCCCAGTATGAGGAAGTTGAAAACCTGCAGGCCCAAGAGAAGTCCCTAAAGCAGCTACATCAAAACTGGCAATCCCAGATCCAGGAATACCAAGCTTGGCAATCTTTAAGCCAACAATCCCAAGACTGGAGAAGTCAAAGCTGGAGGAACAAAGAGCGGAAAGTACAAGATCTGGAATTTGAAATTCCACATTCTCTGAAGTGGGAATCCCAAGTCTGGCAAACCCAAGACCTATTAGAGAAAGAATCCCAAAAGCAGAAAACTCTACACCAAGAAGGCCAAAACGTGCACATCATAACTCGACATCAGCAATTACAAAGCATTCCATTGGAGGACAGTCAGTATCAAGAGGAGAAACAACAAGACCTTAAGTCCACAGATATCCAAAAAGAAGGTATGCAAACAGAAACCATGCAAATAAGAGACAGCAAACCAGAAAGCATCAAATACCAAAACCTACACAAGCATCAGTCAGAAGATAAAAAGCCAGGTTGCTGTTCGTCCTGTCAAAGCTCAATCCAAGACGCACATTCTGCCTATATGTCTGATATAAATTCAGAACAAGATGTGCGAAAAAACATTTCAATTTGCTCAACTTCATACCAAGAAGATACGACTTTAACTTCTCCATCATGTTCCCCAAAAGACCAACAGCAATCTGAGGACTCTGACTAACATGGAAAATCTACCCAAATGCCACAGTGCTCCCAAGTATGGAACCAAAATAAAGAAAAACAATATAGTCTCCTCCAACCTATGTTCTCAAGTATAGCTGCTACCTATTCACCCACCAAAAAACAAAGGGCATGCAAGACACTTGTCCTTAATTAAAATAAAATGACAACAAATATTAACACCATATCAGAATTTTCTGGGTTTGAAGGAGTAATTCACATTTAAACGCTGTTATCGGTGTTAGTGTTTCAACTTATGATCGCCAATTCATTTTATAGCTTAATACGTTTTTATTGAAGGATAGTTGACATACGATATTGGCTGCAGGTGTACCTCATAGTGATCTGACAATTCTATACATTATGAAATGCTCACCATGGCTGAGTGTGGTATGCAAAGTTATTACAATATTATTGACTATATTCCCTATGCTGTATTTTTCATCGCCATGTCTTATTTATTTTAAAACCAGAAGTTTGTACCTCTTAATCCCCTTCACCTATTTTGCACACCACCCACCCCAACCACCATAGAGAAATAGACTCTTGTCTATGAGTCTATTTCTATTTTACAGCTTAATACTTGATGGACCTGCTTTGCTACAGTGCTAATATTCCTTATTTCTCACTCTTGTGTATTACAGGGGCTCAGTAAGTAAACCAGGAGGAAGTCTGTGTAGGCTCTCAAAAGGCGCAAGAACCGAAAGAATCTGTGGGAAATAAAAACCAATCCCGCCACTCCCCTGGTTTGCTGATTCCAATCACTCAATTTACTCCCTGCTCTGCATATCTATGTTGAGGATATATATTCTAAGTGTGTCTAGTTATTAATGAGGTATAATGTGGCAATGAGTACAGAATGTAAGGCAGAGGGAGAGAATAAAGTGTATTTAGAGACAGGGAAGTAGGAGGCAGGGAAGGGCAGGGATGCAGATGTCATAACAGAATGTAGGACAGACCATGATATACTCAGTGAACTTCTGCTCCCCTCCATAGCCCTGCACTCGCTTCTAATTTAACAACTCTCATGATATATAATTTCATCCTCAATGGTCAAAGAAAATTGACCTTTGGTGGCCAAATTTTCTGGTGAAAAGCCATCAGTTACCCTGCATCCTCTATATCTAAAAACATTTTTTCAATCTTTTTCTCCTCAACTTCTTTGATACATTTGGACCTGGTAACCCTCCTTTCTCTTTATCTCACTTGTTGGCTTCTGCATTTTTCTTCCCATTTCAGAAAGTCTACGATAAATATTTCCAGGATTCTCGCTCCAACTTCCTTCTTTTCTGAAATCTCACACACTCTTGTAGTTCTCTCTCATCCTCTGAGTCACCCCGTACTGTGTCATTATCTGTGTCTTCATAAGAATCCCACACAAAAGACTTGCTTTCACGTCTTTTTTAAAAGGCATTCAGTCATTTTTAAAAACATAAACTCTCCACCTAGAGGCGAGTGAAGTTATGTGTACTAGAATAATGAGGCATAGAGCCAGAGCAACTGGCAATCTGCTGCTTGTTGCCTTCACCTCTGTAGTAAGGATTAGCCTCCCAAGCTTCCCAAGGAGGTTCAACCTTGGTCCCTACCTGAGGTGGCCTCTAGTTCCTAAATGGTTGCCACTTTGTATTCAACTAATTCTGGAGACGAATCCAACATGGTGGAGAAGTAGGGGGACCAGAACTCACCTTGTCCCTCAAACAGCAGTATTGAGGTCAGAGGACTTAGAATTCCAAGAGTCTGGGCTGCAGAGTGACAGAGATGTTTCTAGGGGCCCACAGGGACAACCAGGTGGGTCAGAGGTGTGTGATTGTGAACTGGGAGAGGTAAAACAGGTGGCATAGGCATGGAGGGGAGGGATCCCCTTCTGCAGAGAGACAAAAGGAAGAGAGAGAGAGGCTGTGGAAGGGTAGAGTTGTATTCAACTGACTCTGAATAATACCAACAAATCCCCCCTTATTAGCACATGTTTACATGGTGCTTATGTGATGTGTTTCAGTCCACAAACTCGAGTGTTCAAGAAATAGATATTTGCAATTCTTCATCATATTCTTTGAGACTCCAACCCATGCAGACAGTTTTGCCCATTTTTCTCCATACCCATCCAACACACACACACACACACACACACACACACACACACACACACACACACTGATGCGCCATGCACCATAAGGTCTTGAGGTCTTAAAATAATATAAGTCCTTGGAGCGGTGATCCCTGTCACCAGTGACTGCTCCACACCACTTGCCACTGAGAAGCTCATTGTTTTGGTTCATATTAGACCCTAAGTGTCCTGTGAATTTGATGCTTCTGTACCACATTTGGAATATAGGATCTTTTTCCAAAATCGCAAAAATACAGTGTCTAGGGTCTGGACTTACAATGTAAAAATGGAAGAACGTTCAAAATCATCCTCTGAGGGGTTTTTCCATCCCACCGAAAAGGATTCTAGGGAGCAAGTCAGAAGCCCTGAATGCCCCCTGGGGCCCAGATGTGACTTTCCATTCTGCAAGAATTCCACTTTTCTTTGCTTTTCAAAGCCAATCTCTCCCATAGCTCTCCTTTTTGAGATACTTGTACTGTCCCATCAGTGAGTTTGAGTCTAGAGCTGACAAAATCAAATGTGTTTAGGAGACAATAAAGGAATGGAAATGTATGAAGTGGCTCTTTATAAGACAGGGTGAAAAGGCTTTAGGGAGCCAGAGCACTGATGATATACTTAAAGGAAATCTACTTTTTTGTGGGTTTTTTTGTTTTTATTTTTATTTTTTTAACTATCTTACTCCTAACTTAGGTTTGTTTTGGTAAAATTGGGAAGAGTTGATTTTCAAATACTACCTTATACCTACAGTTTCCCAAGACCGTGGGGTGAAAATGAGCTGACTGCTTACAAGTATGCTTTCATTTGCCTGATTAAATTTCCCACTTATGGATGACAGCAGGTGAGAGGGATCTGAGTAGGTGACAAGGTAACCACCAATGGAATGTCAGTGAGGCCATGTTCACCATCCCTAGGTGTGACCCCTCAAACCCCTGTATTTTTTTTTTCATAATCTCTCCTCCCTCTTGTACTGGCCAGATGCAGAGACTCCAGGACCCAGACGATGCTAAGATGTGTGAATATCTGAGCCCAGTCCATAAATAACAGCATAATTAGGTCCATTGCTGAACATTCAGTTGGACTGTGACCCAAAAGAGAAAACTGTTATGGTATGAGGCCAAAGAAAGCATGGAATTATTTGTCATAGAGGTTAGCCTACTCGGAGTAATAGAACCACTAAGGCAAAGAAACCTTGTTCGAAACGGTAACAGCCTTACCTTTCCCCCCTCGTATTAGCAATTGATGTGTAACACATTACCACACACGTAGCTGCTTGAAAGAGCACAAATTTATTAGCTGTCTCTGTATGTCAGAAGTCCTAAACAGCCTGGTTAGATTATTTGCTCAGAGCCTTGCTTGGCTAAACTTAGAGTACTGGCCAGGTTTGTGGTCCTGAGAGGTGGGATCCTCCACAAGTTGGAAGACTTACTGGAAGAACCCAGCTCCTCAATTCTGAGGTTAGAGGACCCTGTTTCCTTGCTGGCTGCCAGCTAGGGTCTGCCCTCTGCTCCTAGAAGCCACCTCCACTTCTTCTCATGTGGCCCCCTCCATCTGCCGCCCAACCAATATTTGTCAAATCCTTCTCAAACTTCTCCTGCTTGTAGTTCTAAGGGGTCCCAAGATTACACTGGACCCACTCAAATAACCTAGGATGATCTCCCTAGTAAAGTTCCTTTTGTCATTCAAGGTAACCTATTTTGGGGTGTGGTATCCTGTCACATTCACAGTCCTGGGAATTAGGGCATGGAATTTTCTTGGGTGCCATAATTCTTCCAATCATATCCCTGATGCACAATTAAGGAAGAAGAAAGATGATTCAATATATGTTGATACACTATTCTTCCTTTTGCTTTATGAACTTGACCTGTCACACATGCAACCAAAGTAGTCATTTTCTAGGGTTCCAATAACCACAGTTCTATATTTACATGGTTTTAAAAATAACGAGTCATACAAAATTATCTTGAGGAACAAGTAGCTCCATGTGGAGCTAAATACCTCTAAATTCAGCCATGCACCAGACACATATCATTTTCTGTGACTGCCTTTATGTGA
Organism: Proteles cristata cristata; assembly: GCA_017311185.1. Classification (NCBI taxonomy): domain Eukaryota; kingdom Metazoa; phylum Chordata; class Mammalia; order Carnivora; family Hyaenidae; genus Proteles; species Proteles cristata. The sequence goes on along the minus strand of JAESUZ010000174.1, from coordinate 3,130,228 downwards.
AGAAAGTTAAGAAGCCCTGATCTCCTCATTGTGGGAGATCAAAATTTAACTTACTTTCCTCTTTCCAACCCCCACCCCCCACCATGCTGACACACATAATTGTTCCCCATCCTCCATTCTCTCTGTAAACTCATAGTGTGGGCACAGAGACATGAGTTATTTATCTCTTTATGACTATATATGCCACCAGAACTGAGCCACTTAATAAACTATTCTTTCTCCTGCAGTGTATTTTCTTTTGGAATGGTGTTCTTTTCTTGCTTGCTTGCTTTTTTTTCTTCTTTACTCCTTTTTCAACTTCAAACTCCCCAGTTTTCTAAATTTCTTAATACACTGATCCATACTACAAATCATATCAATTTTATCACTTTGAAGGAACTTCTACTGGAGAAACCCAGCCTACTCACCCTCCATGACTGGAACACCGCTGTCATCCCCAAATCTCTTTTCTATTATTTCTGGAGTTTTCAAACAGCCTTTCTTTATATTTTACCTATTTCTCTCTTATCCTCCTTTGCTATGGAAAACAAAACAAAACAAAACAAAACAAAACCAAAAACAAAACAAAACACTTCAGTCAACTTTTCCACTCTTTTGCCATATATGGGTATAACACATTTATTGATTAAAAATTTTTTTTTACTTGAGTATAGTTGATACACAATGTGACATTACATTCAGGCATGTGACATAGTGATTCAACTTCTCTATATGTTATGGTGCGCTCACCACAAGTACAGCCACCATCTGCCACCATACAACACGGTTACAGTATCAAGAACTATGTTCCTTATGCTATGCCTTCTATTCCCATGACTTATTCATTTTGTAACTGGAAACCTGTTTCTCTTGCTCCCTTTCACTCATTTCCCATCCCCCTCAACCCCTTCCTTATGGCAACCATCAGTTTGTTCTCTGTATTTATAGGTCTGATTCTACTTTGTACATTTGTTTTTTAAATTCCACATATGTGTGAAATCGTATGGTATTTGTCTGTCTCGCTCTTATCTCACTTAGCATAATTAGACCTTCTAGGTCCGTCCATGTTGTTACAAATGGTAAGATCTCATCTCACTTTTTATGGCTTCCTAATATTTGTGTATGTGTGTGTGTTTGTGTACACACACACACCATATCTTCTTTACCCATTCATCTTTCTATGGATCCTTAGGTTGCTTCTGCATCTACACTAGCATTTAGTATTATCACTTTTCTGTTTTAAATGTTCTAATAAATTTGTAGTGATATTATTTTTGTGGCTTTAATTTACATTTTCCCAAATGGCTGATGAGTTTGAACACCCTTCCATGTTTCCAGCGGCCCTGTGAGAAAAAGCACATGGAAGATCAAATTTGGAAACTGTGTATGTCTGAAAATGTTTCAATTTAGGTATCTTCAAAAGTTTTGTGGTTTGTCTTAGCTATAAAATTCTTTAATAGAACAGCTCTTTCTTCTGAAAGTTTAAGTCTTCATTGTCTTCTCAATTCAATTGCTGTTGAAAAGTCCAAAGCCATTCTGCTTTCTCGCCCTTTAGGTGTGACTTGGGTTTTTTTCCCTCTTGGAATCTTAAAGGGTGTTTTGTTTGCACCAACTGTACTGAAATGTATTCATGTGGCTCTATTTTCATCAGTTCTTCTGAGTATTTAATTGTAAAATTTAAAGTAATTTTCTCCTCTCTGTTTTTTCTCTTTTCTCTTTCTGTAACTGCTATTGAATGCCCTGAACTAGCCATATTATTATTATTATTACTATTATATTTTCTTTATTTTACATTACCTTGATCTTTTTTCTGCCTACATTCTGGTTAATTTTCTCTACCTAACATCTCAACACTTTTACTGAGATGTTCTTTTTGGCTATCAGTTTTATTTTCTTTCTTTTTTTTTTTTTTTAAGGTTTACTTATTTCTTGAGAGAGGAGAGAGAGAAAGAGCATGAGAAAGTACCCATGAGTAGAGAAGGAGCAGAGAGAGAGAGAGAGAGAGGGAGAGAGAATCCCAAGCAGACTCCATGTTGTCAGCACAAAGCCCAACATGGGACTCAATCCGATGAACACGTGAGATCATGACCTGAGCCAAAACTAAGAATCAGTTGCTTAACCGACCAAGACACCCAGACAATCCTTATTTTCATTTTCAAGAGATCTATTTGTTCTCTGTTTCCACTCTATTGTGTTCTCTTCCCATTTCATGGATGCAGTATTTCTTCCTACATTTCTGAGTATATTAATGGATTTTTTTTGCCAAGTTTTCTTCTCTTTAGTCTGACTTTTTTCCTTTCAGTTTCTATATTTCACATTTCCTCATTATTTCGAGTAATTTTTGGTTGTCTCCTCATATGATAGAGGGAAATATGAGAAAAGTTTATCTTTGAAAGGTTGGAACACAGTGTTTGTCATCCGTGAGCTTCTCAGTTAGATATACTTACTGTATTACTGGTTTAAGAAATCCTGTATTTCAGGGGCACCTGGGTGGCTCAGTTGTTGAGTGTCCAACTTTTGTTTTAGGCTCAGGTCATGATCCCAGGGTCGTGGGGTGGAGCCCCGCAACCAGCCCAATGCTGAGCATGGAGCCTGCTTGGGACTCTCTCGCTCTCTCTGTCCCTCCCTCCATCTCTCTGCCGCTTTCCTGTTTGCACTCTCTCTCTAAAAAAATAAATAATATAAAATATAAAAAGAAAGAAACCCTACATTTCAGTACCCTTCTTACTTTCTGACTAAGGGCTTTCTTTTTAGTTTCTGATATATTGTATGTTTTTACTTATATGATGTTCTGGGCAATGATTTTATTTGCCCCTTAGTCCCTGGTTAAAATAATCCCCTTCCCTCATGGTAATTGGATTCTGGGTAATTGGATTCTGAGATATATCTGGGAGGGACATTGGGTTTTACCATCATTCACGGGATAAGATCTCTGTAATTTAAAGAGCAAGAGGAAACTAGAGGATCTGGAAATGCCCAAGGGGTTGACATCTAGTCACAAGAGTTGGCTGCTACTGTCTAGAGTTTGAATATAGATCTTTAAAAAGGGGATGATTTTGCAACAGAGAGAAAGACAAGAAATTTAAGAGCAAAGTTGAGCTTCAGCTACAGAAAGGAAGGGATAAGAGAAAGAGCACAGGGGCCCTTTCGTGGAACTTTCTAGCACAGGAATTAGGGCAGCTGAGGGAATGAGAGACCTGACACAGTAACTGTGAATCAGAGAAGGTGGGTTGCTTGGATCATTGTAATGTCCCTGGAAAAGCCAGCAGTAGGAGGCTTCAAATGAAGCTTGATTTGGGAACATTGAGGGATACAGGGATATTATATATTATTCCATAAACCACTTTAAAGCTAGAGCATTTCTCATGGAAAGTGGAGGTTTTGGCAGTCTGGAAAATAAAGAAATTGAAAGATATGGGAAAAAAGAAAGGCAGGGCACAAATCTGTCTTATTCATGTGCTGAAGGGCCTAGGTGCTTTATTATCAGGAGGGCCATGGCATTCCATGGCCACCCTGAAATGTAGAAATGAGATAAAATAACTCCTGGCCATTTCTAAAGTTCCTATAGTTAAGCTCACAAAAATGCATTGAACACTTAGCTGATAAATAATCAACCAAAATAAACTTTGGAAATAATGCAAACATAAAGCAAAACAAAGCATTTAGCTGCCATGATTAAAATAGCAATAATGAAAAATAACGCTAATTGCTACTATTTTTATAATTACAATTTATTTAGAATCCACTACCTGCCAGCTGTTTTATAATTCACCTACAGAAGCCCTATAAGGTAACAATTTTTATTCTCAATTTTAGATAAAAGATGCAATATTTTAATAAATAGGTAACTTAATAGGAATATGTAAGTTAATATGTCACTTAGCCAAGACTTCATACACAGTAAATAAAAGCCTGGGAATTAATTCTAGGTTTTTATGTTCCAAGGGTTGAGACTTTCAGGACTGCATCTCCAGAATTCGCTTGCATGAATTAAACATAATCAAAACTTCAGGTTATCTTTCTACCATTTCATGGCTATTATAGCACTGGCCTAATCACCATGCTGAGAGAGAGAGAGAGAGAGAGAGAGAGAGAGAGAGAGAGAGAGAGAAATTGGAAAAGGTTTAGAGGAAAGCTACAACATGAGTAATGAGGATGAAATGGTATATTACAAAGTGTACTGGAATAGAGTTTGCTTAATTCAGAGACCACTAACCCAGTATCAAAGGATTTCCACAGTCAGCCAGCCAGCTCAGTCAGTAGAGCATGAGACTCTCAAAAGATTCCATAAAGGAAGATCACCATTAGGATTCCATGCTCCGAAAAACTGAATGCAAGAAAGTAAATTCAGAAAAAAAAAAAACTGTAAGGGGATTAGTACTTTAGTATGTAATAACTGCCAAGTGGCTAGAGGCTATTACATCAGGATTTTCAATTTAGGGAGACTTGATCTTATTAGGAAACACCAGAGGCGCCTGGGTCGCTCAGTCGGTTAGGCAACTGACTCTTGATTTCGGCTCAGGTCATGATCTCACAGTTTGTGAGTTTGAGCCCCAAATCAGGCTGTGCACTGACAGTGCAGAGTCTGCTTAGGATTCTCTCTCTCTTCCTCTTTCTCTATCCCTCTGCTGTTCGTGTTCTCTCCCTCTCTGCCTCTCTCAAAATAAATAAACTGTAAAAAAAAAAAAAAAAAAGAAATAGAAGGAAAAAAAAGGAAACACCAGAGGATGACAAGGGAAAGTGTATAAATGAGTACAATTTTTCTCCCCCCTTCATCAATGTCCTTGCAATATGACAGTACAGATTTTCCCATGAAGGAATGGAGTCTGTTTCCTTACCCTTAAATATAAGTTGTCTCTGCAGTTTGCTTAAGTCAATGAGAGATTAGCACACATGATTTTGCAGAAGTTAAGAAAACATCTGCGAGTTAAGAACCTAGAGTCTGCCAACTGCCAGCTAAGTGACTGAGGCTGCACTAAATCACCTAGCTTTGGTGACCCCAGTGGTTGACCACAGATGCAGAGAAAACCTGGCAGATAAGAGTTGGGCTCGACCAGACCAGTAAGACCACTCACATGACACACAGAATTGGAAGCAAAATCAAATGGTAGTTGCTCGACACCTCTCAGTGTTGAGGGGGTTTGTTCACAGCTAAAGCTAATAAAATAAGTGGCAAAAACAAAGTGACAACCCGAGCAGACACTATATACTTCGAGAGGTGGATTACTAATTAATTCTGAGTGCCTGTTAACTCTTGTCCCTTACCTCCTGATGAAAGAGGACTAGAATCAATGTCCATAATACTCCTTTATTTGGAAAGGAAAATGTCCTCACAGATCATCTAGCCCAGCCTGATCAATGTGCATATATGGAAGCTGAAGCCAAGAGAGGGGCATGACTTGTCCAAGGTCACGGTGAGTTCCTGACTGCACTAGGACTACTGGGCAGGTCCTGGGGATTTACTCACTAACCTTGAGATCTCGACCAGCCCTGAGATTCCATGACTCTATGACTCTATGGTTCTATAATTCCAAGACAAAGCACACAATACCAGTGCTCCAGACAGCCTTGGTACAGGAGAAGAACATGGTCTAGATTAAAGTATCAACAAGAACATTTTTTCATTTTAAAATATCAACTACACCATCATGGATTCAACTTCTTCACACAATCCTGTGTTTCTGTTATTTCCTCCGGAGATCACTGCTCCAGAATTTCAGTCACCGGAGCTTACAGTCTATGAATCTAGCAGCCCTTTTCCAAAATCACTTACCACAAAAATGAAAATCTTAGGGGTAAGTAAGATTTGCTCTAAGTATACTCTACTGAGGGTGTGTTATGGACTGAATGTTTGTGTTTTCCAAAATTCATAGTTGGAACCATAATTCCAATGTAATGGTGCTTAGATGTGGGACCTTTCGGGGGTAGTAAACTCTCATAAGGGGAATTAGTGCCTTTATAAGAAGAGGTCAGAGAGGCAGCCAGTTCTCTTTCAACCAGGTGAAGTTACAAAAGAGAAGTTGCCAGCCTATAACCCAGAGGGGTCTACTTCAAGACCCAACCGTGTGGCACCCTGGTGTCAAACTTTCGGCCTCCAGGATCATAAGAAATACATTTCTGTTGTTTATAAGTCACCCAGTCAATGAACCAGGGGCTTAATCAGCCACCCCAGCAGGGTGTTACGGGTTCTATTACTTTGTTCAGAAGCCTGAACTAAGATGGGGCTTGGGAGAAGAAGAAAGGGAAAAAAATACCTGGTGGTGCAATGTTTCAAGGTAGAGGCTAATCCCAACTTTTATTTCCATTCAATTCAGGAAGTATGCATCACATTCCTAAACCAACTATGTACAAATTTCTATGGAGAGGAAAATAATCCTCTGGGCTCTTCAAGGTCACAGTTGAAAGTAAAAATCTCCAAAATGACCAACAAGGAGTTTTTTCCTAGTCAAGTTCAGAGAAAAGGAAAAGAAAATCAAGTAGAAGTCAATAGATCAGGTTCTATATGTACCGAGTTCTATAGTTTTATATTTTCTCACTCAGAACTCAGAATTCATTTTGATAACATGATATGGTATTTTTGTATGTGGGGCTTTTGCAGAAAATCCCCTTAATACTATAAATGCTCATCTCTCCACTGACCTATCCATTTCTTGAACATTAATTATTTTTGATTTACCAATCCTCCTTTCAGATAATGTGATTCAGTATGTTTGAGGCTGTGATAGTGCCTATATCTTTTTTTCCCTAAATTTTATTTTATTATTTTTTTTTACAAATAGTTGATTGTCAAGTTGGTTTCCATATAACACCCAGCGCTCATCCCCACTTATGAATTATTTATCTTTTCAATCCCAAGCCTTCAAGAATGGAAAATTGGAAAAAAATGATTTTTTTTCCAGGAAAAAAACCCAAAAAAGTAGAGAAAGAGGGCCTGCTGACATGCCAGAAAGGGCTAACAGTCTAAACTGCTTTTGCATCTATTCAGATATAATGGTACTCAAACTTCCAATAAAGAGTTCATACTACTTTAACAAATATGGATTGAACTATGTGTAAAAAAATTATGTTAGGTACTATGGGGGTTACAGAAATAACCACAACCTACTTTCTCTCATTGAGAAGAATAAATACATAATTTAGAAATAATAAAATGATATTAAAAACCATATTTCAATGTAGCATCTTACATGAGCCATAAATGGCGGGGGCAGGGAAGAGGGGAGACAGGGAGCATTATAAAAGAGCTTGTACTATCCTCCCCTTATTTATAAGGAAAGTAATTGCCAAATCCTCTTAACCAAAAGAGGATCGTGCACATTTTTGAAAAGGGAACCTACCATTTGGCTTTCTCCTTACCATGACTTTTTCCTCTATTTACAGGCTATCCAGATCCTGTTTGGACTGATGAACTTTTCTTTTGGAGTCATTTTCCTTTTCACCCTTGAAAACCCATACCCAAGGTTCCCCTTTATATTTATTTCAGGATATCCATTCTGGAGCTCTGTTTTGGTGAGTAGAGGCAATTGAGTTCAATTTGAGGCCATGTCAACAGGAACACTAGGGAGTTCTTAATTACAAAGTGAGCTGCATTCAGTTGTATGGTATGCTTTGAAAAGTTAAAATAAAAATCAACTGTTGAAATTATTTCCCCATTAATTCATTAGAGTTGCTGATGTTCCATCATTGGGCTTTGAAGTACCTTTGCAAACATTTCCTTGGGTCCTGATGTTATTTATCCATTCATTCATTCAAAATGAGTTGCCATCTTTATAGACCAGATACATAGAGGAAGGCAATGAGGATCCAAAAGTTAACAATACAGGGACCCTCACTATGAAAGATAGTATAAAGTTTCTTCAAAAAATTAAAAATAGAACTACTCTATGATCCAGAAATTCCACATCTGGAAATATATCCAAAAGAAATGAAAACACTATGTTAAAAATATAACTGCACCGCCATGTCTATAGAAGCATTATTCAAAAAAAGCCAAGATATGGAAACAACTTAAGTGTCAATCAACAGATGAATGAATAAAAAAGTATATATATGTGTACTTGTGTGTGTGTGTGTGTGTGTGTGTGTGTGTGTGTGTGTATTATTTAGCCATAAAAATACCAAGAAAATTCTGCCACTTGCAATAACATGGTTAGACTTTGAGGGCATTGTGTTATGTGAAAGAAGTTAGACAGGGAAAGACAAATACTATACAATGTCACTTATATTTAGAATTTTTAAAAAACTCACAGAAAGAGAGCTCAGATTTAAGGTTACTAGGGGCAGAGAGTGAGGAGAGAAGGGATGGAGGGAGGTGGCCAAAATGCACAAACTTCGAGTTATGAGATAAATAAGTATAACTTCCAGTTATAAGACCAATGTATGATAGGATGACTACAGTCAACATTGCTGTATGATATGTTTTTAAGAGAGTCAATTCTAAGAGTTCTTGTCACAAAGAAAAATGCTATTTTTCCTCTTTTTCTTTTCTTTTTTTGGGGGGGGATTGTATCTATATGAGATCATCGATGTTAAGTAAACTTATTGTAATCATTTCACACTATATTTAACTCATATCATGATGCTGTATGTCCTAAACAGCACTGCATGTCAAATATATCTCAATTAATATGGAGCGGGGGGGGGGATAAGCAAACAAAAATAATAATACATGGGCGCTTCCTTCAAAGGACTCAGTTTACCAAGAAAGCAAACATGTAAACAGGTCATTTCAGGGTACTATGACTAACAATACCACAGAGGTGTAGAAAGTGCTCACGAAAGTGCAGATGAAAGATCAGTGGACTCTTTAGAGAAGTAAAGAAATAGGGAAGGCTTCTCAGATGTATCTTTGAGCTGCACAGAGAAATTTATTTAATCCAATTTCATAACATTCGATAAATATTATTTTTGGACCTTGTATAGTGCCAGAGAATAGACAGTGTGTGGGAATTCATAGAAAAAGCAGTTCTCAGTCTCAGAGTCTCCCAAGTAGAGAGTCAGATAATTGCCATATGGTGTGATGAGTGATAACAGACACTCAAGCTGTCTCTAGAGGAAGGGTGCCCACAGCAAGGAGGGGAGGTGGCCCAGGGATACTTCCAGCCTGAGGGAGTTTTAAAGGACCAGTGGTTAATCAGGAGGAGGGCACGCACAGAAGAAGGGAGTGGGGAATGGTTGGGTGTTAGGGGTAGCGATAGCTTGCTGCATGCCGAAGGCGAACCATGAGGAAAAGGCTCAAGGTATGGGAGAATGCTTTCTATTCTGAGACCTCTAAGAGTTCAGCACAGAGAGTGAGGGTAAGAGATGAGGCTGAAGAAATCTCAGGCAGTGGGACGAGGAACTTAAGAACGGGTGTGCTGTCATCCTATCTGAAGTTTCTACTAGGCAATGATGCTACCACATATGATTTACCTCCCTGAAAATCCTGGGGATATTTTTTCAGAATGCTCAGTCTATTAGCTGAGAGAACACACTGGTTTGCAAGTGGGCATGAAGGATGCTTCTTAAAAGGATGACAGAATCTGATCTTATTGGCTGTGAACTGATTTGACACCAGTGTGTCATGATACCAAAGCTGAGTCCACAACAGCTATAAAAGGAAGATGGATGAGAAAACCAAAGACCAGTAAAATTAAAAAAAAAAAATCTCATGTTCAAATAGATAGTTAAGACTAAAGCTAATTTCTAGTTCAGTATTTTGTCCACTAATTATTTGTGGACAATCATCTGAGGCATCTCATCCTGCTAGTTGCTTTGAAGACTGTATGAAGTAGGAAGGCATATACAGCAAACACATTGAGGTCTATTCTCTGAGACCTCTTTACCATCAGCTAAACAAGCCCACCACTAAGATATTTATTCTTTTTAATAGTTCATTAATTCTGGAGCCTTCCTAGTTGCACTGGAAAGAAAAACCACAGCAAGTCTGGTGAGTTAGATTTCTCCTTTCCTAAAAATGTATAACATTGAAATAATTAAGTCTAGGCTTGAAAATGAATTTGGAGAATCATTAAACCACAATAATTCCACAAACTGTCAAGTGCTGATATCAATCAATGGCTTTTGGGGTTTTATTTTGTCCAGAGAATCATAAAACACTACTGCCAAAAGAGTTTTCTTTTTCTTTTTTAAAATTTTTTAGTGTTAATTTTTTTGAGAGAGAGAGACATAGAGTCCAAGTGGGGGAAGGACAGAAAGAGAGGGGAACACAGAATCTGAAGCAGGCTCCAGGCTCTGAGCTGTCAGCACAGAGCCCAACGCAGGGCTTAAACCCACAAACTGCGAGAACATTACCTGAGCTGAAGTTGGACACCTACCTAACCAAGCCACCCAGATGCCCCTAGTGCCAGAAGAGTTTTCTAGGTCATCCAGTTTCTTATTTATGAAAACACTGAAACATAGAATAAATGCCCAAATTGGTAAAAATTTGACACACTCATTCATTCTTTTTGTAAGTATTTTTGGTGCCACCTCCTGCCAGACATTTCAACAGGCACTCATTTATTAATTCACATGACAGGCATATCGTGAAGACAACCTAATTAAACCATATAAGCAGAAGTTCAAAATAAAAAATACAGTGTTAATGAGTGCAAGATTTTAACTTACAGATAAATTAGGAGTAGAATATTTTTACTTTTCTCAAAGAATAAAAAATGTGAGACATTAATTAACAAGTCAATAAATTATTTCCAGCCCAGGATGTCCCCTGTAGGTTTGAAGTTGTAGGAAGAACTAAAAATTGCAAAGAAATATAATGTTTTGTTAGAGTCATGAAACAAAAATGTAAATAGGTCATGACTTTAACCAGAGCACCAAAATGCAATACGAGACAACACCTAAGTACCTCTTTTGTTCGGTGTGCACCCCTTTCCCAGCTAAATGGGAGTTAACTTGGGTGCAGATCATGGAAGACAGAAGGACTATTCAAAGCTCACTGGATCCCATTATTCAGGCTGAGAGCCTGAAGCCCAAAGGAATGAAGCATCTCACATATGATCACACAGCATCTCACATATGATCACACAGCTGCTTAGTGGCATTGCAAGACTGTGACTAACACCCTCTCTTGAGTCTCCCCACCAGTGCTTTGTCTATAGCCAGCGTGTTATGTTCTTCATCTCTTTCAGGTGAAGATGACCCAAGTAATGAATTCTCTTAGCGCCTTGGCAGCAACAGCTGGAATCATTCTCATCACCTTTGGTCTCATTCTAGATCAAAACTACTTTTGTGGCTATGTTAACACAAATAGTCAGTGTCAAGCCATTACTACCCTATTCATTGTAAGTATGCTGCATTTTTACAGTAAGGGATAATGGGGGTAATCATAAAGATGAATTAGTACCTCATCAGCAACATCTAAATAACATTATAGACACATGTGTTTTATTTACAAACATTTACAGAAAAAATAGTATCTTATAGGTATACCAGGCATTGTGGAATAGAAAAATAAACACATTACGACCCCCACCTTTAAGATTTCACAGATAAGTAAAGAAGGTAAAGCATGTGCCAATGAGTATAATATTAAAGATAGAGTGTTATAAGAAGAAAAGGGAAGAATGGTGGTATTCATAGCCCTAGATGTACATTAGAATCATGAGTGGAAGGTCTTCATGGTTTTGGTTTTGGCTTAGACTGGACTTTTGATAAAACATGGTATATATTGAAAATAGGCATTTATTTCTGATCTTTCCAAAACACCACTAATATTAATTTAGGGGAACGTAAAATATGTAAATCTACAGGGAAAGAGAAAACAGTCAACAAGACCCTTCAAATTTTTCAGAGAAAGCTGGAAAATAATCACCTAAGGAAAAGGGAGTCCTTACAGGAGTAAAATATGGTGGGGCGCCTGGATGACTCAGTCAGCTAAGGATCAGACTTCAGCTCAGGTCATGATCTGACAGCTCATGAGTTCAAGCCCCATGTTGGGCTCTGTGCTGACAGCTCAGAGCCTGAAGCATATTTCAGATTCATCTTCTCTCTGCCCCTCCCCTGCCCACACTCTGTCTCTCTCTCTGAAAAACAAAATAAAAACATTAAAAAAAAGTAAAGTGTGGATGTTGCAAGAGCAGACATCCTTCCTCATCTTTCTCCTGTGCTTAGAAGGTAAGCATGCAGTTTTTCACCACTAGGTATGATGTTGGCTGAGGGTTTCTTATATGGACTTTGTCAGATTGAATAAGTTTTTTTCTCTTCCTAGTTTGTTGTGTGTTGAATTTAGTGAAATGCTTTTTCTTGATCTATGGAGACAATCATGTGGACTTTGTCCTTTATTCTATTATTATGCTGTATTGCATTGATTGACTTTTTTGTCTTAAATAAACCTTGCATTCCTGGGATAAATCCCACTCAGTCATGGTGTATAATCCTTTATAAATGTTATCAGATTCAGTTTTCTAGTACCTTGTTAAAGATTTTTGCATCTATATTTATAAGAGATATTGGCCTATAGTCATCTTTCCTTATGACATCTTTGTGTTCCGTGTCTGGTTAATATTGGCATTATAGAATTAGTTGGAAAATATTCCTTTCTCTTATACATTTTGGTAAATTTTGTAGAAAATGATATCAAATTTTCTGTAAACATTTGGAAGACTCACTGGCGAAGTCTCTTGGGTCTGGGCTTTTATTTGCGGGAAGTTTTTAAAATTGCTGTCAGTTTATTTAGATTTTCTATTTCCTCTTGGGTCAGTTTCAGGAGTTTGTCCCTTACTGTCAGTCTGAGTGAATGAAGGAACAAGACAATACTAATATTCAAGGAAGGCTACCATGGTAGTACTGTGTATGTAGGGTTGTCTACCAATAATCTAGAACCTTGAACTAGCACAGAGGATATAAAACAGCCAAGATGATAAGCCCATCACCATCAATGGCATCTGTCATTTTGAAGGAGGTGTACTTTTCTTCTGGTCATCTTGAGTGGGGGATGCAGTCTAGTTCCTAATTCTGAGGAGCACAGGGCTATCTGTGCATTAACTGTCCTAATCATTTTTTAAAATGTTTTATTTATTTCTGAGAGAGAGAGAGACAGCATGAACAGGGGAGGGTCAGAGAGAGAGGGAAATACAGAATCCGAAACAGACTCCAGGCTCTGAGCTAGCTGTCAGCACAGAACCCAACACAGGGCTCAAACCCATGAACCATGAGATCATGACCTGAGCCGAAGTCGGACGCTTAACCGACTGAGCCACCCAGGCGCCCCAGCTGTCCTAATCTTTTAGATAATGTGCTTCTGTAAAGTTTCTAGAGGACTATAGTGTGGTATCTGTAATAAATGTGGTAGTGGTGGTGGTGGTGGTGGAGGTTTTCATAAGATTGCATGCAAAAAAGACTCAAGTGTACTCTTTCCCTGGTGGCATTCCAAAATAACCAATCCCTTACCTAAGATGACACAAAAATGATTAGCTGGCTGGCGATGGAAGTAGTCCACATTTGTTGGGGGGGGGGGGGGCAGGGGATAACAAATTTATTATATAATCAGAGTTATCAGAAAAGAAGTCATATGATTCACTGAGCTATAACACAGAATCAATTTCTAAGGATTTCGTCAGTGATTACCAGGAAGCTATGAGGATACCAAACGATATCAGGGATAGCAAGGGCCTTGGGAAATCTACCCATCTGCTGATACAAGAGATCAGCAGCCTCCAACAGGTGGAATATATGAAAAAGAGTTTCTCCTACAACCAATTTCCTACACATAGACAAAACTGGGAAAGGTCTTGTCAAGATTTTACAGAGCAAGATTCTTTTAAAATCTTTTATAAGATTTTACTGAGCAATCCAAGATAATTGGTCCTAGAATGGGTGCTGGTCAAAAAGACCTTTTCTCATTAGTCTTAGTGGCTGAATAAGCAGACAGAATTTTAAATCTATAATAATTCCTTCCCTAAGATTTATTCTTTTTTTTTTTTAATGTTTATTTTTGAGAGAGAGAGACACATAAAAGTGCGAGTAGGGAGGGGCAGAAAGAATGGGAGACAGAATCCAAAGCAGGCTCCAGGCTCTGAGCTGTCAGCACAGAGTCTGACTCAGGGCTCAAACTTACGAACTGTGAGATCATGACCTGAGCTGAAGTCAGACGCTTAGCCAACTGAGCCACCCCATGATTTATTCTTATAGATACACAAAAATATAGACAAAAGGTAGATGGGCAAATAGGATGGTTAGTGGCAAAGCTTTGGCAGACCATCTTTTTCCTCCCCATGCCCTCCCCCACCAAGGAAAAAGTAAACAAGAACAAATGTGAAGAGATAATGAAAAAGTCCTGGGAGACCTGATTTCTAGGACAAATAAACGCTACTCAGTAAATAAGTGCCAGACGCCCCTCACCAACATGGACGTGCAAACCCTGGACAGGGTTGCTCAAACAGATTCAGTGGAAGAGGTACTAAATGAGCCAAAGGATCAGAACCAAAATGGTGAGAGGTCTGCCTAGACCTCTCTTGGGGTCTCTGTGATTGTCTGGCACCTTCAACGACTACCAGGAAAGTCAAGGACAGTTAAAGGCTGAATGTATTAAATTTGCTAATCCAAGGAGAGCATAGGGTCTCCAACATAATAGGGGGAAACAGAAAAGGGCATTTTTAGGATTTCATCAGTGGAGTAGTCACAAGGTAACTTTAGGAGACAGTAACAGTAGTCTGGAAAGGATACGGTTGGATTTGCAAATGAGAATAGTTCCAGGGACAGTCAGTGGTCTGATTTTTGGAAAACATTAGTTCACATGGAATTACCACTAAAACATTTCTCTGTGGTCTTACCCTGAACATAAGGCTCTGAGGAACCTAATGTTAAAACCCTGAACTTAGATATTTGGTCTTGCATATCATGCTTTGGTGCAGTTTATCAATTCGCTGGGTTGAAGTACAGTTATTTTTCAATCATGGTTTCTTTTCATGATCAATTCTCAGTAATCTTAACCAAAACTAAAGACTATGAAAATTACCACAAGGGAAAAGTAGAAGCCACTGGACTAGCAGTTAACTTCTCAAAAGCAATAATAAAAGCCAAAGACTGAACAATAGCTTCAGTGTTCTGAAACAAACAAACAAACAAAATACCAACCAATAGCGAACCATTTATGGCGCATTAAAACATCTTACAAAAATGAAGTGAAATAAAGTCTCTTCAGAGATACAAAAATCGAGCTTCCCTTCTGCAGAGCGTCATGAAAGGAATAATGAAGAATGAACGCCAAGTACAAAGAAAATAATAGCACTAGGAGACACAAAAAGGAAGGAAAAACAAAGAATGTGATAAACATGTGGGCAAATATGAGTGAAGGCTACTGGTGTAATACAGCAATCATAATAAACAGTGAGAGTAAAAATAAAGTATTTAAAATACCAGACAAAATGAACATGTAAGTGTAGAAAGGGGCAAACCATGGTTTTGTTATTTGTGTTCCCTAAGGGCCTGAGTTTTCCCTGAGAAGAGGGAGAAGGTTTGAAGAACTTTAGATTCTGATATGTTTTAAAACTTAATGGGGTCATCAAAAGTAAAAAACTAGAGCTAACAGATGTAGTCTGTCTACTACACCACCAATCAACAGAATACCCATTTTTGTAACACATACTAACCAAACCAAACCAAAATGACTATATATTGGTAAATATGACAATTCCAAATTAAAAACAAAGGCTGAAGTCACAGTGTATGTCCTATGCAATAAAACCATAAACAATGACACAAAATAATTTCAAAAGCCCCTATGTGGTTGGATATTAAGAAGTGTGCTTCAAAGGAATTACCAGATCAGAGAAAAAATTGTAATAAAAACCCAAACATGTTCTGAAATGAAAGCTCAAAAATTTGAGGGCAGAAGTTAGAGGAATACTTTAAGGCAATTCGTAGCTTAGAAATACAGACAGTAAATTATGTAACTTTGAAAAACAATGGTCCAAACATTAATCTCAGTGATTAAAGGACAGAAAAGCTAGCCCAAAGAAAGAAGACTAAAGGAATTAATATATAATGACAAGAGCAGAAGTTAGTAAAAATGATGCATACAATAGAATGGAGTAAAATAGCCAATGATTGGTTTACAGAAAATACTCATAAAATATACACACCCTTTTTTATGATGGTTACGACAGAGTAATTTATATCAGAGCATTCCTCTAGTGAAAACCACTTTTATTAAAGGCTTATTAAAATTTCAAAAAATGTCCAGCTGTTGCAATATACATGAAAGATACCATGGCAGCCAGGATTTGAAGTGCAAGGATCGTGTAAGAATTGGACACATTGAAGTAAACCCAAAATTCTCCATCACTTTCCTCCACAAGTTATTTGCTGACTCCTACCATGTGTAGGAGGCAAAGCTCAAAAGCCAAGCTGATAGGAAGCTAAGAAGCTAAAAGGCCTAGAAAAGATCTCAGCAGTCTTGCAGTGCTGGGAACACACACAAATAGTTCAGAGTTAGCAGTGGTGGAGTCTGGTAAACCCCCTACCACCCCGCCCCAAAGTTCACGTCTGAAGAAAGACTACACCCTAGAACTAAGGATACAGGAAACAGATCAGCCATCACAAAACTGAAATTCATCCTTTAATTATCCTGATCAAGGTAACCTTCCCCTAATCTGTCTGATGAAAGAAAATTACATCATCCCCAGAGGAAGACAACATAATTTAGAATTTGTCCCAGTTTTTTTATACTACATTTAAGCTTGGGTGGCTTAGTCGGTTAAGCGTCCGACTTTCACTTAGGTCATGATCTCGCGGTTCGTGGGTTCGAGCCCCGCGTCGGGCTCTGTGCTGACTGCCAGCTCAGAGCCTGGAGCCTATTTCAGAGTCTGTGTCTCCCTCTCTCTCTGACCCTCCCCTGCTCACGGTCTCTCTCTCTCCTAGAAATAAATTTTAAAAATATATTAAAAAAATTTTTTTAAAAAGTATAAACAAAACAAAGCAGAAAGAACCACTCATGCCAGAAGATAGGGCTGAACATCTGGAAAACAAAAACAAAACAAAATAATCAATGTTAGAAACCACACAGAGGTGACCCAATGGTAGGGTCATGAAAATGAACATGGCTATTATGTTCAAGAAAGAACAAACTGGAGAATCTTGCAGGCAAATTGACACCTATTAGAAAAAAGCCATTAGAATTTGTGGAACTTTAAAGTATGGTAAGGAAACTAAGCACTCCACAGATGGAGTCAACAGCCTATCAGACACATCAGAAGCACTCAGGAAGAGAATCGGTATACGATACAAAGACTAATGCCTGAAGAGAAGAAAATGATATGAAATATCATTGTCCTTTAGAACATAAAGTGCCTTACATATAACTGAGGAACCAAAAGACAAGAAAGTGAAAATGCAGCGTAAGCCAATATTTGCAGAGAGAATTGCTGATGATTTTCTAAAAGGGATGAAGACAAGACAGGAATCAAAAAATAAAAAAATAAAGGAAAACACAAAGAAAACTACATAAGCACACAATACTTAAATTGCTGGCAAGGGGAGGGGGAAAGGGATAAAGAGCAAAATCTAAAAGAAAGCTGGGGGTGGGGTGGAGGTGAATACATCCCATTCAAAGGAATAAAGGTAAACTTCCAACTGACTTTTCACTTGGAGAGCTCATCTAGGCCAAAGGACAGTGGAATGATATTTTAAAGTGCTGAGATAAAATAACGCCTGGAATTCTATGTCCAGTGAAAATGTTCTTTAAAAGTAAAGTTGAAATAAAGATATCAGACCAGTACAAACTGAAAACAACTGGCATTGGCAAATTAGCCCTGAAGAATATTGAATCAGTAATCAAAAACCTCCCAAAAGAGAAGAATACAGGACCAGATGGCTTCACTGGCAAATTAATTCTACCAAACATTTTTAAAGAAGAATGAATATCAATCCTTCTTAAACTCTGCTAAAAAGAAGAAGTGTCCAAATTCATTTTATAAGCCCAGGAATACCCACACCAAAAGCAGACAAGTACACTACAAGAAAGTTCCCAGCCAATATTCCTGATGAATATAGACGTAAAAATCCTCAACACATTATTAGCAAACTGAATTCAATAGTATATTAAAAGTCTCATACACTATCATCAAGTGGTATTTATTCCATGGTCACAAGGTTCAACATACACAAGTCAGTCAATATGACAGACCACAATAACATAATGAAGAGTGAAAATCATATGACCATCTCAAGAGATGGAAAAAAAACTTTGACAAAATTCAACATGAAAAATTTAAATTTAATTTAAATTCTCAATACACTGAGATAAAGAAACGTATCTCAACATAATAAAAGCCATATATGACAAGCCCACAGGAACCCGACAAGGATGCCTACTCTTAACACTTCTATTCAATGAAGTACAAGAAATCCTAGCCAGAGCAACTGTGGGGGAAAAAGGGGGAAAAAAATGAAAAGAAAAGAAGGAGAGTGGAGGGGAAGGAAGAGAAGGGAAAGGAAAAGAAGAGAAAGCACCCAAATCAGAAAGGAAGAAGTAAAAATGTGTTTGCAGATGACGTATTTTTCATAGACCCTAAAGACTCCGCCAAAAAAGTATTAGAACTAATAAAATGAATTCAGTAAGACTGCAGGATCCAAATAGTATATAAAGATCAGCTGCATTTCTATATACTAATAAAGATCTATGAGAAGGAAATTAAGAAATCTCATCTGCAATTGCATCAAAAAAGATAAAGTACCTAGGAATAATTTAATCAAGGAGGTAAAAGATCTTGACAACATTGATGAAAGACACTGAAGGCACAAATAAATGGGAAGATATCCCCTGTTCATGGTTTGGAAGGGTTAATATTGTTAAAATGTCCATACTACCCAAAGCAATCTGCAGATTCAATGCAGTCCCCACTAAAATGTCAATGACATTTTTCTCAGAAATAAAAACTAATTCTAAAATTTGTACAGAACCACAAAAGAGCCCAAATAGCAATCTTGAGAAAGGAAAACAAAGTGGAAGGCATCACATTTCTTGATTTCAAATGTACTACAAAGCTGTAGTTATCAAACATGGTAAGGTAGACAAACAGGCACACAGGCCAGTGGAATGAATAGAGTCCAGAAATAGATGTATGTGTATACGATCAATTAATTTACACAAAGGAGCCAAGAATATATGATGGGGAAAGGACAGTGTCTCCAAAAAATGATTATTAGGAAAGTTACACAGCCACACACAAAGAAATGTAACTTTGTACCACTATCTAATAATGTAGATAATGAAAGATAATGTAAACCACTATCTTACACCATACATAAAAATCAACTCAAAATAGATTAAAGACTTGAATATTAAGACCTAAAACCATAAAACTCCCAGAAGAAAACATAGGTAGTAAACTCTCTGATAGCAGCCTTGACAATGATGGTGGATTTGATACCCTAAGCAAAAGCACTAAAAGCAAAATAAACAAGTGGGGTGCATCAAAATAACAAGTTTCTGCAGAGCAAAGGAAACCATCAATAAAATGAAAATGCAGCCTATGGAATAGAAGAAAATATTTACAAGTCATATATCTAATAAGGGGCCAATATGCGAAATATATAAAGAGATTGTACAACCCAATAGCAAAAAAAAAAAAAAGAAAGAAAGAAAACATTAAAATATGGGCAGAGGATCTGAATAGACATTTTTCTTTTTTTTTTTCTTTTTTTTCTTTTTTAAATAGTTTATGATCAAGTTGGCTTCCATATAACACCCAGTGCTCATCCCCAGGACACCTTCCTCCATGCCCAGCACCCCCTTCCCCTCTCCTCCACCCCATCAGCCCTCAGTTTGTCCTTGGCATTCAAGAGTCTCTCATGGTTTGCCTCCCTCCCTCTCCCCCACTATTTTTCCCCTTCTCCTCCCCCATGGTCCTCCATTAAGTTCTTCCTAATCCTCCTATAGGTGCAAATATATGGTATCTGTCCTTCTCTGCCTGACTCATTTCACTCAGCGTAACACCCTCAAGGTCCACCCATGTTGCTACACATGGCCAGATTTCATTCTTATTGCCATGTAGTATTCCATTGTATGTATAGATGAACCACATCTTCTTGATCCATTCGTCCGTTGATGGACACTTAGGCTCTTTCCATGTGTTGGCTATTGTTGAGAGTGCTGCTATGAACATTGGGGTACATGTGTCCCTATGCATCAGCACTCCTGTATCCCTTGGGTAAATTCCTAGCAGTGCTATTGCTGGGTCACAGGGGAGTTCTACTGTTAATTTTTTGAGGAACCTCCACACTGTTTTCCAGAGGGCTGCACCAGTTTACATTCCCACCAATAGTGTAGGAGGATATCCGTTTCTCCACATTCTCGCCAGCATCTTGAGTCGTCTGATTTGCTCATTTTAGCCACTCTGACCAGCGTGAGGTGGCATCTCAGTGTGGTTTTGATTTGTATTTCCCTGATGAGGAGGGATGCTGAGCATCGTTTCATGCATCTGTTGGTCATCTGGATGTCCTCTTTGGAGAAGTGTCTGTTCGTATCTTTTGCCCATTTCTTCACTGGATTGTTTGTTTTTCAGGTGTGGAGTTTGATGAGTTCCTTAGAGATTTTGGATACTAGCCCTGATATGTCATTTGCAACTACCTTTACCCATTCCATCGGTTGCCTATTAGTTTAATGGGTTGTTTCCTTTGCCTTGCAGAAGCATTTAATCTTGATGAAGACCCAATAGTTCATTTTTGCTCTTGATTCCCTTGCCTTTGGGGATATGTCAAGTAAGAAATTGCTGCAGTTGAGGTCAAGGAGGTTGTTTCCTGCTTTCTCCTCTAGGGGTTTGATGGTTTCCTGTCTCACATTCAGGTCCTTTATCCATTTTGAGTTTATTTTTGTGTATGGTGTGAGAAAATGATCTAGTTTCATTCTTCTGCATGTTGCTGTCCAGTTCTCCCAGCACCATCTGTTAAAGAGGCTGTCTTTTTTCCATTGGATACTCCTTCCTGCTTTGTCAAAGATTAGTTGGCTATACATTTTTGGGTCCAATTCTGAGTTCTCTGTTCTATTCCATTCATCTAAGTGTCTATTTTTGTGCCAATACCATACTGTCTTCATGATGACAGCTTTGTAGTAGAGGCTAAAGTCTGGGATGGTGATGCCTCCCGTTTTGGTTTTCTTCTTCAATATTACTTTGGCTATTCGGGGTCCTTTGTGGTTCCATACAAATTTTAGGACAGACATTTTCTAAGGGAGATATACATATGGCCAACGAGTACATGAAAAGGTATTCAATATCATGAGTCATCAGGGAAATGCAAATCAAAACCACAATGAAATATCACCTCGCATCTGTTAGAAGGCTATTATCTAAAATGCATGAAATAACAAGAGTCAGTGAGGCTGTGGAGAAAAGGGACCCCTTGTGCACTGGTGGTGGTAATGTAAATTGGTGCAGCCACCATGGAAAACAATACAGAGGGTCCTCAAAAAATTAAAAATAAAACTACTATATGATCCAGTAAATCCACTTCTGAGTATGTATAAGAAGGAAAAGAAAACACTAACTCCAAAAGATATGAGCACCTTCATATTCACTGCAGCTTATTTACAATAGTCAAAACATGGAAACCAGCAAGATGTCCATCAACAGATATTTATGTGGTACACTTACTTATTATTCAGTGATGAGAAAGAAGGAAATCCACCTATTTGTAACAACATGAATGGAATCTGAAGACATTATGCTAAGTGAAATCTCCATCCGACTTGATGGAGGAAGACAAATACTGTATGTTATCTCTTATGTGGGGAGTTTTGAAAGGGCAACTTCATGAAAATGGAGAGTGGAATGGTAGTTACCAGGCACTGTGAGGTAGAGAATTCGGACAGATGTCTGTCAAAGAGTACAAACTTCAGCTAGAAGATGAATAAGCTCTGGAGGTCTAATGCACAGCAATGTCATTTCTGTTAACAATACGGTATTATATACTTTAATGTCGCAAAGAAATTAGATCTTAAATGTTCTCACCACAAAAAAATATATTGACAATTAGGTGACATGGTGGAAGTATTAGCTAACCAGGCGGGGATCATACTGCAATATTTAAGTCTATCAATCAACATATTGTATACCTTAAACTTACACAGGGTTATGTACCAATTATAACTCAATTTTTTTAAAAAGTAAATGAAAAGGCAAGGCACAGAATGGGAGTTAATCTCCTCAATACATCTCTCTGACTGAAGACCCATATCCAGAAGATATTACGCACTCCTGAAAATCAATAATAAAAAGACAGAAAAAAAAGAAAAAAAAAGAGTAGGATTTGAACCAGCACTTCACAAAGAAAGACCTGCCAATGGCCAGTAAGCATGAAAAGATTTGCTCAACATTATTAGTTATGAGAGAAATGCAAATTCAAAACCCAATATTTGTATCACATCAGAATGACTTTTTTTTTTAATATTTTATTTATTTCTAGGAAACAGAGAGAGACAGCGTGAGCAGGGGAGGATCAGAGAGAGAGGGAGACACAGACTCTGAAATAGGCTCCAGGCTCTGAGCTGGCAGTCAGCACAGAGCCCGAAGCGGGGCTCGAACCCATGAACCGCGAGATCATGACCTAAGCGAAAGTCGGATGCTTAACCGACTAAGCCACCCAGGCACCCCCAGAATGACTTTAATTACAAGGACTGGCAAAACCAAATGTTGGCAGAAATGCAAAGCAAATAGAAATCTTATACATTTTTGGTGGGAATGTAAAATGACCAAACCACGTTGGAAAACTATCTGGTAGTTTTTATCAAAATTAATCAGGCCTATTTTATGTCTCGACAATATATATAAGAATATTTATAGAAAACCTATTCTAATAGTAAAAACCAGAAACAGTTCAAATGTCTATGAACAACAGAGTGGCTAAAGAAACTGATTATTCAAACAACAGGATGCTACTGAGAAACAAAAAAGAGGGGTGCCTGGGGTGCCTGGGTGGCTCTGTCCGTTAAGTGTCCGACTACAGCTCAGGTCATGATCTCACGGCTCATGAGTTCAAACCCCGCTTTGGACTGACAGCTCAGAACCTGGAGCCTGCTTCAGATTCTGTCTCCATCTCTCTCTACCCCTCCCCTGCTCGTGCACTCTCTCTCTAATATAAATAAACATTAAAAATAAATAAATAAATAAATAAATAAATAAATAAATAAATAAATAAATAAAATAAAAACCATGTGACTCTAAAATAAACACGGTTTTCAACATATCCTCAAAACATGTAGACAGGCTTGCAGAACAGAATGTCAGCCCCATGATCTTCACAAACTTTCACTGGCACACACCTGTGTGTCCCGCCTCTGGGCTCCTAACAAAGTGTATATCCTGTTCATGCTCTTTGATGCCAAGATACAAAGCGTTTTAAAGGTCTCGGGCAGTTATAAAAAGAACAGAAGATGGTACTATTAGCCCATACTTTGTTCTATATGCCTTTTTCTACATGTTCCTCTTTTTTCTGGGTCTGTAGGGTTTCTCCCCTCTACTTTCTTTCTTTTTCTATTTTTGCTTCTATTTTTTTCCTATTTCTTAATCTGTCTCCTTCAACAGACCGCGTTTTTGACATCATTTTTTTGGGTACCTGTATATATTTATGAAATAGAGCATTTCCTGCATATAATACAGAACATATATTGTTTTGTACAACTTTCTCTAAGAAAATAATAGGCTGTCCTGTGCTGTGTTAAAATAGCTGTATATTCTCATGATCTTCCCCTAATTAACTTCATAAGCATCAGATCCACTCGAGACATGTGGGAGAGCTTTTTTGACCTGGACATTTCTACCTGTCATCAGAATAATCATTATTGTGCTAATACTATGATTCTTTTTTTTTTTTCTTCTGTTCTAGGGAATTTTGATTATGTTGATGGCCTTCAGCGTTATTGAATTATTCATCTCTCTGTCTTTCTCCATTCTGAGGAGTTGCTTTTATTGTTGCAATTGTGACTAATGGGGCTGAAGCGCACTGTGGGAATAAAGATGTCTTGTAATATCACCGAGAGTGAGTTCTGTTTGTGAGAAGAAGCCAGATGGAAAATAGAATCTTTTTTATAATTTTTTAATGTTTTTTAAATTTATTTCTGAAAGACAGAGACAGCGTGAGCAGGGGAGGGTCAGAGAGAGACGGAGATACAAAATCTGAAGCAGCCTCCAGGCTCTGAGCTGGCTGTCAGCACAGAGTCCAATAGGGGGCTCGAACCCATGAACCGTGAGATCATGACCTGAGCAGAAGTTGGATGCTTAACTGACTGAGCCACCCAGGTACCCCAGGAACATAGACTCTTAAGGCTGGCAACTGTCTGAAGCCAAAGGGGAATGACTTCAGAGGGTGGGCTCTGGGAACATTCTGGTGAATAAAACACATCCTGCTCTTTGCAATGCCATGTTCTCCTCTCCCCAAACCACACAGTCAACTTGCTGACGCCCCTGGTTAGTCACCCATCCACTGAACTGAAGGCTAGCAATGTGGCATCACCACTGTACAAAGAGAGAAATGAACCAAAGCCCACGGTGTGGAGTGACCGGGTCCACGATGTGTCCTGCTGATTTGTCCAAGAAACTCTACCTAGTGGCTCCTTCTCCATGGTTGTATAGGAAAATGAGTTGGCTGGAAGAATGGTTCGGCCCAACCATTTGACAATGATACTGCAAGATCATCAATGCCAGCCACTCATAATGACCAGAAGGGTTAACAGTGAGGGTATATATTGGTAAAAGCCACTAGAGCGGTCCAGGCACTGTGCTGAGTGTTTTAAGTGTGTGACTCGTCTAACCTCACAAAAAATCTAAGAGGTGAATGTTGCTGTTATATTCATTTTACGGGCAAGGGAGCTGAAGTCAAGAAAGGGTAAATAAAGTGGCCCTGGTGACAAGACTTGTAATGTCAGAGCCACGAGAGCAGCAGGTGGTCTAGCTCTTAATCCCTACAGCCCTGTACCAACGCCCCTTAAACTCTTGGTCTCAGGACCCCTTTACACTCTGAAAAACTGACTCAAGACTCAGTACACATAATACAGGTAACGGTTTCGTAACGTAACATTTTATTAACATAACATTTCTTTCAAAAGAAAACAGAAAATGAGCGTGGAGAATGGTACTGTTACATAGTTTTACAAATGGTCTTGGGTTGTTTTTTTTTTAGGTTGTTTAACATTCTTTTTATTTTTAGCTTTTTAAACGTATAGTTTATATACCAAAAAAAGCACACATTTAATGTATACATATTCCCTGATGCTGTTACCATAATCAAGGTACTTAGCATATTAATCACTTCCAAAAATTTCCTTGTGCCCTTTTGTGGGGTTTTTTGTTTTGTTTTGTTTTGGGGTTTTTTTGGCAAGAATACTTAATGTGAGGTCTATTCTCTTAACATATTTTAAAGTGTACAATTCTGTATTAGTCACTGAGTACTCTATTGTACAGCAGATCTCGAGAACTTACTCATCTTGCATAACAAAAACTTTGCACCCATTGAAAATCAAATGCCCATTTAACTTTACTGTACATTCAAATCAGCCGAGCAACTTTTATAAATGCCCCTCCGCCACACATACCACCCGATGGCAATCAAATAAGAACATGGTGAGAGCTGGGAATCAATAATTTGTACAGATTTCCAGGTGATTCCAGTGCAGAGCTTCTCCCTAGCTTAACGGAAGGTAACCGGATTCTGGTAACTGCTTTTGCACTCAGTCTGATGTGATGGTTTGTGTTCTGTGGAGACGACCACTCTGAACTTGTGGAAAGGGGAACTAAGGTCTTAGTATTATTCTGAAAGTTGTCTTGAGGTCACAGATACCCTCCAAGAGCCTCAAGGACGCCAGGAGATTCCCAGGCTGCACGCAGAGACGGCTGCCTTACACTGCATTTCCTTCCGCTGGCAGTACCTGCTAAGCGCTGGGGATCTTCCACTTGTCGGGACAGCCCTCCGAGGTAGGCACATCCAGCCTGCACTTCAAGCATGAGAACCGAAGCTCAAAGTGGTTGAGTTTTCTCAGACCACAAAAGAGAGTAGGATTTAGAACCACGATTTGAAGCAAGACACCAAACTCCAAATCTCATTATCCCTTGCTGCTTTTGGCACGGAAAACGTTTAGCCTAGGCAAAGAAATCAACTACTGGGTTTTCGTTTCTGACATAAGCTGGAAGGAGAAAGGCCTAGGCATCCATGTGTGAGGGCAGGAGTCAGGGAGTAAGATTCTGATGAGAAATAGTTTCTTTATTTAAAATATTTATTTCCAGTGGAGTCATGTTCTGATGAAAACTACCTGGCACCCAGGTAGGGTTGAGATATGTGGATATATGAGATCTATTTAAGGGTGGGAAGGCCATCGCCTAACGCTAAGGCCTTTTAAGTCAGATTTAGGTCTAAATGTTAGTTTTGCAATTTAAAGCTTAATGACTTGGACAAGTCATTTAACCTTTGTGAGCTTTAAATTCCTAGACTAAAATGCAACAATAATACCTACTTAATGGGGTTACCAGGAGCCTTAAATGAAATGTGAACTAATTTAACCAGAGCCTGGAACTTAAAACTCAGGTAGTAAATGGCAGGATTCCTTTTAAACTTATAATTGAGGGTTTCTTGCTTTCTAAACATCACATTTGGTCACTTACATGGCTTGGGGCCAGTTTCCCTCATTTCCTGAATGTTCGTCTCCACAATTATAAAATGGAATCACTACTACAGGTGTTATGTGGACAGTGCTTGGCATATAAGTAGGTGCTCAACTAATGCTACTGCCTGTTAAAAATATAAAGCAGTTCCTCAGATCAGAAGGAAGACCTCACTCACTACAAAGCTCTTACCCACTGGAATTTACATTTTCCTTTAGCATCAATGATTTACAAATACAACACTGACATTTTCTAAGTCATAACCAAGATCTGTCTGCAGAAAGACCTTTAGTTTCGTCTCTGAGGAACCCTGCTTCTGCCTCGCCAATTCTCTGAAACCGAAACCCTCCAACACCAGATAATTCTAGGTCCCAATGCCTTGCTAAGCGGCGCCTTGTCTTGGGAAACGCACCATAATATTACCCCTTGATGCTGGATAGCATTGTGATAACCATTTGGATGGGGACAGAGAACCAAAACAGAACCACCGCATCTCAGCAATCAGAAAAACTGGCCCTGCTTTCAAGGGACATCGAGACCAACGACCGAGTAAAGCAGGGACAGAAGTCATTGTGATGTAGGACATAATTTTCATAGGAGAGGCAAAACGTCCCAAGTATTAAAAAAAAGAAAAAAAAAAGGTAGGCATGTTAGGAGGTAGGGGGGTAAAAGGAAGGCAAATGGAACTAAATTAAAGTTTAGTTAATAAACTTTTGTGTAGATTTTAAGAAAGAGATCATCATCAGGAAGCAAGAAGGCTGCCAGGTAAAGACAGGAGGTTTAATTCAGAGGGGGAGAGATTTTTAAATGTGTAATAGAACTAATACCCTCAAATATTACAGAGAGAAAAAATATTATAGAGCAAAGGCTACTGACAAATCCAAACTGTGGCGGCGATGTCAAGACACTCGAGCACTGAAGATTAATCAATCCAAACCAGCAAAGGTAAAGCGAAAGTTTGTTTATATAGATTCAAATTCAAGTTTATTCAGGAGGGATCACACATAGAGCCACCTAACTGATGTCACTGGCCACCAAAGGCAGGGTAGCAAACACTCTGAGACAGACATGGGAAGAACAGGGCCTACACGAAAAAAGGATGTGAGATTCAGGTTGTGCAAGCCCAGTCCGAGCCTCACTGATTCCATACATGTGCCAAGCCCAGACCCTGTTTCCATGCTCACTGAAATGAAGGTGGGCTCCAATGACCACCCGCCATCCTGGACTCCAGGCTCACAACTTCCCATCATCTATAACTCCAGTCTCGTGCAATTATCATCCCTGCCACCAACCATTCAAGCACTTCAGCAGGTCCTCAGAGCCACAACCAGAATCTTAGATGGATGGTGGAGCCTATGTTTCCACTTCTCTTCTATGAAATGTATGAGAAGTGACTGCACGCCTTTCACTCGTGGACATTGATGACTGCAAGTCCTCTATTCAAATGGCAGCCTGTTCCACTGATGGACTCCTTCAATGGTGGGGAGTTGGCATTTGGTTTTATGTTGCACCCAGATCAGCCACTCCAGAACTGCTACTACCCATTGGTTATGACCCTCTGATCCGAACCATCTTAAAGAGAAAGAAGAGAATCTGAAGGAGAAATAAAGAAGAGGGGAGGGAGGGAGGAGAGGAGAGAGAGGATTGGAGGGAGGGAGAGAAAGGGAGGGAGAGAGGAAGAGATGGAGGGAAAACAGGAATTAACCTGAGATTTGGCAGTAGAGCTGCCACATTTTGGCTCTTTTGATTAGGCAAAAAATTGCCTAGTTATGGCCCTGAGTCCCTAATAAGATAAAACAATGGACAAGGAAATTAAAAAGCAAGAAGAAAAAATCCAGCAGTATGAGCATAAAGGTTGTATACGGTGGAGGCATAAAATCTTTGGGCAAAAATTCCTTTTCCAAATGTTCATACTCTCCTGGCCGCCGGCATCCCCCATCCCTCATTTGATCTATGCCTGGCACAGCTCCAGGCCAGACTGAAAAGAAAGGGGATGCAAGGGAGTCAGAAAGATGGAGGGAAAAGTGAGTTTGTAGGTAAACGTGCAACTCGAATTTGTATCCCAAATCATGCAGCTCTTGCCTCAAGCTTCTGGGGACGTGCTCTCCAACACCAAGCTATATTTTTAGGCCATTCCTAGTAAATCCCACATGAGACATACATGCTCCCACGAGGACCCTAAGTGCAGGCAAATGTGGACAATATTTGCAGAGGGATACCTGCGATACTCCGAAGCGACCGGGCATCCTGATTCCTGAATCTCTGCTTGAATGCCTTCTTCCCACCTCCTCGCTCCTAAAAGTGAAGTAGAAAGGTAAAAGTCCTAGCAGCCCATCTGTAGAGAATTTCTAGAGCCCTTCTTGCCCTTGGGGACCCACCACCCACACCTGCTTACAGGGTGGGGGCTGCAAAGTTCTTCTAATTAGGGTAGTGTAAAGTACGCCAGGCAGTCCCCCAGGACCCTTTTCAAGAAGTGAAACCTCGTGGTAAGGCAGAAACTTTTCTGTACATCCTTCGGCTCTGGCATGTGTGCATTAAACCAAAGTGATTGGGGCAAAGGCCAAGGTAGCAGAAGCCACTGATTTCCTGTCACCTGGTATCTATCAGAGGCCCCAGGCCTGCCCTGTGTCACTCACCTCCTGTGTACCCAAGACACCAGCAGTGGAAGTGAACTTGGCAGCCAGCATCCAAACCAGTCTCCAGACCAAAGGCCTCAGACATTCAGGTAAGGGACCAGTTTGCTTTGTTTCAGCAACTAAAAAGGCAACGCCTGAATAGCTTAGTCGGTTAAACACCCAACTCTTGATTTCAGCTCAGGTCATGGTCTCGCGGTTTGTGGGTTCGACGCCCGTGGTGGGCTCTGCACTGGCGGTGTGGAGCCTGCTTGGGATACTCTCTCTCTCTCTGCCCTTCCTGCGTGCTCTCTCTCTCTCAAAATAAATACATAAAAATTTTTTAAAATGACTACAAGGGAGTGATGCGTAAAGCATAGTATGGTTTTGGAGACTAGAGATTCTCGGCTTTCACCCTAGGCCTTCCCCGGTCAGGTTTCCTGACAGTGTCGCAATTTGAGGAAGGGTACCAGGCTTTGCTGCCCACCCACTTCCTGAGCCACTCCATCTCTCAAGAAAGACCCTGGCCAGTGAACTGGGAGTCACTGAACAAAAGCAGCAGACTGAAGCATGTAGACGGGAGCGTGGTTACCACTCTGCTGGGCCCAAACCAGAGCTCTGCCACCTACCTATAAGCCCGCAGGCGAGTTACCAAACTCCTACATTCCTGGGTTTACTTGCCCACAAGATGGAAGCGATGGTTAACACCCACCGCTTTATGTATGGTTAACTGAGCTAACAGCCCAAAGCTCTCAGAACCCTTGGCACTGAAGAAGAAAATAATCAGCCATGGCTATAATGAAAATATTTTCATTTCTTTTGCTTTGAATGATTTTGTCTCGAAAGATACGCTGCTAAATGTGAATACCCTGCGATGTAGTTAAACCTCACAGGCTAACATTTTCTGCAGGGGAACTAATGACAGGGAGAGGGGGGTGTGGAGGACATCAAACTGAGCACAAAATCCCATCTCAAAGCCATCACGGAAGCCTGCAGTGAGAGTGGGCACTGCAGAGGAGGAAGATCTAATGAAGGGCAACAAAGATGAGTTTTAGCCCAGTCATAATTGTTTCCTGAATCCAGCATATAATGTGACTGCCTTCCCATTTTCCACGGAACGGCCTGATGTCACTGATCATCAGGTGGGGTGAAACCATCACCTTTTGGTCCAACATCCTGCATGTTTCTGTGTGAATCTTCCTGGAGGAAGTCGTTCAGTTTAACGTTTATTAAGCTCATGGTGCATGGACAACAGGTTCTCCATGTCACCCTAGCGTGACTGCCCTTGAGGAATGGCCAGGAGGCCATGACAGCAAGACAGAGAGATAAAGCTCAGGACGAGCAGGACTTAAAGTAGTGATTTGGGGCCTGGTTTAGTGGCCCGAGATAAGAAACCTTACAGAGGAAGAGGCCGCAGGACCTGGGCCCTGACTGGGCATGGAGGTGAATGGCCTGGAGAGAACTGTGGCTCTGACTCTTGGAGCCTGGGTCCAGGGGGACAGGAATAAAGCCATCTGAGCGCTCATGCCTGATGAAAGGCCGCTGACTCCATGTAGAGCAGCTTCGGCCCAGCACCTCTGCCCACAGGCTGTGAGGCCCCCAGAAGGGTGGGTGGTGAGCAAGTGGAGGAACAGAGGGGAAGGGTAGGCTCTGAAGACGTGGGGGTGACAGAGGGGAGCCAGGGCAGTGGCCGCTGGGTTAAAGGAAGGGGCTCTGGGAACAGGAATGCTGCAGCACATTGTAATCCTACAAAAGATACCGGTATCCTTTGAATATTTAGTACATTGTACATTACAAATTCTCCCATGGTCTTGGACAGTACTTTGAGTAGTGAGATCACAGAAGTAGCCAGCCACAGAGCTGGGACTAGCACCTTCTATGCACACAGACTGAAGATGCAAGACCCGCTTTCTCTGGGACTGATGTCCTGGAGGAAGGAGAGGGGCTGGGGAGGGGCTGGGGAGCCCAGGCAGAGGGAATGGAATGGAAGTGAGAACATTCCTCCTGGGACCTCAGCGCACAGGACCAGAAAGGACAGAAAGGACAGAAATGCAGAACTATTTTGAGTGGCAGGGGAGGAAGTTGAGGTAACAAAAGCGAGGCAGCTTTGAACTTCTCATTAAATGATGTAATTACTGGACCTAAAAAGTCATTATTCAAACCAAAACCCATAAAGGCAGTGAGACTGCTCTGCAGCGGATGCACCCAGAAGTGGTGGTGCCTTTTAAAAACCAGAAGAGATTTGCAGAAGTCACTGCAATAAAGTGGGGGCAGTGTCAGGTAAACAGAGCCCTGATGGTGATATAGTTTAGTGAGCACAAAATCCTACTGTTACCGCATTTGGGCCAATGTGCTCAGTCACCCTGGTGGATATACCACCTAGGCTTTGAGCAGAGCCGTGTGCTGCGCACTGTTTAAGTGATCGTAAACAATTAAGAAACAATGACGGGGAAAAGCTGCAGGAATCTACAATATCCTTGGGAATATGTGGCCTAATTTTATGTATTCCCACACAATGATGATTTTCAGTTCCTAGTCTTCTACGATGCCCTCGCATAAAAAGACGTATGTGTTTTAGAAAGTTTATTTCCATACAAAATGAAATAGCACATAGAAATGGGTATGTTTGTGTTTATAAACTACTATTTTACAGTAATATGTGTTGAAGGATAGTTGCCATAATGAGGCAGCATGTTTTTAAGCGCATTTATTGCTTTTGGAAGCAACAGAGAGCGCAAATGGGAGAGGGGCAGAGAGAGACGGGGGGTGGGGGTGGGGGTAGAGAGAATTCTGAGAATCCCAAGCGGGCTCCACACCGATGCCAGAGAACCCGATGAGGGGCACGAACTCACAAACTGTGAGATCACGACCTGAGCCAAAGTCAGACGCTTAACCGACTGAGCCACCCAGGTGCCCTGAGACATTTTTAACAGCGAAATAAAATATTCCCCCCCTCCCACAGTGGTCATTACTGCCATCAGCCATTACAGATAGAGCCACAGTAGAATTGGCTTAGGTTGAGAGGTTTATCTCACCAGTAAGAGTGACTCAGCCTTAGGCAGCTGAAAAATAAGGCGAAATCCAAACAACACTAGTCCTGTCCTCTCCTTCTGTCCAGATAATTGATGCCCTTTGCTCTTTAAGCTGTCCTCGCTAAAAGGAGTCCTCTGGGAGAGGAGTATGGTGACTCCCGGCCCATTCCCTTCCTACAAATGGGAAACCTCTGAACCTGCATGTCCACATCTGCAAAAAAAAAAAAAAAGACAAGATGCCTTCTGGGTAAGACAGGTGTGGGGAGCCCAGGGGCTGGATGTGCAGTAACCCCCGCACACAGAGGTGCTCCATAAACAACGACACGACGTGGTGTGGCCGTGGGGCAGCAGAGAGCACCGGCCTCAGAGCCACAGTGACTGCCTTCTGGTTGGCTCTGTCACCAAGTGTAAGGTCTGTGACAAGGCGCAGCCCATCCCCGGGCCACGGTTTCCTCATTTGTCGTATGACCAGGATGGTTTCAGAGGTTCTGACCAGCTCCCCAAGTCCTGCCTGCTGGCCAGAATCACCCGGAGGCTCCACAGCGGCCTGCTTTACTGCACTCCCGTTTGCTAGGGGTCTTGTCGGGTAGTCTGTGTGCAAAGCACCAAGACCTCCCAAACCACACGACATCTGGGGATTGGCAGGTAGGGTGGGACCAAGTGCAGAGCACCAAGCCGAAGCCTCCCCTGTCGTCCTGACAGGTATTCGAGCTTCGATCACTTTATAGTCATCCAGACAGCACACACAGCTGAAGAAGGCAGAGGTTTGTAAGTGAAAGGCTGACCCCCTGTCCCGCACAGGGGACAAAGCAGCCACAGATACCTCGTTGGATAGGTCCAAGCCCTTGCTTTCGATCTCCAGTAGTCGTGGAACTGGGAACGAGGGACTGAACTATTCTGTGCCCTGGCCACCTTTTCTACAAAACAGTAGCAATGATCCACCCCTTGTCTACTCTGGGAGACTTCAGTGAACTGCAGACGTGAAACCTCTTTGTTAACTACACACTGGGTGCACAGGTGAGGCCTGGGTGACTCCCAAGTGCCTGTCCTATACCACAGTGCCAGGCTCGGTATAGGCACCGTTGTATAGTGCCACGCAAGCTGGACAGTCTTGGTCTCCAAGGCTCCTTAGTGACTTACAGCCAACAAAGACGAGACCCAAGATGCATATCTAAAGAGAGTTCCAGGGCCCAGGAAAGACCTGATAGATTCCATGTAAGTAACTGACATAAACATATAAATGCCAAGAGAAAGTGCAAGATGAAGAAAGTTGAACAGTCCTAAAACATGAGAGCTGGTGGGGGGGGGGAAGGGGGGCGCCTGAGTGGCTCAGTCAGTTAAGCTCCGACTTTGGCTCAGGTCATGATCTCATGGTTTGTGAGTTCAAGCTCCATGTCGGGTTCTGTGCTGATGACAGCTCAGAGCCTTCAGTCTGCTTCAGATTCTGTATATTCCTTTCTTTCCGCCCATCCCTTGCTCATGCTCTGTCTCTCTCAAAAATAAGTTAACAGTAAAAAAAAAATTTTTTTAAACAAACAAAAAAAACCATGAGAGCTGGTAAGGGTCTTTGTAATAATCACCATCTAACCTGAGAAATGAATAAATCATGAATTCTAAGAACAAATGGCAACTGCCACTTTCTCCCCACGTAGGAGGCATTTTCATGTCTGAACTTACTCCTCACAACATGTCTGTGACAGGGATGTTCTCATTTTCCCCATGAGGGGAAAAAATAGAAACTAATGCTTACAGAGGTAATGATACTGAAAACCAGAAGAGCAACAAAAACAGGTCATGATTATTCAGATACGGGGGCTTTACATACATTTATTTCCTGGGCAATTTTAAGAAACTATTCAATCCAGGCATCGCTTAGATATTGAGCAAGAGAGACAAGGTCTCTGCTTTGAGGGCACTTATATTCTAGTGGAAAGAGACTGGCCATAAGAAGCAAGCAGATAAACAAGGTAATTCCTCACAGCGGTATGTGCCACGTACACAAATCAAGCGGACGCTGTGAAAAAGGCTGCGCTGTGGACTGCGGATTTGCGGAAGGCTTTTCTGAGGAGCTGACCTTTGAAATATGCTCAATGAAAAGCCACCAGCCACACACTGACATCAGTCCATCTGAGTCTTACAGAAACCCTGTACCGTAAGACAAGAACTATTATTCCCATTTTATAGCTGAAAAGGCGTAAGGCCCAGAGTTTAAAGAACTTGCCTGTAGTTTCACCACAAAAAGAATTTGACTTAAACCTAGACAACCCATGTCAGGAGGCCACGGTCTTATGTACAACCTCTGAGAGCCTCCTTAAAGTAATTACTCAAGGTTGCAGAGTTGGTGGTAAAGGAAGACTAGAATCGGCCTCTGCTAACTCGAAGGAAGTCCTCACCATACTCTCTCTTTTTAATGCTTATTTTTGAGAGAGAGAGAACAACTGGAGAGAGAGAGGGACTCTGTCGGTACAGAGTACAACGCAGGGCTCGAACTCCTGAGCCGCGAGATCATGACCTGAGCCGAAGTCAGACACTTATGTTTCATGATGCCTCTGGCCCATCACAATGTACAAACGCTGAGAAGCCAAAGGACAAGGAGAAGTCAATACAAAATACACTTTCCAACATGAGAGCATAAGAAAAGCGTTCAGGGACGAGAGACAAACAGGGCATGTAGACACAAGAGCATGGCGTTCTCTTCAGCAATGAAGGATGCACCAGACATCATTGTTGAGAATACTGGCAGGGATCCCAGGGGCCCTGTGTCCTTGCCTGAGATGCCCCCTTCAGATCCTGTCTTAGAACACAGCAGTAGGCTCGGCCTCAGACCCAAAGCCACTGGCAAGAGTCCATGTCTACTCTCAACAACACTCATGGAGAGAATATAGGGGAAAGTACTCAAGATACAGGAGACAAACGACTGCTGAAAATCCTATTCTCCCTCTTCCTGTTTTATTATTTGTTTTTAGGAGTTCTGAGGGTGAAATGGCGACACCCAGAAATTCAATGAGTGGGACTCTCCCAGAAGATGTTATAAAAGGCCCGACTGCCATGCATCCTGTTCAAAAAATAATTCCCAAAAAGATGTCTTCAGTGGTGGGCCCTACACAAAGCTTCTTCATGAGGGAATCTAAGCCACTGGGGGTAAGTCAGCTGCACTCCGGTCCATATCGTAAAGACTCTCTGGCCTCAACAGGCAGAGGCTACAAGCCAGGCACAGAATGCAATCCAACTAGAAGGTGGTTGATCCAACATGAGGTGTCCTTTATGTCTGACATGGTGTGCCAAATCGGGGATGTGCAGAGAAGATGTCACAGTGATCTTACATCTCCTTTGGATTTTGCAGTCTGCATACTTAAGGGTCTCACATCCCAGTTTGTCACCAGCATCCCAGACATATCTGTCTTGGAAATGTCCCAGGTGATGAGGAAAGTGGATCTGAACAAGACAAAGGTCTTGGCACCTTGGCCACTTCCTTTAGGCATTTTACACAGTCCCAGGTCAGGGACCAGGGCCACCAGCCTTCGCTTTCTGACTTGATGATGACTCCAGTTCCTCATCAGTCCCCTTATTCTCTCTACAGGCTGTCCAGATTATGAATGGGCTCTTCCACATGGCCCTAGGTGGCCTCCTGATGATCCACATGGAGGTCTATGCACCCATCTGTATGACTGTGTGGTACCCTCTCTGGGGAGGTATTCTGGTGAGTAACAGCTAACAGCCATTAGGGTAGTGATGCAGACAAAGAGGTTTAAAAGCTCCACAGTACCATGCGAGATTATTTCTGGTTGAGGAAAGTATGTGGCTGGGAAATAGCTTATGAGGTGAAAGTAATTTAGTGGAAAGAGAGGTTGACTGAATTGAGCATGAATCCCATGGAGTCAGTGGTCACACCTCATGTAAATTCAGAGAGAGATGCCCTGCATGGATCTACACAGGGAAGGAAGATCGTTCAAAGCAGAACTCTCCTAAATCAATGTGGAGAGGGGTGAGAAGGACACTAAACATGTGGACTGTACAGCAGGGTGGTTCCAGAAGCAGGAAGGAGCAGGCGCATCCCATTTCCTCCCACCTGTTCCTTCTTCCTACAATTCTGTGTAGCTACTGTCTCAGGTGGTGAAAGCAGTCCCATCGCAAATGAATCTGCTTGGGTTTATCAGCAGAGCAGCAATCCTTACAGCTGTTTTGTGCACATGTTTTCCAAGCTTGTAACTTGTCTGGGTGTAGTCTGGAGCGGGCACCTTTATATCCCCATTATACTTTCATAGTTACTACTAAAAAGATATGCCCAGGATTGAGATTTTCAGAACAAAGAGAGATGGATGAGAACAAGAGTTCCCTCCATTTCATAGCTTAAACAAGGAAGATGGGAAATAATCACCATCACTTCCTGTAGCAGCAAATGTTTTAATGGAGTGCCCATGGCATTCAGGCCACGTTGATTCATTCTTCACTGGCATCAGAATCACTGAAATCCCTATGAACTCCAAAGAGAAATTCCACAAATTTAAAAAAGAAAAACGAGAAACTAAAAATAAAGCTTGTAAATTCAGTGTTAGTATTCATTGACACGAAAACTTGGGTTTTGCCTCTGGTCTTACTATATTCCTAGTCACAGCTTCCCAGTTGGTTGCATAAAAGGCATCAACTAAATATAGCTGGGCATGAACAAAGGGGAAATATGACTGCTGAAAAATGAATGAATACTGCAAAAATGGCTGGATGGTTTGGTGAAAGTGGTTGGAAGTATGGATAGCTTTCTAACAACCAGTTCTCCATGTTAAAAGTGATCTCCCTCTCTGCCTTCCTCCCTGTCTGCCTCTTCTCCCATGTACCTCATGTCTTCCCCACCTACCACCTCTCTTTTCACAGTATATCATTTCTGGATCACTCCTGGTAGCAGCGGAGAAAAACCCCAGGAAAAGTTTGGCAAGTAATCTTATGTCCTTCTTCCCCACACGTCAGAGAAAGATCTACTTTCTCAGTTGAAAACAAAAACTGTTCCACACCTTTGGAATCACAGTAGCACTGAGTTCTCTCCTAATCCCAAAAGGCAAAAGATCCTCTACAAAGCTGTTGTGACTGTATTCATGAAAAACTTGGAAATGAGACCTACCTGAATTATGTCCACGGAAACAGAATTAAAGGCAAACCGATGAACAGCAACATACTTATGGTCTTATGGATGTTAAACGCGTTGAGACTAACAGATCTCTTTGAAAGCTGTGTCAGTTCTCTTAGACCACCATTTAGGAAAACTCTAATCAATACTGCGATTAACTCAACACTGTGATTAACTCAACACTGTGATTAACTCAGCAGTGAGCTAGTCAGTTTGCCTCTATGTACCTCTATAAAATGGTGCTACCATATTGTCATGACGATGTAATGGAGTAATACACATGAGCATGCTTCAGAGACTACATAAGGAGCTATAGAGGGTCTCATCCAATAGCCTTCCCAACACATTTACACCTAGGTCATGAGCTTACCAGCAAGTTTCCTCCTCTGAGTTTTTTATACTTACTAATAATAAGCTATTATTACTAACTTGTGACACTCCCAAAGTCAGTGATGGATGGAGTGGATTGAAAATGGCTCCTCTCTAGAGGTGGTCCAATAAACTCAGTTTTTGAAAAAAAAAATGTTTATGATGATAAAGTTGTTTTATTCTCCAGATACAGCAAGTCCTACTGACTTGTCCTTCAGCCAGGGATGAACTATTGTAGGTCTTAAAATAATCATCAATAATCCCACACTATTCACTTATACTTTCCTGTTTTGACCTTCTATCATCTCTGTAGGTAGAATACTCATTCTGACACCCTTCCCCTATGCTACCCAGAGGCATCAGCCCTAATTATGTTTTCAAAGATGGTAGACTGAGGTTGATTGCAACCCATGTCAATAAGAGTAGGTGGGGCTGTTCTTGCTACTGTTAGTTTCTACTTGATGGTACAGACCCGGAGGGCTCCATCTGCTCTTTCTCTCCCCACACCCACAGTACCAGCCCAATTCAATGTGATGGACGGACATCCTTCCCTCTCTTCCCTCTAGCTTCTAACACAGACAGATATAACCTGAAGACTATTTATGTTCACTTAGCTAATATTTACCAAACAACAACCAGCATGGTGGCAGGGGCAGTGAAAGGAACCGCAAGGGTACAAAATAGAAGAATTTAGGATTATTCCTAAAATTTTCTCTTCATAAACTGATTGAATGTGATGGGGTAAAATGAGACGGGGAAGACTGAGGAAAGAACAGGAGTGAGATGAAGGTTTTCATTTTACGGTGACAAGGACATTAAAAACCACTGGGGGAAGTGTGGCTTAGTATGATCTGGGTGCAGTGCCTTTATGAATAGGAGGGGTGGGATCTGGGATTCCTTCCTAGCTTGTATTCTCCAAATGAAATCAAACCCCGATAACACATCTTTATGTCTCCATTTCAGGTCAAAGCGAAAACGATAATGAACTCGTTGGGTCTCTTTGCTGCTATTTCTGGATTAATTCTTTTGATCATGGACATATTTAATATTGCAATTTCCCATTTTTTTAAAATGGAGAATTTGAATCTTATTAAAGCCACCAAGCCATATATTGACATACACACCTGTCAACCAGACAGTAAGCCCTCTGAGAAAAACTCCCTGTCGATAAAATACTGTGACAGCATACGATCTGTTTTCTTGGTAAGTGTGAGGCTGGATTTCTTCTCAGGGAAGAAGTTTGGCATTTTTATTATAAGTGTTAACTCTGGATCCAGACTGGCTACCTCTGCTACTTGCTGCCTATATGGCTTGGGGGCAAGAATTTTAACCACATTCTGCCTCAGTTTCTTCAACTGTAAGGTGGGGCAAGTGCCAGTATTTATCTCATGGGGCTGTTTTGAGCAATAAGTTAACATAAGTGAGCTGGTACACAGAAGGTGCTATGTGTTTGTTTCACGTTTTTATGTTAGTATTGGTTAACATGTATTAGTATGATTAAGATGAACACTGAAGAATTACCTAAGTTGTTATGAACACCTCTTGCTTCCAGTTTTTGGTGTAGAGTTTGAAGGGGAAAACTGCACCTCTCGAGTATAGACAGGTTTCCTTGGTTGTGATACCATATTACCTAAACTTAATTTGAGAGTCGCTGATTAATTTTTCCTACATAGAATTGATTCTTCCATTAATTGTTGCTGCCTTATTTCCTATCAGCTGCCCCTGATAAAACGCATGTTTTTATGGCATGTCAGCAGCTGGGCTAAGGGTTGGGGTTATAAAGATACTAGTAGTGCTTACAGTTAGTCATTACCTATAGAATTCACCTTCTAAAGGACCCATCTTCTACAGAACTGATCTTGTAATCACTTAATTTTAGCCATGAGTCATTTGTACCAACCATTAAGTTGTTATTACATTCTTTAAGTCGTTATTACATTCTTGCTCTCACTTTTTCCGGGTTCTTCAGAGCATTTTTGCCGTGATGGTGATCTTTACCTTATTCCAAAAACTTGTGACAGCTGGCATTGTTGAGAATGAATGGAAAAAACTGTGCTCCAAACCTAAAGCTGTAAGTAGTAGTAGCCACCGTGTCCTCTCAGCCCCTCTAGGAAATCATGTCTACAAAAAAGTCGTTTCTGGGGAATGTAATCCAACATAACTTTTGAGACTAAAAGTTTCACGAAAAGTGGTCTTGGCAGATTTCTGGAAAGCAGAAAATACCAATAATGAGGAAAAAGTGTCTTGAAATTTGAAGTAAATCTAAAGGTTAGACAGAGGATACAGCCTTGTAATATGTGCACTGACTAGCCTTCAGTTCTGCCTCACTCCAGGCGTTCATCTTGATTTTGCAATCCCACACGTAACGTGCAGAAGCAGGACAGGCTGATGAAAGCATTGGTCTGCCCACTTCATTTCCCAGTATCCCCTCCCCACCCCACCCCACTAGCACCTTTCATCAGACCCCACTTCCAAAGCTATAGGTCAAAGAGGCTCCACGATTGGAAGATGCAAATATCTCCATGACAGATCTATTATCAACTGCTTCAGAACCACAGAATGTTAGATTTACAATAAAATTTAGAGACTGTCACAATTCCTTCATTTTGCAGATGAGAAAAACAGGATTAGAGAGACAATTACCTTCCCAAGGTTATAGCCAATAAAAGGCAACTCAAAACTTGAATCTAAATTCCTCTATTATTGCAGCGTTCTTTCCCAAATACTGTGTGATCATTCCAGGCAAAGTGGCAAATATCTGCGCACCTTGAAGATGAGCTTTGATAGGTGATTTGGTAAGGATCTGAACACTTGGGAAATCAGTCCGGGTATTTGGAGGCATATAGGAAATAACATAAACAGCATAGAAAACAGCAGATCTTTGATAGACATTCATAGAGACTGTTGACAAATGGCCAAAGGTAAAGGTCCAGAAATGCTTGTTCAATTTTGTGTTCCAGGATGTAGTTGTCCTGTTAGCTGCTGAAGAAAAAAAGGAACAGCCAATTGAAGTAACAGAAGAAGCGGTTGAGCTGACTGAAATACCTCCCCAACCAAAGAATGAAGACATTGAAATCATTCCAGTCCAAGAAGAAGAGGAGGGAACAGAAATGAACTTTCCAGAACCTCCCACAGAACAGGAATCTTTGCCAATAGAGAACGATAGCATTCCTTAAACTACTCTTTTCCTGTCTTCTGTCTCTTTTTCTTAGGCATTAGTATTCACAGCTTCGAAGAGACATAGTCACCCTCATTTCCTGAGGCCCTCCGCAGGCACCCTCCACACGTCTCTCTGG
Source organism: Proteles cristata cristata (assembly GCA_017311185.1). Classification (NCBI taxonomy): domain Eukaryota; kingdom Metazoa; phylum Chordata; class Mammalia; order Carnivora; family Hyaenidae; genus Proteles; species Proteles cristata. The sequence goes on along the minus strand of JAESUZ010000174.1, from coordinate 3,089,233 downwards.
CCTTTGCACGGAGTGACCACAGCTCACTCGCACCCGCTCGCTCTCGCTCGCTCTCTCACGCAGAGAACCCAGCCATGGCAGGCGACCGTGTAGGCACGCTTCCTGTCTGGGGCAGCTTCCTTAGATTCAAACAGGGTGGAGTAAGCGCCGCACCTGTCGGTTCTCACCAGCCTCCTTCTTGGGTGAGGCTTTGCAGTAGTTGTGGGAGCAGATATCTGCCTCGTGCCTCTGAACCAGAGACTCTGTCTCTGATGAGTAAGATAAATCACTGTCCAGGCCATCCCTACACTTTCTTCAATTCCTTCCACATCCACATAGGTTGTGGAGTCCCTTTTGCACCATTATCCTAAGGAGAGTAAAAAGTAACGATAATGAGGTGCAATAAGGAACCAGTCCGGCCATCTTTCTATGGGGCTGACGCCGTGGTACATTCTTAGAGTGTCCACACCCCATCAGGGAGCCTCCAAGTGGCCAATACCCAACCCTTTCTTCATACAAACAGCACAGCTTATAAATGGGCACATCTGTTTCTGTCTTAACTTTTCCTGACTCCTGCTCTAGGCTTTTGATTGCACTGTCTACTCTCAGCCTTTAGGCAAGAGAAGAAAGAATCAAAGAAGATTTCATAATGAATAGCCACATCTGAAATGATAATCAACGGTTGTATTTGTAATTTCCATTTCACAGAGTAGTTTATGGGATAGTTACATTTGATCTTCCATAATCAAGAAAAAAAATCCCTCTCGATATCTTACAAATGATTCAAAGAGCCTAAGTAACTTAAAAATAAGTAAAGGTAATTTGTTAATGGTCACAGCTAGTGATTTTTGAGAGCCTTCTTTCCTACCCAGATCTTCTTACTTAAATCCTATAATGTTTGAAATAACCACATTGCCTGTATAAACAACTTGAGCCAAGTCAACAGATTTTAAGAAGCACCTGCTCTCCGATTAGCATGAAATAGGTGTTCAGAGAGACACAAAGGAGTCAGAAATCAAGTTTTGCTTCTCAGGGATAAAAGGACATAGACATTCACAACATTTGGAAAACTACTCATATCATTAATATATACTTAGCTGTTAGATGACATAATGCAGACACTAAGTATATGGACATTCTCAGAAAAGAAGATCACGTTTGAAAATAATGGAATTAGTTACGATGCCAAATCTCAGGCAATAGCTACCCTATTTCTCAGTTCCTGTTTATATTCAGAGATACTAGTAACCTACAGAGGAAGAATGTCTGTAATCTATCAATTACATTTGAGCATTTTCTATATGTTAAATGCTGCCAGATTCTGTTACGTAAATAGACAAAGTAATTTCCACTCCTTGTGATATTTCTACTTTGCTAGGGACCACTAACTGAAGATATTTCCTGTGCTTAGAAAAAAAAAAGGTGAAACATTATATGTAAAGTCCTCAAAATTAGCTTTAAATAAATAAAACTATATTTGTGTTCTTGTCTAAAACAGATGATTCCAACACAGTGTTTTCCCAGTCTATTGTAACGTCAGACCACCAGGGAGGCTCCTATAGCCTTCAGTTTATATTCACATAAACCCAATTTGGGTTTGAGCTGTGGGATGTCAGAACATCAACTATGTATGTCAGTGTATTCTCTTTTTTTAATTTTTATTTTTATTTTAGACAGAGAAAGACAGTGTGGAGGGGGACAGAGAGAGTGGGAGGCAGGGGGACAGAGGATCTGAAAGCAGACTCTGTGCTGCCAGCAGAGAGCCCAATATGGGGCTCTAACTGAAGAACTGTGAGATCATGACCTGAGCTGAAGTTGGATGCTCAACGGACTGAGCCATCCAGGTGTCCCTGGGTGTCAGTGTGTTCTTACATATGTGCATTCCCAAGGAAAATTTTCACAGAAGATTTAATAAGTGAATAACCGATTTCTCACAGTAAGCACTCTGGAAGGTTCTTGAAATAGGTGGCAGGCACTTCTGCCTTAAGTAGAGGAAAGGGAAGAGAGCAACGGCAGACCCAAGGAAAAAAAATTAATGAGAAAATCTTCAAAGAAGACAGGCTTTCACTTCTATAGTATTTTCCTCATTTCTGAAATATACATAGAGGATCCCTCTCCAAAACCATTGGTCTTTAAGAATTTTATTTTATTTTATTGGGGCGCCTGGGTGGCTCAGTCAGTTAAGCATCTAACTCTTGGTTCCATGAATTTGAGCCCCGCATTGGGCTCTTTGCAAGCAGTGTGGAGTCTGCTTGGGATTCTCCCTCTCCCTCTCTGCCCCTTCCCAACTCATGCTGTCTCTGACAGCATGAATATAATATATATATAAATATATATAAATAAATATAATAAAAAAAAACTTAAAAAAAGGAAATTTTATTATATATATTTTTTGTTCAAATATAATTAACATAATGTTATATTAGTTATTTTATTCATTTTTTATGATCTCAAATCTTAATCAGTTTTGTACTGACCTCACGTAGCTCCTTTTGAGATGCCATTAATGTCTTGTTAAAGAAGAATGAAAATTGTTGCTGTGACTTTTCTCCACAATTATCTCTTTGGCAATTTGTTCCTAATAGGGTGACTGACCATCCCAATCTGTCCGGGACTGAGGCATTTCCTGAGAGACAGAACTTCCAGTGCTAAAGCCTAAACAGTCAGAGGTAAACCAAGATGGATGATCACCCCAGTTCATAGTGCTACATAATTGTACCTGGTTTCAATCACTGCATAATATAATCTGCTTTTTTTTAACGTTTTATTTATTTCTGAGAAAGAGAGAGAGCGACAGTGTGAGCAGGGGAGGGTCAGAGAAAGAAGGAGATACAGAATCTGAAACCGGCTCCAGGCTCTCACCTGGCTGTCAGCACAGGGCCCAACGCAGGGCTTGAAACCACGAACCGTGAGATCATGACCTGAGCCGAAGTCGGACGCTTAACCGACTGAGTCACCCAGGTGCCCCTATAATCTGCTTTTTATACTTAACATTATACCATAAATATTTTTCTTTCTTGATATATAATCTTCATAAGTTACTTAGTTGCAACTTAGTACTTCATTGAATCAGTACAGAATAATCAATATTCCCCTATAAATGAGTACTAAAGGCCTTTTTCTTTCTTTCTTTTTTTTTTTTTTTTTTTTTGCAAATCACTTTGGGAGCTGCAGAAACCATGAGCAAGACACACACTTCCTCTTCTCATTATTCAAAATGTGGCTTACCCTTCAAACACTGACAAAGTCTGTCAATAGGAAGTAATGACATATGCTAAAAGCCAGTAAATTAATTTTACACTTTGACGAGAGAATAGTCAAAGATCCAATACATATAAATGGTAACTTCAGACTGATTTAGCATGAGTTCATTTATGGATTTGATAGGTTTTAAATTCTTTTTTTTCTTTTATAGTTTATTGTCAAGTTGGTTTCCATATAACACCCAGTGCTCATCCCCAGAAGTGCCCTCCTCCACGCCCATCACCCCCCTTCCCCTCTCGCCCACCTCCATCAGCCCTCGGTTTGTTCTCAGTATTCAAGAGTCTCTCATGGTTTGTCACCCTCCCTCTCCCCGACTATTGCTTCCCCTTCCCCTCCCCCATGGTCCTCTGTTAAGTTTCTCTTGTTCCACTTATAGATGAAAACATATGGTATCTGTCCTTCTCTGCCTAACTTATTTCGCTTAGCATAACACCCTCGAGTTCCATCCACATTGCTACGAATGGCCAGATTTCATTTTTTCTCATTGCCATGTAGTATTCCATTGTATAGATAAACCACATCTTGATCCATTCGTCAGTTGATGGACATTTAGGCTCTTTCCATGTGTCGGCTATTGTTGACAGTGCTGCTATGAACATGGGGGTCCATGTACCCCTATGCATCAGCACTCCTGTATCCCTTGGGGAAATTCCTCGCAGTGCTACTGCTGGGTCATAGGGGAGTTCTATTGTTAATTTTTTGAGGAACCCCCACACTGTTTTCCAGAGGGGCTGCACCTGTTTACATCCCACCAACAGTGTAGGAGGGTGCCCATTTCTCCACATCCTCGCCAGCATTTTAGCCACTCTGTTCATTTTAGCCACTCTGAGTGGCATGAGGTGGTATCTCAGTGTGGTTTTGATTTGTGATATGTTTTAAATTCTTGGTAAAAAACCTGAAACACTGATGGGGAACATTCAAATCAGAAATTTTCCTAAGTTAAGTCTATAGTGCTTTTGTTTTTAACTCTTATTTATTTAAGTAATCTCAAACTCACAACCCTGAGATCTAGACTCACGTACTCTTCTGACTGAGCAAGCCAGGTGCCCCAAATCTAAACTTCTTAAACAGGTTTCCTTTCTTTTAAAACCTGGTTGTGTGTTCTGAGCTAATGAGGACCAACATAAAATGACTATGGTAGGATCATACAGTGGCAAAATCAAAGCTAGTTTAAGATCATCCTCTGGAGCTATCTTTGCTCTTCACTCATCACTTCCCTTCCTTATTTACTAGAAAAAAAATTATTCGTAACTTGTATGCATTCTGCTGCAAGAGAGAACAAAAATCTAAAGACACAAACTAATCATTGGAAAATCATTAATTCATTCATCCAAAAATATTTGTTGATCACAGGCTATGAGGAGCAAAAGTAAGCAGAGATCTCTCCTCTTGGAGCCTTATTATCTGGTTGGAGAAAGAGACAGTAGGAAAACATCCACCTGCACCTACTATGGGTAAGACATACTGTTAAGTATAGAGGGGTATACCTGAAGATAAGGGAAGCTCCAAGTCCTCAAAAATTGTAGTGCTAATTGGAGATGACTTAAAAGTGTACGTATTAAAAGATAAGCAAACTCACAACCAAGTTGGTAAGGAAAATAGGTACCGCCACATAATAAAGACCATTTATGACAAACCCACAGCCCAAATCGTACTCAACAATGAAAAAATTGAAAGCTTTTCCTCTAAGATCAGGAATAAGTATGCCCAGTTTAATCACTTTTATTCAACATGGTTATTAGAAGTCCTGGACATAGAAATTAGGCAAGAAAAAGAAATAAAGACATCTGTATTGGAAAGAAAGAAGTAAAACTGTCACTATTTGCAAGTAACATGATACTATATATAGAAAACCTTAAAAATTCTACCAAAAACTCTTAGAGCAAACAAATGAGGATACAAACTTAACATACAGAAGTTGGTTGCATTTCTGTACACTAAAAGTGAGCTATCAGAAGGAGAAATTAAGAAAACAATCCCATCTACAGCTGCATCAAAAAGAATAAAATACCTAAGAATAAATTTAAATAAGGAAATGAAAGACCTGTACCTTGAAAACTGTAAGACATTGATGAAAGAAATTTAAGACGACACAAATAAATGAAAAAAATATACTGTGCTCATGATCTGGAAGAGTTAATATTGTTAAAATGTCCATACTACCCAAAGTAATCTACAGATTCAATGCAATCCCCATCAAAATACCAATGGCATTTTTCACGGAACTAGAACAGAGAATCCTAAAATTTGTATGGAACCACAAAAGACCCAAAATAGCCAAAACAATCTTGAGAAAGAAAAACAAAGCTGGAGGTTATCACAGTCTTTGATTTCAAACTTTACTACACAGCTGTAGTAATCAAAACAGTATCGTACTGGCATGAAAACAAGTATACATCAATGGAATAGAACAGAAAGCCCAGAAATAATCCTACACTTCTATGGTCTATAGATTAATCTAGATTAAGGGGGCAAGAATATACAATGGGGAAAAGATAGTTTCTTCAGTAAATGGAATTGAGTGAACTGGATAGCTACATGCGAAAGAATGACCACTATCTTACACCATATACAAAACAAATTCAAAATGGATTAAAGACTTAATGTAAGACCTGAAACCATAAAACTTCTAGAAGAAAATAAAAGCAATAACCTCTGTGACATTGATCTTAGCAATATTTTTGTATAAGAGTCTTCTCAGGCAGGGGCAACAAAAGCTAAAATAAACAAGTTGGATTACATCAAGCTAAAAAGCTTTCGCACAGCAAAGAAACACATTGACAAAATAAAAAGGCAAACTACTGAATGGGAGAAGATATTTGTTAGTCATATATCCAATAAGGGTTTAATATCCAAAATATATAAAGAACTTACACAATTTCATATTTAAAATATTTTTTAATGGGTAGAGGACTTGAATAGACATTTTTCCAATGACATACAGGTGGACAACTGGCATATGGAAAGATGCTCAACATCACAAATTATCAGGGAAATGCAAATGGAAACCACATCGGGTATCATCTCACACAGATCAGATTGGCTATTACCAAAAAAACAAAAAATAACAAGTGCTGGTGAGGATGTGGAGAATAGGGAATCATCATACACTGGTGGTGGGAATGTAGACTGGTGCAGCCACTATGGAAAACAATAAGGAGGTTCCTCAAAGATTAAAAATAGAACTATAATACAACCCAGCAATTCCAACTCTGAGTATCCAAAGAAAATTAAAAATGCCAATTCAAAGAGATATAGGCAAGTTATACTCATTGAAGCATTATGTATAATAGCCAAGATATGGAAGCAACCTAAGTGTCCACTGACAGATGAATGGAAAAAGAAGACTTAAGGGATGTGTGTGTGTCTGTGTGTGTGTGTGTGTGTGTGTGTGTGTGTGTGTGTGTGTGTGTAATGGAATATTACTCAGCCATAAAAAAATAATGAAATCTTGGGGCATTGGGTGCCTGGGTGGCTCAGGAGGTTGAGCATCTGACTCTTGATTTTGGCTCAGGTCATGATCCCAGGGTCATGGGATTGAGCCCTGTGTCAAGCTCTGCACCAAACATGAAGCCTGCTTAAACTTCTGTCTTTCCCTCTGCCCCTCTCCCTCTCTCTCTCTTTCTCTCTCTGAAAGAAAAGAAGGAAGGAAGGAAGGAGGGAGGGAGGGAGGAGGGAGGGAGGGAGGGAGGGAGGAAGGAAGGAAGGAAGGAAGGAAGGAAGGAAGGAAGGAAGGAAGGTAGGAAGGAAGGAAGGAAGGAAGGAAGGAAGGAAGGAAGGACAAAACGAAACGAAATCTTGCCATTCCAGACAACATGGATAGATCTAGAGGGTATTATGCTAAGTGAAATAAGTCAGACAAAGAAAGACAAATACCATATGGTTCACTTATATGTGAAATCTAAAAGACAAAATGAATGAATAAACAAAACAGAAACAGACTCCTAGCTATAAGAAACAAACTGGTGGCTGCCAGAGAGAAGGGATTGCGGGGGCTTGGTGGGGGAGGCAAAACAGATGAAGGTTATTAAGATATACAAACTTCCAGTTATAAAATAAATAAGTAATGGGGATGTAATGTGTAGCATTGGGAATGGAATATAGTTAATAATACTGTAATAACTTTGCATGGTGACAGATGGTAACTAGACTAATTTGGGGTCATTTCATAATGTATAAAAATACTGAATCACTATATGTACACCTTCAACTAACAAGATATTGTATGCCAATTTTACTTCAATAAAAAATAAAATAAAGTAAATTAATATAAAATAATAAATAAAATGAAATGAAATGAAATAAAATGAAACTATTTTGTTGGAGGAAAAAAGATAACCAGTACAGGTTCAGGAAAATTCAATGGAAAAAGAATAATCTTTTCAATAAATTGTGGTGGAAAGACTGGTTAGCCACATGAAAATGAAACTGGACACTTACAGCATACACAAAATTAGGTCAAAATGGATCAGAGTCCTAAACATAAGAGCTCAAACTAGAAAACTCTTAGAAGAAAACCTAGGTGGAAACTTCATGCCATTAGATAAGGCAATGATGAAAAAATAAATTGGACATCACTGAAATTAAAAACTTATGTGCTTAAAAAAAACAGCGCTACAAACATCACTATAAAGAAAGTAACAATACAACCCATTGTAGGGGAGAAAATGTGTAAATCTTAGGTCTAATAAGAGGCTAGTCTCCAAAAGTATAAAGAAAGCTTACAACTCAACAATGAAAAAGACAAATACCCAACTTAAAAAGCGGCAAAGGGTCTGAATACATATTTTTCCAAGCAAAACAAAGAAATTGTCAGGAGGCACATGAAAAGATGCCCAGCACCATTAGTCACTAGGGAGATGCAAATTGAAACCACAATGAGGACTACATCACACCCATGGGGCTGGCTATAAGCAAAACGGAAGTAAGAAGTACTGGTGAGTATCTGAAGAAACTGGAAATCTCATACAGTGCCAGTGGTAATAGAAAATGGTGTAACTCCTTTAACGCTGTTTTTGGCAGCTCTTCACAAAGCTAAAGGTAAAGTTACTATAAGACCCAGTGGTCACCAATAGTCTCAAGAGAACTGAAAACACACGATTACACAGAAGCCTCTACACACATGTTCTCAGGAGCATCATTCATAACAGGCAAAAAGCAGAAACAACCCAAATGTCTACCAACTGCTGAACAGATGAAGAAAATGTGGTTTATCCGTAGAATAAGACATTATTTAGCCATCAAACGGAACAAAGTACTGGTACATGCCACAACACGTACATGTCACAACATGGGTGACCCTTAGAGACATCAGGGTAAGTACAGGAAGGCGCATACAGAAGTCACATATTTCTTATTCTATTTATACAAAATGCCCATGATAAGCAAATCTATAGAAACAGAGAGTAGATCAGTGGTTGCCAAAGGCTAGAAGGGGAGGGGAAAATGAAGAGTAACTGCTAATTCAGGTGTCCTTTGGAGGTGATGAAAATACCCTGGGATTTATAGTGGTGATGGTTATAAAACTTTGTGAATATATTTAAAAACACTTAAAGTGGGTGAATTTTATCATGTCTGAATTCCAGTAAAATCATTTTTAAAGACAGAGAAGACAGGGGCGCCTGCGTGGCTCAGTCTGTTAAGCGTCCGACTTCGGCTCAGGTCATGATCTCACGGTTCGTGGGTTCGAGCCCTGCGTCGGGCTCTGTGCTGACAGCTAGCTCAGGTCCTGAAGACTGCTTCAGATTCTGTATCTCCCTCTCTCTCTGACCCTTCCCTGTTCATGCGCTTGCACATGCTCTCTCCCTCTCTCTCTCTCAGAAATAAATAAACATTTTAAAAATTTTTAAAAAAGAGAGAGAGAAGACAGCCAGGAAGGACTAAGTAACAGTCAAATGCCCTAGTTCATATCACAAAATAACTGCTCAAGAGTCTTACAGGATAGGACTGAGCTCTATGAAGGTGTAGTGGATCATAAGAAAATCTCATGGAATGGGAGGGATTTGAGTTGAATTGAGAACAGGCAGAGATTCTATAGTAGGAGAGTAAGGAACAAATACTCCAAGTTAAGCGGGGCAATACCTATACAAGATGAAATCAGAAGCATCCTAGTTGTGTTCACAGACAATAACAGAATCACCTAGATGGGTTGTGGTTAAATTAGTGGGTACTTATACCCAAGGCAGTAGAGAAAGGCTGGGATCACACTGTGCAGAATCTTTAGTGCCCACAGCATCTGGACTTGAACTCACAAGCATCAGGGAATCGCTGTAGATGTTTGAGGAGGAAAGAAAGAAATTATAAATAACAGTGGAAAAAATAAGAGAAACAACAGGAGTAAATAAGAAACTAGACCTGCATCAACTAGAGAGAAGGGGGTAGTGTTTAAAGATATTTAAAGTGTATTTAAAGATATTTAAAGGACTTAATGGGTGTGTAGGACTTTACTGGCTATAAAAGGGAAGAAATCAAAGATCTCCCCCGGCTTTGAGCTTGGATGACAGGGTAGGAAGGGTGTGAAACGAGGAATGGGCTGGTGGAGACAGAGGGGAAGCTGAGAAACTGGAACCATGAGAATTGGATCACGAGCTCAGACTGGACTGGTTCTAGAATTTCTCACTGTACACTGAAGGTTCATTCTGATATGCAAATACCTGCAAAAACAAGTTTGAAAACAGCTGGGAGAACAGGATTGAAAATGGAATCACACAGAAGATTTGCCTAAAACCGACAGAGTTAATGAATGGGAGCTCCCAGGGGAAGGTGACACTCTGCAAGGAAGGCCCAACATTTAGCTGTTGCCGGAGACAGTGCAATCAGTGAGGATGGAATTGAGGACATCCAGGAAAGCAGGAAGGGGACTTAAGAGTATGTCCCGTCTTGGAGGCTGAGGAAGGACATGTGACTCAAAGGGGCAAGAAGGCAGCAGAGTGGTGTTGGCGGGAAGCGTCCTAAGGAATGAGGGCGCATGGAGGCCACTGGGTTCTGGAACCGGGAGGTCACTGGCAGCATTAGGAGGATCAATTGTAGAAGATATTCAGGAAAGACGGCAGACTGCCATTCACTGAAAAATGGATGCAGCAGGAAGACATTTAACTTGTTAAGAGCAGGGGAGCCTCGGGGGCTCAGTCGGTTAAGTGTCCGACTTCAGCTCAGGTCATGATCTCACGTTTGAGAGTCTGAGCCCCCAGTCAGGCTCTGTGCTGACAGCCCAGAGCCTAGAGCCTGCTTCAGATTCTGTGTCTCCCTCTCCGCCCTCCCCCGCCCTCTCTCTCTCTCTCAAAAATAAGTAAACATTAAAAAAAAACCCTGCGGGCACAGACAAGCCTGAGGGTATGTTCATTTAACAAAGTCAAACATCTGCTGAGCACCTACCATGGGTACTGTTCTAAGTGATGAAGCCATACGCTGTGAACAGCACAAACGTTCCTGCCTTTGTGGGGTTTACTCCATTCAGATGCATTAAGCTGCTGTCACTCGTGAGTGGTGAAGAGGCTGCGGCAAAGGCGGGGGCGGGGGGACACCTGTGCTCTCTTAAGAGCTGGGGCTCAGTTGTAGCACTTCCAGCTGACTCACAATGGCTTTTACAACGTCCTTGATCTTCACACCAGTCTGTTTTCAGCTTTGATAGGAACGACCAACAGCGAACGCAGTTGAAACAGATTTGTGGGCCACAGCCTCAGGGCCAGGAGTCATACTCGACCAGGGACCAGGTGACACCAAGGTGGAGAGACCTGGCTGGCCCTACGGCGTCTAGAGGCTCTAGAGTTTGTGACTCTGGCGGCATTTTTCAGCAGCTCCTGCGGTGCAAGAGCTGCCGAGAGATCCATCCACAGCTCTGTGCTTTTATCTTCGTAGGAAATGAAACTTGGCTGAAGTTACACTTTTGTATTCGCAGGAAACAGCTGCAGTGAATCTAAGTTCATGACAGGAACAATCCAAGTCACAAGACGGTAGGAAACTTTATGAAAGCTTATTGAATGAAGCAGACACACGCGTCTTTTTCTTTGAATTAAATTTGAACATTTTTAAACTCTCACGTGACTCTACTGTGCTCTGGTTTGAGGACCACTGGTCTAAATTCCTTCCATGGAATCCAAATGGAATCCAAATTAAGATCAAAGAATTTAGATAACTCCTTATCACTTTAAACAGCTTCTAAAAGGCACTTTTGAATTGTAAAGCCATTATTTCAAGAATTTTGAAGGAAGGATGGGGAAGAAAACAACATAAAACTGAATTTTCTGACCACCCAATTTCACCTCGTTCTCTTACACACTTGCACTTCATCGTAATTCTCTGCCTGATACTCGTCTGCCACAGTCTGACATATCCTTATTTGTTCGCTTCTCCTTCCTGAAACACACGCTCCTGAGAGCTGGGACTTGTATACGGTGTTCATCACTGAACGTTCAGCACTTAAGAGTGTGTGGTACAGAGAAGGACCTCAAACAATTTTTATTAAATAATGATGTCTGAAAATCAGTTCTGTTAATGGTTATTTGTATTCCTGTTAATTAACAGACATACTCTTCTCTCTGCGTAACATTTCTAATGGATTTTGTGTATGTATTTTTATCTTTTTTTTAATTTTTTTAATGTTTTATTTATTTCTAGGAGAGAGAGAGAGAGACAGCGTGAGCAGGGGAGGTCAGAGAGAGAGGGAGTCACAGACTGAAACAGGCTCCAGCCTCTGAGCTGGCAGTCAGCACAGAGCCCGACGCGGGGCTCGAACCCACGAACCGCGAGATCATGACCCAAGCGAAAGTCGGACGCTTAACCGACTAAGCCACCCAGGCGCCCCTGTATTTTTATCTTTCTATCTTCTCATGTTATTTTTTTAATTTTTCTTAATGTTTATTTATTTTTGAGAGAGAGAGAGACCAAGCACAAGCAGGGGAGGTGCAGAGAGGGAGACACAGAATCTGAAGCAGGCTCCAGGATCTGAGCTGTCAGCACAGAGCCTGAAGCAGGGCTTGAACTCATAAATCGTGAGATCATGACCTGAGCAGAAGTCGGACACTAAACTGACCAAGCTTCCCAGGCACCCCTCTATATCCTCATTTTAATGGCTACACTAGAAACGCCAAAATTATTTTACCCAACTGTCCTGTACAGTTGATTCTGGCTGTATGTTCTACCTAGCTATCTATACATCTATGTATCTGTTTTCTCACATAACTACTAAAAAAATGCTCAGTTGTATTCTCCTTTTATCCCTTTATTAAATAAATTTACATTAGAAGTCAGGGTAATACTGAATCAAAGGGATTTCAATACTTTTTCTCATGTGTGACAATTTGTTCTATATAGTTTGTAGAAAAGATGTACAGTCACTCTAAAAGATAGGTGTACCCTGCTCACTAAATTTAGAATAATTTTAATAAATTACAACTTTCTCATATTCTCTTCTTTATTAGTTCACTAAGCATAAAATTGTATGTCAGCTTAATAATTTATTGCTAGTGAAATGGAAAAGCATTCTAATATATTCAATGAATTTCCCTTTTTTGTTTCATATTATTTGTGCACTAAAATGTGTTTTACCTTTCTTTATGCTTTTAGTAAATTAATACTCTTAGATATTTGAAACATAGTAGAAATGCATAACATAATAAACCACAATATCCAAATAGTGTAGGATAAAACTATGTTCCTTTCTCTCTTTCTCTTTTTCTTTCCTTATTCCTTCTTCTTTGTTTTTCTTGGGTTTTTAAATGTTTTTTGAGGGGGCTACCTTTAAAGAAGGTGGATGCTATAATTTCTGAGTCAATGAAATAAAAGAAATAATGAAGAGGCAATTTAATAGAGTTGGTGACAGAAAAGATACAATGAGCTAAAGAAGATACGATTAGAATGTTATCAGAGAGAAAAAATGAAAAGCCAGTATTTAACAGCATTCTGTAGCATTACCTAAGAGGAAGGCCCTGAACATAGGGGATAACCTTGCTGAGTGAAGCCACTGTCCTTAATAGAAGAAACGAGAGTTGCTCTTTTTGGATATTCAGCAAGCAGAGATTGAGGTGGCCCACAAGACATCTCACAGGCAATCAGAGATTACGATGGAGGCAGAGTCTTAACGAGAGGAGGTAAAATCAAGGACTGGATGAGACGCCCAGGGGCGCATGAGCCCGTCCCGCTTCTGTGTAGGCCCAAAGCAGTCCAGGTAATGCATCAGTCGGGTCATGGTCACTCAAGTCTACATTTCAACCACAGGGCAGAAAGGAGGACAGAGAGCAAAGGGACAGCAGTGGCAGGAAAGGGCAATGCGCTGCCCTAAGACCTCTCTTTATAAGGCACCTCAATTTAGAATTATGCCTGCACATCAGAGGACCAAAATGAGGAAATGCACTTAAAACAAGAAATATAAATATATGGTTTAAATAAGGGGAAGAGAAACTACTTTTTAAAAAAATATACACCATGTAACAGGCATTTGGAGAGAAGCATTATTACCCAGTAAATTATTTACTCCTCACCTTCAACCCAGCTGCGGTGGTTGTGACTGCATCTTACAGATGAAGAAATGGACTTTTAAGAAATGTCACTTCCCAAGGTCACACACGCGGTAAGAGGGGAGCTGGGATTCACACTTCAGTCTAATCACAAACGCCTCACCCTTTCTCCTACTCTCTCTTTTAAGGCTAGAAAGGAAAATCTCTGTCTTCCTCCTAAAGATGCGCCATCTTATGTCAATTCTATAATTCACCTTTTTTCACGTGACAACGTCTTTGAAATCTCACAGGTTAAGTGGCGCTGCTTTACTTTCTTAGTGTTATATAAAGTCATGGTGCAGTCTACCAATAATGATGTGACAGAATCAATGAAGTAAAATGTAGGACTGCCTCCTGATAGAAGTTCTGGCAGAGATATTTTTAAAAATAACAAAGCAAGGTATGCCGGGAGCCGCGCCGGCCTCTCTGGATGGCAGTCACGGCAAGGAAGTGACAATGTTTGCAGCTCCTCCCATGAGAAATGAAAACTGGTATCTCCTTCTGTTACCATTAGCTCATGTTGGATATAAGCCTGCTGGTATTGACCAGGCCTCCCAATATTCCATATCAGACCCATATTCTGAATACAGATACCTCATAAGGAAAAGCATATTCCTGCCTTCACAAAAGAGACTTTAGATGAAAGCTCTATGGGCGACTGTCAAAAGGCTCTTCCTATGGGCCTTGCAGATCCAAGACTTAGATAATAAAGGGGGTTAAGAACACAAGAGTTACAATTGAGCCTGGTCCCATATCAGAAGAGCCTAATTTATAGTTAAAGTACAGATAAGTACAGAACATAACTTACTAATTGGTGATGTATGGCAGTCCCTTCCTCAAGGCCTACATTCCACAAACACCCTCCCTTACACTGGCAGCTGTGATGAGGATAGATAAGAGTAGCTAAAACATAAACCCAGGTGCCAAGATGGACACATTTAGGGCCCCCATGAGGACTTCCACACACAAACCAATTCAGAAACATTCATCCTCTTGAGAGCCAGACAGAATGACTCCTAGCTTATCTATATACAACCTAACCTATATGTTATCCTGTCTTTCACTAAGAGCATCCTGTTATTTCCTTGGTTGTAAATTCACCATGACTGGGATAATTCTGCAATTGATATTACAAAAGACCTCTCATTGTAAGAAATTCCTTTTCTCTGACCTTATATGGTTGCTGAACCTTTAAATAAAGACAGAAAAACCGATAGGACAGAGATGCCTGCCTGGTGATCAGAAAGAATCTCGGAGCTCTCTCATTCTCTTTCGCCGACACCGTCCATCCTTCAGGGACCCCTGGACCTGTCGGAGCCGGCGCGGCCTCCGGCAAAGGTGCCTGGGTGGCTCAGCTGGTTAAGCGCTCAAAATCAATCTTGTGCTCTGTGACGTCAAGCCCTGCATCAGGCTCTATACTAACAGCGTGGAGCCTGCTTGGAATTCTCTCTTTCTTTCTCTCTCTCTCTCTCTTTCCCTTTCCCTCTCCCCCTCAAAATAAATAAGTAAACATTTTCTAAAGTAAAAAAAAGAAAAAAAAACAGCAGTTCAGATGTGAATATTGACTCTTGGATGGATGGCAGGAGTCTGGAACTGAAAATTTCTGAGAGGTGGCTTCTTTGTTTGGCTATGTTCTTTACACTTAAATGATGACTCTTCTCTCTGAAATATTCTACCTTCCACTAACTGCCAAAAATCATCTTCTACGGAAGCTCTTTTGCTTTCTCTGAAAAAAAGTGAACATCTTATCACAGACTACACCCACAAAAAGAATCTTTTATTAATAATGCAAAAACTAAGGTGTGCTGGTGGGGGGGTGGGCGGTTACCTTGTAAAATCAAAGGATCATAGAGGAAAAAACTCAGGGCCCCCAAGAGACTAGGCCCACACTGCACCTCCTTTATCTCCTACTCCAGAAAGCAGTAACTCATGCTGGGGATGTGGGGGGAGGAAGTGAACAGGGTGTCCATCTGGGGATGGAGGTAGGCGCTGACCAACCTTGTGTGCCCCCACATCCCTGCCTCTGTTTCCTAACACAGGGAGAAGGTGGGTTCCATTTCTCCCACTCAGAACCCCAGGGGAGATTATGAAAAGGGATCACCAAACACGACCGCTCATCATTTTTAATGGATTCTGTTGGGGAAGAGTCAACAAGTGAGAGTGCAGAGGCCACTAACGGCCCCCAGTATGAGCCGAAGTTATATTCTCATGCTGCTACTTTTAAACAAAGATTGCTTCCTAGCTCCAGAGATCTCACAGCCCCTCTTACCTCGGAGGAAGTCCTGCTCAAAGGCAGGTGCGTTCCTCACCAAGCACCATAAATTCTTTTATAAACTAACTGGATTTCAGGGGCGCCTGTGTGGCTCAGTGGGTTAAGCATCCAACTTCGGCTCAGGTCATGATCTCACAGTTTGTGGGTTTGAGCCCCGCATCGGGCTCTGCTTCAGATTCTTTGTCTGCCTCTCTTTCTGACCCTCCTCTGCTCACGCTGTCTCTCTCTCTCTCTCCGGAATAAATAAAACATTTAAAAAAAATTTTTTTTAATGAAATCTTAAAAAAAAAAAACCTAATTGGATTTCAGAGTACCTGCATATTTCATTAACTTTCATTCACTTACCCTCCCATTAGGATATCAGCCTTGTGAAGGTAAAAGCCATTTTTCATTCACCCCAACATCCCCATCTCCGAGCCAGCAGGTGAACCCCACCTGTGTATTCTCCTAGTCTTCCAGGGTGACCTCCTCCCTAACCCAGCACCCTTCCCCAATCCCCGCAGGTGTTTCTGTGGCTCCTCTGGGATCTTGCACTTGCCCTTGTTCCCCCAGCCGCTCTCAGCCACATCTCCACGGCTCTTTCCCCACTTCTCCAAGTGAAAAACAAAAGTCTCTGAGCCTTTCCCTATATATCAAACACTAACTGACTGATGAGCTGACTAAAGGACAGAGAGGCTAACTAACTTGCCCAAGGTCACTACTAGCAAGGGGGAAAATAGGAATCAGAACCTGGGGTTTCTGCATTAGAATCCACATGGGATCGGCTTACCTTTTCTCTTTTCAAACGTCACCTTTAGCGTTCACATTTAGAACCTCACATCCACCTCGGTTTGTTTCACGTTTTGTTTCTACTTTTTATTTTGAAATTATTTTAGATTCATGATGCTAAAACACAAAAACTCCCCGAGTGCCCATCTCTCAGCTTCTCACATGTTCATATTTTATATGATCATAGCACAATTACCAAAACCAGGAAATTGACATTTGTGTAATGCCTGTCAAATAATAAACCTCAGGATTTATTTTGCCAGTTTTTACCTACGGTATTTTTTATGTTTATATAGTTTATCACGTGTATAGATTCATGTAATGACCACCATGGTCAAAACCATCCCCAAAACACTCCCTTGAGATTATAGAGCTTTTCCAAAAGCACAAAGCAACTCCCTCATGCTCTCCCTTCCTGGTTCCTCCCTCACAACTAACCATGCCAACCATACGCATTTTGTCATTTTAAGAATATACATACTGTCGACAGAATCATATAGTATGTGACCTTCTGAGATTGGCTTTTTTTCACTAAACATAATACTCCTAGGACCGATCAGTTGTTACAGGCAATTTACGACTATCACTGACTAATATTCCACTGAATGGGTACACAGTTTATCTGCCACTGTAGCTTTATCCAGCCCCCTATGCTTCTACAATAATAATCCAGTGATTCTCAAAATATTGTGGCCTCCCTGCAATTGGGAACGATTATTAAAAATTCTGAACCCCATTTCAGATCCATTCAATCTGACTCTCTGTGGGTTAAGGCCTAGGGTTACAATATCCACAGTTCAAACACTTCAACGCACACTGTAATAATGGTTAGTTTTTAGCTGTGTTAAGCCAGAAACCAGTGGAGATACCGTTTACATTAGCAACGGCGATGGGTAACTGGCATTCCAATTACAAAACACATTCTCCAGAGGCAGTTAGTTTCAGTTTTGCTAATTAGAGCAATAAATGTCATAGTTTTTTTGAAAACCAGTGGCTTGTTCTGTAGCTTCGGCGTGTTAGAAATCGGTTCCCACTAGTGAAATGAAAGGTATTAATACTTCAGAAATATCCCCCACCCTGACACGAACAGGATACAAGTATCTGACAATGTCTGTAGACTTTACCCTTCCTTGTGCCATTAACTTGGAGGGTTCTGATGATAGGATCCTATCTTAGGAAGAAACGTGGCCTGCTCAGTTGAAGCTTTTATGCAGAACAGTAGAAAGAGAAGCATCTAAAAGACACAGAACCCGAGAGTGGGAAAGTATTTTCTGTCCTGTTCACTCATCAGAACGCAAGGCAGTATCGGGCACTAAACTGGCCCTCAGTAAATATCTAGTGAATTTTTAAATGTGCTCTGTTCTTCTGCACTTTATTAGTGTTAGCAAGAGTCACAAAACCAATTAATCCTTACCTAGTAGAATTCAAGATCTTTCGTAGACAAATACTTTTCTCAGGTTCAAGATATTTGAACCAAATAGACATACCGTACAAGCATCATTATAAGATTCCCAACTATTGATTATTTTCTGGGATTGTATGGTGTCAGGGGAGAAGCAGAAGGACATGTGTTCTTACGTCCCAAGGTTCCACAAAATTATTTTCCTGCTATTCCAGAAAAAGAATTAAAACTGTAATGTGGGGAAAAAAAAAAAAAAAGACTAATCTCAAAGGCCATCTGGTGATGAAATCTGCCACCTTTATGTCACAATTACTTCTCCATACCGCACTTGTCACTTGAGGCCACAACTCAGGCTCTGAAACCACACACACACACACACACACACACACACACACACACACACACAGTTTCCAAGGCCTGTAAAAAGCTGCACCACAGAGGCCACATGCGTTCATTCATGAGTGCACTCGGCTCTGATTCCCCTCCTCCTGGTCGGTTCATATTTGCCTACAATCTCAGAGACCCAGTTCCCTGGAGAGGAATAATCTGAATATTTCTATGCCAAGAGGACTGCGAAATACTTTACCATGAAAAGATGAAAAGGAAAAGCAAATGCCAGAAGGTGAGAAAGCCAGAGTGTTTACAGATGCTAATGCAGGTAATCTATATTAACAGCAACCAGTAAGGAAATGGTGGATGATTTAACATATCTGCAAAGAGCCATGACCAATCACCTTATGAATTTTATATTCCATCAAAAGAAGCTCATAAACTGAAAGTTAATCTTTCTGGAATCCATTCGTTTAACCCAAAGAACTTTACTTGATAAACTGTTGGAACTGACGACTGCCGGGTAAAGATGTTCTGAGAACATGGCATCGATGATTTTATTGTGAATGTTAAAATAACTATTGTGTATTTGCTGAAAATATTCTAAATCTCTCCTTTTCCTATCAACATACTGCTGTGTGACTGATTTCTCTGAGTATGATTAAAACAAAGCAGAAATAGTTTAAAATACATTATCCTCTGCAAGTAGCATTGCCTTCAATACAATTTATATTAAACAAATTAATAAGCAAGAAACAAGCTCATTTAAATGTGGAACTTTAAAAGCACCTGGGTGGCTCATTCAGTCAAGTGTCTGACTTTGGCTCAGGTCATGATCTCAAGGTTCAAGGTGAGTTCAAGCCCTGCATTGGGCTCTGTGCTGACAGTTCAGAGCCTGGAGCCGGCTTCGGATTCTCTGTCTTCCTCTTTCTCGGTCCCTCCCCCCACTCATACTCTGTCACTCTCTCTCTCAAAACTAAATAAACATCAAAAATCTTTTAATTAAAAATTAAAATTAAAAATTAAAAATATTTTTAATGTGTAACTTTAAATTTTTAGGAACATATTATAATGTTTGTTCCAAACATGAGTATAGACTTTTGAAGCAGGAACTCATGATTTACTTTGTAACTCGTCACTTAGCTACAAGTTTAAAGACAAAAAGTTATCTGTACTAGAATTACGTTAATTGCTTTTGAATCAGTGCTTTCAAATTTGTGACTATTTTCTATTTTCCTACATTACAACTGCTTTGATTACACTATCTGACTATTGATTCTAACAAAAGAATTGGGCTTAACTTGTCTTTTTTATTTTTCCTAGTAAATAATTTTTTTTCATATTTCCCAAAAGTGTTAGTCCCCAGTGGATGGAAAAAATCTTTTTTTTTTGATGGTCTTTCTTCACAAATAGTTTGTCACATGCTGAGCTGGACACCTGTCCATGGCTGGTGCTCGGGTCCCTGAGCCCCACCCTCAGAACCAGGGTGCAGCCTCACACCTGCACAAAATCAAGCTTGGACCACACCTCTCTGGATCCTGTCTGAAATTCGGACTGTTGGTTCATTTCTTAGGAATCCAGCTTCACAATTTTCCCAGACTTGAAACTTTTAAAGTAATGACTTACTTCCTAGAAAAGCTAACTAGAGAAGCATTTTTGTTCTACTTAAGTTGTAATAACAGAGCACTGGTTATACAATAGAGTTCTAATAAGTATATGCAAGTTAAAATTTCACTGCCTAAAAGAACAAATAGTTTGATTCCGTAATATTTTTGCTATGTGAGTTCAGTTACTTATATGCAAAGCTTAGAAGATTAGGATGTTTGCAGTTTCATAAACTGGCCAGTAATTTATCTGTTAATACATGACAAAGTGTCTTTTTTTAAAAACGTTTTATTTATTTTTGAGAGAAAAAGTGCAAGCGGAGGAGGAATAGTGATGGGGGAGGGGGGTGGCAGGAGAGAGGGACAGAGAGGCATGGACAGAAGATCTGAAGTGGGCTATGTGCTGAGAGCACCAAGGCCAATGCAGGGCTCGAAGCACGAACTGCAAGATCATGACCTGAGCCAAAGTCTCCACACTCATCCGCTCATCAGACTAAGCCACCCAGGTGCCCCAACAAGGTGTCTTTATACAGAATAAACAGGAGAAAACAGTAAACAGCTAACCACTTTGCAGTATAAAGAAGCCACCTTAACCACCAGCCTGCACTGCTCAGAGGCTATACAAGAAAGTCACTTTACTTTGTGAATACACATGGTACTCTCTCATAAGGGCCATCGCACTCCTCCAACAGTTTCCAGTTTTTGAGAAATCAAGTAGGCACAGATTAATGTACTTCTAAAATGATAATCTAGTAACAGCCTAAAGTCAGTGAAATGGGCAATTAACTTGTGATAGAGATTTACCAAGAATTCAATGCAATACTGTCTACTTTTTAGAGAAATGAAATAGGGGTGTACTTTTAATTGGCCAAGAAATTAAAATAGTTGATATGAATTACATGTGAATATTTGAAATCATGCTGAAAAGCCAGAGAAAAATGGCAAGCGTATTATCCTGTTGACAAAAGAGAAGTAACTCTTTAAGAAAGGCGTGTTGGCCTTTGATTGGGGAATGAATATCAACAAAATATAACTCAGCAATTCACGCATCAACGTCTTAATTTCCTTCCATGAAACAGAGGGATGTGATCAAAAAAAGAGCAGACAGGAGAAATTTCCATTGTGACCTGGTTACCCCAGGGAGTGCCCCTAAGACAGGGAGCCTACTGAGAGAATTCCACCCAAATGTGCTGAAAGGAAAATATTTGTAAGTTGTAGGGTAGAGGCTCAGTTTCCTAATGATGTTACTACGAAGAGAAGTCTGACTTCACTATGAAAGGCAGGTGTTACAACCCATGTAGAAGTAGTATTTGTGGAGCATTGGTCTTCAGCATTTACTAGTTTTAACACCCTGGGCAAGTTACTTAACCTCTCTCTGACTCAGCTTTAGGAAGTTCATTTATGGGGGCGCCTGGGTGGCTTAGTCGGTTAAGCGTCCGACTTTCGCTTGGGTCATGATCTCACGGTTCGTGGGTTCGAGCCCCGCGTCGGGCTCTGTGCTGACTTGCCAGCTCAGAGCCTGGAGCCTGTTTCGGAGTCTGTGATTCCCTCTCTCTCTGACCCTCCCCTGCTCACGCTGTCTCTCTCTCTCTCCTAGAAATAAATAAAACATTAAAAAAAAAAAATTTAAAAAAGAAATTTTTCATTTATGAAAAATGCATGAACTAGGCATGTCGTAAAAGCGTTTAGTAATTGTTAGCTACGTTATCATCATAATAATAGCAACTACTATCACACACCCTTTGTTTAGCTGGAAGTTCATTATCTACTCATATAATTCCTATACTTTCTCTGGAGATCCTTTCAATCATAGTGCATATAATTGCAATCCCACGGGATACTACCATGGGCCCAACCTTCTCTCAGCTACTGGAGAAGATCGCCGAAGGTAGAAAACACATGTTCTGGGGCGCCTGGGTGGTTCAGTCGGCTAAGTATCTGACTTTGGTTCAGGTCATGATCTCGTGGTTTGTGGGTTCCAGCCCCGCATCAGGCTCTGTGCTGCTGGCTCAGAGCCTGGAGCCTGCTTCAGATTCTCTCTGCCTCTCCCCTGCTCCTCACTTGCGCGCTCTCTCTCTCTCGCTCTCTCTCAAAAATAAACATAAGAAATTTTTTAAAAAATAAAAAAAAAGAAAACACATGTTCTGGAATACTTATATTTCCTGGTAGCTCTTATTTCAGAACTCTGAATAATGAGTTCCATATTCACCTAAGAAAGCTTTTTTTTCCCTTATAAAAATGAAGGAAGCATTTTTTTTTTCAATTAACTAATAACATTTGCCTCCCTTTTTTAAGTTTATTTATTCTTTTTACGGGGGGAGGTTTTAATATTTATTTTTTGTTTTGTTTTGTTTTTCCAGTTTTACTTTTTATTTATTTTTATTTTTTTTATAGTTTATTGTCAAGTTGGCTTACATATAAACTCAGTTTTACAAGAATGCTCTTAAGCTAGTGAGGCAAAAGGCATTATGAAATGATGCTGTATCTTCTGCCCTCCTGGAAGGTAGAGACAAGTTGAAGAGGTAAGAATCAAAATAATAGATGAAAGAATCGCATCCCAGCAGCACCAACTGCACCCTGCTGAGACCAGGAAGGGGACAGAGCATTGCAGAAGTCTTACTCGGTAAGATCTGCTGCAGGGAGGTGGGTCTGGAAGGCCACAGGAGAAGGGAAGACAGTCTAGGTTTTCAAAAACACTATTTAGGGGCATCTGGATGGTTCAGTCGGTTAAGCATCTGGCTTCAGTGCAGGTCATGATCTCGCAGTTTGTGGGTTCGAGTCCCACGTCAAGCTCTGTGCTGACACCTAGCTCAGAGCCTAGAGCCTGTTTCAGATTCTGTGTCTCCCTCTCTCTCTGACCCTCCCCTGCTCACGCTGTCTCTCTCTCTCTCCCTCTCTCTCAGAAATAAATAAAACATTTTTAAAAAACACCATTTATTTTCACCTTTTTCCTTCTGCTATCTGGATAACATGAGTCATGTCAGTCATGTGATACTCTGCCAGACGGTCACCCTGACTCTGTGGTCCTTCTAAACCCACACTAATTTCTTGTTTCTTGAATCACCTTCAGCCTTTGAATAATGTTATTGTCTGAAACTGTCACCTTCCCAAGCTCACAGCATTCATAAATCTTCAGTACTTCTTTTTTCCATTTTAGAAAAATGCATCAAAATGTAAAACCACAAGAGAAAGAAAACCTTCAATAATATATATGGGGGCGGGGGGAACAACATAGAAGAGGACTCTGTATTTACTCCACTAACTCATTCGACATACATTTTTTAAAATGTTTTATTTATTTATTTCTAGGAGAGAGAGAGAGAGACAGCGTGAGC
This sequence comes from Proteles cristata cristata, assembly GCA_017311185.1. NCBI lineage: Eukaryota > Metazoa > Chordata > Mammalia > Carnivora > Hyaenidae > Proteles > Proteles cristata. The sequence goes on along the minus strand of JAESUZ010000174.1, from coordinate 3,065,786 downwards.
AGGGGAGGGTCAGAGAGAGAGGGAGACACAGACTCTGAAACAGGCTCCAGGCTCTGAGCTGGCAGTCAGCACAGAGCCCAACGGGGGGCTCAAACCCACGAACTGCGAGATCATGACCTAAGCGAAAGTCGGACGCTCAACCGACTAAGCCACCCAGGCGCCCCTCATTCGACATACATTTAATGATCTTATCACGGTTGAGATGCTGTACAGTACACAGGGCTGGAGATGGGACAGTGGTCCTGCCCAAGGATCTCTGCCCTGAAGGCATTCAGGTGTCACTGTGGGACAGACCTGAAAATAAATAACTAAAATGTAATAGGACACTTCCCCAAAACAGAATAGAATGTCACTATTAAGAATTACAATACTGGGGCATCTGGGTGGCTCAGTCGGTTGGGTGTCTGACTTTGGCTCAGGTCATGATCTCACAGTCCGTGAGTCCGAGCCCCACATCACGCTCTGCACTGACAGCTCAGAACCTGGAGCCCGCTTCAGATTCTCTCTCCCTCTCTCTGCCCCTCCACTGCTCGCACTCAGTCTCTCTTTCAAAAATAAAAACATTAAAAAAAAAAAAAGAAGAAGAATTACAATACTGGGCTGCCTGAGTGGCTCAGTCAGTTAAGAGTCTGACTTTGGTTCAGGTCATGATCTCACCGTTTGGGAGTTCAAGCCCCACATCGGGCTCTGTGCTGACAGTGTGGAGCCTGGAATCTGCTTCAGATTCTGTGTCTTCCTTTCTCTCTGCCCCTCCCCAACTCATGCTCTTTCTGTCTCTCTCTCAAAAATAAACATTAAAAATAAATTTGAAAAAATAATTATAATACTTAGGAGCTTATTAATATGAAAAGCTGTTTAAAAAACATCAGGCTAAAAAATCAGGTTACAAAATGTATATGCATTATGATCCTAATTTGGTGACTACAAAAATCATAAATGTCTCTATGTAAAATATGTACTTACATCAAAATATTAAAAATCTAAGTGATAATATTATCATTGATTACCTGTGGCTGGTGGGAGTATGGAAATTTTTTCTTACCTAGGTTTTCCAATTTTGTTCCTCTAACTTAAAAGGTGCTGACATGAAGCAGGATGTTGCACTAAAGAGTGTCAGAGAATGCCAAGAGGCTGGAAAAAATGAGCACTTAACGTGTTCGGTGTGTCAGAAAACTCTTCCCAGGACAAAGGGGAGGAAAGTGTGAAAGCGTAGCCTATTTCAAAGTTTACAATTGGGCCCATGTATCCACTTGAGGTGGAAAAGTCAAAGACAGAAGGACTCTGGAATTAAATAAAAATAGGAGACAGGCTGGTTTGAAGCAAGGAAGTGAAAAGTGCCGATAATAACCAGATAAACATCTCAGACTGAGACAGAACCTGGAGAAGAAAAAGAGGAAGCAGACGGGTGCCAAAGGAACAGAGTTAAGTCCGCTGAAACATCTGTCTATCTCTTCCCCCAAATCAGCATAAACAGCAAGGCTGATCTGTCTCTGTGTGGGTTCTCTACAGCATCCCATTCTCTGGACTGGAGGGACTCTAAGTTAGGTCAAGTAGGTAAGTGAGGGAAAAGAGGCCAGGAGAGGGAAGAAATGGGGAAGAAATGAAATAAGGGGAAACAAAAAATAGGACAGAGTGAAAAAGAATGTCAGGATATTCACCAGGGGAAGCAATGTCCCATTGCGAGCGATCTGATGATAATGAGGCTACCAGGGGACTACAGTGCACAGAAGAAACACTGTAGCACTGCTTCTGTAACACTTTTTGATTAAGGCACTTTGTTATGGGGGGAAAAAAAGCAAAACTTGCTGGGGAAGATCACTCATTTTCACTAGGTCTGTATTCCTATTTACGTGTGCACGGGGAGACGCTGCAGAAATGATTTAGGACTCGGTTCCACTGTGCGCTACAACCTCTCCTCAAAGCTAGTGTCATCCTCACCCTGTAACATTAAAAGTGAAATTCATGCAGAAGGGAGGAGGAAAGAAACTAGAGTAAAGCAAATTTTTCCAATTATATTTGCAACACTCCTGTGCTTTTGATCTCATCGGAACTATTTTTGATGTGTTCTTTGGGTGTACAAATAATCACAGTGGCTCTGATTTTTAGAAGACAAGATAACTGATAGTAAATATCTTACCAATGGTCAAGAAAAAAAAATTGCACAAAAGGCGCTATTGGTGAAAACAGTCATTTCACTGGTTTCTCTTTTCTTCCGTCATTTTCAGGATTATCTTCACTTCAACTGGATTATTACTTAGTTATTCCCCTGAGCGTCTTCCTTTCCCTTTGTACCAAACTATGGAAGCAGGAGAGCTGTGTCATTTTGGTATAAAGTCAAAGGATCGAGACTGGCTCAGCTCTTTAATCCTTTTTCTAAAACCAGAACTTGGCCCCATAAGGCTGCATCTGAGACTAGCATACTCCTTATAAACTATTAATAATCTGGATTCTATATGGAACACACAGGCTTTAGTCCAGAAAGTAAATAGCAGATATGAAATCAAAGAATATTGGTAAATGAATGAAAAGCCTTGACATTTCTTATTAAATTTCTCAATGAAACAAAAATGACAATGATCAACCACAAAGGAAGGAGGTAATGACAGCACATCCATGCAGAAATCATTTAATTGCTGTAATACTTAAAGAAAAAAAAACTTAAGAAAAATCTTGTTCTGGTTAATTACTGAACCATGAGCTCCCATCTCCTACCTCCTTGGTCTTGGCATTGACCTTTCAAGTTCAAGCTCCATTATACACTTTTCATGTGGCCACATCCACTTCTTAAACCTAGACTTTGGGCTCTGACAATAAAGTGATAGCTGCCTTTTATCAAGCTCCAGATGGGCACTGATCCAACAGCTTCACAGCAATTAGGACAACCCGATCTTCACACCTGCCACTCTGAATGACATCCTTAGGCTCGTTTCATAGCTGAGACACAGGGGCGAATAACATGGATTTGGTTAAGAAAGCTGCTCCAGGCCCCAGAGTTATCAAAGGGGCAGATGGGGGGGTTAGGGAAACAGCAGATTGGTAGGGCCTGGGCACTAAGAAGTCACAGAGACCACATCCACAGGTCACTCGTGAGAGAGCTACAGGGAGTCACTCCAAGAGTCACAGCTATCATACTGTTTATTTTGTTTGTTTAAAATAACCTTGTGTGGGGATGCCTGGCTGGCTCAGACAGTTAAGTGTCTGACTTTGGCTCAGGCCATGATCTGGCTGCTCTTGAGATTGAGCCCTGCGTTGGGCTCTGTGCTGACAGCTCAGAGCCTGGAGCCTGCTTCAGATTCTGTGTCTCTTTCTCTCTCTCTGCCCCTCCTCTGGTCATACTCTGTCTGTCTGTCTGCCTCTCTCTCTCTCAAAAATAAATACTTTTTAAAAATTAAAAAAAAAAACCTTTTGTGAATTAAAATTGGTTTCCACTCTGAAAAAGTAATCCCTTTGTACGCAGAGGTTTCCAAAATGGGTTTTCCACCTTTCCCCTGAGTTTTCCACCTTTTTCAGATGTATGTAGCACCCAAGCCGCTCAAAGCTAAGGGTTACAGTGTAGGTGCTGATGCAGTTCTCTCACTGTACGATGGGGATATTAGTACCTACCTCATGGGGTGTGGGGGGAGGGTGTTAAAGACTAAGAGATAAGATATTTCATCAACTTGGCAGTCATGGAACCAACCCATAAAGTTCTAACAGATACAATTCTAAGAAATTTACACGGAATAACTCCTTAATGTTCAGAGTAACTCTATGAGGAAGGTACTCCCATGATCCTCATTTTACAGACAAGAAACCAAAGCAAAGAGGGGTTAACAACTTGCCAAAGACACAGAGCTGACATCAGAGGCAGGATTCTAACCCCAAGTTCATGCTCCTGACCATGACACTGTACAGCCCCATCTGTGCCTATAGTAAGTGCTTAATAAAATGTTAGCTCTCTAGACAGCTCACTTGAAGCTGAGAAGAGGCCTTACCAAGTCACCACAATGGTACAGGGGCTTCAGGTGGTAGGAACTGGAACATCTGCCCCAGCAGACTAAGAATTTAAAGTGGTTCTGTGGCCAAGACTCCAGAGTGAGTTAAATGACCGAACTGCTAAGTCTGGCCTGTAGGCAAGTTTGGTCGGTATATGGTGCAGCCCGGGTTCTACCAGGAGAAGAAGAGACCAGCATTAATCCAACAGTTAACTGCCATAAAGATGACAGCAAGGGGGGGGTGCCTGGGTGGCTTAGTCGGTTAAGTGTCCAACTTTCACTTAGGTCATGATCTCGCGGTTCGTGGGTTTGAGCCCCGTGTTGGGCTCTGTGCTGACTGCCAGCTCAGAGCCTGGAGCCTACTTCAGAGTCTGTGTCTCCCTCTCTCTCTGACCCTCCCCTGCTCACGCTGTCTCTCTCTCTCTCTCTCTCTCTCTCCTAGAAATAAATAAAAATATTAAAAACACAAAAAAAAAAGATGACCGCAAGGGTGAGGATAAGAAGTCTGAGGTCAGACAACTGAACTGCTGCTCTAGAAAAGAGCCTATGAAAGCCAAATATAACAGGAGCTTCACCTGAGATCCACAGTTGGCTAAAAGAGGTCCATGACACCCTCTGAAGTTCTATGCTGAAGTGTGGTATGTGTATGGGTGGATGTTCAAGAATAGTTTTTCAGGGAGAAGGCTCATAGCTTTCATTAGTCTGAATTTCAAAAAAGTTCATTATTCAAAGAACAGATAAACCTCTTAGCACTGCTTAGGAAGCTGTGATTTTTTTCCTCAACTCTGATTCCACTTCATAACTTAACTGTATTCAATAGCAAGTTACTGAAGAAATAAAACACAACAATCTTTCTATCTGCCATCTTCTTGAGCAGATTAAGACATAAAGTTGGGAAGAAACAAACAATAAATCTACAGTTAACTTCAGGCCCAATCTAACAGTACTTACTTCTCACAAATGTGTTTATCCAGGATGAAGGAAGGTGCTCTAAAAGGTACAAAGATGTATTTCCTGTTTTTGACAATATGTCTTGGCCAATAAGAAAATGTTTGCATACCTGTGATTGAAAAAAAAAGAACAATATAAATAAGTATAAAACCTACTAATAAGGTGTATAATCTATATCATAAGATAAAACAAGAATTTAGGAAGAAAAAAGATAGTTTACGTTGACCAATATAATCAAGATGACTTTGTGGAGAGGTAAAGTTGAACCTTCAAGGAGACCGGATTCAATAGTTAAGACACAAGTTTTGGAATCAATATGCTGTACTAAATTTCCAGATCTGCTCTTCAGTAATTGTATGACCTTTGACACTACTGTGTTCTGAATGTCCTCCCTGAATTGCTATGTTGAGATACTAACTCTAAAGATGACAGTATTAGGAGGTGGGCCTTTAGGAAATGCTTATTAGTTCATGAAGGCAGAACCCTCATGAATGGGATTCGTGTCTTATAATAAAAAGAGGCTCCTGAGGGATCCTGAGCCTTTTTCAATACGTGAGAACACAGTGATGAGTCCCCCGCTGTGAATCAAAGAGAGGGCCCTCACCAGAAAGCGACCACCTTGAACTCAGGACTTGCCAGCCTCCAGAACTGTGGGCATAAATTTCTGTTGTTTATAAGCTACCCAGAGGGTAGCACAGTATTTTGTTACAGCAGCCTGAGAAAACTAAGACAGACAGTTCTGTGTCTCCATCCAATTGGTGGGAAGATTACGTGAAACAATAAATGTGAAGTGTTTTAAATATTATCAAACATGTACTTAATGCCCCATAAATTCATTGCTATTTTCCCTACAACCGGGATTTCCCAAGCAGAAGATAGGTCCATTTGGAATAGCCGACAAAGTCAGAGTTACAGCATTTTTCCTAGGGGCGCCTGGGTGGTTCAGTAGGTTAAGCGTCTGATACTTGATTTTGGCTCAGGTCACGATCTCACAGGTTCATGGGCTCGAGCCCCACGCTGGGCTCTGGGCTGACAGTGTGGAGTCTGCTTAGAATGAATTCTCTCTGTGCCCCTCCCTCATGCATGTGTGCTCGCCCTCTCAAAATAAATAAATAAACTTTTTTTTTTTAAAGCATTTTTAAAGAGTCTTTTAGAGGCTCTCAGGGGACACCACTGCATGCTTAACCAGTAGCACCTTCTGTAGAACTCTCCTTGGGCCATCTGTACAAGCCTCCCCAAATACCTCAAACAAGGTCTCGGCCAAGGCCCTGGCTCCAATGTATGCCAAAATCTTCATGGTCCAGCTCCTACAGTACAGGTATATATGCGTAAAGGACACCCAGCATCTTGGCAGAGTTGACGATAAATAAATAAGCAGCAGCAGCAATGACAGCAATGCCTGATTCGTGCCTGAAAATGAGGAAGCAACCTTAAAATGCCTGTTTTCTTTTGTTCAGACAATCCAGATCCTGATGGGACTGATGCACATTGGTTTCGGAATTATTTTAGGTTTAATGAGCTCCATTTATGGACTAGTTTTTGGATTTCTGTCCTTTGCTTTTCTTAGCAGATATCCGATCTGGGGTGGCATCTCTGTGAGTAGACTGCTAGAATACCTCTCCTTCTCAGTTTATCAGATCGCTCTCCCAAGCCTAGGCAACAGCTCATGTTTTAATAAGCCCTGCATCTGATCTGCTGCAAAATTGAGCTCTAACAGCTCTGGCTGAGTATTAAAAAAAAGAAGGGCTTTTGTTCTCCATTTTAACCTGCAGTTTAAACTCATGCCCTTGAGTGTACTCTGATCGAGTAACCAACAGGCCAAAGCTTTAGTTCCTGATGATGTTTTAGATGGAAATGTATGTGCTGGGTGGAGGGAGGCACAAGGAGGTGATAGGGAACATGATTAAAATATGCAAAGGATCATGACAAGAGACAGAGCTGTGAGCTCAGAAGTCACCAGCTACTGTAAAGCTCACAGGAGAATAGTTCCTTACGTGCAAGAAACTAAGGAGAGATTGAAAAGGGAAAAGTCAAAAGGAAACAGTCTCAGAAAGTTACTCCAGAAAATGGAGAAGTATGAGAGGAACTTTTGACAGGGAAACTAGATGAACATAAACAGACCAATCTTTCCTACTAAGAGAGAAGCTCCCAGGACCAAAGAACCTGTCTTTCATAAGTAAATGTGTCTGTTTCTACAGTTCACTGCTACAGTGCTATCTCTATACTAGTGTCCAAGCAGTTTTCCCCTAATCTGGTAAGTCAGAGTGTCTCTACTTTTTAAACTCTTTGAAAGATTCATTTAATTGATCTGGAAAGGAAAATTGAGAAAATGGATTCAGAAAATGCAAAAGGAGAGCACTCCCTCCCTAAAAAATACTTCTACTGGCTGCCTCCACGGTATGTGTGCCCCAGCACGGTGCACACAATCTGCCCCTTGGAAATGGCACAGCTCCACGTCCTGACCCTCTTACTTAACTCACAAGTGTGGGAACCGGTGTAGGTAAGGTCTGTAGCTGTATCCTTTTTATATATATATATATAGTTTATTTATTTTTGAGACAGAGAAAGACAGAACATGAGCGGGAGAGGGGCAGAGAGAGAGGGAGACACAGAATCCAAAACAGGCTCCAGGCTCTGAGCTGCCAGCCCAAAACCTGAAGCAGGGCTCAAGCCCACGAACCACGAGATCATGGCCTGAGCCGAAGTCGGACGCTTAATCGACTGAGCCACCCAGGCGCCCCGTTTGTAGCTGTATCCTAAAGGCTCCCTGGCTCAGCCGGGTCACACTACATTAGGGGAATTCCACAGCAGAATATAGGAGCCAGGAAATACCCACCTGCCACTTTGGTATCAAAGACTCTCTTATTCATTTGCCATTTCTCAGTTCTGCCTTGCCTTGTATTTTTATTTTTTATTTGCACATATTCTATTTTTACTCCGATGTGACTTTTGTTTTACAGTGTGTTAAATCATCACTGAAAGCACCAACTGGGTACATAAAAAGTTTATAAAACCAATCACTGAGACAGGTCTTTCATCTCTCTTGGCCACAGCTCTCCACCTTTTACAATTTCCTGGTCCCCTTTAGAAACAGGGGCAGGAAAGTGATGTGCGAGGAAATGGGGACGACTAGAGCAAGGCAGTTTCAGGATATGATTTAATCCAGCGCAAGAGGAAAGAATGGGAAAATAGGAACAGACGGTCCTGCGGCTCAAGTTCTCCTAGACCAGATGCTAGGAGAACGAGACTCGAGAAACACTAGGCTAGAGACTAGACTAGACTAGACGAACCTAAATTCAGTCTACTCTCAATTAACCACTCCTGTTGTAATCTAAAAAACAAAATGAAGCACCCTTTCTCTGCATCATTTATGGGTCCTTCCCTCTAACTGAGGCAGTCCAAGCACAGAATGTGCCCATTTGGAGAAGACAGCTACTAAAATGGTACCTGAAGCAATTTTCCCAGCAGCCTCTTAGAGGCCTGTAGGAGACCCTCAGGCAGGCTGAAGCTCTGGAGAATTCTACAGAACGAACTCATCCACTGCTCGAAAGTCAGCTGAAGGCTTGGTTTCCCAATTAGCCTGCGGTGGGCCAAAATCTTCTCATAGAAACTGAGGAAAATTTTGTACTCTACATATACACCTCTACCCACAAAAGCCTACTGACTTCCTCATTCTAAACCTGGGTGTTTGGTTTTTTTAAAATCTAGTCCCTGGAACGATTTCAGGGTTTTCATCAATTCTAAATTTATCAGCAGACATGTTTTTGCAGACACGCTTTTATATCGTATAATACTGGACACTTTGCTGTCCTACCTCCTGCAGTTGTTTTAAGAGTTCCATGTTGGGGTGCCCGGGTGGCTTAGTCGGTTAAGTGTCCGAGTTTCGCTCATGTCATGATCTCGCGGTTCGTGGGTTCGAGCCCCACGTCAGGCTCTGTGCTGACTGCCAGCTCAGAGCCTGGAGCCTGTTTCAGTCTGTGACTCCCTCTCTCTCTGACCTCCCCTGCTCACGCTGTCTCTCTCTCTTTCTCTCCTAGAAATAAATAAAAAACATTAAAAAAAAAATTAAAAAAAAAAAAAAAGAGTTCCATGAGACGATGTACTTAAATAATTTCACGCAATGCCTGCCACAGAAAAACGCTCACTGAAGGTCTATTTGTTGTTTTAGTACTTTAAACGGGGCACATAATCATTATTGTGTGTGAGGCTTTTAGACAAACATAACGGATGAGTTTCTGCTTTGTATTATGTACATTTTTCTACAGATTCTAGAAGTACGCGACATTCCGGCTGCATACAGCATAGTTTTCATGGAAACTCAGAAAGGCAGGGGGAAAGAAAGTCATTTCAACCTGAAGATTTTTTTCAAGATTTCAAGGATTGAGAACCGTTATATTTAACTGATTCTTATTTCATTTCTTTTCTTTTCTCCTTCATATGATTTCTTTTTCCTGTCACCTCCATTAGATTAAAAGCAGCCTAGGAATGAGCATCGTCAGTGCAACCTCTGTCTTCATTGGAGTGACTGCTGCTGCTGGATGTGAGCATCAGTGGGATCCTCAACCAAGACTACTGGGCGGTGGTAAGTATCCCATCATCCACCACATATCTCCTCTCTGGCCGTTCTCACACCTAGCTCTCGGGGGCCAAGATGGCGGAGAAATGGGGGGGATCCGTACTTCCTGCCCGCATCTCTCAAACGAAGAAGGGCTGAAGCCAAAGGACTCTGAACCTCAAGAGTCTGGCAGGAAAGGAGATGGAGTCTACTGGGAAGACAGCCTTGCTCCTATCTCTCAAGACCGGAGAGTAGCCCCAATGCCAGATCTTGTGATGTCTAGGATGGTAGAATGAAGTGGGAGAGCTACCTCTACAGACAGACTGGGGCAGAACGGGCATCCTCTACTGCTCGTACAGTGGGTCACACGAGCAATTTGCCCAGACAGTATTTTCCAGAGATATGAACTTCTGTGTAAAAAAAGATAGTTAAGCTCTTGAGTAGTTTCCTTTTAGACTGAGAATGCGATGAGGGGAAACTGGGCACTATATGGATTTCAACTTTCATTAGAGAAATTCCAAGAATGAAGCAACTTCAGAATGAAGCACGTGCCTCTCAATGTTCTCAAGACGGAATCATTCATTCATTATCACTCATTCATTATCGTAGTCCATATCATGGACTCGGACCATTACCCCAAGAGCAAAATGTACAGAAATGCTTATAAGAAGGCAAGCATATGAGGGGACTTCTTGGTCAGTACAGTGCAGTGAAGCAAGAACACAATCTAGCTCCTCTATAATACCAAAGCAAAGAACACACATCACTCAAAAGTCACCATTTAAACTGGCACCCAAGTGAAAAGCCAAATGATTCTGCTGTGTCTCGAGGTGGCAGAGCACAGCTCCTGACCTGGTTTCTTACTCCCCGGCAACAAAACTAAGAAAAGCAGGAAACGAAAATATACAGAGAAGTCTTGCTCATGCTCTCCAATCCAGAGCTAAAAAGATTTAGGTGGAGAGCAGGCAATTCTAAGAAAGTATGAAGCAACCTGAATGCTAAAAGCCCTTGTGTAGCCCAGGACCTCAAGAGGATTAGGAAAGGTCACCAGCGTTAACATCTTCCAGTGCACCTTGAAAACATGGAGGAATGAGCAGAAATCCACAGGAGCAGAATATACCTCTGCCCCTGGAGCAAGTATTAGCACAGGCATCTCTCAAAAGAGAAAGAAAGCAGGGTCCACATTCACTAGGAAGAATTGTGTTCAGTGTCGGCTATTTTCTCACCGCGACAGCTGCATGGTTAGCATTCAGCAAATGTACAGAAAACTAGATCTATTCCTTAAATTGAAGCTGGAAAGAAGGAAGACAAAGTGGACATAGTTAAGTAGAAAAATAATCAAGGAAAATTCACCTGTACTATATCTGAACAAACATAAAGCCTGTATACAGTTGTTCACTTGAAGAATGAGAAAATTGAACTAAAAAAATGGTAGGGAAACTATCTAAACACCGCAGAGTGATTGAAGGAAGAAATGGAAGGAAAAATAAGAAGAGGAGAAGAAAGAAAATTTAAGATTCCCATGGGTTAATGGGTCAGGAGAAACACTCAGATGCCTATCATTTATTCTGAATAAAAGATACAATTCAACTGATGAGAACAAAAGAAATATCAGATGATAAAATGGATGCAAACACATGTGCCTTCCCTCTTCCTCACAAGATGTGCCCTGGTTTGATGGAGATGTGAGTCACACAAACGAGAACTATATGGAGTGTCCTCATTCTTGTGGTTAGATTCATTCATAATCTGGGAAACCACTTCCTCGAATTTTAGCTCAAATTCCTGTCCTCTGAAAGAATGACTCTGCTCTGTGATTAACACATGACCCAGCTCTTTGGTTTCAGGTATTGGTATTCAATTCAATCCCAGGTATAGGTTTTTCAATTTAACACGGAGACAACAAAAGAAATTTCTAAGTAGCAGATCAAGCCATGTTATACCATATCTTGCCAGTGGTATAGATAAAAAAGAAAAAATATATGGAAGAAAACATTACCCAATTATCAACAGAAGAGTTCTCATGAGCGTGTTATACTACTGAAAATCATTAATTAATAAGAAAATAAAATGGGGGCACCTGGGTGGCTCAGTCGGTTGAGCATATGATCTTGATTTCAACTTGGGACATGATCCCAGGGTCATGGGATCAAGCCCTACATCAGGCTCTGCTTTGAGTGTGGAAACTGTTCAGGATTCTTCTCTCTCTCTCTGCCCCTCTCCCCACTCATGAGCACAGTCTCTCTCTCTCTCTCTCTCTCTCTCTCTCTAAAAGAAAAAGAAAATGACTGTGTGGCACTAGAGAAATCAAGTACCCCAAACCATTATAGACCTAATAAAGAAATCACACACAGCAAGAAACAGAATGGACTCATATAAAAATGGTAGAGAGAAAAACCATAATCACAGTCTTCACAGAAGAAAATGACAAATATATTAAATAGAAAGAAGATGATAAACATGGAAGACAGGGAAGTTTCATCCAACATAATAATGCTTGGTTTCCCTGAGTAGAGAATCCAACATATGGTACAGAAAAAAAGTATCCAGGGATACTGAGAAAAAAATCCTGAACTAAGAGAATAACTGAATGTTTATGTTGAAAGGGAATAACCTATCTGGGAGAAAGACATGTAAAATAATTGGAAAGATGGCATAGATATAGACCCTTGTTAAGGTATAAAGTATAACAGCGGATTCGTTAAGGTTTTAGGAAGAAACATCCAGTGTCATAAAGTCTTTGACAGAAAAGAAACTGTGAGTCAAGAATAACACATCCAATAAAATTATTGTACAAGGTACCTTCAACCACACATGATGTAAATGAAATTGAGAACTCAGAAAAGCAGGGAGAAGCTGTGTTAAAAAGATTAGCGAGGAGCACTAAACCAATGAATTATTTATCAGGGACTATAAGACTGAACAGCTGGGAAAATGACAGCTACAGGAGTGAATATAAAGCTTTTAATGTTAACCTCCCCCCCCCAAAAAAAACCATGAAAGGTGACATAATCACCAAAATCTGAAAGGTGAGACGAGAAAGATGTCAAGTATAAGTGCCTGGTCCCCTCACTTTTCATAAGCGATCATCTCATACTGTCTAAAATTAAAACTGTCAGGTTTAAAATTACTTCAACTTCTTCATGGATGTCACACACTTTTAGTTTTAATTTCAACGGACTTAATTTTCTTATTTCTATCCTTTTAAAATCAGGGGCGCCTGGGTGGCTCAGTCGGTTGAGCTTCTGACTTCGACTCAGGTCATGATCTCACGGTTTGTGGGTTCAAGCTCCGCATCAGGCTCTGTGCTGACAGCCAGCTCAGAGCCTGGAGCCTGTTTCAGAGTCTGTGTCTCCCTCTCTCTCTGACCCTCCCTTGCTCACGCTCTGTCTCTCTCTCTCTGAGAAATAAATAAAACATTAAAAAAATTTTTTTAATAAATTCATTAATTAAATAAAATCAAACAGGACTTTCAAACTTCAAAACGGTAAGTACAAAACAATTCTATTCTTCGAGAGTGCTTGGCGTTTCACCATGCATCCATTTTTCTATCAGCCTTTTGGGCCTCTCCATAGAGTTCTAGAAAAATAGGCATAAAATATCAATTTTGTTTATTTCTAGGTAGTGACATTAGGGATGATTAATTATTTCCATACGCCTTGATTTTTTTTTTTAATAAGCAGGTAATATTTTTATAAAAACAAAAAATTCATTGCAAAGAAAACAATGCACTTCTTTTCTAATGTTTCTGAACAGTCTGCTGGAGAAAAGGAAAGTCTTGTGGCATTTTAAAGAAAATTCAAAATTAATTCACATTTCCTTGAAACAAGCATTGGCGATACTATAGAAACAATCACGGAATAAGATGAGCAAAAGCAATGGCACATTTGATGAGTCAATAACTTTTTGAGGCCTGCGTGAAGCCCTCTTGATTAGTCAAAATTTCAGCGTGTTTTTTCTTGATTTCAGCTTTCTGGGAGAGGAATCTCAGCCATACTGATTATCTTCTCTGTCTTGGAGTTCTGCCCAAACTGTACTGTAGCCCATTTTGCCAACCAAGCAATCACCCAGACCATAGGGTGAGCCGGGTCCCTTCTCTGTAAAATAACTGGAGCATGTGTTGGAGAAATCCAGAAAAGTGTCAGCCAAGTCCCGCTGTGGGTTCCCAAGAGTCACAGGAGGGAGAAGGGGCTGGGCACCAGGGCTGAATATGATTGTGGTAACAATAGTGCTTCTTTTATTCATTCTTTCCAGCCTGTCCTGGTTATTTCAAACATATATGCAAACATAGTATCTCAGCTCCTCCCAGAAATGACAGCCACCTCGCTTGCGCCACTTAAAACAAAAAAGAGCACCACGCAGTCTCATGGGGTTCAACTGTTCTGCAGGAACTTAAGAAACTGTCCTCTACATTCTGTGATGATTGCTAATCTTTAAAGACTGTGTTTGAGATTTTTCTTAGTTTGTCACTATTGATAACTGCATGTATTTCCCTGCCACTGTTTCTTCCCACATACCACCACCACACTGGCAAAGGCGAAGGACTAGAAGACTAAATACAGCTCACAGCATTTTGTACATTAATATCATCAAACCCTGCCTCCTGGATGGCTACAGAGCTTTGTCATTTACAGATTATTTCCACGTACATCAAACTCATTTGCGATGGGGTAATAGCTGCCCAAGGATGAAATCACCGAGTTTTGCTGGAGTTATGCCTATTTTGTCTCTGAAATAGGACAAACTTGGGCATGTTTAAATAGGAACAATCCAGCTAAGATAGAGAGCTGTTTAATGTATTAGAGAAAAGGAATGACTGTAGTGAAGTTTCAAGAAATCAAAAGTGTATATGAGAGGCAAGGCTCAAGTGACGAGGAAGGGTGGTTTATCCATATAACAGAAAGAAAAGAAGATGTCATTGTCGCAGATAGCAACAGGTTTGCAGGAACGGTACCCAGGATGTAGGAAGCTCCGTTATGATACCTTCCCTGTGTCACCCCTGTCAAAGCAGAAGTGACGGGGAGCCTAGGTGGCTCAGCTGGTTAAGCCTCTAAGATCCTGCCTTCAGCTCAGGTCATGATCCTCGATTCGTGGGTTCGAGCCTCGAGTCAGGCTCTGTGCTGACAGCTCAGAGCCTGGAGCCTGCTTCGGATTCTGTGTCTCCCTCTCTCTCTATCCCTCCCTGCTCATGTTCTTTCTTTCTTTATCTCTCTCTCTCTCAAAAATAAATCTTAAAAATTTTTTTAAATAAGTGGAAGTTGAGGTCACGTCCAAGATAGGGGCCGTATGTAGAATCAGAATATTGCACAGAAAGAGTAATGTTGGAAGTCATGGAAATAGAGAATAAACTGATCAGAGAAACAGAAGGGACTGCCAGGCTATACTGAAGGCACATTTGAAGCGGTGCTCACAAATTTATAACACGAACTTAGAGCTTCAGCAAGGCTTGGGCTGCTCAGCTGTGAATCCAGATAAAGTGCCGATTTGGTTTCATCTAGGATTAGGGTTTTGCAAGACAGGATGATAAAATACCAAAGGGACAGAAAAGCATGAGACACTGCCAAAAGTATTACTGAAATGATAGACTGCGGAATCTAAACTAGATTAAGAGGGAAAGAAGCAAAAAGGACAGATAGATTGACCAAAAGGTGTTATCTGCCTTTCTCCAGTAGAACTATTGTAAAGATCAAATAAATGTTTCATAAGATTATGTGAAAGTGGTTTTGTTTCATAAGATTATGTGAAAGTGGTTTTGTTTCATAACATTATGGAAAGTGGTTTTGAAGTTTCTAGATTATTTTTAAAAGCTAAATGGGACAAGGGGTGCCTAGGTGGTTCAGTTAGTTAAGCATCCAACTCTGATTTCGGCTCAGGACATGACCCCAGCGTTGTGGGATCGAGCCCCGAGTCGGGCTCCGTGCTGAGCATGGAGCCTGGTTAAGATTCTCTCTCTCCCTCTGCCCCTCTCTACTGCTTCTGCTCTCTCTCTCTCTCTTAAAATAAACAAAATGAAAAAGAAAAAAATTAAAAGCCAAATAAGACAAAATATATAGGGAAAGAGTAGGCAGAGACATCAAAACCAAGGAAGAGGTAGATGAGAAGAATGGAATTTTTGCATCGGGGAAAGCAGATGTATTATGTCAGGTGAGTATTACATAGTTCCTGGTCTGCCTGGGTCCCAACTACTTAGCAACCTGGGTGATCAGGAATGCTGTGTCCTTCACCATGAAGCTCAGCAGCTGAATGAAAATAAAGACATGCACAGTCTGAGGGCACTAAATAGTGACCCCAAATGCCTGGGGGGGTGGCATACTGTAAGTCTGGCTAAACTTAAAAAGTAAGGCTTGCTTTAGGGAAGAGAATCATTTCTAGCAAAGCTGATTTTTTAAATAAATTTCCATCAAACACAGTCTATTTTTCATTTTATTTTAGTAGCAGTAATAATGATAATAGCAAATATTTAGCCCACTCTATGTGCCAGGTACATCCCACTTAAGTAAAATTAATACGCTTAATGCTCACAACACCCCTGTGAAATAGGTACTATAATCAGCATCATTTTCTGGGGGGCCTGGGGGCTCAGTCAGTTAAGTGTCTGACTTTGGTTCAGGTCATGATCTCATGGCTCGTGAGTTCGAGCCTCATGTCAGGCTCTGTGCTGAGCCTGCTTCGGATTCTGTGTCTCCCTCTGTCTCTGCCCCTCCCCTGCTCACACTCTGTCTCTCTTTCTCAAAAAGAAATAAACATTAAAAAAAATTTTTTTTTTATATCAGCATCATTTTCAGATGAGGAAACCATAGCAGAGAGATTAAAAACTTGCCATTAAGACATGCAGTTCGCAAAATGCAAGCATAAACCTGAACCCTGGCAGTCTGGCTCCCAAGTCCAGGTAGTGTTCCTAACCCCTATTCCCCACTCTTCTTATGGCCTGGGGTAGAATCAGATATTTGTAGCTCCAAAACAAACAAACAAACTATCACGTTTCTCTACAGTAAACCTGTAGTCCATGTTGAAGGAACAACCTGACCCCGATGGGAAAGAAGGGGTTTAGTAATAGAATATTAGTACTGTCAGCACTTGCTTCTTGAAAGTTGCCCTGGTACCTTTTAATCACACCTACGAGTCTCTTAACTCAATATCTAGAGTGTCAATTGATCTGCCCCATCTGATTCCTCTTTGGGCTGGACAATCAAAAGATGCTAATAGATAAGGGTTTCAACCATCTAAAATTTGTACTTTAAGTTGAGGTCTTTTACAGTGTAAATAAAAAAGATAGCTTACTTCTGCAATTTGAACAATGCCGTAAGCATAACATTCTTATGTAGTGGATTCATTTTAAACAATGCAATCATGTTTTTATGCAATCTGGGAAAGCATTCATTCATTCATTCATTCACTCATCAAATAGCTACTGAGTGCCTACCCTGGAGAGGGCGCTGTTCCGTGTGCTTGAGAAAAACAAAGATTCTGTTCCTTAGATTCTTATATCACCTAAGTGTTAGACTTCCTGTGGAAAATAAAATCAAGTAAGTTTAACTTTAAGTTTTAAATTGCCTCAGCTTTCTAAAAATGCAGCTGTGATCTGAGACCTAGAAAGCGACTGGAATAGAAATATTAAATCCTAGCGTAGAAGTCATGTGCCTATTACTAATACTAAATCACTATTTGAAGGCCTTACAGATCATTCTGGATGGATCCATGATGATCTACGGATCATCATATTCATTCTGGATTATCTAAAAACATATTCATTTCCTCAAAAAAATGTATTATATTATTACTTTGTGATGCTATCAGCCTGAATATCTGAAGCTCTTGCCTGGGCCCTACCAGTTGTAGTTCCCACAACCATGTGCCCTCTTGCCGAAATCAAGAGTCAAACACTCAACCAACTGAGCCACCCAGGCACCCCTTTACGGGTGAATTTAAACATAAGAGCAGAATAGGGCACCTGGGTGGCTTAGTCCATTGAGCATCTGACTTCGGCTCAGGTCAGGATCTCAGGGTTCGTGGGTTCAAGCTCCGTATCAGGCTCCAATGCTGTCAGCACAGAGCCCATTTTGGATCCTCTGTGCCTGTCTTTTTCTGCCCCTCCCTCCCTGGCACACACACATTCTTTCTCTCTCAAAAATAAATAAACGTTGGGGCGCCTGGGTGGCTTAGTCAGTTAAGCGTCCGATTTTCACTTAGGTCATGATCTCACGGTTCATGGGTTCAAGCCCCGCGTCGGGCTCTGTGCTGACTGCCAGCTCAGAGCCTGGAGCCTATTTAAGAGTCTGTATCTCCCTCTGTCTCTGACCCTCCCCTGCTCACGCTGTCTCTCTCTCTTTCTCCTAGAAATAAATAAAAATATTAAAAAATAAATAAATAAAAATAAATAAATAAACGTTAAGGGGGCACCTGGGTGGCCCAAGTCATGACTTCATGGTTCGTGAGTTCACGCCCTGCATAGGGCTCTGTGCTGAGAGCTCAGAGCCTGGAGCCTGCTTCAGAGTCTGCATCTCCCCCTCTCTCTACCCCTCTGCTCACACTCTGTCTCTCTCTCAAAATTAAATACACATTTTTAAAAATTACAAAAATAAATATTAATAAACATAAGATCATAAATGAGGGCATGGGAAGGGGAAAGTGGGGTCATTCTAGCGGTTAGTTACCCATGTTAACGAGCCCTTTTTCGAAGGAAATCTTAAGTAAAGCAGCCTGTTTCTTCTCCAGTTATCTTGCTAGGAGCTGTGTCAAGCAGATGGCAATAGGTTCTTTGAGAGGAATCACTTTGGAACGGAAGCACTAGCAATCAGAAGCTTAATGTAAGGGACTCACACTGTTATCCCTAATTTCACAGGGGAGAAAGCAAAGTCAAAGAGCAGTAGAAGGGAGTCCGCGCCGCCAGAACTGGAGCCGAGAACTATCCCTAGGCCTTGTGATTTCACCAGCAGTACTCCTTACACAATTCTGGGACAGGCTTTAGGCAGAGCTCTTCCAGAAGCCCGAGAAAGCAAAGGGGCACTGATTCTGGAACAAGACTGCTGGAGTTTGAACCGCAACTTGCACACTTTATAAGCTGTGTGACCAAGGTCCTTAACCTCTCTAAGCCTCAGTATTCTCACCAGTTAAATAATAACAATGGTGAAGTTTAAGTAGGAAAAGCCAATGTGATAAGCCTGGTTAGCTGAACAAGGGCGCCATTACACCAGAGTGGCTCTAATGCCTTGATAGCCTACATAACCAGACCGAAATCAACACCAGGATCAATGCACTCCAATCCAAGAAAATTAAACTGAAGAATGACTAACCACAAACACCCAACGAGGCTCTCCCAAATAAGGCGGTGGTCTAAACTACAGTCAATCACATAACTTCCTTGCTTTGCTTCCACATCTAGACAAAAACCTTTCCCTAGCTCTTCAGAACAGAGTGCTCCTAACTATTTTCAGTTTAGTGTTGCCCAATTCAAATCAATGTTTGCTCAAACTCCTCAAACTTATCTCAGTTTACCTTTAAACACATGTTAAGCACATAACATATTGCCTGGACATAGGAAGTGCAAAAAAAAAAACAAAAAAAAAACAAAAGGCAAAATAATTTTCAAACTATTAATTAGCATTATTAAAGAACTGAATTTAAGGGGTGCCTGGGTGGCTCAGTTAAGCGTCCGACTTTGGCAGGTCATGATCTCACAATTCGTGGGTATGAGCCCCACATCAGGCTCTGTGCTGACAGCTAGCTCAGAGCCTGGAGCCTATTTCAGATTCTGTGTCTCCCTCCCTCTCTGACCCTCTCCTGCTCATGCTGTCTCTCTCTCTCTCTTTCTCTCTCAGAAATAAATAAAACATTAAAAAAAAATTTTTTAACTGAATTTAAGTAATAATGCTAATTATATGTAAATGAAAATCTACTACATATGTATGTATGTGTGCAAGTATGGTATCCATACACAAAAATACTATATTTTATATAAATATACATATATACTTATTGAACATATACACTAAACTCAAACGCTTAGTTTCCTCACTGTTATACAGATTTATTTCCATTTATCTTACTAGAATAATGTAATGTTTACACAGAGGATATAACTGTTTTCTCCTATACACAAGTGAAATGAAATTTCTCACTGCAATTTTGACAAAATATTCTATTAAGGTTTATAGCCACTGGAGTCCTTGTAATAAGACCCAACAATGGTCTTAACAACGTTATTATCAAGAAGGATA
The DNA here is from genome assembly GCA_017311185.1 of Proteles cristata cristata. Taxonomy (NCBI): domain Eukaryota; kingdom Metazoa; phylum Chordata; class Mammalia; order Carnivora; family Hyaenidae; genus Proteles; species Proteles cristata. The sequence continues at coordinate 3,046,089 of JAESUZ010000174.1, read as the reverse complement.
GTGATCTCATCACATTTCCTCATATTTTTGTAATGTCTTTGTTATCCTTAGAACCAATTCAAGGGAAATTAACAACATGACCTGCGTGGAGAAATAATTTAAATGACAAAAATTAAAAAGTCAAAAAAGAAAAAAAAGTAAGTCATATTGGATGCTATACCACGACTGACTCCCTTTTTATTGTTGAAGGATGCAGAGTTTTGAGAACCAAGTGACAAAAACGAGAATGAAATTAATTTCTGAATTTCTAAACCCAGTTTATGGGGGCAGAGAAAAACAAAATTGGTTTACTGATCTGTGATATTATCAGAGGAATTAAGAAGTACCAAGGAACTTTGCCTATCCCACAATTTGACTTACTTATCTATTCTTGCCTATGTTCATACTGAATATGTATGAATATGTACTTGTATTCACTGGATAAATACGGGTACATATTTGGTACCCTGTCCAAGAAAGTCCTCAAATCCAAGATAATTTCTGTTCTTAAATGAAAAGATATATCACTTCTCTCACCATCAATCAATCATGGCAGCATATTACCATAGGGAACCATCTCATCAAAACGGGCTCTCACTTCTACAAAATCCATAATCCTGACATTGAGAACAGATTCAAGTGAATTCCTCTTTCTATACTGCATAGAATGCTTAATAACATCTGATCACTCTCTGCTGAGACAGGTAAAGCACAAAACAACAATCCTAATGTTAGAAACTGAAGTGCTTTATTAAAGCACTAAAACAAATAACCTTCAGTGATACACTGACCAATACAAGATGTAAAGGCATTAGAATGGCTTGGACATATTCTCTTTTCTTTTAAACGAGACTGCAGAGTCACGAGGCAAGGAAGCAAGCTGCAGGGCTAACAGTAAAGTTATTGAGTTTATAACTGATTTTCAGGCTATAAATGATACTAAAAGATCTTGGTGGCTTAAACACATACTCGTAATTTGCCTTTGGCAAGAAGGGGTTTTTAGTGGCCTTTAGGCAATTTCCTTACAAAAGAAAGGTCTGTCTGAATTTTTTGCTCATCATCATTCACTAAATATTTACATCCCAGGCTTGAATTTTAATTTTCCCAAGTACCAATATAAATTTTCCTGGAATAAATGAGACTTCATAACATTCGGTCATTCCGTGCCAGGAAGGTGGGTTCTGCAGTGACTTTACCGCCACAGTGAGTCATGGTAGTTGCGTAACAGAAGTACCTGTACTGATTGTCAGTTAATTTAAGATCACATTTTTTGCTTAAGGTTTTCCCCTCACCCCGACTTCCACTTCCTCATCTACCTTCCCACACCAGACTCTTCTAGAGCCTCCGGCTGCTACCTCTACTTCTCACAGTCTTTTCATAAAGATTGTTTTCAGGAGTGTCTACATCAAACAGGAAACTGATACCAGGTATAACCTGAAAGGTAAACTCACCTCAACAAGAGGATCAAAAAGTCATGCGGTGTCTTGCTAAATAGTCTCTTCGTTAATTTCCTTCTTCGGAGTCTTACGTTTAAAAAAAAACAAAACAAAACGCTGGAGGGTAGTCATTGACTCAACGACCTGCCTTTTTCAATAGTTGCACCCCCTAAATGCATTTGCGCTACAATTTTCCTTTGAGGGCAGAGAAGGTGAGGGACTGACTTCTCATCAGTGATCCTGGCCACTCATTATACATAATATGCCTCAGAAGCGCCGATGACAGAAACGGAAGCTCGTAAGAGCCATTCCTCTAGACACCAAGCATGTCCGGCCATGCTGCCCACAGAGCCCTTGTGAGTCTGCGCAATCGGCCCCTCCCCCCCACCACCGGTACCAGGAGTCCCTGCGCAGGCGCAAAAGGAAGGTGCGGCTGGGGCTGCTGCCGTTGGAGGCCCGCGTGGACTCAGGAGCCTGAGGGCCTGCTGGGTCCTGGGCTCCTGGCTACTTCAGTGATGTTCACCCGGCAGAGTCTGGGGGCCTGGCCCTGAGGGCGCCGGTCGGCTGGAATCTGCCTTTTGAGCCAGGCCTGGGCACTGGCTGGAGGACCCGGAGGGGTGCTGGAGGAACCTCCTGGGCAGGGAGACCGGCCTCTGCGGGGATCCCCCCTTTTAGCCTCGGCCTGCACCTGACAAGGCAAAACTCGATCCTTAGGACCTTGACCAAGTAAAATGAGGGGTAATGCTGCCGCTTTACTTCCGCGATTTCTTAGGTGTTAAAGGCCCTCCGGGGGGCGCAGAGACAGGATTGGGTGCCCCCCACCTGCCCTTTCCTGCTCCGCCCATCCTTGCGCGGACAGCCTCAGCCAGTGTGTTTCATCGAGTGTGAGTCCCAGGGTCACAGCCCAGATCTGGCCCTGGACGTGCAGAAGTGAATTCCTCCACTTCCGGGAGCTCTCCCTGCCTCAGGAGCCAGTCCTGATCATCCAGAGTGAGATGACACCGTGATGTATTTTGGGGAGCACGGCGAAGAGTGTTAACAGGCTGGTGGGGCAGAGAAGGTTTCCCAAGGAAGGTTTGCTGTTGGAGCTGTTAGGGCTGAACCCCAGGGAGTGGCTGGGATGAGGCTGAGAAGGTGGGCAGAGAGCAGTTCAGGAAGGGCTTTATCGGCCCTGCCAAAGAGTTTGAACTTTATTCGGAAGACAGTGAGGAGTTGGCGTGCCTGCTAAGGGTGGACCCGTGGTGTCTAGATTTGAGCTCTCTGTGACTGTTGCAGAATTACTATGTGTAAGGGAATTAAAGTGTAGGGGATAAGTCCAGAGTAAGGGCTAGGGGCTTGTCCTGCAGCTGGCTTTTGGGATTAGTGACAGGACCACCAGAAAATAAAAACAAATCTTTAATTTTTATTTTTTATTCATCTAATTTCACAAACAGGAGATCTTTAACTGTTTTGTAGAGTAACCGAATGTAGAATGTCATTCGAAAAAGTCCTAACTATCCTTTATTCCAGAAATATATTATAGAATTTCTTAGTTTCTTCCTTCCATCAATGAAGCTAAAGAATCGTAAACACACACACACAGCCTATACTTTCTTGGTACTTTATTAAAGTTTTGGTGGTTTTGGTGGGGGCCTGATGGAGACTCTAATGGTGCTATTCTCCCCAAGTGACTCAAGGTGCTTCCACTATCAGCTTTATGAAAAGAATCTTTCTGCAAACACCGAAGAGCTATTTTTTATTATTTTCATAGCAATCTAGATACGACTTGCTCATTACTTTATATGTGAATTCTGCAATTCTGTGTCTTTTATTTAAGCATGACAGAGTGATCAGTCTTGGTTGCCTCCTAGGCCTATACCCTTTCTTTGGTATTTCTCAAAGGTGGTATTTCAATATATAAAACTTATACTTAGGTTATTAACATATGGTTTTCTCTGCTGTCAGTAGGTCTTAAATTCTTACCTAGCTTTTTTCTGTCTCTATAGAATTAAGAGACATTCAGAAAACCAATATTTGAAACTAAAGACTCATTAAGATAATCAGATCATGAGATTTTAAGGGTATAGGGAACGAGAGATCATTTACTCAAACCCTCTTTTCTGAAAGGACCAAAACTCAAAGTTAAGATCATACCTTAGGTGATCACCTGGCCCAAGTCCCATGATTCAAGTTATTGACTTAAGTATGACATGTTAGAAGATGTAGGACATGGGGCACCTGGGTAGCTCAGCAGTTGAGCATCTGACTTTGGCTCAGGTCATGATCTCACGGCTGGTGAGTTCGAGCCCCGCGTCGGGCTCTGTGCTGACAGCTCAGAGCCTGGAGCCTGCTTCAGATCCCATGTCTCCCTCTCTCTGCCCCTCCCATGCTCATGCTCTGTCTCTCTGTCAAAAATAAATAAATGTTTAAAAAAAAAAAGAAGAAGACGTAGGACAGTATAACCTCAGATCTATAAGGGATACAATTATTAGCCACGTTTTCTGAACATCCGGGGAGAAATACAGGAATAACCAAACAGGAACAAACAAAACCAAAACAATAACAGAACAGAAGCCTTTAGGATTGTGGAAGAGCAACTTTGGTAAGTTGTCTAGTGGCAGAAGAAGTTCTTTCACATAGAAAGAACTAGATAGCAAATATGTGTAAGGGGGGAAAAGTCATGATTCCATGATGAATTTAAGTACAGGAACTTGGGTTTGAAATGCAAACATGGCATTATGAATCACATTGAATTGATTACGAATTGCAAATGAATTGCAGAAGCTTTACTGAAAGTTCTTCAGCACTGTTCCCTGGGTGTTCTTTATACTTTATCATCCAGAGCCACTGTTTACTACTTGAGGAAAATAAATGTAATGTACCTGTACTTTTTAGTCACAGAGAGAGACTTTTCACTTACGGAGGCTGTTACAACAGGCCGGTGCATGAGGCGCCTGGGTGGCTCAGGCGGTTAAGTGTTGGTTTAGTGTCCAACTTCGGCTCAGGCCATGATCTCATGGTTCATGGGTTCGAGCCCCATGTCGGGCTCTGTGCTAACAGCTAGCTCAGAGCCCAGAGCCTGTTTTGGATTCTGTGGCTCCCTCCCTCTCTGATCCTCCCCTGCTCATGCTGTGTCTCTCTCTCTCAGAAATAATAAAACATTAAAAAAAATAAAAAAACAGGCCAGTGCAAGCTGGTGCATTTACAAAGTAAGGCATGGAAAGAAGAAACCGATTGCTTCAGTTTGGGGAGGTGGTTGTGAAACAGGAGGGAAAGAATCAAACTTTTTCTTTCAAGCAAAGCATGTATATGTGTTTCGTATTGTCTTGTAGAAGTCTGCAAATAAAGATACCACCAAAAGATTAGAAGCGTAATCATCTAGAGGAAATGCTGGTAATATGGCTCTGTGTAAATGTTCAAAACTCTCTACGGCAGACGGTCTTGTTTTAGGGGTAAGTGAGACTTCACTCTGATTAAATTCAGGAACATGCACTATTTCAGTTCAGCAAGTCATTGTTCTATCTGTAGAGAGGCATATTTGGTTAAGATAAAAGTGAAAATGGGCTTTTAAGGTTTTGTGTTTTTCAAGCGCACTCATGTAACAGTTGGAAAGCCATGTGGAATCAGTGTTCTTCAGACCCATGGCTTACACAAGAGGTATTTACTGGGTGCCTGCTCTATACCAAATTTGATGCATAGTTGACACACAACGTTACGTCAGTTTCAGGTGTACAACATAGTGACTCCGCGTGTCTGTACATTCTGCTGTGTTCACCACAAGTATAGCTACCATTAGTCACCATACAATGCCAGTACGATATAGACTATATTCCTTTTATTCCCACAACTTATTCATTCCATAACTGAAGCCTGTATCTCTCACTCCCCTTCACCCCAAGAAATGTGTTTTTTTAATCCGAATTGTCTTCTACAAATTTTGACTGATCTTCTGTCTCTTCATAAACAAATATGTGCTTAGATAGAAGCATACTGACTAAACCAATATAGGTAGGGTAATAGATAAATCCCAAAAAGGAATAAAAGAAGACTTTTTTTTTTTAACTAGGACAGAGATCCATTGGTGATCTCTTTCAATTACTGTATTGATGTCTATGCAATAGGATAATTATTAATTTGTCTCTTCACTTATAAACAGAGAGCTTAGCTGGCTTTTAATAAACACCAAGGAATTAGGAAGATCATGCCCTTTCACATCACTAGGAGAAAGGACTTCTCCACTGGACGTGAATTTTTCCTTTGAACTTGGCTGCTGTGTGGGTTAATTGTCTAAGTCTCCCACCTGACTGTTAAGCAGAGATTATTAATCTCTTTGTAGTCATAGACCCCTTTGTACATAGGAAGAAAGCTCTGAATCTTCTCCCCAGATTCATGTGTATATAATAATCCTTTGCACTCATATTTGTAGGGGAGGGAGGCCTATGACCTCCTGGAATTCCATCCATCGGCTCTAGGTTAAGAACCATTTTTAAAATTTATTTTTTAAAGTTTTTTATTTATTTCTAGGAGAGAGAGAGACAGCGTGAGCAGGGGAGGGTCAGAGAGAGAGGGAGTCACAGACTGAAACAGGCGCCAGGCTCTGAGCTGGCAGTCAGTACAGAGCCCGACGCGGGGCTCGAACCCACGAACCGTGAGATCATGACCTAAGCGAAAGTCGGACGCTTAACCGACTAAGCCACCCAGGCGCCCCAAGAACCATTTTTAAATAAGAAAACCCACCTGTCCTCCACACACTAGCAGCCTTGCTGTCTTGTAGAGTTCTTTTCAAGCTTTGGTTACTTGGATATTTCATAGTATCATATAGGACAATGGCCAAGGAGGTGCTTTTTCAAGCCCACTCACTTAACAGTTGGAAAGCCAGGTGGAATTAATGTTTTTCATACACTTTGGTGCAGAGGAAATCCTAAATTCTAAATCTGTAAAACTGTATAAGATTGTTACCCAAAAAGTGGTCTTTCTATAAAAGAAAATTCTCTGATGGGGTGCTCAGTTGGTTAAGTGTCTGACTTCAGCTCAGGTCATGATCTCACGGTTTGTGGGTTCAAGCCGTGCATCTGGTTTTGTGCTGACAGCTCAGAGCGTCGAGACTGTTTCAGATTCCGTGTCTCCCTGCCCTCCTCTGTCTCTGCCCTTCCCTTGCTCGTGCTCTGTCTCAAATAAAACAAAACAAAAAAAATTTTTTAATAAATAAATAAATAATTCTCTGAAATGTATCTCTAATATTAACCAATTACATTTTATGTGTTTTTAGACTACTTGCTTTATAAAAGCTGGAACTATTAAAGTTAAAACACTAAACAGTGTCCTATTAAAATTTATGTTAAAGTGAAAATAATATACCCTCTGAAATTTTTAAATGTTTTTTTTTTTTTTTTTTTTTTTTTTCTAGGAGAGAGAGAGAGAGACAGCATGAGCAAAGGAGGGTCAGGGAGAGAGGGAGTCACAGACTGAAACAGGCTCCAGGCTCCGAGCTGGCAGTCAGCACAGAGCCCGATGCGGGGCTCGAACCCACGAACCGCGAGATCATGACCTAAGCGAAAGTCGGACGCTTAACCGACTAAGCCACCCAGGCGCCCCTACCCTCTGAAATTTTTAAAGAGAAGTTAAAAAAGTGATTCAATGTATGAAATACCAGTCCACATATAAATTGAGAAATAAATTTACTGGCATATATTTACTTGGCTTATAATTATCTTCTTACAAATTAAAGTTGAGCAATTGTTCTCCCCTATATAGTCCATCCTCTATCCAATAGTAAAACTTGTACAAGCAAGTCTACATTGGAAATTCTTTGTATTTCTTGTTTTCTTCCCCCCCCCCACCCTAGTTTTAGAGAAAGAGAGAGAGTGGGGGAGGGGCAGAAGAAGAGACAGAGAATCTTAAGCAGGCTCCACACTTAGCATAGAGCCTGACACAGAGCTCCATCCCATGGCCCTAGGACCATGACCTGAGCCAAAACCAAGTGTCGGACACTCAACCGACTGAGCCACCCAGGAGCCTCTCTTTGTATTTCCGTGATGGACCCTACCTCACCCCAGCATGCTTGTGAAAAAGATACACAACAAGTATGCCTGGAAGGAAAAGATAAATAAAAGGTGCAAAAAGTGGTTCAATCTTAATAAATTACTAATGTACAAGAAACTATTGGATACATGGCCTCCTGCATGCAAATAAATTGGTAACCTCATTTTTCCTCAAATATCTTCAGTGTTTTCCTCTCATGCCATTACTCGATAAGTAGGGAAGACAGCCAGTAATAGAGTCAGATTGTCGACTTTTTTATGAGGGAATTGACCAAAATTAGCATTGAGCATTCTAATGCTCCAAGGATGGCTTATTCCTATTTGGTAAACCTCAGTACTTCCTTGGTTAGGGCTTTGTATTTTGAGGCTAACCAGTCCAGGAAATACATGGTAAGTGCATTGCCATTTTACTTTTATCTTCCATAGAAGCATTGAATGTCTCTTATAGTTTCCACTTATTGGAATCATATTATAAATTACACGATTTCACTACTAATACCATTCTCTTCTCACAGGCTGTCCAGATTATGATTGGCATATTTCATGTTCTCATGTGGTATTTCCTATTGATTTTGTATATGGGACAAATCAGAGGAGTCTTTGGGACATATGAACCTGTAACTTACAAAGCAGGATGTTCTTTATGGGGAGTTATTGTGAGTAGAATATATTTATGAGATTCAATCATTCAGTAAATACTATTAATGCCACTAGTGGAAGATAGGGAACAGTTTCTAAACAGGGTTTTCAGAATTATGTAAGTAAATTCCATGTTGGTAACTTACTCAAAATCAAATTTTTTTTCAACAGATGTTTTTTGAGGACCTTTAATTTACCAGTGCTATGATAAGAGATGTAGATACAGGAGGGGATAGACCATGACAAATGCAGTTTGGATGGTCCTTAGATATGTGAAAGACAAAGAATCTTAACTATAATGTCCGTTAGCATAGTTAGTTTTCATATTTAGGGACCTTACCTTCTTCACACAATGAGTCTACACTCACACATTTTCTGATGTGTATATTCTTCTGTGGTTTCTAGACAGCCATAAAATAATGGGAAAATTTGGAGAGTACAGCATCCTCAAACCCAAGTCAACAATTAAGGAAAGATAAACTATATTGAAATCTGTTATTTTGCCAAATAGGGCTGAGAATTGACCACTGGATTTAGCAATATGGAAGCAAGCAATAAACTTAAGTACGTTCAGTTGAATGGTGGAGCAAAAACCTGACTGGAGTTTGTTTAAGAAATAAGGGGAAGATAACTAGAGACAGCAAATACAGCCTTAAGGAGTTCGGTGTAATGTGGTATAGAGAAATGAGGTAGGACTAGGGGAACTTTGGGTCAAGAGAGGGTTTGCTTATTTGTTTCAGTAAGTTGGAAGTATCATGTCTTTAACTGAGGGGACTTAACCAGAAGAGAGAAAATTGATATGAAATAAATGGAAGCAGGTTGGGATTATTAGAATCAGGTACTGGTGTAGGCAAGAGATGATGAATTTTAATACACAAGATAGTTAGGTCCACGGGCAGTTCATCTCCAGCAGTGGTTCTCAACGAGAGATGATTTTGCCCCTCAGAGAATATTTGGTAATGTCTGGAGACATCTTTAGTTTCCACAGCTGGGGTGAGCATCTAGGAGGCAGAAGCCAAGGATATGGCCAAATGCCTCACAAACACATAGGATAGCTCCCACACAAAGAACTGTCCACATGTAATGTAAACAAGTGCCAGATGGGTAACAGGATGGAAGGGCAGAGGAACAGAAATGACAAATTTTGATTTGTAAGTAGAGGGGATGTTGGGAGCTTGTGGAACATTTCTTCCAATGGCTTCAAATAGCTCAGTGAATTAGGAAGCCGGATCATGAGCTGAGAATGGGACAATGGACTGGTTGTTTGAAGAAAGGATATGAACTGGTCACCTAGAAAAAGAGAGTGCATGCATTGTGGAAAAGTAGTTGGCCTTTCACTGAGCATTGGAAGCTCATGCAAGCTTTAGGAAAATGATTTATGTAGTGAGATGGGTCAAGATGGTTCTACATCTTTCTCAGGTCATGTTCGGCCACGTGGGTGCAGGCATTTAGTAGGAAGGAGAGCTGCATTTAATCAGGATTTGGATTTAACCATCATCTGTGATCAAACAAGAACTGTGCAAAGGAGTTGAAAGTGTATATAAGTGAATGTAGTCGTTGACCATGGAGTTTAAACTGGTGAAGGAGAGAATATAACAGAGAGGTGAGGGGCTCGATTATAGATGCAGATGGGGTCAAAGGATTGTTAGAGTTGTGATACTACAGGCATGAGGTAGAGAGAGAGAAGCCGGTGGTCCCAGTGGACACTTTAAACTGAGATTTGAAAGATGTTACTCTTAATGGCAGAAACAAGCACAAGAGAATGAATATGGGAGTAAGTGACAGGATGAGGTCAGAGGATTGGAGAAGAGAAAGTCAAAGAACCACAAGCACAAGGTGTTAGGATTTTACGTATATAATATATATATTATATTATTTACTATATATCATATATATAGAAATTACCAAAAGGTAAGAGGTATGAGAGAGTGAGACAAAGAATTAAAATCGCTAAGAGGAGTGACCAAGTCATCAATAGATGACTTCAACCAGGATAGATAGTGGGCGGTAGAAACTGATGATATTTGACTCAGAGCTGGACAAGAGAGAAGGGTTGAAAGTAATAATGAGGAGCAAAGAGACCACTTATTCTTTGCATAGAGCCAATGACATAAGGGCTATAAGAGAAAATGACCACCACTTGAGAGGGCTGTAGAGAAAGCAGTGCTTCTAGGAGATCCCCTGCTTTTATATGTTAGTTCACAAGTATCAATGTGTCGCTTTAGAAACAATAGAATAGTGAATTGGCAGGCAAAATGTAGAAAAATGATTCATGTCCCTCAGTGTTTAATTGTACATGTTACAAAAATAGCCTGTGTAGCTCCTAGAATAGATTATCTAAAATTTCAATTAAATTTAATTTAATGCAAAACTTCTCCCTTCGATCATAAACTTTGAAAGGCATTTTGTGAAGCACATGGTTTGGTAGTCTAGCTAGAGAGCACTCTAGTTTAAAATTCACCTTTATATTCTTCCTTTTACTGTGTAACTTCCTTAGAAGTCTCAGCTTTTGTTACAGAATGAAGTGCTGAGAGTGCAGATTTAAGTTATCCTTCAGGATAACTAGGAGTTAGTAAACTTTAAGGTTTGGCCTTCCTGTAAATGGTATAGCATGAGTGCTGTGTTTCCACACATTATCCTTTGACTTGATCTTTGTGAAAATGCCTGAAACAGATAAGACAAAAGGAACATTTCAAGGGAATTGTGCGGCTTACCTTCAAACAATACGGCATAGCTTTACACTTCTGGAAAATAGACAGAATTACCTGGTGTAAAATAATGGAAACTCTTCTTAAAATAAAAAGGCAAAAACATGAATTATAGCTGTTCCCTAAATAATGGCCACAGTCTCAACAGGTATATTCTGTACAAACACAATTTGGAATAGACTCATGAATCCCTTTTTTTTTTCCACATCTGGATATGTACACAGTAATTTCAATGACTGGCTTCAATTTATTAGGAAGGATGGTATTCAAAAGAATAATCAGGTGAGTCCAGAAAGCATGCACAGATAGAAGCAAACTTGGTCCCTGATGCGGGACTCTTGAAGCCATCTTTGCCATATGCCACAACTTGAATTCTGCCCACCATCCCCCATATGCATGATGGAAACGTGTCCTGACCCCTTCCACTGAAATGTCTTCATATTTTTTTACTCTTGGTATTCTAAAAATAATTGCCTTAGAAAAGGAGTTGTTAAAAATATGTTTTAAGCTGATGAGCACCATCAATGAGTATTTATAAATATGTTTTTATACCCAGTTTATCATTTCAGGAGTGTCCGTCATAAGAGGAGCAAGGCGTCCAACCCCAGGCATGGTAAGTGGGGTTGAGGAGGCCATCCTGGAAGTCACTTGTCACTAAAAGGTTTTAGTGACTTTCTACACAATGAAGGAAACTACCCTCCTTGTAAAATAAAGAATCAAGTGAAAATCTAGGTACACATAATTTAATGCAGACAAACATTCTACAGTGGTCAGAATCATTCTGTAAAGGTTTCTCAATTTCAATATAGGGGTTTTCTGGTTTGGTATTCTACCTTACTCTAACATTGTATGAACTTCACTAGTAGAAAAGATGTAATAGGACCTCATAATGCCTTTATATGTAGATATAATATTACTGTAAAACTTTGTTTTCCTAACTATCTAGTTTGGGAGCAGTATTGGATCTTGTAATAAAATAGAGGATCTGTCTATGGTAGAGGTAAGATATTGGAAAGAAAAAAAACGTTTAGAATCTTAGACCTAAAAGATACCTTAGAAATCAATGTCTGATCTCAAGTTGTATAGATAAAACTTTACATCCAAAGATATGGATGGATCCCTAGAGAATGAAAATCCGAGGTTAAAAATCATTGAATCTTATTTGACTTCTTTCTCAAAGCTGTTGTTTTCCATCTTTTTTGGGGTTTTCCTCTTTGCAGTGGAATCCCTTTTGTTCAAACCCTATCTTAATCTTTCTTTAATATGACCCAGACAATTGTAAAATACAACATTTTTGAACCCAAATGGAACACTGATGCTTATTGGCGTGATATTTCACTGTTCTCTCCAGATTAACTGGGTATCGTGTAAACCAGAAAAATATTTTACTCTCATGGCAAGCATACTAACACCTCTAAACCCTCAGAAACTAGACCAGCATTTTGACTGGATGCTTTTTTGTCAGCAGTACAAACAACCAAATTTTTTATTTTGATTATAACAAACTTACCATATGTCTTCTTTACAGACTATGTTTGCTTTGATCATGAACATCTCATGCATAATTGCTTCAGCTATTGCCTCAGTTCTAACAACAATTGAGCTGTCTACTTTTAATTCTGTGTCATATAGGAATTATGGACAAGCGGTGAGTGACCAGTTGCTTAGGAACATCTTAATTTAAAACCATTCTCTCCCGAGGTTTTAAAGCCTTTGGAGGTAAAATAAAGCTTTTATTGGTCTTCATGAAATACTTTTATTTAAGTAGTAAGGTCTTGATTGAAAGTTATTTTGGATTTTTTATGTTTATTTACTTTGATAGATAAATATTAATAGAATATTTGAATTCTTGACATGCCTAGTTAAAGCAAAGCAAGTAAATAATGTGAAGGCTTCAGTGATAAGTATACATGGATTAGGCATGGGGTCACTAACAATTCTCTTAATGAAAGAAAAGTATAATCCTAGATCTTAAAACCATTCCCAAAATCAACAAAAGGATTCTGCTCACCGGTGCATTTAGTTGGAATTGTTGACACCTAGTAATTTCTGGTTTAACACAGAGCTTTTCATACATAGCCTATATTTGTGTGTCGTATGAATTTTGCTTTGTGTCCTCAGATGCTAAATGTACATGAATCTGTCTTGCTTCGATTTAATTGAATATCCAATGTATGCCTTGTAGCAGAGAAATAACTGCATTCCTTTGTAAGATAGTAACATTCTCCATTAAATGTGAGTTTCTTTACTGATATCCCAACTATTTGTTTCAATTGTGTTGGCTTTAAATTCAAAACCAGAGAATACCAGTGCTGCAAAAGACTTTAGCAATACTTATAAAAATCTTCTGTTTCAAATGAGAACATACTAAAGTGGAGCTCCTCTTTACTTTCTTTTATTTCGATTTTGTTTTTAATGTTTATTTATTTTTGAAAGAGAGGGAGAGAGAGAGAGAGAGAGTGCAAGCAGAGGAGGGGCAGAGAGAGACAGAGACACAGAACCTGAACCAGACTTCAGGCTCTGAGCTGTCAGCACGGAGCCCAACACGGGGCTCGAATCCACAAACCGTGAGATCTTGACATGAGCCGAAGTCGGAAGCTTAACCAACTAAGCCACCCACACACCCCTCCTCTTTACTTTCGAACAACAGAACAAAAAATAATAATTTGAAAGTTTTAATTCAAAAATAATTCTAATGAGAAGAGTCACTGTGGATGAGAGATAAACGTCCTACTCCCCAACCCCCCTCTCTACCTGCACTGTATAAAGGGACCTCCAGTGCTGACCTGGACTCGGTATTAACGATCAATTTCACAGGCTCCCAAACACACAAGTTTCAGTTTGCTGTAATTAGTTACATGAAATGAACTTATAGATCAGACCTACATCTCTAACCCACAGTCTTTTCCTGGAGGTATTATAGAATTCGACTCCTACATTTACCAAAGCAGCCAACATTTTACAGTATTTTCCATATGCCAGCGTTGCTAATATAAGCAAGTTGCTTGGCTAACCCCACAAACTCATCAAGTTATCAGTGTTTCTAGGTAGGTTCAGCTATCCCCAAAAGTGCATGCCTCTGAAACAAACTTCTCAGACAGGAAAATGGTTGCGGGTATACATCGGAACAAAACTGACTTCACCCAGACACTACCTTCAGTCCTCACTGTGTGTGGCCTTGTGGACAAGTTTCCTCACTTCCTGTTCCTCAGTTTCTTTATGTGTCAGTAGAACAAATGATAACACATACCTATTAGTTACGCTGATGGTTTGTCTCCCAGACTCCAGGCCTGTTATTTTAATATCTCGTATGGATATGCTTCTGTTGTCAAACAGAATTTCAACAGATATGAAATGGAAAATACTTGCCTCCTCAAAAGTACTGTGCTGCACGACGCCCTTATTTCAGCCTCTGGAGCTTAAAACCTTGATGTAATCCTGTACCCTTCTCTCTCCACTATCTTCCCAGTGACTAAGTATTATTTATTATTTACTGTAATTTTTATTAATTAGGGATCTCTGTGATCCCTAATGATCCCTCTGTGACAGGAACTACAACCCAAATTGATTTAAGCAGGAAAAGGACACAGCTGATTTATGTGGGATTCAAAGGCTGAAATCACATGTCAAGAATTCAGTCACTCTCTCTCTCTGCTGTTTGACTGTTTGAACTTCTCTGGCAAAAAGCAGGGAGAATTTGTCTGAGAATAACAGTTAACACATATAAATTAAGGAACGTGGACAAAATCTTGGCAGCTAAGAGGTCACCAGTACTTCCCAGCTAAAATGCTATGACTGTGTTCCTGCCAACAAAATTAGATCAGAGTTCTGGTAAGGTAACCTGTCATTTCAAACCCTCTATAGTCTTTATCTTCCCATGAATATCATGCACTCCCTACACCCGAGTTAAATTCCCTTCATCATTTTCTTACTATATGGTCAGTCTTGCATTCAAGTTTTTGCTCACATTATCAAACCATAGGTCATGTGATAGGTATTTTGGCTTTATTATTGTTTCTATTTTATGTCTCCATTTCTTGATTATTTTGTCACACTTGTAATGTGTACTGTTACATTTTGTCTGAAACAAGATAGGTTACAATGAAACTAGTAAATGAAAATTTGAAGCTTTCTAGAACATTGCATCCCTCCTTCATTTTTCTCCCTACTCTTATTTCCAATGTCTTACCTCTTAATGAAGCCTTCCTAGATATGAAAGGCTTAGGGTAAACCTCCAGTCCCCTAAAATTACTCAGCAAATTTTTTATCCATTTTGACATATTTAACCTTATCGCCTGTTACCTTAAATTATGTTTCTCTCTTTTCTACTTAAATATAAACCTTGAGAAAACTGGAATTTTTGGTCATTTCACTCTTACCATCTAATCCCTACCATCTAATAGTTTCTTGCATCAAAGGTATCAAATAAACTGAACAAAAACAGAGAGGGAGGAAGAGAAAGAACTGAAGGAGAGAATATTGTAATGTTATTCTTTCTGTGTCTACATATCATTCTTGTCTTTCTACAGCCAGCACAAAAACTACGTTTATTTTCAGGATTAGGACCAATATCATTCATCCTGATATGTAGTTGAAAATATCCTTCTGACAGCAACATAAGGGACCTGCTTTATTATCCCAGCAAAATCATGATCACCTTATACTTCCAAGTGAGATGGTGTTTGAGGGTTTATTCATCCTTCTACATCATGTTCCAGCAATCACTATGTGATATTTTTATCAACACACATGTACATTTAAGTAGGTCTGTAATTAACAATAGTCATTTTAATACATGAGGATTGGTTGATAAAACCTTGTAGTAGCCATCTTATCATTGGTGACAGAAGAGTCAAATCCTATTGACTGAAGGGTTTGGAGACTCATGTCGTGATGAGAATAGCAAGAATGAAGAGTTGTGAGAAGTACGACTAGAACTCTGAGTGATAAAGATCGAAAATGGAAGCTGTAGATAGTGAACTGGGGGAATTAAGGCCAGGAAAAGTGGAGTCAAGGAAGTCAAATGGTGAAAGCAGCTTATTTATTTTGCCTATTTTCCTTGACTCTTATAGTAGAAACTCTTTTTGTGGATGTATTTGCACTTACTAAAGATAATAATACAAGATTTCCCCCTATTTCCTGGTTTCAGAAACTTGGAAGGGAAGTTTCACGTATTTTACTGCTGTCTTACCCCTTGGAGATTTCTGTTGCACTAGTATGCTCTGTCTTCAACTGTATCGGTTTGGTAAGTGTACATCTGCTCTCTGACAAATCAAGAGATGTTGATTTCTAGCACATTCTATAAAGAGATGATACAATATGTTAGAACTCATGAAACTTGAATATGTGACAATATTTCTTTAACATTTTTCCTTAATATTTATAGTTATCAAAGTAATACCTGAAACTCTCAGGTAAAATTAGAGAGTAAACTGTTATTGTCCTCATCATATCCACGCATCCAGATCCACACAAAAAAGACACAACACACATGCAGACCCGCACATGCAGTTTTCTTCTTTACTAATTGTGTGATCCTATTCATATTGCTTCGTCACATGCCTTTTCCTCAACTGTCATACACTTACCTTTCCACCGTAAAACAAAACAAGGCCTGTTAGTAGCACCATACTTTTCCTTAGTATTTATTTCAGCTATTTTTGCTGCATATTTACTTTTTTCCAGTTTTTTAAAAATTATAAACAATTGTCTTTGCATATAAGATTAGTATTTCTGTAGGTAGTTGATTCCTAGAAGTGTCATCACAAGTTTGGTATCCCAAAATGCCGTCATAATCCACAGTACTACAGAAGTTCTTGAGAATGATTAGTTTCTCACAGCTTAAAAAAACTAGGTACCTACATTCATTCATTCTTTCACAAACATTTATGGAGGGCCTACTCTTTACTAGGCATTAAATAGGCACTAAGAATGTAATGATTAACAAGACAGCATCCTTACCATCAGGAAGCTTGCATTTCAGTGGAAGAGAAAGACAATTAACAAACTATATATATATATATATATATATATATATATATATATATATATATACACACACATATATATGTACAAACAAACATATGTATACGTATATATGTGTATATATATACACATATTTATATATTATATTAATTTTATATTATAGTATATATATAATATTGTATATTTATATATATATTAATACTATGTGTCTATTTTATTTGTGTATATTATATAATATACAATATATTATAATACACAATATATATTACAATACTATATTCTTGAGTATTTGTATATATATTATATATATGTAATATATATAAATAATTTAAGGAAGTGGAAAGTGTTATGGACCAAAATGAAGCAGAGTAAAAAGACAAAGCAAAGATTATTTTTACATAGGATAGGAAGGAAAGGTTTCCATGCAGGGACTAACTGAAGTGCAGAAAGAACTAAGAGACTACATGGAAAAAACAGTTTTCTAAGCAGAGGAATGGGTGGGGCTTCCAGAACGGTTGAGTGAGGATATAGTAAAACTCCCTAAAAATAAATGCTAAAACTGGACAAACTGTCAGTAAACAATCTTTTAAAGATTCTGGAAATTTACCAAGGCATAAAAAATATTGAGAAGTGTTTACTGAAGGAAATTTACTAAACCTCACGAGAACAGTGGGGGTCTATGACATTTTAGTTTGGTGTTGCTCCAATTCCGCCCAGCCTCCGCTCTCAGGTTCCCTTTTGTAGAAGTTTATGTGTGTGGGTCAGACTGTGAGGACTGGTTTTTATTTGGGTTAGAGTACAGAAAGTTTCCTGAGCAGGAGTGTTATTAACACAGTAGTCATCTTAGGGGCCAAAAATCTAGGAAAGCCAATATAATGCCCAGCCTAACTGAGCTCATAATACTTGTTCAGGTAGGAAACTGATTGGCATCCAGCCAGAAACTTAGCATGGAGATTCTGGGAGCAAGAGAGCCCAAGTGGGCCTTGGTAATATCCTACATATCCTTGTTTCCTGGAAGATTAAAAGTGTGCATGGGGCTAGGCTATGCATGCGTTAGGACCCTGGAGAGGGTCCTAGTGAACTACTCACCCCTGGCTGAATAAATAAGACACCTTACAAACACAAATTAAAAGCTGGGGAAGATTTACAAACAGCCTAAACTTTGAATACACTGATTCATTGACGAAGGCTGGAAATAAAGAGCATCAGGTAAAGGTGATTACACAGATGACTATAAAAACAATATAAATATATCTTTTGTGTGTCTCTTAACTGATTTAAAACACAATTGCATAGACTGCATTGGGCTCGCCTACACAACCGAAAATAATCTCCTTTTTTTAAAGTCATGCTATTATCAGCCTTAATTCCGACTATCACAATGACTGAGCTCCAACTCATAGCGTGAAAGCCGCCATAGACACTATATAAATGAATGGATATGGCTTTACTACAATAAAACTTTACAAAACAGGCAGTGGGCCAAATTTGGTCCACATGCCGTAATTTGACAACCCTTGTTCTATAGATATTTATTTTCTCCTTTTTTTCTGAAATTTTAAGAAATAAGTACACAAAATCAGTAATTATAACTCTATCGTTGAGTGTATGACATGTAGGTGTAGTTTGACAATAATGGCACAAAAGAAGGTGGAAGGAACCGAGCTATAAGAGAACATAGTTTCTGTATTTTACTGGAATTAAATTAGCATTCATCTGAAACTGATCGTGATAAATTAAGATGTACATTGTAGGGGCGCCTGGGTGGCTTAGTCGGTTGGGCGTCCGACTTTCGCTTAGGTCATGATCTCGCGGTTCATGGGTTCGAGCCCCGCGTCGGGCTCTGTGCTGACTGCCAGCTCAGAGCCTGGAGCCTGTTTCAGTCTGTGACTCCCTCTCTCTCTGACCCTCCCCTGCTCATGCTGTCTCTCTCTCTCTCTCTCTCTCTCCTAGAAATAAATAAAACATTAAAAAATTTTAAAAAAAGAAAGATGTACATTGTAATTCCTAGACTAATGACTAAAAACACTGAAAAATTATAATAAAATAAGATCAACAAAAAAATTAGGATAATATACCGAAAGTATTAACAGGTAAGGGAGGAACATAAAAGAACACAAGACCTATAGACAACAAATAGCAGAGTATTAGACACAAATCCAACCATTTCAATAATAACCTTAAACTAAAACTGCACTGAGATATTAAATTTCCTAACAGAATGATTAAAATTCAAAATACAATTCTAACTAATGATAATGACTGGATAAAAGAAATCTTTCACTCCTACTTGGAATATAAATTATTACAACAACTTTGGAAACTTTTGGGGCATTATTACAGAAAGTTAAGATGTACATACCTGATCAGTAATTTTAGTTCTTAGTATATACCCAACAGAAATGTGTGTGGGTATGAACTAAGATATACTTCCAGGAAAATATCAATATTAATTGAGGTATGTTACTCTAATAAAATTCTACATAGTAATTAAAATGAATCGTACCTATACTTAACATGGATGATTCTCATATATATAATGTTAAGTACAGAAAGTCAGACTCAAAGAATGGATCCTTTATGATGTATGATGTTTGAAGGCAGGCGAAACTAAAGCTGATGTTTATAATGTTTATGGAGGGATGCAAGCCAGTAAAAGTAGAAAGAAATGATGAATTACTGAAAGTCAAAATGACAGTTACTTTGGGAAGGAAGAAATGGGTAATAATTGGGAAATACCATAACAAGGTAACTTGCAAGGTGCTGGCATCTCTTCATTTTCAAGAATATTTTGTTGTTGTTAAAGTCTGGATGTATGTCAAAAGATACCACTGTATGGTAGAGAATTAAGAGAATGGGTTGAAGTAGAGTCAGGACAGAAAGAGGATAAATGGAACTTTAACATTTTAGTTTATGAACATCAGTACTGCTTATATATTTTTTTTAAAAACTAAGTATTATATGTATGATCTTAGGAGGCATGATATGATTTATATGAAGTTAATTTTTTTTTCAGAGTCATCATGAAGATACTCTCACAGCTGTCACAGAGGAAATTGAGAGTGCTTTCTAGAAACCTTAGAAATGTGAGATTTCCCCTGGTCCTCATACCTGTTCTGGGCCCTAATGATATCTCTGTATAACACAGCTGCTACAAAGCCCGCATATTTTGTGCAAAAGAAAATACAAAACAAGTTGGATTTTTCTTCTTGGTATTCAAGAAATTCCTCTGCACATATTTTTGTGGGTTCCATGTGGAAAGCTTTTCCCTATTTAAATATGTTATTATGACGGGAAAAAAGTATTTTCTAGGTACTCTCAACCTGTCAACCCTGTCTTAACTCTGAAGCTGTCAACTCTCCCTAAGAGAGCTTTTGTAAGAGACCATAAAACAGGTCTGTGACTGTCTCTAGGGTACAGGCTATAAACACGTGGCTCATGATACTACGTATTTCTCGAGAAAAATTTAAAATATTTATACCCCTACAAGTAAAGAGTACATTTCGGTATGAGTTCTTCTACCTGAACTAGCTTCCACTCGAACAAAGTACGAATCCAAAGTCCTTCAACTCATAGTCCCTTCATTGTTCTTCTTTGACTGTTTCTCTCCTCATTAAAGTTCCTTTCTGCCCTGAAAGTCTCTGCTGTCTTTCTTCCCTTTCATTTCCCTTGTTTCTTTATTTCTTACCATTGCCTGGATCATCTGTTCAATTGCTTTTCAAAGTGAACAGGCTGCTTTTCCATAATCAGGAGAACCTCCCAAGAATCTGTTCTGAATTCACATTCCCCCCGCTCTCTTCTAATAGGAAACAGCACTACAGAAAGCCTTGCTCGGCAGTATCAATCATGCCAGTGAGTTCATGTAGCTCTCTTTTAAATGTGCTGCTGTTTTTTGTTTGTTCTCTGCCTTGTCTCTCAGAAGTTCCATCAATCATTATAAAAAGAATTCATGGGTCTAAGAATTTCAATTCAACACAGATTGAGTGTATTCTGTGTGCTAATGATTATATTAAACTCAGGAGTATCAAAGATTAATAAGAGACCTCACCACAGAGTTGTTTTGTTTTGTTTTAGGAGAAGAAACAAACAGGTCACAAATCCAGACTATGCAGTGTGATACATGTATTAACACAAGTATGAAAAAAATGAAGTAGCACAGAAGAGATAATGATCCTTCTGTTGGGAAATAAGAGGAAATAAAGCTTTATGAAGGACATGGCCTCTGAGCAGTGGATTAATTGTAGTTTATGAAGCAGATTGGAAGGTGGGAAGACATTTCAAAGGAGATTAGCTCATGCAGAAACCAAAGTGTGAAAAAGATCATAGTATATTCTAATAGCTAAAATAAATATATATCATTAAAACACAATGACAAAAAGGAATAGGTCACGTAAAAGTTGGAGAGGGAAGAAGAGGCCGGATACTAAGTCAAATCATCAAAGATTGATGACTAAATTCTATTGAACTATATCTTGAAGATAGTGGGAAGCCATTAAAGAGATTTTAAGTAGGGAATGACTGGATTGGTTTTATTTTTTAGGAAAAAGAATTGAAAAGGGAGAAATGTATTAAAAAGGATAAACTTGATAAGAACAGCTAGGGTGTGGGAGAAAGTAATGGAAACTATTGCAACGATTCAGACAGGTAATGAGAAAGAGGGTAAGTTTTAGCTATAATGACTGATTAAACATAGGTTATGAAGGAAAAAAAGAATGTAAAATACTCCTCCTCCCCAGTTTCTGGATTGAGTGATACCTACAGTGATACAAAATGTAGAAGACAGCAGATTTGATCATCTGATAAGTTCTATTTTTGGATAAATTGAATTTGAGATAACTATGAGACATTAAAGTAGATCTATTAGGCAGTTCAAAATACATACTTGGGAGTTGAGTAAAGGTTAACTATATAGAGGTTAATTTTGGTAGTAGCTAAAAATATGGAAATGAGAGTTTCCATTTTCAGCAATTAAGGATTAGGTTCTTGGAGCCCAAGCCTCCTACAAAGAACTCAACAAAGGCAAGCCAAAATTTTAAAACACCATCTGTTCGAAGATACCTGAGATCTAGGATTTAAGGGAGCTGGGATTTAAGGAGCTAAGATTCCAGAGTTGAAAACAAGACACAATCCAAGCTTTTGGCATAGCTTTTCTGCCAGATGCATTTTCGGAATCACAAACAACAGATGGGAGGTTAAGAAGCTGAGAGGAATTTCCAGTGTTCTTTTGGGGTGTGAAGACAAGTACTTGGAGCTCAGACTCACTGAAGAGTGAGAAACTCATAAACACCCAGAATTTTATGTTGTGTACCCTACAAGGGTTATATCCTAACAGTAAAGGTGAGCAAAAATGGGCCATCCCTCTCATAGGCTGATGCTGAGACCCAACCACCTCAGTTCCAGATTGTACTAAAGTGAGCTTCTCTAAATCTAACATTCTACCAACACAAAAATTTCATGAGGAAAATAGTATTATTCTGAGTATCAAGTTATCACTATAGTTTTTCATACACAATGGGGATTCAATCAAAATCAGAATTTTAAAAAAAATGAAATCCAAGGGACACCACAGATAGATCCATATAACAGAATTATAAAGTCTTAAATAAGATTTCAGCAGAGAAATGAAAATTATAAAAAAGAAATGGAAATGAGAAATGACATAACAAATTAAGATCTAAATATATGAATGTAACAGCTATTAAACATAACTGAAAGAAACAAACATAACATAAGGACATCAGTGAGCTAAAAGAAAAACTAGAAGGAAAAATCAGACTGAAGGATTGACAAAACTATCAAAAATGCGACGTGGGGAGTGGAAAGAGTAAGAGACATATGGGATTGATGAAAAGTTCTAATACCATGTATTTGGGATTTCAGGAGACTAGAGATAAAAGCAAATACGTAATATTTGAACAGATTATATCCTGGGAATCTTTCCAAGTTGATTTAAAAATAACAAATCATAGGTTGGCTCAGTCAGTTAACCATCCAACTTCGGCTCAGGTCATGATCTCAGTGCTTGTGAGTTCAAGCCCCACATCAGGCTCTGTGCTGACAGCTCAGAGCCTGGAGTCAGCTTCACATTCTGTCTCCCTCACTGTCTCTCTGCCCTTCCCCCCTCAAACTCTGTCTCTGTCTCTCTCTCTCTCAAAAATAAACATTTTAAAAAATACTGTAAAAAAACAACAACAAATCATGGATTCAAGAAGGGTTATGATCCTAAATTGAGTAAATATAAAGAAACCTACATCTAAGGACACATCATAGTAAAACTACAAAAAACAGCCACAGAGAGAACAGTCTTTAAAAGTAAACAAGGTGAAAAGACAGTTTACCTTCATAGAACAGCAATAAAAAAGAATGGTAGCCCACTTGTTAACAAACGCCAAAAGTCATCAACATTGAATGGAAAGTTCAGTAAGTGTTCTTAAGACAAAAGGGAAAGGATCCCACATGGAAACTTAAAGAAATAAGAAGGGAAAAAGTAAAATGAAATAGGATAATTTCATTATGAAATAGGATAATTATATGAACATGACCATATAATTTCTAGGCATACTAAAATATATTTAAAAGAGAACTTAAATTGCACAAGACAGGTGATAAATAAATTAATGTGTTCTAGGGCCTTTGCCTTGTCTGGAAAACAGTAAAGAACTAATTTATAACATCCCTTAATAAGTTGAAGGAGGGTGGATGTTGTAATCTCTTAAAGGATAATAAAAGATTGTATAGCAACCTAATAGTTTATAAAACTGAAATAAAAATATGTGAAAAATCCAAAAGAAGGCAAGAAAGGAAAGAAAAGAAATAGAGGTAGACAAACTAGACAAATTAGGGTAAATATTAAAGCAAGAAAAATTCCTAAGATGAAGAGACAATTTCATCAAAAGTGTCAATCCATCGGAGATATAATTCTACATTTAAATGTAAATACTGACACTCATTAAAATACATAAAGCAAATGTAGAACTAAAATGGTGAATGGACCATCCATGATTATACTGGGAAGGTTTTCGTAACTTTTCTCAATAATTGAAGGGAAAAGCAGACAAAAAAATCAGAGTATAGGCTTGAATAAAACATAATACTATCCACCCACCTGGATGGCAAAAAAAAAAAAATTAAAGAATGATAGAATCAACTCTTTTAGATCATTTGGAGAACCTGTAACTTATATACCCTGCTTGTAGAAATACATAAATTGTTAGAGCCACTTGGGATAACAGTTTAAGAATATATAATACTAGAAACTCCATTCCTAGGTTTAAAGCCTGAAAACTAGTATATATATGTTCAGCAAAAGACAAGATTCATAGAATCAGTATTCCAAAGCCCAACTGAAAAAAATCTAAAATTCCAATCCAAATACTCGTCAATAATAGAATGGATTAATGTTGAACAAAAATATCAAGCACAAAGTATTATATACTTCAGGACTCAGTTTGCTTAAAGATCATAGCAAATAAAAGACCTTTTGGAAGTCAATATAGTAGTAACTTTTCACAAGAAAGAATGGATATTAAAACAACACACTTCTTAATAATCCATAAGTCAGACAAGAAGTCTCTAAGGGAATTTTTTAAAAACCATTGCATTTTTACACATTAACAATGACCTAACAAAGAGAAATAAAAGAATCCCATTTATGATAGCATCAAAAACAAAATACTTAAGAATAAATTTAACCAAGGTGGTGAAAGATGTGTATGCTGAAAACGTTAAAATTGAAGAAGACACAAATAAATGAAAAGATTCCCCATGTTCTTGGAAGGGAAGAATTTATAGTGTTTAAATATCCACACTATTGGAGCGCCTGGGTGGCTCAATCAGTTGAGCGTCTAACTCTTGATTTTAGCTTAGGTCATGATTCCAAGGTTGTAGAATCAAGCCCTGTGTTGGATTCTATGCTGAGTGTAGAGCTTGCTTAAGATTCTCTCTCTCCCTCTGCCCTTCTCCTTGGTTTGTGCATGCTCTCTACCTCAAACACTATATATGTTTCGGGGCACCTGGGTGGCTAGGGTGGTTAAGCATCCAACTTCAGCTCAGGTCATGATCACACGGTTTGTGGATTCAAGCCCCGCATCAGGTTCTGTGCTGACAGCTCAGAGCCCGGAGCCTGTTTCAGATTCTGTGTCTCCCTCTCTCTCTGCCCCTCCTCCACTCGTGCTCTGTCTCAAAAAAATAAAATAAAATAAAATAAAAAATTTAAACTATATATATTTCCATACTACTTAAAGAGATCTGCAGATTCAATGCAATCCATCAAAATTCCAATGCTATTTTTCTAAGAAATAGAAAAAACTACCATTTAATTCACATGGAACCACAAAAGACCACAAATAGCCAAAGCAATCTTAAGAAAGAAAAACAAAGTGAAGGCATCACACTTCCTGATTTTAAGTTATATTAAATTATACACATATCCTCTACTTTTGTCCATCTTTTGTCACTTTGCTTTTACAAAAGACCTACATTAGTGCCTGTTTTCACTAACTGAAAGAAATCCAAAGAAGGAATTTGCTTCAACTAGAAAGGACAAAAAGTGAAAATAACGTTTAGCATTTGTTTTGCAGGGAGCCATTATAGAGGCATTGTGCATCCTGAGCGGTAACAGAAGCCATGTTCCTTCCCCAGAGAAATATACTTAGCATCTCAGCATCAAGCCACCATAACTTTGAATGGTGTCTGTGAGCATCTGTGCTTTGTCTCGATTTATTTTGTGCATCCATTAGCAAGATGTATCCTAAAGTATCAGAAAAGCCTAAGAGATTATTTTCAGGGTCTGGGAACATTCAAAATGTGTTCCGTGTAAGTGAGTGGTGATTATTTCTTTGCTTTATACCATTTTGGCTTAGGAATTAAAATAGTGTGGTACTGCTAGCATTAAAGTCGACATAGACTGATGGAATAGAATGGGACAAAGGAAATAAATCTTCACATATTTGGCCAATTGATTTTTGACAAGGTTGCTGAGACCATCCAGTGGGGAAAAGATAGTTTTTAACAAATGATGCTGGGAAAACTGGATATTCGCATGCAAAAGAATGAACTTGAATCCTTACTGTATATCATATACAAAAATTAACTCAAGGTAGAACAAGACCTAAGTTTAAGAGATAAGACTATAAAGTTCTTAGGAAAAAATACTGTAGAAATTTTTCATGACAAATTTTTCAACAATTTCATCTGGGTACGACACCAAAAGCACAGACAACAAAAAAATAAATTGAACTACATTAAAATTAAAATCTTTTGTGCATCAAAGGACACTATAAAAAAGTGAAAAAAAAACAACCTACAGAATGGGAGAAAATATTTGCTAATTATATATATGACAAGAGATTACTATCTAGGATATATAAAAATTCCTATGACTCAACAACAAAACATTCAATAATGGGCAAAGGATTAATAAAAACTCCTCCAAAAAGGTACAGATGGTCAATAAACATAAGGAAATATGTTTAACATCACCAATCATTAGTAAAATGCAAATCAAAACTACAATGATCTACCACTTCACACACACTAGACTGGCTATTATTTAAAATTACAAATGTTGGTGTGTATGTAGTGTTGGAACACTTGTGCTTTGCTGGTGGGAATATAAAATGTAGTCTCTGGAGAGCAGTGGAATTAAACAAAAAAATTAAACAGCCTTACCATACATTCCAGCAACCCCACTTCTAGGTGTATATCCCAAGAAATTGAAAGCAGGGACTCAAACAGATACATATAAACCAATGTTCAAAGCAATAGGATTCACAGTAGGCAAAACATTGGAACAACCTAAGTATTCATCAACAGATGAATGGATAAACAGAATGCAATCTGTACATTCAATGAAATAGCATTTAGTTTTACAAAGAAATGAAATTCTGATGCATGCTGCAGCATAAATGAACCTTGAGAACATTATGCCTAGTTAAATATACAGACATAGAAGGATAGGGACGACTGGGTGGCTCAGTCGATTAAGCATCCAACTTCAGCTCTGGTCATGATCTCACAGTTTGTGGGTTCGAGCCCCACGTCGGGCTCTGGGCTGACAGTCATCTCAGAGCCTGGAGCCTGTTTCAGATTCTGTGTCTCCCTTTCTCTCTGACCCTCCTCTGCTTACACTGTCTCTCTCAAATAAATTTTTAAAAATCATAAAGAAAAATATTGTATGATTCCAATTACTAAAGGTATCTAGAATAGTGAAAATCATAAAGGCAGAAAACACTAAAGATTACCAGGCACTAGAAAGGGAGAATAGGGGAAGTTATATTTTAATGGCTATAGAGTTTATGTTGGAGATGATGAAAAAGTTTTGGCTACAGGTAATGGTGATGGGTATATAGCATTGTGAATGTATTTAACGTCACTGATTTGTACACTTACAAATGCTTTAAATGATAAATATGTATATTGTACCACAATTTTTTTAAAAGATAATACAATGAGCTTTTAGATTTTAATATAGGTGAATATCTTCATGATCTTGAGGCAAGATTGTGGTCTATTCTATATATGAAAATGGCATGTCCCATCGAGAAACCCAGGTCCAACAATCCAAACGTCCACAAGAAACCAGGTATCAATCTTTACAAAATAGTGGCCAGATGATATCTTAGAAATCCCAAGCCTTCTATAAAGGCCCTCAAAATCAGAATTAAGAAACCAAATCACAGAATTAGTCAAACAAAAGCCCTTAAAGTTTGTAAACTTTTAGGTAAGTTTAGTTTAAGAATCTTTCTAATTGTAATTTCTGAAGATAATGAAAATAGAAGGGACCCTAGGGAAGAATATCATTTAAGACCAAAATATAAGGCCATGCAAGGGAGTCCACAGGAGTCCAAAGAGAACTAGGAGTGAATCAAGTGTTGGAAAGTAAGGAAAGAGATCAATAAGTGGCATAAACAAACAAAACTACAGTTGTTTTAACCATAATAACTTAAAATAACTGTTAATTATGTATTTCTAACCCTTGCGATTAACGCTTAAACATAGTTTCTAATACTGCCAAGCCACATTTGTACTATTTTGACTAAAAACTTAAATATTCCTGGGGCAGCTGGATGGCTCAGTTGGTTGGGCATTGGACTCTTGATTTCAGCTCAGGTCAGGATCCCAGGGTCCTGGGATCAAGCTCCGCATCCGGCTCCAGGCTGAGTGTAGAGACTGTTTGATAGTCTCTCCCTTCCTCTTCCCTTGTCCTGCGCTAGGCATGGTCACTCTCTCTCTCCTGAAAAAATATAAATAGATGATAGATAGATGGCAGAATGATGATAGATAGATAGATAGATAGATAGATAGATAGATAGATAGATGATAAATGATAGATAGATAGATAGATAGATAGATAGATAGATAGATAGATAGATAGATAGATAGACAGAGACAGACAGATGATAGATAGATAGATAGATAGATAGATGATAGATAGATAGATAGATAGATAGATAAAGTTTCTTAATGGTCCCTGGCCCCATGGAGATGG
Organism: Proteles cristata cristata; assembly: GCA_017311185.1. NCBI lineage: Eukaryota > Metazoa > Chordata > Mammalia > Carnivora > Hyaenidae > Proteles > Proteles cristata. Next base: position 3,017,834 of record JAESUZ010000174.1, on the reverse strand, counting down.
CCCTAAAATTAGGATTCCAATCTATTAGTTGTTGGGAGCTGATTACAACAAATTTTAAGTTTGTTGATTTCGGTTTTCAGGGTAAGTGAATGTGGGAGGTACACAGAACATAGATGATTTCATTGTGCAGAAAAACAATCTAAGGAAGAGGGTAGATAAATATTTTGTCCCCAAGCATTCATGTATCTGATAGAACGGAGACTTAAGGACCAAAGCCCAGGTTTGCTGACCAGTACTCTTTCCACTACACTGTGTCGAGATTAAAGGTTGAAAGACTTTCGCTGACACTAACCCAGCAGAAAAGTGGAGATGAGGACATTGGTTTGATGGGGAGGTCTCAGCGGAGGCGGTCAGGGGATCGGGAAAGGCCCGGATCCGTGGTCAGAGCGCCACGCTAGCCCAGGCAGGAGAAGGTTGGCCTTTGCCACTCTCTCCGCTCCGCATCTCAGGCCCAGCCGGTGTCCTGGGAGCCTGCGCTCGGCAGAACTGGGAAGGCCCCGCCGTGCAGGGGTCCGTTCGGGGCCCCTCGCGCTGCGCCCACAAGCCACGCTCTTGGCTCCAACCGCAGCGTTAGGACCCCGCGAGGGGAAATGAGGGACGCCGCTGAAGAAGCGGTGCCCACTGGGCAAGTGCTGCCCAAAGGACCCCCGGAGCTGGACGGCACTGAACTAAGGCCACCACCTGTGAGATCAAGCCCCTCTGGCCCTGTAATCAAGTGCCCGCAGGGATCCATGGTCCGTGGGGACCACTCTGAGAACAGGTGTTCCCAGTGCTAGCTCTAGTTTGAGTTTCAGTTCTCTGCCAATTTCTCTTATTTGCCTCCCCCTTTCTCCCCCAATTCAGTACAATCCTACGGAGTTGGTTTTGGTTTTTGTTTTTTTGCTGCGTTTTGTTTACTGCTGAGGAAACAGCCTTTGAAAGAATAAGGAACATGGGCAAGGCCAGGTAGGAACTGGTAAGGACAAAATTTGAACTTCACCTTGACTCTTTCCATTATACCTTTCTACATTTTCTCAGTTTCAAGCGCTGACAGGCCGTGTCAGGGGCAACTCAAAGCCATAAGATTTCCTGGTTTGTGTAAACGGAGGGGAAAGTTTATAAGTGAGGAATTTAAAGACAGGTCTTAGACTTCAGGTATGGTTATGGATAAGAGGTTGAGGGAAAAAAGAACCATAAGACACTGGAGATCCTGGAAAGCAGATTCCCAAAACCGTGTGAGGAGAGTTAGAAGACAAGGCCATTAAAAAAAAATAAAATAGAAGAATATTTACTGCAAGAAACAGAAACTATCTCTTACTAGTTTGAGCACAATGAAGATCTATGTATCATAATATGTGATTAGATATGTTTACATAATGTCAGGGCAGGAAGTCAACCAGTTTTCCAAAAGAAACTGGAAGGGGAAAATTAAAAGCCATCAAACTCAGGAAGTTCTGTTCCTTCTCCATCTCTTCATTTCTCTGGGTGTCCTTTCCATTCACCTCACTCTGGAAACTCAGCTCTCTCCCACTTTGTCCATTAGGCTGGTGCGTGACAAACCACTCTCCCCAAGGTTTTCTATCTTCTCATCAAGAGACCAGCCCAAACAACCCAGGAAAGAGTATATACTATGAACCCAATTTAAGTTAGATGCTCACATTTGACCCGATCAGCTAGGATCAAGGGAAAATCCTCATGGATGTTAAATATGCAGTCTAGAGAGGAGTGATAGAAGTTAATATAGAAATCTTGAAGGTTCTCCACAATTTTAATGGTAGCTGTCTTTTCTTTTTAATTGTCTTATGTATTGAACACCTCCCTTGCATTTTTGTAGATCTCTAACTTGTGAAGCTCACCTTTCCAAACTAGAATATATGACATTTTCTTTTTCAGCTTCCCTTGCAACCAGTATAGGCATGTGGATAGATTCTGCCAGTCAAGTAACCCTGGACCAGATTTTAATTTGGTGAGAAATAGCGTGGAGTAAGGGAACAAAGCACAGCAAACAAAAGTCCAGTTTCCCTGACATCATGAATGTGGGGATATGGGTAATTTCTAGAGGATTTGATGGATCAGGGAAGCCACCCCATAACAATTTGCTACAGTCCAATTTCAGGTTGACAAATTAATAAAACTATTTGAGAAATAATTATTGGATTTTTTTCCAAGATAGCACCCTTGATGGTTTGATGAAAAACATCTCTCAGAGGACTACAAAACTGAAAAATTAGCAACTCTAGACATAGATTTTCCTCTTAATTTTAACCCAAGAAAATAATTAATATTAACTTGTCCTCATATTTTCCTGCAGAAAAGAAACACATTTATCTGCCCATTTCTCTATTGTATCTTAGTGAAAAATGCCAAGACGTCATCAGCGGATAAGACAGGAAACAAGATTGTTGGGGGTAAGAGCAAATTGCTTCTAGAACAAATAAGTGACTGTAGCGTTGCAGTTTCTAAATGCAAAACTGAGGAGATGTTAACCACCTCTCTTATGAACTTTCCAAATGAAGGAGAGTTGATGGTCATGTAATGCCTGCATTTTCCACATACAAGCTGATCATATAACCTGTATATCAAGCTGAAGTTGAATAAAGCAGAGATTATTAATGTGCTACATTTAAATAACTGCAAACCATTACAGCCTAGTCATACTCCCAGAAAAATATACTCTGAGTCTGGAAATGCGTAGAAAATCCCTTTTGGGCATCTAGAAATTATTTCATGCTAAGCTAATGATAACATGGCCCCAAATGAGATGGTCAGATTATAGAAATTATATTCAAGAGAAGCTGCTTTGTGGAGAGTGACCACAGTGGCACTATGTTCTTGACTTCATCCCTCAGACATGCCACCGTTTTCTGAATCAGCTCCCATAAAATGCAGCAGGTATATCTTTTTGCATTATCTACCCATTTTGCTGGATGATAGAGTCCGATTAGGAATCAAACCAACAGGTATTAAAGCTTGGTCCAGGAACATTCTCAATATCTCAAGTCTATTATTGCCTTCACTTATTTAAGATCTACCTGATCCTCTGCCAGAATTGAATGAAGACCTTACATTAAAGGCAAACAATGAACCCAAAATTTCCTCTCCTCATTCCCAATATTATGATATTAAAGATTTTTATTTCTAACCCCCTTGCCCATTTATCTGGTCTTGGAGTTGAGAAGGAATAGCTAAAGTGTCTGAGAATAAATAGAACCGTTGCTGGCTACATTACTGCCCTTCTAATGAGAACCACCATTACCCAAGGGTTCAGGTCTCATTTCATTCAATAAAACATACCAGCTTCCAGCATCCAGGTCAAGATGGAGTAGACGCACTTCTCTGTATTCCTATCACTAATTACAGCTAAAACTTTGGACAAATATAAGAAGACTCCTAGAAGTAATAAGGCCATTACCCTCATGTCCTTGCCAATGTAATACAAGAGAAGATTTGCTGAAATAGAAGATTTAACCTGTACTAAAATACATAAGCATAAAATTTACCTTCAAACCCATCTTTAAGTGTACAGTTCAGGGGCATTAAATATATCCACACTGTTGGTCAACCATCACCACTGGTGGTTTCTCCACAGAACTCTTTTCATCTTGCAAAACTAAACCTCTATACCTATTAAACACTCCCTGTCCCTGCCCCTAACCCCTAGCAATAACAGTTCTACTGTCTCTGTGAATTTGACTGCTCTCATACTTCAGATACTTGGAATCATGTAGGACTTGTTCTTTTGTGATTAGATTATTTCTTAGCATAATGGGTTCCAGGTTCATCCACGATGTAATTTATGTCAGAATCACCTTGTTTTCAAGGCTGAATAATACTCCATTGTGTGTATAACTACACTTTGTTTATCCATTCATCTGTCAGTAGACACATGGGTTGCTTCCACCTTTTGGCTATTGTGAATAATGCAGCTATGAACATAGGTATAAAATAGTTCTTCAAGTCCCTGCTCTCAATTCCTTTATATATACATGTAGGAATGGAAATCCTTGGTCATATAATAGTTCTAAGTTTAAACTTTAAGAAATGGCCAAACTCTTTCCATTATAGACAGCAGTAACATTTTATTTCCCACCAATAGCACACAAAGGGTCCAATTTCTCCACATCATCTTCAGCATTTGTATTCTTTCTTGATGATAGCCATCCTAATAGGTATAAAATGGTATGGCATTCTGGTTTTAATTAGCAATTCCCCAATGATTAGTTAGGCTGTTGAGCTTCTTTTCATGTGCATATTGGCCATTTCCATATCTTCCTTAGGAAGAAGTCAAGTCCTCTGACCATTTCTTAGTTGGATTGTATGTTTTTTTTTTTAATTTTTTTTTTAATGTTTTATTTATTTCTAGGAGAGAGAGAGACAGCGTGAGCAGGGGAGGGTCAGAGAGAGAGGGAGTCACAGACTGAAACAGCCTCCAGGCTCTGAGCTGGCAGTCAGCACAGAGCCCGACGCGGGGCCCGAACCCATGAACCGCGAGACCTAAGCAAAAGTCGGACGCTTAACCGACTAAGCCACCCAGGCGCCCCTGGATTGTGTGTTTTTGTTGTTGTTGAGTGGTAGAGTTCTTTATATTTTCTGGATATTTACTCCTTCCCAGACATATAATTCACAAATTTGTCTACAATTTTGTGGGTTGCCTTACCACTCTGTTGATTGTGTTCTTTGATGCACCGATGTTTCACATTTTGACATAATCCAATTTACCTATTTTCTCAAAAATTATTGCCAAATCCAGTGTCATGAAGCTTCCCTCCTATAATTTCTACTAAGTTCTTGTTGATAGTGATTTTGGCAGGGTAAGAAACATATTTTGGCCTGAGGCACATATTATACCAAGGTCTAGTTCCTCATTCTGGTATTATACTATAAGTTACATAAGATGTAACCATTGGGAAAATTCAGGTTCAGGGTGCACAGGACCTGTACTATTTTTGCAAATTACTGTGAATTTATCATTATTTAAAAATAAAAAAGTATTTTCTTATTATTATTTAAATTCAAGTTAGTTAACATATAGTGTAGTATTGGTTTCAAGAGTAGAATTTAGTGATTCATCACTTAAATATAATACCCAGTTCTCATCCCAACAAGTGTCCTCCTTAATGCCCACCACCCATCTAGCCCACCCCTCCACTCACATCCCCTGCAGCAACCCTCAGTTTGTTCTTTGTACTTAAGAGTCTCTTATGGGCGCCTGGGTGGCTTAGTCGGTTAAGCGTCCGACTTTCGCTTAGGTCATGATCTCGCGGTTCGTGGGTTCGAGCCCCGCGACCGGCTCTGTGCTGACTGCCAGCTCGGAGCCTGGAGCTTATTTCAGAGTCTGTGTCTCCCTCTCTCTCTCTGACTCTCCCCTGCTCATGCTGTCTCTCTCTCTCCTAGGAATAAATAAAAATATTTTTTAAAAAAAAAGAGTCTCTTATGGTCTGCCTCCCTCTCTATTTTTACCTTATTTTTTCTTCCCTTCCTTCCTTTATGTTTACCCGTTGTGTTTCTTAATTTCACATGAGTGAAATAATATGATTCTTGTCTTTCTCTGACTGACTTATTTCACTTAGCATAATACATTCTAGTTCCAACCACATTGTTGCAATGGCAAAATTTCATTCTTTTTGATCAGTGAGTAATTTTCCATTGTGTATATCTACCACATCTTTTTTATTCATTTGTCAGTTGATGGTCATTTGGACTCTACATAATTTGGCTACTATTGATAGCGCTGCTATAAAACTGGGGTGCACGTGCCCCTTCAAATCAGCATATTTGTATCCTTTTGCATAAATACCTAGTAGTGCAATTGCTAGGTCATAGGGTACTTCTATTTTTAATTTTTGGAGGAACCTCCATAATGAAATCCCTGTCAAAATAACACTAGCATTTTTCACAGAACTAAAACAAACAACTCTAAAGTTTGTATGGAACCAGAAAAGACTCCGAATAGTAATGTTGAAAAGAAATCTGAAGCTGGAAGCATCACAATTCCAGATGTTAAGCTGTATTACAAAGCTGTAACCATCAAGACAGCATGGTACTGGCATGAAAACAGACACATAGATCAATGGAACAGAATAGAGAACCCCAAAATGAAGCCACAAATGTATGGCTAACTAATCTTCAACAAAGCAGGAAAGAATATACAGTGGAAAAAAGACAGAATCTTCAGCAAATGGTGTTGAGAAAACTAGACAGCAACATGCAGAAGAATGAAGCTGGATGACTTTATTAACCATACACAAAAAATGAATTCAAAATGGATGAAAGACAGAAAACCATCAAAATCCTAGAGGAGAAAACAGGCAGCAACCTCTTTTACCCGGCAGCAACAGCTTCTTACTAGACATGTCCCCAGAGGCAAGGGAAACAAAAACGAACTATTAGAACCTCATCAAGATAAAAAGCTTCTGTACAGTGAAAGAAACAATCAACAAAACTAAAAGCAACCAATGGAATGGGAGAAGATATTTGCAAATAACATATCAGATAAAGTGTTAGTATCCAAAATCTATTTTAAAAATGAATCAAACTCAATGCACAAAAATAAAAAGTTTTTCAAGATCCTGCATACTTCACTAAACTCAGACTTCAGACAAATTTATTGCATTCTATGAAACGCTACACCATTGCCATGTGGGAAAAGCCCTGTCTACCCCAAAGTCCCCTCGCTTCCTTCTCCTGCCACAACCGATCAGAAGTGCCACTTAATGAATAGTATCATGTTCATGGATGGCAGAGTACTCTCCAAATGAGAGAGATATACCCACCAACTAGCTACTTTTTGGCTTTCTTCATAATCATATATCAGAACAGAAGCCTGTGGCAAATTTCAAGTTTGTTATCCCATGTAAGAGGATCTGTGAGAAAAAGGATATCAGTGTCCCCAGGCATTGTAGAAATATGAGCAAAGCAAGAGGAACTAGGATCTGAACCCCAATATTTTAGGCTTAACTCTTGTATGTTAGTGGTGGGGGGGGTGCAAGAAGGGGTGGTTGATTCAGCTGTGGCAGAAGGAGGCATGCCTGAGAAACAGCTATCTGAAAACCAATTGAAAGTCCCTACGGTGAGTTATGGCTCTACATAGCAAGGTTAAAAATTTCCTCCTCCTTTGGCTCAGAAACTGTCATAGCTGGTCTGGCTTCAGGGGGCAGAAATTCTCCTCAATCTCCACAACTGATAATGGTTCCTAGGAAGAGTTATAAGAAACCAGATATCCCAAGAGTTCACTATCTCTTTCTTTGACTCTTGTTTATTAAGGACAGGGAACTCTACTACAAACCATAGTTACAGATGGGCATGGGGGTAGGTAAAACAAAAGGAATCAACCCAAATCTCAATTTTGGGAGGATGTGAGGAGAACAAGGAAGGTCAGAAATGTCAAGGCTGGTAGCCTGTAGAATGGAAGAGCTGTAAATGCAGGTATGGGCTGTTGGCCACATAGGCGCTGATGAATATTGAGGGAGATCAATTCTTTCAGGGCTCCAGGAATCATGCCATATGATCTCGTAGCTAACCAAGTAAACAAGCTTCCAGTACAATTTTGTTGGGCAATGTAAATAGTCATTGTATCTGAAAACTTCTCTGAAAGCCCCCTGGTTTGAATTAAATATTGAGAATCCTAAAATTCTGTTAGGTAGTCACCTTTCTTCTCCATCTTGACTTTTTCTTGATGTTTGTTCCTTTCAAAGGTTGGACTAGAATAGTAGTAAGTAATTAATGGCATTCTTTTCTCCCAGGCCATACAAATAATGACTGGTCTGATTATTCACTGCGTGGGACTGCTCTGGACATATTTGTTTACTACACAAGCTATTATATTTGGAAAAATGTATCTCCCTCTCGTAGTAATAACAGGATATGCATATTGGTCATCTGTGTGTGTAAGTGAATATTTCCTCATTGTTATTCATTAATTTAGTCATCACATTTAGTGACTACTTCCGAACCAAGCAGTGTGTCAGAGATAGAACACAAAAAATTTCACAATCTCTGTTCTCAAGGAATGTATTCTTATGTCTAGTTGAAAAGGAATATATCAATATGAAAAAAAACCTAGATCCTTACTAGTAATATTCCTTCATAATAAGAATATGTCTTTGTTAACAGGACACTTTTTACATGCTCCTTAGATAACAGAAACAATAGTAAGATGCATAGGGGCATTTTGGGAAAATAGAAAATGGTTGGTGACTATTCCACTACCCATAGGCCACTTATTTTGCAAGTGGGGCAAGTAAGATGAGTGAACACAACAGCTAAAGAAACAGTGGGACATATAGAACCTATGTGGAGAAAGAAAAATGAAGTCTTTTTGTTCTGTTGATCTGAGAACAATTTGGTGGAATTGAAAAGAAATCTCTAAAGAAAAATTTACTATGTCTGAGAGTATGGTGGGTGATGTAACATTGTCCCCACAAAATCCGAGTGAAAATATTAATAATAATAGTAATAATAGCAAAAATAAGAAAAAGGAGAAGGAGAAGAAATTTCATTCAACCAGTACTTATAGAGTACCTACTATATGTCAGGTCCTGTTCTTGGTGCCTGAAATATATCAAAAAACAAAACAGATCCCAGACTTTAGGGAGATTTATTCTAGCAGGGGTAGTATGTTACAAGGGCTATGAAAGTAAAAAAGAAAAAGTAGAGGGGGGTGTTTGAAGTTTCTGGGAAAGTAGTGAAAAGATACAGGTTATTATTTTAAATTGGGTGGTTGAAGTCATCCTCAGAAAAAGTTACTATTAGTCAACTATTGTTATATAAGAAACCATGATGAAACCCCGTAGTGTACAACCAGAAGTACACTGGACCCTTGAATAATGTCGAGGTTAGAGACACTCACCCCTGTGCAGTAGAAAATCTGTATATATTAATCAATATAGTACCAAAAGTCCTGGCCACAGAAATTATATAAGAAAAAGAAATAAAAAGGCATCCACTTTGGTAAATAAGTAGTTAACTGCCACTATTTGTAGGTGACATGATCCTATACACAGAAAATTTTGAGGACTCCACCAAAAAACTACCAGGAGTAATAACTCAATTCAGTATACTTTCAGGATACAATATTAATACTCAGAAATCATGAGCATTTCTATATACTAATAACAAACCAGCAGAATGAGAAATTAAGAAAATGACACCATTTAAATTACACCAAAACAACAACAACAACAACAACAACAACAACAACAAACCTGATTTAACAAACTTAACCAAAGAGGTGAAAGACCTATACTCTGAAAACTATAAAATATTGATGAAAGAGGGGTGCCTGGGTGGCTCAGCTGGTTAAGCATCTAACTTCAGCTCAGGTCATGATATCATGGCTTGTGGGTTCAGGCCCTGCATAGGCCCATAGGCTGACAGCTTGGAGCTCAGAGTCTGGAGCCTGCTTCAGATTCTGTGTCTCCCTTTCTCTCTGCCCCTCCCCCACTCCTAGATTTCCTCTCTCTCTCTCTCTCTGTCTTTGTCTCTCTCTCTCTCTCTCTCAATAAATAAATAATACATAAATAAATAAATAAACATTAAAAATTTTAAAGAAAAAATATTGATGGAAGAAATTGAAGACAACACAAATGAGTGGAAAGATATACTGTGCTCATTAATTGGAAAAATTAATATTGTTAAAATGTCTATAGATTCAATGCAATGTACAGAATCGATTCAATCCCTATCAAAATACCAACAGCATTTTTTACAAAACTAAAAACAAATAATACTAAAATTTGTAGAAACCACAAATTAATCAAATAGGCCCCGAATAGCCAAAGCAATCTTGAGACAGAAAACAAAGCTGGATGTATTACAACCTCAGATTTCAAGATATACTACAAAACAGTATGGGTACTGGCCCAAAAATAGACACATAGATGAATGGAACAGAATAGAGAGCCCAGAATAAGCCCATGCTTATATAGTTAATTAATCTTTGACAAAGGAAGCAAGAATATACAGTGGGGGAAAGACGGTCTCTTCGACAAATGGTACTAGGAAAACTGAGCAGCTACATGCAAAAAAATGAAACTGGACCACTTTTAACACCATACAGAAAAACTCAAAATGGTTTAAAGGCCTAATGTGAGAACTGAAACCATAAAAATGCTAGAAGAGAACACAGGCAGTAATTTCTCTGAGATTAGCTGTAGCAACATTTTTCTAGACATAACTCCTAAGGAAGGGAAAGAAAAGGAAAGATAAACTGTTGAGACTGCATCAAAATAAGAAACTTCTTCACAGCAAAGGAAACCATCAACAAAACTAAAAGACAACCTACTGAATGGTAGAAGACATTTGCAAATGATATCTCCAGTAGAGGTTAATATCCAAAATATGTAAAGAACTTACACAACTCAACACCAAAAAATAAGCAATTTGATTACAAAATGAGCAGAAGACCTGAATAGACGTTTTCCAAGAGAAGACATACAGATGGCCAATAAACACGTGGAAAGATGTTCAACATTACTAATCATAAGGGAAATGCAAATCAAAATCAAAATGAGATATCACCTTACACCTATTAAAATGGCTAAAATCAAAAAGACAAGAAATAAGTGTTGACAAGGATGTGAAGAAAAAGGAAACTTGTGCACTGTTGGTGAAAGTGTAAGTTGGTACAGCCACTGTGAAAAATAGATTCAAAAGATTAAAATAGTGGGGCACCTGGGTAGCCCCAGTCATTTGAGTGTCCGACTCTTGATTTCAGCTCAGGTCATGATCCCAGGGGCTTGGTATTCTCTCTCTCTCTCCCTCTGTTTCTCTCCCTCCATTGCTCTCTCTAAAATTAAAAAAAAAATCATAAAAATAGAAATACCATGTGATCCAATAATTCCACTATTGAGTATTTACCCAAAGAAAATGAATACACTGATTCAAAAAGATATATGCTCCCCTATATTTACTGAAGCATTATTTACAATAGCCAAGATATGGAAGCAACCTAAGTATCCACTAATAGACGAATGGTTGAGAAAGAGTTGGTACACACACACACACACACACACACACATATACACATACACACACACAATGAAATATTATGAAACCATAAAAAGGAATGAGATCATGCCATATGAGACACCATGGATGGGCATAGAGGGTATAATGCTAAGTGAAATCAGTCAGACTAAGAAAGATAAGTACCATACGATTTCACTCGTAAATGAAATCTGAAAGAAAAGAAAATGAATAAAGAAACAAAAGGCAAACTCAGACCGATAAATAAAGAGAACAGACTAATAATTGCCAGAGGGAAAGGAACCAAGAGGTTCAGCAAATTGGGTCAATGAGAGTGGGAGATACAAGCTTCCATTTAAGGAATGAATAAGTCATAGGAATAAAAGTCATAGCATAAGGAATATAGTCAGCAGTCCATGATATTGTAATAGGGATACATGGTGACAGACGGTAGCGACACTTGTGGGAAACATAGCATAATGCATGAATTTATCAAATCACTATGTTGTACATATGAAACTAATGTAACATCATGTGCCAATGACACTCAAAGAAAATCTGTATATAATTTTTGACTCCCCAAAAGCTTAACTACTAATAGTTGACCAGAAGACTTACCAATAACAAAAACAATCAACACATACTTTGTGTATTCTATGTATTACAGATTGTATTTTTTCAATAAAGTAAGCTAGAGAAAAGAAAATGTTTAGGAAAATCATAAGAAAGAGAAAATATGCTTACAGTTCTACACTATACTTATCTAAAAGGATCCATGTATAAATGGACCTGCACAGTTCAATGCCATGTTGTTCAAAAGTCAGCTGTATTTATTTCTTCCTCATGCATCTGTAAACTAGCAGAGATTCAGGTGATTTAGGCTGGGACCTAGATCTGGTTTGGCTCAAGCTACAGGTCAGATACAGATCTGTTCCATATGTATCTCATCCTCCTTGGGCTACTGGGTACTAAAGGCATATTCTTCTTGCAATAAAAGGCAGGAACACAAGAAGATAAGCCTAATCCCGCAAGAACATTTCAAGCCCTGGCATGGCTTACATCTGCTTTTTGATGACTCTGTTTTAAGTGTTGGTTTTCTGGGAAGCTTTTCTAGAATGAGAGCCTCAAGTGAAGGAAGTCCAAGATGCTAAGAGGGAACGTTCTTCTTGGTAAAGTGCTTATTAGTACTTGGTAAAGCATTTGGTAAAGCGCTTAATTTACTTCAGGGTTTTTGTGAAGAAGACAGGGCCACCACAAGATTTATGGAAATACAGAAACTAGTATAAGCATTGGAGCCTTCAAAAATGTGGGAGTTCCTGGAGATGAGAAGACGTGGAAAGGAGAGAGGGAGAATTGTAAGGAGAGTCTCTAACTGCTTCTGCCTGAGACACCAGCAAGAGTGGACAGGTTGAAATTGTAATCAAATTTAAGAAGCCATGGGTTCCTGGCCACCAGAGTAGGGTTGTCAAGGGAAGGTTATGGAGAAGTCTAGAAACTGTCTGTGGAAGAAAAAATGGAAACATAACAGAGGAATAGGAGAAAAAAAATAAAGCCACAGTTGCCATGTCTGATCACCATGATCTTCTGAGAGTGATACTTTCTCCTTCCCTTCTCTCTTCCAAATATTGCTCCAGATTTTCTTTCAGCCACTTGTAATCAGACACCATCAAAGGAAAGGAATTCTGGAAAATGTAGTTCTGAGCCTTAGGTGGAAGGACCAAGTTGGCTATAAATAATTCAGCGAATTGCTCTCCGTGTAACTATGACAACAACCAGTAACACAGAAAGACAGGAAATATGAATCCTCATTTTACCAATGAAAAAAGCAAAACTAAAGATAGGGTAGGTACTTCCTATTGAATCACATAGAAAGCAAAGTGCAAAAAATTCAAATTCAGATCCTTCTGACCCCAAAATACTACTTAGTATTAACAGGTTAATGACCCCATTTTTCTGGGGAAAGAACATTCCTTCTCTTTACCACTAATGGAATAATTATTGTTTTAATGCTGTGGGAAGTTTCCATGCATGCATAAAGTTGCACCAATGAAATAAATAAATTTCTGATACACCATGTCCTCTTTCAAACAAATTTTAGGAAGTGATAGAAGTTTTCAGAGTAAGCTATTCATAGAAGACATTATATGATTCTTATATTTAAATATGTAAAATGAAACTTTAATATTTTCTGAATTATATTTTCCATTACTAAAATATTTTTAACATGATATTAAAAGTACTTCCATGTGAAATCACCAAGATATAACATTGTCTAGTAGTAAATTCATTAACGGGATATATTTTTTTGTAATTCACCTTATGGGATCACTAGATTAGGACTGACAAAATCTAAGTAAAATTTGACACTGCTTTTGCCCCATGAAGTCAACTCGAAGTTCACATAGTTCCATTTCCAATACATGTGTTACATTACTGAACAGAGACTTCATGCCCTCCCCATCTCTTTAATACAGAAACTTTGAATTATTTGCTGAATGATTTTCTCAATGGTCCCATCAAAGAATTAAGATGGTATTCTTCATGTTACAGCATCCAGGATTCTTTTACTCTTTAAGTTTATATATAAAGATAATAACTAGGTATTAATAAATGTGATTTTTGTTTCCAGTTTATCTTCTCGGGAGTCTTTGCAGTATTAACAGAGAGGATGCGTTCAGTGTTCTTGGTAAGTCAGAATGCTTGTAACAACTATAGAGATAACAGTTTTATTTTCCAGAAGAAGGAGAGTCAATAAGGAGCTGGCATTGTCTCTGAGTCACTTGAGAAAGAACAAAGCTGGAGGCATCACACCTCCTGATATCAAACTATGCTACAAAACTATAGTAGTCAAAACTGTATGGCACTGGCATAAAATAGATACAGAACAATGCAACAGAATCCAGAGCCTGGAATTAAATCCCTGCATTTAGAGTCAACCAGTATTCAATAAGGGAGTCAACAATACCCAATGGGGAAAGGATAGTCTTTTCAACAAATGGTATTGGGGAGACCAAATAAACAATATGCAGAGGGATAAAATTGGATCCTCATCTTACACCACTGTTAGTTCCTTTAAAAACATACTTTAAATATAGACAGGTTTCAGTAGAAGTTGGAAAAAAGATATTTGTGGTAAAAAACCAACCACTGAGGGGCGCCTGGGTGGCTTAGTCGGTTAGGCGTCCACTTTCACTTAGGTCATGATCTCGCGGTTCGTGGGTTCGAGCCCCGCGTCGGCTCTGTGCTGACTGCCAGCTCAGAGCCTGGAGCCTGTTTCAGTCTGTGACTCCCTCTCTCTCTGACCCTCCCCTGCTCACGCTGTCTCTCTCTCTCTCTCTCCTAGAAATAAATAAAACATTAAAAAAAAAATTTAAAAAAAAAACAAAAAAAAACAACCACTGATATTATACAAAGTAGACTTTAAAGCAAAAGTTATCAGAGATTTTTATTTGAAAAGGACACTGCGTAATAAAAGGTTTAGTTCAACATAAGGTATAATAATCCTAAATATCTATTTACCTATTAAAGTAGCTTCAAAATAAGCAATTAAAAATTGACAAAATAAGAGAGAAGGAGAAATCTACAATCATATATGGAGAAGCTATGCAACTTTCTACCAGAGAACAGAAAAAGAAGAAAAATGCTTCCCAACACATTATGAGGACAGTATATCATTGATTCTAAAATTCTACCAGGATCTTATAAGAAAAGAAAATTACAGACTAAAATCCCTCATGACCATAGATGTAAAAATCCTAAAAATATATATTAGCAAATAAAATGCAAAATATAGAAAAATACAAATAGAAAGGATAATATAGTGAAAAATACAAATAATAAGGATAATACATCATGAATGATCCTGGAAATGCAAAGTTAGATTAACATTTGAAGATAAATCAGTGTGCTCTACCACACTAAAAGCATAAAAACCAAATGATCAACTCAATGACTGAAAAAAAAATACAATCAATAAAAGGTATCTATCAAAAGAGAGAGGGAGAAATAACATCATGCTTAATAGTGAAAATTGAAAATTTTAAAACTTCCCCTAATCCTTTGTTATCTTTTAACAAGAGAAGCATATAAGCTATCATCTATATCTTCAGTATTTTATTTAAGGTGTCCTATCCACTGCTATATGGCAAAGAAGAATAAAGTATATGATATTCAAATTAGAAAGAAGAAAAAGAATTTTTAGATGACAAACTTGAAATAAGTGAATTTTATATCTTCAATATATAAAAACCAAATCAGATAACTTTCTATATATGCTTGCAGAAACCAGTGGATAAACAAATATTAAAATACCATTTACATTAATATTAAAATGGTTAAGACTCCTAGAAACAAATATATCAAAATATGTGTAAGACCTGTATTCTAAAAGAGACACAAGTGGGGCGCCTGGGTGGCTTAGTTGGTTAAGCGTCTGACTTTCACTTAGGTCATAATCTCATGATTAGTAGGTTCGAGCCCCGCGTCGGGCTCTGTGCTGACTGCCAGCTCAGAGCCTGGAGCCTGTTTCAGAGTCCGTGATTCCCTCTCTCTCTGACCCTCCCCTGCTCACGCTGTCTCTCTCTCTCTCTCTCCTAGAAATAAATTTAAAAAAAAAAACATTTAAAAATATATTTTAAAAAATAAAAGAGGCACAAGAAAACTATCTAATGGCATCTTTAAAGCACTGGGAAGAAACTGTGTACTAGAATCCCATATCCACTGAAAATATCCCTTTAATATCAATGCTGAAATCAATTCCTTCTCATATAAGCAAAAGCTGAGAAAAATCTCTCTGATCAGATCTACAATGCCAAAGGAAATTAAAGTTCCTCAGGCTGAAGGGAAGAGGTGACAGATGGAAACGTGAACGCACAAGTCGAAATAAAAAGCACCAGAGATGATATAGATGCACCTTTGCTTCTGTAACAAAGTACCACAACCTTATTGGCTTAAAACAACATAAACTTATTATCTTAGAGTTTTAGAGATCAAAAGTTCTCAAAATCAGAATGTTGACAAATGTTTTCCTTCTGGAGGCTGTTGGGAAGATGTTGTTCCCTGCCTTTTTTAGCTTCTAGAGGCTGCTACATTCTTTGGCTGGAGCCACACCTTTCTAATCTCTTATCCTCTGTTCTCATAAACACATTGTCTTTTCTCCATTATCCTCTCTCCTCTCTCTTACAAGGAGCCTTGTGATTACATTTGACCAAACCAGATATTTGAGGATAATCTCATCTCAAGACCTTCGACTTATTCACATCTTCAAAGTCCCTTTTGCTACATAATTACATATTCACGCTTTCTGGGGATTAGGACATCTATTATGGAACCATTATTTAGCCTACCACATACAGGTAAAGCTAAAATAGTGTGTTTTTTATTTCCTAATATCTTTACTGACTACTAAAAGCAAAAAATTTACCCCTGAATAGCCAAAAGCAATCTTGAGAAAGAAGAACAAAGCTGGAGGCTCATGGGCTCTAATTTCAAACTATATTACAAAGCTATAGTAATCAAAACAGTATGGTAATGGCATAAAAACGGACATATAAATCAATGGAACAGAATAGAAAGCCTAGAAATAAATCCATGTATATACGATCACCTAATTTATGACAAAGGAGCCAAGAATATAAAACGGGAAAGGACAGTCTCTTCAATAAATGGTGTGAAGAAAACTAGACAGCTTGGGCACTTGGGTGGCTCAATCAGTTGAGCATTGACTCTTGCTTTCAGCACAGGGCATGATCTCATGGTTTGTGAGTTTGAACCCTACATCAGGCTCAGTGCTGATTAGTGCAGAGCCTGCCAGGCATTTTCTCTTTCCCTCTCTGCCGCTCCTGTGCTCTCTCTCTCTCTCTCTCTCTCTCCCTTTCTGTCTTTCTCTGTCTCTCTGTCTCTCTCTGTCTCTCTCTCTCACACATACACATACATATACATACATACATACATAAACTTTAAAAATTAAAAAAAAAAAAAACTGGACAGACACAATGCAAAGGAATGAAACAAGACCACTATCTCACACCCTACAAAAAATCAATTCAAATGGATGAAAGACTTGAATGTAAGAACTGAAAACATAAAATTCCTAGAAGAAAACATGGGCTATCAGCTCCTTGATATTGGTCTTGGCAATGATTTTTCTTGGGCCTGACACCGAACACAAAGGCAACAAAAGTGAAAATAAGCAAATGGGACTGCATCACATTAGGAACTTCTACACAGCAAAGGAAACCATCAACAAAGTGAAAAGCCAATCTACCAAATGGGAGGAAATAGTTATAAATCATATCTCAGATAAGGGGTTAATTACCAAAATATACAAGGCAATAGCAAAAAAGCCAAACAAGCTTCAAGTTGGGCAGAAAATTGAAATAGGCATTTAAAAAATGTTTTTATTTAAATTTCAGTTAGTTAACATACAATGTAATACTAGCTTCCAGTGTACAATATGGTGATCCAGCGCTTCCATACAACACCCAGTGCTCATCATAGCAAGTGTACTCCTTAATCCCCGTCATCTATTTTACCCATCCCCCTACCCACGTCCCCATCAGTTTGTTCTCTACAGTAAGGAGTCTGTTTCGTGGTTTGCCTCCCTTTTGTTTTTTTCCCTTTGCTCATTTGTCTTCTTTCTTAAATTCCACATATGAGTGAAATCATATGCTATTTGTCCTTTTCTCATTACTTATTTCACTTAGCATAATACTCTCTAGCTCCATCCACATCATTGCAAATGGCAATATTCCATTCCTCTTTATGGCTGAGTAATATTCCATTGCATATATATATACCACATCTTCTTTGGACACTTGGTCTATTTCCATAATGTAACTATTATAGATAATGCTGGTATAAGCATCAGGGTACAAATATCCCTTTAAATTAGTATTTTGTCTCCTTTCGGTAAATACCTAGTAGTGCAATTGCTGGATCATAGGATAATTCTATTTTTAACTTTTTTTGTGGAAACTCCATACTGTTTTTCGGAGTGACTGCACCAGTTTGCATTCCCACCAACAGAGCAAAAGCGTTCTCCTTTCTCTACATCCTCGCCAGCACCTGTCATTTTCTAAGAAAACAAACAGAAGGCCAACAGGTACATGAAAAGATGCTAAACATCAATAAACACCAGAGAAGGGCCTATCAAAACCATAATATCACACCTGTTAGAATGGCTAAAATAAAAAAGACAGGAAATAGCAAGCTTTGGTGAGGATGTGGAGAAGAGAACCGTCATGCACTGTTGGTGGGAATGAACTGGTGCAGTCACTATGGAAAACAATACGAAGGATACTGAAAAAGTTAAAACTGGAATGACCATGTGATCCAGCAATTTGATTTCCAGGAATTTATCTGAAGAAAACAAAATAACTAACTTGAAAAGATATATGCATCCCTATGTTCATTGCAACATTATTTTTAATAGTCAAGATACGAAAACACACACACACATACAAAATGGAATATGACTCACTCACTTTAAAAAGTATGAATTTTTGCCATTTCCAACAACACAGATGAACTTTGAGGGCATATGCTAAGTGAACTAAGTCATACAGAGAAAGACAAAGACTGTACAATCTCAGTCTAGAAAAATCTAAATCTAAGTCTATATATATAGTAGATTATATATATATATATGTATATGTATATATATATTCTACAAAAAGTGTAAAATTTCTAAAAATCTTAAAAAAAAAAAAACCTTTATACAACTAGGGAACAGACTGGTGGTTTCCAGAAGTGGAGGGTGGGGTGGGCAAAATGAGTGAAAGGAGTCAAAATGTGCCTGCTTCCAATACAAAATAAATAAGTCATAAAGATGTAATATGCAACATGGCAACTGATATAGTTAATAATACTGCATTGCATATTAGAAAGCTGCTAAGAAAATAAATCTTAAAAGTTCTCATCACTAAAATTTAAATTTTTGTAACTATGTATGATGATGGATGTTAACTAACCTTATCATGATCATTTTGTAATATATACAAATATCAAATCGTTATGTTGTACACCTGAAAACAATATAAAGATGTATGTCAATTATATACCTCACTTTAAAAATTAACATTATATTTTCAATTCTCATGTGTGAGTAAAATAGTTTACAAAAGCAACGCAAAAGTAAACAGAATTAAAGTACCGTAAATTTGCCATGTTTTACGTGAAGTGGGACAATATTAATCCTGAGTAGAATGTGATATATTAAGGATATATATATAAGTATAGTAAAACCTAGACTATACAATAATACAAAACTAGTCAGTTAAAAAGCCCATTTAGGAGAGGCACCTGGGTGGCTCAATCGACTGAGCATCGGCTCTTGGTTTTGGCTCAGGTCATGATCTTGCAGTTTCCTAAGCTTGAGCTCCACACTGGGCTCTGTGCTGGCAGCATGGAGCCTGCTTGGGATTCTCTCTCTCCCTCTCTCTGCCTTTCCCCTACTCACACTGCCTCTGTCTCTCTTAAATGAATAAAATAAAGAACTTAAAGACAATATTTTAATTCAGAAGAAAGCAGAGAAGGAAAAACAAAAAAATAGAACCACCCAAATATATCAATAATCATACCACATGTAAATAGACAAACACTCTGGTTAAAAGTCCAGTGTTTTCAGACTAGATAAACAAGTAATGCCCAACTAGAAGTAACAGAATAGCAAAAAATAAACATGAAAAGTTGGATATGCATGAGCATAAGGAAGCTCATGTGTTAACCATTAAGGACCAAGACATACCATGTGACTACCCATAGAGACATTTCAATGTAATAAATGAAAGTAATAAATGAAAGACAGATGAAGCAAAAACTAAAGAAATAAAACAGAAATAGAAAACTCCACAATCATAATAGATTTTGACATGTCTCTCTAAGTAATTGACTTACTTATTGAACAAAAACCAGGAGTAGAAAATTGAAACATTTGGCTTAGTTCATCTTTGTAAAACACTACCCAGAAAGACTCTAGAATATACATACTCTTTTAAACTGCACATAGAATAGTCACCAAGATACAGCATACATTGAAACAGAAAAAAAAGTAACAACGAATTTCACAAGATTGCATCAAATATTATAGAATGGGTTTATTATTCTTACTGTAGACCACCTACTGAATGGAACAGAAATAACTTAAAAGGAAATAGAATTAAATTAAAGTGACTTAAATTAAAAATCAATTATTGTATGGCCAAGAAATAATTCAAATATTGGGAAATTACACAATACAGTAAATAAATAACCCATGGATAAAAAGAAATCACAAAAAAATTAGAAAATATTTTGAATTGAATTACAGAAACACTACACATCAATATTTTTGAGATTCAGCAATGCTTGAAAGAAATTTACAGCTTTTAAAGTGTATATTAGAAGAGATGAAGGGTTTAAAGTCCAATTATCTAAATTTCCAACTTAAAAAGCTAGAAAAGAAAGAGTATATTTAATACAAAGTAAATGGAGGGCATGCAGCAATAACGATAAGAGCAGGTGCTAATAAAATAGAAACTAAAGAAACAAGAAACTAGCAAAGCTGAAAATTTGTACATGGAAAAGATTAATAAAATTGATAAACCTCTGGTAAGATTTATCATGAAACAGTAAGAAAAAGCACAAATTACTATATCAGGAATAAAAGATGAAATATCACTGCAGATACCAGAAACAGTAAAGAAATAATAAGAAAATTCTGTAAATGACATTATACTAATAAACTGTGAAAAATACAACTTATCAAAACAGAGACAAGAAGCTAAAGAAAATTAAATGTCCCTGTATTTGTTACAAGAATTGTTATGTGGAAACTAATTTGACAATAAACTATTTGTAAAAAAAAAAAAAAAAAAGAATTGTATTAATCATTAAAGATCTTCCCATGAAGAAAATTCTAGGCACAAATGTTAAGTAAGAAATCTATCAAAGATTTAATGAACAAATGATATCATATAGTTCACAAAATATTTCAGAAAACAAAGGAGAAGGAACATTTTCCAACTGAATCTTTGGAATCCAACATAATCCTGACACCAAAATTATCAAGGACCTTAAAAGACAAAGAAAAATAGAAGATCACTAACCATAATGAATGCTGACATCAAAATGCTTAAACTATTTTAAAAAACACTTAAAATATTATAAATCACATTCAGTGATATATTTTAAAATCACAAAGAAATGGAATTTATTCCAGGAATGTAAGCTTGGTTCAGCATTCCAAAAACAGTCAATGTGATTCAATATATTAAGGTAATTAAAGAAATGAAGAAAAGACATTTGAAATGTTTTTTTTACAAGGATCTTATCAAAATAGTAGTAGAAGCAAATGTCCTCAACCCACAAAAAGGCACCTAACAATAAAACCTGTAGCTAATATTATACTTAATGGTAAAAAAACTGTTTTCCCCTTGGATCAGAAAGGTTGCAAGAAATTACTCCTTCACCAAATTTATTTAATATTGTACGGGAGTTCTGGCCTAGTGCAGTGCAATTTAAGTCAAGAAGAAGACATAAAAGGCATAAAGTTTAAAAAACTAATAGTAATACCTGCTTTATTCATAGACATCCCTGTATATCTTAAGAAGTCTACAAAAAGTATTCGGTTTATAAGAATTTATCAACATTGGGGAATACAAATTCATATTAAGAAGCCCATTGTATTTCTGTGTATTGGAGATGAAATTTGTAAAAAATGCCTTCACAATTGCACTCAAAAATACAACATTTAGAAATTATTTTCCCTAGGGGCACCTGAGCAGTTCAATCGGTTAAACGTCCGACTCTTGATTTTGGTGCACGATTTCATGGTTCGTGGGTTTGAGTCCCACAACAAGCTCTGCACTGACAGCATGGAGCCTGCTTGGGATCCCCTCTCTCTGTCCCTTCCCCACTTACATTCTCTCTCTCTCTCTCTCTCTCTCTCTCTCAATAAACTTTAAAAAAAACAGAAATTATCCCTAAGTGTCAATGAAATATTTCCAAGACCTTTACATAGACCACTACAAAACATCACAGAGAGAAACTGAACAGTATCTAAGTAAATAGGTATGTTCATGGATGGAAAAACAAACATTTTTAAGACGTCAGTTTTCTTTCAACTGATTTTATAGATGCAGTACAATCCCAATCAAAATCCTAAAAGGATTTTTTCTCTTTATTGATAGATTGATTTCAAAATCTATATGGAAATAATCAAAAAGAAAGAAAGTGTAAAACAAATAGTACTTGATTTTAAGAGCTAAGGATCATATTTTAATGTGATTATCCCTCTTTAAGGGAAATTTGTTCCAAAAGAGTAAATAAAGATCACCGTACAACAGTAAATAGCATATAGATAAAACATATGATTTATCTAGTGAAATAGGTTTCAGAATCCAGTGTAGGCTTTCTTACTTATTATCTAATTCATATAGGATAGAATTCTGTGTGCCTGGATAGCTCAGTCAGTTAAGTATGCAACTTTGGCTCAGGTCATGATCTCACTATTCCTAGGTTTGAGCCCCGTGTCAGGCTCTGCACTGACACTCAGGCCCTGGAGACTGCTTCAGATTCTGTCTGCCTGTCTCTCTCTCTCTATCTATCTCCCCATACTCCCCCCCTTTCCCCCGCTTGCACAGTCTCTCTGTCTCTCTCTCTCAAAAATAAACTTAGGGGCACCTGGATGGCTTAGTCGATTAAGCGTCCGACTTCGGCTTAGGTCATGTTCCCAAGGTTTGTAAGCTCCAGCCCAGTGTCGGGCTCTGTGCTGACAACTCAGAGCCTGGAGCCTGCTTCAGACTCCGCATCTCATCTCCTTCTCTCTGCCCCTCCCCAACTCACACTCGTGTGTGTGTGTGTGTGTGTGTGTGTGTGTGTGTGTGTGTGTGTGTGTGCACGCATGTGCATGTGTGTGTCTTTCTCAAAAATTTATACATTTATAGGGGCGCTTGGGTGGCTTAGTCGGTTAAGCATCCGACTTTCGCTTAGGTCATGATCTCGCGGTTCGTGGGTTCGAGCCCCGCGTCGGGCTCTGTGCTGACTGCCAGCTCAGAGCCTGGAGCCTGTTTCAGAGACTGTGTCTCCCTCTCTCTCTGACCCTCCCCTGTTCATGCTGTCTCTCTCTATCCTAGAAATAAAATAAAAATATTTTTTAAAAAAAATAAACATTTATAGATAAATAAGCAAACTTAAAAAAAGAATTCTACTGGTGCAAATGAGAACAAGGAAATAAGTATGAGAGAAGGATGTCCCCCAAAACAGTATCATAGGGTGTAATCACTCCTCTGAGCTCATCTGTGGACATAGTGTGATTATGCAGCAACATGACATATTTGCATTGTCCTGAGTGCATAGCCTGACATGATGTGGCCTGAAAACCTTGGCATGTAATTCCCCACTATCTTCAAGATAAAATCCTAATTATCTATCTAAATGGTACCTGTCTCTCCAGCAAAATTCCCAATGACTCCCCTTCTAGCACTGTTAAATGAACCACAGCAAACTCCTGGAATATTAGCTCTCTGGTAATCTGACCCTGTGTGGCTCTGTGAACTTACCTATACTGTTAACATTTTTTCCCATTCTATTCATATTTAATAGGCCCTTGTTTGTCTTCCTCAGTCTACCTGAAGACCAGAGACTTCTTTTCTGCCTCTTTATCTAATAACACAGAGGATAGTTTGCATGGTACAGAATTGACATTCAACAATTCATTGTCAGAGAAGGAATAAATATAGGCATGCTATATCAAAAGTTTCATTTTCTCCAAAATTGTTCAGTTATTGGGATCCTGACAAATCTGCGGTTCTGACAGTCCTTTTCATGGTCTTTACTACTCTGGAAAGATCAGAATTTGTATAAATCTTCTACTTGAATATACCTGGCAGTGGTGTATATAGAAACTTCCAATGACCAAGTGACTCTTTTTATCTATTCCAGATGTCCTATACTATGGTAGTGAACATCGTAAGTGCCTGCACTGCAGTGATTGGCCTGATTATACTATCACTTGAGTTTATAATATATAGTATGACTACAAAACCTCCTATTTGGCCAGAGGTAATTACCAGATTTCTATGAAATTTTCATCACAGATTTAGAATTACATTTAAATTCTTTGGTGAGCAATCCAAGTAGTAAAGTATAATGCAAGATATGACAGTGACCTTTATCATTTATTTACTCTGGTGTGTACTTCTACTACAAATCCAGTTCAAACTACAGGTTGGATTTCTAAACCTATTTTTAAACCTATTTCTTTTTTTTTATTTTTTAAATGTTTTATTTATTTCTGAGAGAGAGAGAGACAGCGTGAACAAGGGGAGGGTCAAAGAGAGAGGGAGACACAGAATCTGAAGCAGGCTCCAGGCTCTGAGCTAGCTGTCAACACAGAGCCCGATGCAGGGCTAGAACCCACAAATTGTGAGATCATGACCTGAGCCAAAGTCGGACGCTTAACCAACTGAGCCACCCAGGCGCCTAAACCTATTTCTACACCCCAAATATCAAGTAAGCAAATGGGAATGCATTCTAAATATTAGTAGATGAGTTTTGAGTGGTTTAGCATTACATTCAATTCTGCTATTGAATTAGTATTATATTCAAATCTGGTATTATATACCAATT
This sequence comes from Proteles cristata cristata, assembly GCA_017311185.1. Taxonomy (NCBI): domain Eukaryota; kingdom Metazoa; phylum Chordata; class Mammalia; order Carnivora; family Hyaenidae; genus Proteles; species Proteles cristata. Next base: position 2,993,282 of record JAESUZ010000174.1, on the reverse strand, counting down.
CTAGTATATAATATGCCTACCTAGTAGCCAAGATATTTTTATAATAGGAAGCTCAGTTCTTCCTCGGTACCTATATCTCCAAGGTCAGTTTTCTCAGGCCTTAAATGATCAAGTTTATTATAGCAAGATTGATCTTCAAAGAAGGAAATAACATCCTTATATACTTGTGATACCCAGGGATTTATGCTTACCAGGGATGTAATCTTCAGACAGAATAAAACAGAACACTATAAATGTATGTGATTTGCAATGTATGTGTAATCAGTTCTGTATACACATGACTGTATGGACTTTTCTGAACTGCCTTTGTGTCTGTCAGTCTGCCTGTCAGCAGGTCTATGTGAGTCTGTTTAAGTGTGTCCATGTTTGTGTTTCAGTATCTTCATATAGTTGTGTTTCTGTCCACATGGAACTGTGGACATTTGTGCATTTAACCATATATGTTTGTTCATGTGGAGAGAAGGAGCTATGATAGCAAGGAGGTAGAAATCAGTGCTAGGCAAGTTGGGTGGGAGTTAAACCTTAAGTTCTAAAACCTCTATGAATTCCTGTCTTTGTGTTCCATCCTATTTGCCCAGGGCTTGACAGAGGTCAAGAGAGCTGGGCTTTTGACCAAGACCTAGAAATCAGCTTTTCTGAATTAAGCCCATCAGATGTTGCCTGTTTTTAAATTCTTAGCCTAATACAAGCTCTCCTTACTTCAAAATCCCAAACTTTAGTTAATTAGCTAGTTCCAAGACATATATGTTGGTTTGCATTTTGCTGAATTTTTCTTATTTCTACTTATATTCTTATTACAAAACTTATTTCTATAGTTTTGAAAGTGATTTTACACTAAGTGGGATTGTAAACTTCCTTGGGGGAATGATTTATGTCTCTGACTCAATTACAGAAATAAGCTAAGAAATGTTGGGCTGCCTGAGGCACCCAATTGATTAAGCGACCAACTCTTGATTTCGGCTCAGGTCGTGATTTCATGGTTTGTAGGTTTGAGCCCTGCATCAACACAGAGCCTGCTTGGGATTCTCTGTCTCGCTCTCTCTCTGCCTCTACCCTACTCACATTCCCTCTCTCTCAAAAATAAACATTAAAAAAAGAAGAAGAAAAAAAATGTTAACCTGCTTACTCATGCTCAGAGCTCTTTACTTGCAGAACATTCATTCTAATAAAAATGGTCTCGATTCCAAGTTATTTCACTGCACAAAATTGAGCCCTAACAGAAATCAGTTAAATGCCACCTCAGAGAACCATCTTCTCACTGAAGGGACTGTTAATATTTCATGACACATACCCTGAAGGATACCTTAAAGTAAAATCTTAAATAAATATAAACCTCCAGATATTGCTTAAGATTATATTTGCACAACAGGAATGTCTCATTTACTAGGTTGCAATGCAATTGTAATCTTGATTATTTCATTTTTCCATCTCTTCTCTTGAACCTGCAATGCATGTATAAGCAAAAAATCCAAGATCTTCTTCCTGAAGCCCATTCCCTGCTGACCCACTCAAGTGATTCAAGAACATTGAGAGCCAAAGATTCAATATGGCTTCCAAACCTCTAGTTGAGAATCCTGGGACATCTCAGTAATGTACCAGCATGTCCATAATTTCACTGCCATGGCTTCAGTTGCTATTAAATGGTGTCAGTATTGAAAACTGGTCTCAGTAGCCCATGGTGGCCTTGTCACAAAAGTGCTTTGGGCGTTTAGGCCTGCAACTATCTGTCCTGCAACTATCCAAACTGTCCTACAAGGAGATGGGTCTAGTGGGGCTTAAAGTCAGAAGCACAATCCCAGGAGGAAACCACCTATTCACAGGACACAAAAGCCCTTCTATTGAGCCTCGTCATAAACCCAAACCTTTTTTTTTTTCTTCACTGTAAGTTTCTTCTTAGGACCCTTTCCTAAAACAGGCCAAATTCCAAACATCTCTCCATTAAATAAGTTCTGTAACACTGAACTTCAAGAGTGTTCCAAGTCCATCTTCTTTAGAGGCCCATTGGCTTCAGTGAAAATTTGCTGACCTTACCCCTAACCACACACCGGAAAGCACAATCGATGATTCTCATTATCACTTTGGCAGAAAGTTGTCAGCTTATACTCATCCTCAATAATTATCAGTTATCATTATGATAAAGAAAATATATATATATAAATAACCACAGTTTGGGGGGCTGGGGATATACTGAGTAGTTCTCTCATTTTTTTTATCTTCCTGAAATTAATTGTACAATGCCTTTATTATTTTAAAAATGTTAACATATAAATATCTGTAAGGAATGTACATTTTATTTTTGGAAACAGAGAAGTGGTAAAATCCTTTCAGAATATCTATTCCTATTCACCTTGTTGGAGTTATTTATGGCGTGTACAGTGGTCCATTGGATATACAAAGCTAAACAACGCAGATAATAAAGACATGGTAAGTATCTCCTTTATCCATGGTGAATTAGAAGATACTGGGTTCCATGCTGAACTGGACTAAAGCATTAATAAGATTTTAGTGTCATCTCCAAGCTGTGTTAAAGGTAGCTGAAAACACTCTGTACTATTGTGCATTACATAAGTTTCTGGTAATTGAGGGTAAATAATTTGCTCTAGACAAAGGGGTTTTGTATTACATAATACTTTTATATTCACACGTTATGAGAGAACAGGATAGAAGATACATGATTTTCTAGCTTGAGTCTGTTTAAGTCAATAGATATTTCATTAGAAACAAACAAAAAGAATCTTGTGGAGGTCATAAGCCCATCCAGAGATTTGGGAATGCTGAAGTCCTATATCTTTAATTTTCAAAAGTTTGAGAAAACATGTTGAATATCAAAGTGTAGGATCTTTAGTAATTTCAGAAACCATGATTTTAAAGTAACTGAGAAGTTGGAAAAGATGGTAAAAGCCCTTTTCCTATTTCTTCCACATCTACTACTTCATGTCTAAAGACAAACTTTATCTCCAACTGACCTCAACATCACTGAATCAGAGAACTTTGGTAAAAGATACATCTGCCCTTTCCTCCCCAGTTCCCTTATCATAGACCCAGGTTTAAGGATCACTGAATCATAAGAATAACTCATAAGGAATGCAATGTTTACATGGGGGAAAGAGTGATTTGTCCATGTATTCTAGACCAGATACATAGGGAGATTTAAAAAATGATAACTAAGAATCAGAATACCTAGAACGGGGATCTTGGAGCAGAAGTGGGAAAAAAGATTTGAGAGAAAAGAGGGAGGGAGATACTTACAGATCCTGTTTTCAAATATTCCTGGTTCTAAGGCTTCATATGTGTTTGGATGAAGCCATTGATACCTGGATAATATTTTCCTCCACTTTAAGCATCTGCTAAGGATAGGCATTGAAACATTCAGACTAAAGTACAAATCACTGAGATCAAGTCAATCATTGCTCTGATAGGAGAATGGAAATACAAACTGCCAAATACTGCGGGGGAAAATAATGGGAAAAAAACAAGGAAATCTTTTATCTAAGTTGTGAGATGAGGTAAGAATGATATGGGTAAATCTCAGCTTTGAGAGCTCTACCCAAGACTATTGGGTTTTACTCCGATCAAAAGTGTGATGTGTGGAATGTATGATTATGGAAATTATAGAACACCAGAATATGGGAAAACTTCATCAAATGACATATGTCTTAGAATCTCAAAACTAACAATGGAGAGGGAAACTTTATAGAAAATGTATTAAAAGGCAATCAGTGATCCAGACATCAGGCTTTCAACACCCTAATTTCTATGGAATGACATTGCGTGTATTTTCAAAAGGAAATGCCTTTTGCAGTAGAAATGGAGTATCAAGAGAAAGTAGAAAATCCAAAGGGACAATTTTTTGCTGATAATCCCATCTCTATTCCAAATAGTTTTATCAGATGAATTCAAAATAGAGATTATTTAAGCAAATCAATCTGCAGATTAAGATGATAAACCAAACAAGGCATATTTATGGAATGGTAAGTAAATTAATGAGCATGGAGCAGTCTTTGTGGAGGTGAGTGGTGGAGAAATGGGATTCAAGAAAGTAGATTGGATCTAAACTATTACAGAAATGAATGTTGTGCTATCATATCCAAACTCTCATGCTAAAGGTGTTGGCTACCTAAATTTTAATACTGGGAGAGGGAGAAAAGGAGGACACATATAGTTAGATCATATCAATAGGATTGACAGATCTTATTTTTCCCATTTGAGAATGCTTCTCAGCTCCCTTGCCAAGGCAGCTGTTTGATGGTGGTGCTGTTAAGTGGAAAAAAAGACAAATTATTTTGTGGGTGAAATGATAAGTTTAACTTGAGATATATTTATTCGAAATGCTTTGGTGTCATTTAGCTTAAAACCTCTAGTCAGAAGCTGGAAAGATGAGCCTAGAACCAGAGAGGTCTAAGATGAAGATTCAGCACTAGGATTGCTGTAAATTCATAGTTGGTTGACCATGTTTTTGGTATAAATAGTGTTGCCCATGGAGAAACTGTAGAGCTATAGCTGAAAGAGTCAAGGGACATAATAACAGCCTAAGGAGATTAAGGTCCAGGTAAAAAACCAAGTTGAAAGATCAAGTTTGTGAGATTAGAAAATAATGGCCAAGTAGTAAAATGGGGAACCATAAATGAGAGCCATAAAATGAGTGGTGAAATGGGAATGCCTTTAGTTCTATCTAAAAGCATTCAAACTAAGAATTTAAAAAAGAAATTATGTTTCTAGCCAAAAGGAGGCAAACAAACAAAATGAACACCAAGCAAACATACATATACACGTCAAATTCATAAATCTCCTATGAATAAATCGAAAGAAAAAAAGCATGAATTGAACATGTAAGAATGTATAGCTCTCTACCCAGTTAGAATTTAAACTGATAGGTATTCAAGCTATACTAAATACTGCAACTTAGTTTGAGTAGAAAACTATACATTCTTGCATGATCAATCTTTTTAAGGGATCTATCTATTCATATCATATCATTTTTGGCTGTCAACCTAAAGAAACAAAAAGGAAGGAAGGAAGAAGAAAAGGAAGAGAAGGAGGAAGGCAAAGAGGCAGTGAAGGAGGAAGAAGGAGGAAGGAAATTATTTTTAAAGCACCAAAAGCACATGGTTTAATTTCTAAAATCTCAAGGATGAGAATTTTTCAAACAGCATTCTTTCCAGAATTATACCCCAAATCCTACAGCTATTTATTTGGGAGTGTATTAATGATTCAATTTACTAACATCCAACTTACCTCAGGTACACAGCAGAAGGGAATCCTTTACCTACATATTAAAGAACCATAATGACGTGAGTCAAGAGGAAAGTGTAGTGCCGAATGAAGAACTTCATTTTGTTCAAGAGGCTTCTTGGAAAATGCATTTTAATTAAGTCCATCACAGTATTTCCTTTCCCCCACTTCATTAATAAAAATTTTAATTGATAAATATGGTTTTTCTTCTGTGTGGGGAGGTGAGTGAGCATAAATTTATCTCAAGTTGAATCTGGTCATAGATTCTCTCGTACAAGAGAAATGATAAAAATTGGTACAATGTTTCTGGAGTGGGATTTAGATCTAATATTATATGATGATATGCTAAATGCCAACTCAAGGAAATCATATCATTGTAGAAAGGAAAGGCAGTATAAATTATGAAAGATCCCATTGCCTGTGAGGGTCTCTCAATAGATTAGCTTGAAATACAAATTCGAATCTTTCTTTCTTCCTAGATATTGCTAACATTTGCATTACTTTCCTACAATAAAGTATGTTATAATTTAATATCTCCCTATATTATTGAGACTAAATGAATGAATGACTCTTGGATTTTAGTTTTTCTAGAAAGGCCAACTTCCAAAATGTTCCATCTTTATGCCCACAAGTTTACTTTATATTTTATCACACTTTGAATTTTATAAATATTTTAGGTACATTACCTTGTTAGAAATTTTATATGTCTGTAAGACTCCTCTATTTTTCAAAAACACCATGTTCCATCTCCCATACCCAACTCATACTTCCCTCCCTCCATAAGCAATTGTTCCATTGTCTACAATGTGCATATTTTTAAGTGTTTCCAGACAATGGATGGCATTGTACTGTAGGAATGTATGTGTAATTCATGTAGATCAAACACACAACATACGTGCACCGCATACTTTTCTTTCTCTCCTCAGTATGTTTTTAAGATCCATACACACTGTTATCAGTACACTTATCAATTGAGTTTTAAATGCTGCTCCATACTGTGAGGCAGGCATCCAGAACATTTTACACCTTCACTCTTCCAGAGATAAACATCTAAGTTGCCTACGATTCTTTGCCCCTTGAGTAACTTCTTTAAGAAATGAATTCAGGAGTGGAATATCTGTGTGCCCTATGTTTATGTCATTTGCTCATGAAATGCAAGAACTTCCACCATTTAGAACAGTCCAGTTGCCAGGTCATTAGGTTATGAACTCTTTCTTCAGTACAGTCTGTATGCTTTTTGTTCCCTAGGGATTCACAGATTCTGGTTCAATAATAATGTCACTTCCTGTTTTCCAATGTAGCAAGAGCTTTTTTTTTTTTTTTTTTTACATTTCTTGGCATTGGAGTTCACATGAGAAAGAAGTAGCATCTGTTCGGTCAACCCTCAACTAGAAACTACAACTATAAGAGAAACCGGAGGGGTGCCTTGGGAGGCTCAGTGGGTTGAGCATCTGACTTGGGCTGAGGTCATGATCTCACTGTTCGTAGATCTGAGTCTCACACCAGGCTCTGAGCTGTCAGCACAGCTGACAGATTTGGATTTGGAACCTGCTTTGTATTCTGTGTCTCCCTCTCTCTCTCTCTCTCTGTCTCTCTCCAGATTATGCTCTCTCTCTCTCTCTCTCTCTCTCTCAAAGATAAATAAGCTTTTAAAAAAGAGAGAGAGACTTGAGTACATACATAGGTTAAGAGGAAATGTAGAATAGGGAGTAAGGTTTGAATATATTGCAGACAAAGAAGTAATTGATGGAATCAGGATCAGGAGCCCATGAAAGGAAATGAGGTTAACAGCACAGGGATATATAGATATACACTTTAGAACAGAGAAAGGACACCCAATTCTTAGCAAGTAAACAAACAGGGAATAATTGGGTTGTAAATACATACATTGGGAAAGATAAGGGAAGAGCATAACAGCCTTAATTTTCCTTTGAAATAAATGGCTAGGCAGTCATCTAAGAGTGAAAGGTAGTAGTTGGTGAAGTACTTGTTTGGGTTTAAGAGTTATATGAATCAGATACAGAAATGATGAAATCATAGTCAAAAAATTGATGAAAAACACAGATGAAACCAGTGAGATTTGAAACCATGTATTTGTTGTGCTGCTTATCCCTGTGATCAAGAGGGTTTTCCTACAACACCCCATACAGAAGGCAGAATTACAGTGTGGGAAGCTTGCATTTGTTAGTTCTAACAAGAAGGTAAAATAGTTGGATCTGTGGGATCCAGCCTGAATAAGAAAGGATATGATGCCAGAAAAAGGCCAATAATTTTGGAAGAAATGTAGGGTTCAGGGGGCCAGTGGTTTGAAAACATGGTGACCAACACGTAAGAGGCCTTTGTGGGAATTAGAAAAAAGCACCCATCCCAAGAGGAGAGATTGTGCAAGCCCTCTGGGTTGAATTAGAAGACCAGTCCCCCTCTGGACAGTGAAATTAGAAATTGAGGCCCCTTTGCCCTGGATGATCAACTTCAGCACAAGCCAACTCTGCAAGTAGAGCCCAGGTGGGATTTCAACCTCAATTTTTGCCCTCAATGACATGCACCCAGCTCCACAGACTGGTCTAGAATAACACAAAGACTAGCCCTAGACAGAGTCGTAATACATGGAAACTAGAGGATGGTTGTGATCACAGAGCAGGATGTTATATTAGGAAACCAGAGAGAGTTAGCTCCAAGTGATGAGAAACTACAGGGGCACTCATTCATGCATTTATCCAAAACTAGTTATTGACTACCTACTATGAACCAGATCTAATTCTTGCTTCTGGGAGCACAGATGTAAACAAGAGTCAAGGCCCCATCCTCTTTCCTTACTAGGGAAAGGAAGACAGCAGCTCTATTTGGATAGCCCTCTGGTCAGCAAATCAAACATATACAAATTTAAAGAGCCACCTCTGCCTGCCCCGGGGGCCTCCACAAAAGACAAAAAGTCACTGGTCACCTTTGCAGGGTGCTCAGTATTCCAAAACTTCATAACTAAAGAGATAAAATCGGGGCACCTGGGTGGCTCAATCGGTTAAGCGTCCAACTCTTGGTTTCAGCTCAGGTCATGATCTCACAGTTCGTGGATTCAAGCCCTGCATCAGGCTCTGTATCATCAGCACAGAGCCTGCTTGGGACTCTGTCTACCTCTCTCTCTACTCTTCCCCTGCTTGTGCTCTCTCTCTCTCTCAAAAATAAACAATAAAAATAAATAAATAAAACAGATAAAATCAAGCACACATCATTCTTTAAAAAGTTTTTTTCACTGAGATATAATTTACATATCACAAATGCACTTATTTAAAGTACCATAGTTCAACAGTTTTTTAATATATTCACAAAGTTGTGCAAATACCACCACTACCTAGCACTGTACCATTTTTGTCCATTTAAAAGAGGAACCCCAAACCGATTAGCAGTCATTTGAGTTCTCCTGCCATGAGAAACGAAAACTGGTATCTCCTTCTGCTACTACTGGCTCATGTTGGAAATGAGGCTGCTGGTATTGACCAGGCCTCACAATATTCCAGATCAGACCAATATTCCCCACACAGATTGCTCAAAAGGAAAGGCATGTCCCTGCTTTTTCCAAAGAGATTTCAGATGAAAACATTGTGGATGATTATTAAAAGGCTCTTCCTAAGGGCCTTGCAGATCCAAGACTCGCATAATAAAGAGGACTTGAGTCTAGCCCTGAAAGAAAGAGCCTAACTTAGAATTAAGGGCAGATGGGGCGCCCGGGTGGCTTAGTCGGTTGAGCGTCCGACTTTCGCTTAGGTCATGATCTCACGGTTCGTGGGTTCGAGCCCCGCGTCGGGCTCTGTGCTGACTGCCAGCTCAGAGCCTGTAGCCTGTTTCAGTCTGTGACTCCCTCTCTCTCTGACCCTCCCCTGCTCACGCTGTCTCTCTCTCTCCTAGAAATAAATAAAAATATTAAAAAAAAAATTAAGGGCAGATATCCACCCCCCACCCAATTGTTTCTGCTTGGAGCACTAGCCCTCGCTAGCAGAGAGAGAATGAGACACAGAATCCAAAGCAAGCTCCAGGCTCTGAGCTATCAGCACAGAGCCCAACATGGAGCTTGAACCTACGAGTCATGAGATCATGACCTGACCTGAGGTCAGACACTTAACCGACTGAGCCACCCAGGTGCCCCCACACCATCTCATCCTACTCACAGATAAAGCCAAAGTCCTAACAAGGCCCTGTATGATCTGGCTTCCTCTTCTCACTCTACTTCTACTCTACTCTGAACACCCTCTTGCTGCCATTCCTTACACTGTGCTTCTTCTCTTCCCAGATATTACAAGGTTCTCTCCTTCACCTTTTTGGGGCTTTTGATCAAATATCCTCTTTATAAGGAGGACTTTTATGAATGTCCTCATTTACATTTCCATCCACCTGCATACCCAATTTCCCTTCCGTACCTTAGTTTTTTCTCTTCATCTTGTCAGCTTGTGTCTCTCTTACAGTATAAATCCCCCTTGTGGATCTTGTTTATTATTATGCTTATTTCCCCTTTCTTAGTACAAGCTCCCAATAAGGCAGGGTACTTCATCTCTTATCTCCACTGCTGGATCCTCAGCATTGAGAACAGTGCCTAGCACATACCAAGACTCACTGAAACTTTATTGAATTAATTAGCTGGTAAAACACCAAACATAAGTGAGTTCAACAGACATTGGTCCCCTCTACTTTCATAATTATCCATGTGAGACAATAATTTAACAACTTAGACCAGACTTCCTAGTCATTCGTTTGTTCCTACCATATGGTGGGACAGTTGGAAAACATTGAGTATAGAAAGTAATCTATCAGCTATCGGGTCCAGCAGGAAAGGGTGTGTGTGTGTGTGTGTGTGTGTGTGTGTGTGTGTGTGTGTGTGTGTTATAATAGTTGAACTTAGTCTTCGAAGCTCAATAGCATGAGCCCATGAGATACCCATGCTGGTATTATCTATACCTTTCAAAGAATAAACTGAGGGCAAAGAAATTATACCCACCACGTGTTGCAGAAGATTCTTGGTTGCAGGGGAACTCTGATGATGAGGCTTCTTCCTACGGGGACATCTCTGCAGTTTGGGATAGAACCACCACGCGCTCAGTCCGCAGCATCAACCTCAGCACCCAAGGACAGAGTATAATGCTGACACAAACCAATGGAAGGTGACCTCGCTGTCAACCCACTACCCAACCCTCATCTTGTGAACTTACGAGTTCAGTGGAACTACCAGGATCTCACCAAGCCGTGGGTGTCCGCGCCAGGGGTCTGCGCGGGACTCCTCGGGCAGTGCCCCCCGCCCCCGGAAGCAGCACTCTTGGACACAACCGCAGCGTTGGAACCACTCGAGGGAGAATGAGGGGCAAAACGGAGGAAGCAGCGTCCGCCCAGATATCCGGGCAGCAAACCCCTGAACCGAGGGCACCAGAGAGGAGATTCCCACCCAGTAGGCCTAAAAGTGAGTGTAGACAGCCTCAGCCAGATTGTCACTGTTACTAAGAATAAAACTACCTAGGGGTGGAGGGAGGTGTTCCCAATGATCCCCTAGTCAGAGTGCTTCCCAAACACAGTTGGGAAGAGCCCCAATTAATACATCATGCTACTTTTTATTTATTCCTTTTAATACCCTTTCTTCCATAACCGGCCTGCTTTACCTACACAGCATCCCCTCAGATGAAGGTAGGTTGGCTCATTTACAGAAGGAGAAAATGGAATGTAGTGGTTTGGGGATCCCAAGGTTATGAAGAAAGTAGTGGCAATGCTGACTCATGCTTTCCATCTTTTGATAACATTCTCGTTTTCTTTGTGGTTTAGGAGATGTGCAGTAGATCTTGCAACAGAAAATCTACAAACACAAACTTGTATTCTTGATGATAGGGATGGTTCATCTCCAAAGACTGTTGAGTTAAGGGTTTCCCCAATTGGCAAGCATTGCTCGGAAAATCTTGAACCATTCTAGAAATATATTCCATTCATTTTCTCTAATGTTTATGCTATATTTTAGATTATATGACCTCATTCTGCACTGAATTGAAAGAAGAAACCAGAATGTTGGGGGTAAGGACTAAGTGCTACTTGAATGCATAAGTTACCTTGATACTGTGAGTTCCAAATTTTTTTAAAAGAACACAATGACTCCTCTGCCTCAACTACCCAATGGAAGAGAATTAATGAACTGAGTTCCAGCAATCCTACCTCTATGATTTCCTTTTGTCTATGTATGTTTATGATTTAAACTAAATCTGAGACTATGGGTCCTGAAGAAGATGATGAGGTCAGGGGTATATTCAAGAGATAATCTAGACCACAGGGCTTTGTAGACATTGATCATCTCATAGCATTGTGTTCTTGGTATACTTCTTTTACATTTATCTTGGAGAAGGTGAAATTTTGGATCACAATTCTTACTTTTCACCTCAACTAAACCTAACCTGCTACATCTTTCTCCATCATATACCTTAATTATTGGACCCTCAAGTCAGATTAAAAGCCAGGACTGTAGGGGCGCCTGGGTGGCTTAGTCGGTTAAGCGTCCGAATTTCGCTTAGGTCATGATCTCGCGGTTCGTGGGTTCCAGCCCCGCGTCGGGCTCTGTGCTGACTGCCAGCTCAGAGCCTGGAGCCTGTTTCAGTCTGCGACTCCCTCTCTCTCTGACCCTCCCCTGCTCATGCTGTCTCTCTCTGTCTCCTAGAAATAAATAAAAAACATTAAAAAAAAATTTAAAAAAAAAAAAAGCCAGGACTGTAAAATAAATCTTAGTTTAAGAAAATGCCTAAGATCACTGGGGCCAAAATTTTAGGATTAAGCAGGTCCAGTTGCAAGGAGATCCTCTCACTTCATGGTGCCAGAAGTCAAAACTGCCAACAGAAGAAAATCATTGTCCCATTTATTGGTTGAGGGGAATGGAGATGGTAGAACTGGAACTGAGGTAGCATGTTCAAGACCAAGCAGACAAGAGGAAGACAAGCAGGAGAGCCTGCAGAGACTACAGCTCTTCTCTCAGAACTAGATGATGCTAAGTGTCCTTATCCATAAATACATCCCTAGACACCTGCTTTTACTTGAAAGCAACCACACCTCTGCAAATTGCTAAGAACTCTTCATGAATAATCCTTATATGAGCTACATGTAGAGATTCCAAGCACTTGTTATGGCTGCCACCTTCCTCCATTACGTTGGCTTCTCCCCAGTTTTTTTATAATTTCTAGGACTGAACAAGAGTAGTGGCAGAGACCCCTATGATTCAGAAAAACAGAAGCTATACTCGCCCTATGACCTTTCTATCACCCAACTTGTAACTCTCCTGAAATTTGAATATCTGAGTGATTATGACCTTCTTTTCTCACAGGCTATCCAAGTAATGGTTGGTCTGATCCACTGTGTTCTGGGATATATCTGGATACAGTTACATATCAGAGAATTTGATTCAGATTCAGTAACTTATGTGTCTATTGCCTTGATATCTGGATACCCATTTTGGGCATCCTTTTTTGTGAGTAAATTGTCTCAGTGATGATCATGCATGCATTTATCCAATGTATTTGTGACAGCTTCTGTGGCCAGGCACTATGTTAGAGATACCATCTGTGAAAACATACAATTCTTTCTGTCAAGAAATTCACTCATATCTATTGAAGATATTTTAAGATGATAAATTTAGTTATAAAATTATTCCATACAAAAATTCTATTTAGTTGAATGTTAGGGCCAAGGAATCATAATCTTACCAAAAGGAATTTTAGATAAGTAACAAATGTTTACTCATAAGACTTATATTTGCCAGTAATATAGGCAAGCTGAGAGTCAAAACTTAATGGTTGGGGCAATAGAAAAGGCTTTTAAAAGTAGTTTGGCAAAAACTAAAAGAAGAAAGAGCAAGGTACTATTGGCCCAAAAGGACTTTGGAGGAATTCAACAAGCTTTTCTAAAGAATGTGTATTATCTTATAGCATGGGGTAAAATATTCACCTCCTTCCATTTTCTCACAGACCTCTCAATAATATCTACCTATCTCACAAAAATATTTTTCATTCATTCAGAAGTATTCACTAAATACCTAATGGGGAGGGGGGTAGGCTCTGTTCTGAATATTTCAGTTACAGTAGTGAACAAAACAGACCAAGACCCCTTCTCTTGTAAAGCTTACCTTGTAGCTAAAGATAATGTGTTAAAAGATGAAAAGGACTGTGGAAAAAACTGTAGAAGATAAGAAGGTATGAGGTGAGCACAGGTTGCAATTTTCATAGGATATTCAAGCTTCATTGAGAAAAGACATTTGAACAAGAAATTGAAGGAGTTGAAGTGATAAGCCACAGGAGATACCGGAGGAAAGAGTATTAAAGGAAACCAGCCCCAGACTGAGAGCAAGCCTGGAATGTTTACTGAACAAGTGGCCAGTCTGGATGGAGTAAACTGAGCCAAGAGAGATTGGTAGGAAAAGAGGTCAGCTATCTGATAGGAAGTATGTTAATCTAAGAATGTGTAGTCATTATATGTACACTCTGAGTAACACTGAAAGCCATTGCAAGGTGTTGAACAGAGGAATGACATGATCTAAGTTAAGCATGAAAGAACCATTAAAATATCATAAAGGAACAGAGGTTAAAGCAAGGAACCTTTTAGAAGATCCAGTTATAGTTATGCAGGCTAGAGAGTATAGTGACTCAAACCAGGGAGGTAGTAAAATTAAAAACTGATTCTGGATATATTTTTATGCTAGAGCTCAAAAGATTTCCTGGTGGATTGGACATGGGATATAAAAGGAGGGGGAGAGGAAATAAAAGAGATTTCAAAACAGCGAATCAAAAAATTAGAAGAATGCATTTGCTACTGACTGAGATGGGTAAGGCTATGAATTTAAAGAGAGTGGAATTTCAGGCATTCGATTTGGGTCATGTTGGGTTTGAAATCCCATTTGGACATCAAGCAGAGATTACCAAGTATCATTTTTAGACATAGAGTCTTGAGTTTGAGAAAAAAATATAAATGTAAGGTCATTGGCACACTGATGGCATTTAATACAATGAGACAAGATGAAATTATCAAGATGTTATCTCATCTTGTACAGATAGAGAAGAGGTCTGTGGCCTGAGTTCTGAGGCATCTCCACTATTAGGAATTCAGATTGAATAGGAGGGACAAGCAAAGAAAATTGAGGGGTTAAACAAGAGAGTACACTATCCTGGAAGCCAACTGAAGAAGACAAAAGTCCAGGAGGGAGAAATCAACTCTAATAGACTATAGATAGGTCAAGTTACATGAGACGAGACCTAAAATTACCATGGGCTTCTGCAACTTTGAGGTATTGTGTGATCTTGACAAGAAGAAGTTCATTGTCAAGTGGAGCTAAAAACCTTACTAATGTGATTTTTAAGAAGAGTTGGAAGACAGAGAAAGTTTAGAGAACTCTGAGTTGTCCTACAAAGAAAGAAGAAAAATAACATGGCATTAACTCACAGAGCAAGTGCAGTATATGTTTTTGTACCAACACAGTGATTAACTTAGTCTGTCCTCAGAGTTTCTATGGTAATCCAATAGGAGGTTGAGAGCATTGGTTACCCAATGTGGTGAGCCACACTTGATTTACGTATATGTACATGTCCCATTAATATCATGTTACCGTAGAATAAGAAGGCCACCACTAAGCATAGAGTCAAAAGTGAAGACACGTTCTAGCCACTCCATCAATCGTTCAGCGACCCATTCTACAATTTCAATGGACTAAAATTCACTGATTATGTGCCCTTATTATCCTTAGCATCTTTACATATCAATTACTTCTGTTTATTAATTTTTAAACCAAATGCATGCATTTATGCAAGTTATCTAAATTCAGTTTTGATCTACGGGAATTTCAATAAAGAGGCAAACAACCATGTGTAATTTTTTGCAACATATTTGAGACTTATTATGGAAACATGGACCACAGATACTTGCCGCGGTTGGTCATTAACAACTGGGCGAAATGAGGGAGGCTTCCCAGAGGGAGATGCACTTGCATTAGCAGTTTCTTCTCCTGGAGATGCTCACCTCCCACGTCCTGTTGCTTACTGTCAGCTGAAAGGTCACCTTCTCTGAGAGACCTTTCTGGGTAACTTCTTAAAGTTCACCCCCTAAGTATCCTCTGTCATATCATACCATTTTATTTTCTTCATATTTTGATGAGACATGAAAATCTCTGATGTGTCAAGGTCCCATGTTTCTGAAGAAGGAACATTCCCTACTGTCCTCATTACTGAGTGCAAATAGTCTTTTTAAATGCCATTGAAAGATTGCATTCAGGCCAATCAGGCAATTAGAGATGAAATTAAAAAATATATGGAAACAAATGAAAATGAAAACACAACAATTCAAAATCTATGGGATGTGGCAAAGGCAGTCCTAAGAGGAAAGTACACTGCTCTCCAGGCCTATTTCAAGAGATTAGAAAAAGCACAAGTCCAAAATCTAACAGCTCACCTAAAGGAACTAGAGGCAGAGCAACAAGAACGCCCTAAGCCCAGTAGAAGAAGAGAAATAGTAAAAATTAGAGCAGAAATAAACAACATAGAGACCAAAGAAACAATTGAACAGATCAATGAAACCAAGAGTTGGTGTTTTGAAAAAGTAAACAAAATTGACAAACCTCTAGCCAGACTTATCCAAAAGAAAAGAGAGAGCACCCAAATAGACAAAATTATGAATGAAAATGGACTTATTACAACCAACCGCTCAGAAATACAAGCAATTATCAGCGAATACTATGAAAAATTATATGCCAACAAATTGGACAACTTAGAAGAAATGGACAAATTCCTAAACACACACTCACTACCAAAATTCACACGGGAAGAAATAGAAAACCTGAACAGACCCATAACGAGTGAAGAAATTGAATCAGTGATCAAAAATCTCCCAACAAATAAGAGCCCTGGACCTGATGGCTTCCCTGGGGAATTCTACCAGACATTTAAAACAATTAATCCCAATTCTTCTCAAGTTATTCCAAAAAATAGAAAGTGAAGGAAAACTCCCGGACTCATTTTATGAAGCCAGCATCACACTGATTCCCAAGCCAGACAGAGATCCAGCAAAAAAGAGAACTACAGGCCAATATCCTTGATGAATACGGATGCAAAAATTCTCAACAAGATCCTTGCAAATCGAATCCAGCAGCATATCAAAAGAATCATCCACCAAGATCAAGTGGGATTCATTCCTGGGTTACAGGGCTGGTTCAATATTAGCAAATCAATCAATGTGATACATCATATTAATAAAAGAAAACATAAAAACCATATGATCCTGTCAATAGATGCAGAAAAAGCATTTGACAAAATACAGCATCCCTTCTTAATAAAGACTCTAGAGAAAGTTGGGATAGAAGGAACCTACTTAAACATCATCAAAGCCATCTATGAGAAGCCTTCAGCGAACATCATCCTCAACGGGGAAAAACTGAGAGCTTTCCCCCTGAGATCAGGAACACAACAGGGATGCCCACTCTCACCACTGCTGTTTAACATAGTGCTGGAAGTCCTAGCATCAGCCATCAGACACCAAAGGAAATCAAAGGCATCAGAATTGGCAAAGAGGAAGTCAAACTTTCACTCTTCGCAGATGACATGATACTCTACATAGAAAACCCGACAGACTCCACCAGAAGCCTACTAGAACTGATCCAAGAATTCAGCCAAGTTGCAGGGTACAAAATCAACGTACAGAAATCGGTTGCATTTTATACACCAACAATGAAGCAACAGAAAGAGAAATCAAGTAACTGATCCCATTCACAATTGCACAAAAAACCATAAAATACCTTGGAATAAACCTAACCAAGGATACAAGAGATCTGTATGAGGAAAACTATAGAAAACTTATGAAGGAAATTGAAGAAGACACAAAGAAGTGGAAAAACATTCCATGCGCATGGATAGGAAGAATAAATATAGTTAAGATGTCATTACTACCTAAGGCACTCTACATATTCAATGCAATTCCAATCAAAATTGCACCAGCATACTTCTCAAAACTAGAACAAACTATCCAAAAATTTGTATGGAACCACAAAAGACCCCGAATAGCCAAAGTAATCCTGAAAAATAAAAGCAAAATGGGAGGGATCACCATCCCAGACTTTAGCCTCTACTACAAAGCTGTCATCATCAAGACAGTATGGTATTGGCACAAAAACAGACACATAGACCAATGGAACAGAACTGAGAACTCAGAAGTGGACCCAAAAGTATACAGCCAACTAATCTTTGACAAAGCAGGAAAGAATATCCAATGGAAAAAAGACAGCCTTTTTAACAGATGGTGTTAGGAGAACTGGACAGCAACATGCAGAAGAATGAAACTAGATCATTTTCTCACACCATGCACAAAAATAAACTCAAAATGGATAATGGACCTGAACGTGAGACAGGAAACTATCAACACCCTAGAGGAGAAAGCAGGAAACAACCTCCTTGACTTCCACCGCAGCAACTTCTTACTTGACACATCCCCAAAAGCAAGGGAATTAAGAGCAAAAATAAACTGTTGGGACCTCCTCAAGATTAAAAGCTTCTGCACAGCCAAGGAAACAACCCAGAGAATTAATAGGCAACCAACGGAATGGGAAAAGATAGTTGCAAATGACATATCAGATAAAGGGTTGATATCCACAATCTACAAGGAACTCACCCAAACTACACGCCCGAAAAACAAACAACCCAGTGACGAAATGGGCAGAAGATATGAACAGACACTTCTCCAAAGAGGACATCCAGATGGCCAACAGACACATGAAACGATGCTCAGCATCGCTCCTCATCAGGGAAATACAAATAAAACCACACTGAGATACCACCTCACGCCAGTCAGAGTGGCTAAAATGAGCCAATCAGAGAACTCTAGATGCTGGCCAGGATGTGGAGAAACGGGCACCCTCCTACACTGTTGGTGGGGATGTAAACGGGTGCAGCCCCTCTGGAAAACAGTGTGGAGGTTCCTCAGGAAACTAACAATAGAACTCCCCTATGACCCAGCAATAGCACTGCTAGAATTTACCCAAGGGATACAGAAATGCTGATGCATAGGAGCACATGTACCCCAATGTTCATAGCAGCACTCTCCACAATAGCTAAAACCTGGAAAGAGCCTAAGTGTCCATCAACAGATGAATGGATCAAGAAGATGTGGTTTATCTATACCATGGAATACTACATGGCAATGAGAAACAATGAAGTCTGGCCATGTGTAGCAACATGGATGGACCTTGAGGGTGTTATGCTGAGCGAAATAAGTCAAGCAGAGAAAGACAAATATCATATGTGTGCACGTATAGGAGGATTAGGAGGAGCTTAACAGAGGACCAAGGGGGAGAAGAAGGGCGGAAATGGTGGGGGAAAGGGGAGAGGCAAACCATGAGAGACTCTTGAATGCTGACAAAAACTGAGGACTGGTGGATGTGGGGGGGAGGAGGGGTGGGCATGGAGGAGGGCACTTGTGGGGATGAGCACTGGGTGTTATGTGGAAACTAATTTGACAATAAACTATTTGTAAAAAAAAAAGAAAGAAAGAAAGAAAGATTGCATTCATAAGTGCATTTTATACCAATGGGAAAAATTCAATTCTTGATACACAACTATGCACAACTATCTTTTAAAAAAATCATCAATTCAGTTTTTTATGTTTATTTATTTTTGAGAGAAAGAGAGACAGAGCACAAGCCAGAGAGGGGCAGAGAGAGAGGGTGACACAGAATCCGAAACAGGCTCCAGGCTCTGAACTGTCAGCATAGAGTCTGATGTGGGGCTCGAACCCACGAACCACAAGATCATGACCTAAGCCAAAGTCTGACATTCAACAGACTGAGCCACCCAGGCACCCCTCATCGATTCATTTTTAATTCAACTATAATTAACACACAGTGTTACACTCATTTCAGGTGTACAATATAATGATTCAACAATTCTATACGTTACTCAGTGTTCATCACAATAAATGTACTTTCAATCACCTTCACTTCTTTCACTCCTCCCCCTACCCAACTCCCGGATGGTCACCACCACTTTGTTCTCTGGGTTTAAGAGTCTGGTTTTTTGTTTTTCTCTTTTCCTCCTTGTTTGTTCTGTCTCTTAAATTCCACATATGAGTGACATCATTGTTGCAAATAGCAAGATTTCCTTTTTTGAATGGCTGAGTAATATTCCATTACATATATTTATATGTAATATAAATGATATATACTGGACATATGCTAATTCTGTTCTTAAGTTTTTGAGGGACATCCATACTGTCTTCCACAGTGGCTACACCAGCCACCAACTTGCATTCCCACCAACAGTGCACAAGAGTCCCTTTTCCTCCACATCCTCGTCAACACTTGTTGTTTTTTGTTTTTGATTTTAGCTATTCTAACAAGTGTGAGGTGGTATCTCATTATGGTTTTAATTTGCATTTCCCTGATGATTGGCGATGTTAAGCATCTTTTCATGCATCTGTTTGCCATCTGTATGTTTTCTGTGGGAAAATGTCTAACATGTCTTCTGACAACTTTTAATTAGATTTTTTTGGTGTTGAGTTGCATATGTTATTTATATATTAGGGATATTAACCCATTATCAGATATATCATTTGCAAATACCTTCTCCTATTCAGTTGGCTGTCTTTTTTGTTTTGTTGAAGGTTTCCTTCACTGTGCAAAAGCTTTTCAGAAACAATGGTCTTTCCAACCAATGTCAGAAAATAATAAAATATTCGAGATAAGCGACTTATGGGTGTGATTTTTACAATTCAAAAATTAAACTGCAGATTAAATATTTTTTCGATGCTACTTTCTGTTAATAAAATCGTTTTCAGTAGCATTATAGTAAACATTCATGTGGGTGGACTCACTAAAATATAGAAGTGTGTATTTTCTAGGAATAAAATCTCACACATTCAATAAGAAAGTCTTAAATGAAACCAATAACATTTTATCTACCCTCCATGCCGTAAAAACATGTTAAAAATATTCCTTTCTTCCGTCCTAAACACAGGTGTAACATTAATCTAATAAGGATTCCCTTCCTCCATCACTTTTAAAAGAAAACCATGCGATTTATTACTAGGTGATTTTTTTCCAGGGGCTACCATACAGCTACAATAGCAATAGCTAAATTCTTCTCAAACTTCATTTGCTCTTTGAATGAGCTAAAAAAAAAAAAAAAAAGACAAAGACAAAAGAAAGGGAAAGAGAAAGAAAGAAAGAAGAAAGGAAAGAAAGGAGAACAGAAAGAAATTAGCTCAAATTCCTCAAGAAAGATAACTTTTAAAAAATATTAAAAGCTACATTACTTTTTGAGGAATCTAAAAATAATTGTGACACAAGTGGGGAGAGAGCCCTAACTTATTTCAATGAATGCTGTCTTCCCTAGCCATCTGATATATAATAGAGAATTTGACTGGCCTTTGGCTCCCTGGTGTCTGGGAGATAGTTTCAAATCCTTGAAATTTTCCAAGTGATAAAAGTGTCCGTTATTCCTGGATCACTTGCACCATATCTGAATTTTCAGAAGCTAGTAGTGCCAGAAAGAAACATGGATACATAACGAAACCCCCATAATGAAATTATGGACAATGGAAGCTCAGGCAAGTTTCCTGGTTGGTGATACACACTGATGTGCCAGAAGGGTGGTGCTGAGAACCCTGAAGCTTCATGCTTCAAACCATTAGAGACCTCACCCTGTACATCTCTTCATTTGACTGGCCCTGATTTGTATCTTTTGTGATAAAATTGTAAGCGTACACCTTTCTGAGTTCTATGAGTCATACTAGCAAATTATCAAACCTGAGACAGATAGTGGGAAAGCTTACATCTGTAGCCAGTTGGTCAGAAGTCCGGGTAGTCTGAAAGCCCCCAGGCTTGTGGCTGGTGTCTGAAGAGAGGGAAATCTTATTGGGGACTGGACCCTTAACCTGTGAAGTCTGAGCTAGCTCCAGGTAGGTAGCATTAAAATTGCATTACACTCCCTAAGCAAAGACCACCAGGACAGTGCAGGGAAGTGAAGGAGCTGGAGGCACAGAAAACATATAGGAATTTTAGAAATTCAGGGATTTCATCTCACACCTCATCAAACATATTTAAATGTTTTCACATCCCCATATTAAATATCATTTTGCTTTAAAAAATTAAAAGACTTTTTATGATTCTGTTTTTTGGAAATTATCTACGAATAGCTCATTTAATTTGTTATTAGTTATACGATCACATGATCGACTTAGCGATCATTGTGAATAGTTGGGAAATCTCAAGAAGTGGAAGAAATCTAACCTATAAATTATTTCCGAATGTAATAAAGTTGTTATGGATTCTAAATTTAGCAGTTAAGGAAGCTGACATGTGTTACATTTTATAGGCTTCTCATTAAATCTGTTATTATTTTTTTTTAATATTAAGTTGTCAGAGGAATTTCTTGGAAGATAATGAAAAGGTCTCAGGTGTGTTTCTTTTTGTTTGCAGTATGTCGTATCAGGAATTTTTGCAATACAAGCAGAGAAGACACATTCTCCAAAATTGGTAAGAATGATTGAAGCAACTTGAAAAATAAAAATTTAACGTGTCAAAAACAAGGATATAAGTAAGGAGGGTATATCATTGCCTCTTAAGCAGTAGAAATTTATTCAAAATACTGAAATGTAAAACATTGTTTTATCATACTTTAAAATATTTTTAAATGGATGTATTCCAACAGAATTCTTTGTTAATTTCAGAAAATGTTAAAATAATAAAGAATGTATGAAGAAAACCAGGAGATCAGAAGTGAAAATTTAAATAGGATACATCATTTATTTCAAATTAAATGTCAAACATGATAGAGAACATGTAAATGGACACCTCAAAGTAGTCTGAGAGAAACATGTGATTAAAGCAATAAATTAAATTTTTTTCAATGGCGTCTAGGTACCAGATGCCTCACTCAGAATTTTTGTAGATTATTTCACAACAAAGTCTATCAAGGTGGTTAATATTATATACCCATTGTATAGATAAGGAAACTGAGATACCACGAGTATAAGCAACCACCTCTGGACCTAGATTTAGATGTAGATTGTAAATGATGGAGTTGAACTTTGAATGCAGACAGCTTAGCCCAGAATCCAACATGGCTGATAAGATTAGCAGGAGATCAAATGCTTAGGCTAGAAAGGCTGAGGGTGGGTAGGAATCAGAAGAGGGTAAGCCAGAGGTCCTGACTTAGGATATGATAGTTTGAAAGTACTCCTTGAACCCAGCAAAACAAAGAATAATACGTGATACTTATTTAGATTCACCCACCTATCTACCCTTTGTTTCTTTTCATTTCTTCCTGCAATTCAGTATTTCAATTCCTTTCCGTCTGACTGAGAAATTCCCCTTAGTATTAATTCTTTCAGCACAAACCTCCTAGACAATAAACTCTCTCAGCTTCTGTTAGTCTGAAAACAACTGTACACTGCTCTTGCTTTGAAAGATTCTTTAACCGTATATAGAATTTTAGGTTAACATTGTAGTTTACTGCAGCACTTTGTAAACATCACTCCATTGTGTTCTGGCTGCCGTCTTTGACATTGTGGAGTTTCTGTGAGCTTTAGTTTTGTTCCTTTTACCATGATGTGTCTCTTTTTCTCACACTACTTTTTTTTTTTAATATTTTTTATTTGTTTCTAGGAGAGAGAGAAACAGCGTGAGCAGGGGAGGGTCAGAGAGAGAGGGAGTCACAAACTGAAACAGGCTCCAGGCTCCGAGCTGGCAGTCAGCACAGAGCCCAACATGGGGCTCGAACCCACGAACTGCGGGATCATGACCTAAGCGAAAGTCGGACACTTAACCGACTAAGCCACCCAGGCGCCCCCTTTTTTTTTTTTTTTAATATTTTTTATTTGTCTCACACTACTTTTATAATGTTCCCTTTACCTTCAGTTTTCAATAAATTCACTATGATGTACCTAGATGTGGGCTATTTTATATTTATCTTATTCAGGATTAGCCAAATGTCTGTACCTATAAGGGGTTGAATAGCTGAACAGATACTTTTCATCAACTTTGGAAAATTGTTGGCCATTTGCTCTTCAAATATTGTGTTTGTCAGATTGCTTTTCTTTCTCTACTTTTGGGACCCCGGTTAAATATTTTCACTATACTCACATGTTTCTCACATTGTTTTTCCTTTTACTTCTGGTTTTTTTTTTCACTTTACTTTTATTTCCTCGTTTTCTATTGCACTTCCCTCCACTGACGCTGTTGCCTGTTGTGACTAATATGCAGCTGTGGAGTTCTCTCTTTCAGTTACTGGAGTCTTCAATTCTAGAACTCCCATTCAATTCTGTTTTTAGATTCTAGTTCTTCTGTGACATTGTCTGTCTGTTCATCCTTCTGCTCCATTCATTCCTATTTTCTTGAGGATATTAATAATAGTTATTTTAAAATTTTTATCAGCTTTAATTCTTTTTTTATGTTTTATTTATTTCTGAGAGAGAGAGACAGCATGAGCCGGGGAGGGCCAGAGAGAGAGGGAGATACAGAATCCGAAGACAGTCTCCAGGTTCTGAGCTAGCTGTCAGCACAGAGCCCGACGCAGGGCTCAAACCCATGAACCAAGAGATCATGACCTGAGTTGGAGTCAGATGCTTAACCGACTGAGCCACTCAGGTGCCCCTATCAGCTTTAATTCTCATAACTGAATCACTTAGGGGACTATTTCTATTGGCTTTTCCTAGTCTTTTAAAATATATGATCCTGTCTCTTAACTTGTCTAGTTATTTTTGACTGACTGCCAGAAATTGTGTACAGAAAAGTAATGTCAGCTGATGTTCAGTCCTTCCAGAAAGGGTTCACCCATTCCTCCCCTCAACTGATAAACCAGGACCAAGGCTAGACGGCAGTTTGGATAAGAATCCATATAACTCTCATACATCTTCCACCTGTAGCACAGAAGCCTCCAGGGCTTGCATGGAGCACTGATACGTTTACAAGAAACCACTGCCCAGCCATCCTGATCTGTTTCCTCAGTGCAATTACACGCTCAAAAACTTTGCTCTGCTTTTCAGATGCTTTCTTCTTACTTAGCCTACTGACCAGAAGAACTTCCAAATCTGCCTAGCATCTGAAGAGTATAACTGGTCATACAGCTGGCTCATTTCCTTGACCTTCCCTTTTCCACAGAAGCTTATCTCCTCAGGTTCACAATTTTATCTTTTCAGCCTTGCAAGAACACCCAAAGCTATGGTGATTGATTCCTCTCTCCCCTAGAAATAACCTTCTGCTCAGGCAAACTCCGGAACCTCAGCCTCTTGCCCTGACAAATGCTCCCAAGGAAGAAATCATCTGTAGGACATCTACTCACCTCTCTGTAATCTTCTTTTTCAGGATTCTGGCCCCTGTATACTCTTCATGCCTCAGCACCTCTGATACTTCTATGATGCTTTTACATAGATGAAATACTTATGGAATCGTATCCTGTTTTTCTCACTGTTGTCAGAGAGAACATTAGCCTGCCATAAGCTTTGGCATCATATCAAAAGCAAACATCTCAATGCTTTGAGGCCCATAGGATCTTATTCTTCTTTTATATTTCTTGTAATAATTATTTTGTCTTCTCTTTTTCTCAGTCAATCATACTAGGATTACATTATGTTTATTATATCAAAGGACCACATTTTGGGTTTTTAAATCTTCTCCTTTATGTATTTGTTTACTATGGCATTACTTTCTATTTCTGTCTTTATATATCCTTCTCTATTTCCTTTGGATTTTACTTGTTTTTTTAATTTTTTTATGTCTTTATTTTATTTTGAGAGACAGAGACAGAGAGCGAGTGAGGGAAGCGCAGAGAGAGAGAGAGACACAGAATCTGAAGCAGGCTCCAGGCTTACAGCTGCCAGCACAGAGCCCAATGTGGGGCTCGAACTCACGGACTGTGAGATCATGACCTGAGCTGAAGTCGGACGTTTAACCGACTGAGGCACCTCTTTACTTGTTATTTTTATAGCTTCATCAGATGGATGCTTCATCAGATCTGTTCCATCTCTCAAAATCTAGGATGTGATCATTTCAGCATTATTCAGTTAAAACATTTACAATCTCTGATGTAACTCTTCCCCAAAATATTACTTTGTTGTTTGACCATCTAGTGTTTCCTGAAATTCAGTAATTTATTTTTTCTTTTCAAACCGTTAAATTGAAATTTCACACAAATGCAGAAAACATACAAAACACAAATATCCATATCAGTGAATTATCACAGAGCGAATGCCCAAGAACTCCCTTTGAAATCAAACATACCAGAAGCCCCCTTCATGTCCTCTTTCAGAAGCTTTACCCTCTCTTCTTTCTAAAGGTAAATATTATATGACTTGCTAAATCATGGCACATAAATACAGCACAGCTAAATGCATATGAAAAGGAACTAACAATAGTGACTACACTATAATGGGAATGAGTCTGACGATGTTGAACAAACAAAACCAAAGAAATTAATAATTAACCAGCAATCAATGCACATTGCATTATACATGTATGATTAATTATATTTAAAATTTATACAATGCACACTGTATAATTTTTAAAGTTCAAAATTTACCTCATTGTCAGAAATGGAAATTTTTATGGGATTTTAAATTTTTCATTTTACATTTATGGGCTTAATTTTTTTTTTTTACAAATAGTTTATTGTCAAATTAGTTTCCACATAACACTCAGTGCTCATCCCCACAAGTGTCCTCCTCCATGCCCATCCCCCTTCCCCCCACATCCATCAGTCCTCAGTTTTTGTCAGCATTCAAGAGTCTCTCATGGTTTGCCTCTCTCCCTTTCCCTCACCATTTCCGCCCTTCTTCTCCCCCTTGGTCCTCTGTTAAGTTCCTCCTAATCCTCCTATACGTGCACACATATGATATTTGTCCTTCTCTGCCTGACTTATTTCGCTCAGCATAACACCTTCAAGGTCCATCCATGTTGCTACACATGGCCAGGTTTCATTGTTTCTCATTGCCATGTAGTATTCCATCGTATAGATAAACCACATCTTCTTGATCCATTCATCTGTTGATGGACACTTAGGCTCTTTCCATGCTTTAGCTATTGTGGAGAGTGCTGCTATGAACATTGGGGTACATGTGCCCCTATGCATCAGCATTTCTGTATCCCTTGGGTAAATTCTAGCAGTGCTATTGCTGGGTCCTAGGGGAGTTCTATTGTTAGTTTCCTGAGGAACCTCCACACTGTTTTCCAGAGGGGCTGTACCAGTTTACATTCCCACCAACAGTGTAGGAGGGTTGGGCTTAATTTTATTTATGTATTCATTTATTTATTTATGCGTTTTCTAGAATGAAAGTATATTGTTTTGTTTCACTTTTTTGCCTAAATTCCAGTTAGTTAACATATAGGGTAATATTTATTTCAGGGATAAGATTTAGTGATTCATCACTTACATATAATACCCACTGCTCATTGCAAGTGCCCGAGTTCATATCCATGTTATCTCATAGATGATGAAAATCAAAGAAATTGGCAGATACGTAGGTATGTACAAATGAATAATGATTGTATAAGATTTTAAAAACAGCATTTTGTAAATTCCAAAATACACAAAGAAATGGAAATACACAAAAATAATGTACAGGGTGAAACAGAGGTAGAGTGAAGTGGTCTAAGCTCTTTGCATTGTCTAGACAAATATTCAAGTACCAATCACAATTATGCTTTAGCATTTAAGAATTTTAAATTGAAGGGGGGGCACCTGGATGGTCCAATCGCATAAGCGCCTAACTCTAGGCTTCGACGCAGGTCATGATCTCACAGTTTCTGAATTCAAGCCCTGAGTCGGGCTCCGCACTGGCAGTGTGGAAAGGTTCTCCTCTCTCTTTCCTCGCTCTCTCTCTCTCTGCCCGCCCCCTGCTTGCATGTGCAGTCTCTTTAAACAAACAAACAAACAAATAAACAAACAAGACTCTTGTATTGAAAGAGTGAATGAGGGGCGCCTGTGTGGCTCAGTTAAGCGTCCGACTTCGGCTCAGGTTGTGATCTCACGGTTCTTGGGTTGGAGCCCCGCGTCTGGCTCTGTGCTGACAGCTCCTCAGAGCCTGGAGCCTGCTTCAGATTCTGTGTCTCCCTCTCTCTTTGACCCTCCCCTGCTCACGTTGTCTCTATCTCTCTCTCAAAAAAAATAAATAAATAAAACATTAAAAACTTAAAAAAAAAAAAGAGTGAATGAAATGCATGCATGCAACATAAAAAAAGCATGGAGTCCTCTTGGTATCCTGATAAATGTGGAGATTGAGGCACCCATAGAGTAACCTGTGATTCTAAGATCAAAAGTCATTATAAATCATCCACTTTAACATACTTGCCAGTAATGCAGACCAACTTCATTGCAACTTGTTTGTCCCACAGTCTGGCTAGTTGACATTTTGTATCTCTTGCAGTTAAGGTACACCATAACCTTGAACAGCCACAGCTCTGTCTTTGCAGGGATTGGCCTATTTCTAATTGCATTTGAAATTTTATTCTTTTTACTGAAATAAGTGAAGATTATATGGATACAGGTAAGTACAAGGTTTTGTGATTTTTTTTCACAATTAGAGACATACTTTAAATTTGTGTGTAAGTGAGATAAGAGTACTTTGGTGTTGGACCAATGTGGAGGTGGTAGAAATTATTAACTCACATTCAGCGTGACCACAAATATGGATTCAAACCACTGAATGAATCTCTAAACCTAAGACCACCAAAAATTCAAGAAATCAAAAGAGAACAATACATCAAGTAAAATAAGCAATATCTACAGTAATAAGATTCAGATGAAGGATACTGGTGAAGAAATGAAAACCTTAAATAAATAAATTTTCTTTTTTTTTTTAATGTTTATTTATTTTTGAGAAAGAGAGACAGAGCACGAGCAGGGAAGGGGCAGAGAGAAAGGGAGACACAGAATCCAAAACAGGCTCCAGGCTCTGAGCTGTCAGCACAGAACCCAACACAGGGCTCAAAGCCATGAATCATGAGATCATGACCTGAGCTGAAATCAGACGCTCAACCGACTGAGCCACCCAGGGGCCCCTAGATATCTTTTCAAAACAAGGATAGATCTGAGACTGGCAGACTCATTGACTCAATGTCCTAGACTGTGCCTCCCCTGTGCCTTTTACAATGCCTAGAAATTAATAGATACCTAATAAATGTGAGTTGAATGAATGAATGTTCTGTATTAAACATCCCCCTGAGAGTATTCCCAGATTAACATATAAAACATTCCAGAGAACTGGTAATCAGAAAATCTCTGGACACAATTGTCAGTCCCCTGAATATGCCATAAATTTACCCTTTCTTGACACAGCACTAACCATTTGATTTTAAACTAAATATACAGGATACATAAGTTGAAATGGAAGAAAGGCCAGCATATTGATCATTGCTGGCAATTGAGGAATTCAAAAGCCTGGTGGAATTAGTACAACAAAAAGAAGTTTGATTTTTTTTTCCAGCAAATTTTCAAGATGACAAGAGAGTCAGGGCAAATAGTCACAATCCAGGATTTTTACCGTCATAAACATTGTCAGCATTTCTGTTATCTTAGGACTTGATTTACATTTTATGACGCCATGTGTATTGTTTGCCTTATGGAGTAGAATCAAGTTCTCAAGAATTCTACCTGGGACCTATCAAGTGTTTATATTTCTTTTTCAGTGACATGACAACATACATGTCCTTTCAGTATGTACATGAAGGCTCTGTTTTTACAGGTAATCAGAATAAATTAAAAACACTTGAAAATACTCGATTGAGCAAATGGCTGATAGACCTTAGAAGATACCACTTACATGTGCACAGACACAAAAGATTTAGAGCAAAGATGTGGGTAGAGCACAGTCCACTCAAAGGTCAGCCTGCCTCACCCGCTGGTAGTTCATTCTGTCACACACAGTGACTGAGCCTTATCAAGAAAATTAAAGACAAGAATGTTTTGATGACTGGTAGCTTTTCATGGCTAAAACTATTAGAGATATATCCTAAGAACCGAAACCCTGGAGGGGCAGAGAGAGTGTAGAGGAAAGGCTCTAGGATGAGTTGTCTAATACTGGAACATGCCATACCGGAAGTTGTACTGTGTCCTCCATTCCTAACATCACCACTTCTGCATAACAGGTTCATTTCCATATACCAGAAGTTTGAGACTTGGTAAATATGACGTTCAGGGCTGGAGTGTCAGACTTGCAAGCTCTGAGACCAGGAAAAACTACAGCCCTTTCCCTACGGCAGACCAATTTGGAAATTACAGGGTCTTAGTTCTCTTTTTTCCCAAGAGGTTTCCCTACAAAAATTTGCCCATATTGTCCCCAGAATCCAACTCTGTCTACCAAAAGCTACCAAAACAAACAAGTTTTGTCAGGCCCTTGGGCACGTATTCTCCTAATGAAGCCATTTTAAGTGTTCAAAAAAGGAATCAGAAAATATCAGTAATTTACTGAATCTTTCTGGACCAAGAAAGAGCAGGCGCTTCTATTGATAAAAACATTTTCAGCTTCTTTCCTTTCTCCATAAACACACAGCTACATATTTTTCTGATAAATTTAACTCAGGATGTTTATATAATATATATAGTATATGTAATAAATCATAAATGAATTACTTACTTTTTAATATCCTATCCTATTCCACATAGGATTTGAGAGGGTTTAAATAACATGTAGAGTAATGTAATTAAAACAAGTTTAAAATGAGTATTAAAAAATGTGTATTAGTTATTATTGTTATAAGTATATAGTATAGTCATATATTGGCTTGAGCCATATAATATTGCTGATATTACACTGATTTTTGACCTATAAAAATGTCAGTTTCATATGGTTCAATCCAATATATTAAGCTATTCCAACATATGCGATTTGGAATATGCTCCTCATGAAATTATTAGGAAAATAATAATGTAAATATGTAGGCCTTAGGAGCCTCCAAATTACTGAAATTGAGTCACAATATTTGCCCTAAGCTTCCTGTTAAGCAAAGTGAAAAGGAAATTCCATCATTACATGATTATAATGATCCCTGAAGCAGCAATGTTTTAGTGTCTCATAGATAAAGAGGTTCTTATAACAGTACTTTGTTCTGAAATTCATTACTTGGGTAGAGTTTGGTATAATATAGTAGAGTTCAGTATAATAGACACTATGTCATGAGGTGGGTTAGCAGGTAAACTTCATGAGGGCTGTGGTGGTCTGTGCCTCAAATAATGCTACAACTCCAGCATGTAGGGCAGAACTGGGTACAAAAGAGGTATATGTGAATTATACGCTACTTGTGACTAGTCAAGTTTCCCACAGTGAAGGCTGGAACATCTTCCTTACAGTTATTTCTTATTAAAAAGAAAAAAATCTGGGGCACCTGAGTGGCCTAGTCGGTTAAGCGTCCAACTTCTGCTTAGGTCATGATCTTGCGGTTCGTGGGTTCGAGCCCTGCGTCAGGCTCTGTGCTGACTGCCAGCTCAGAGCCTGGAGCCTGTTTCAGTCTGTGACTCCCTCTCTCTCTGACCCTCCCCTGCTCACGCTGTCTCTCTCTATCCTAGAAATAAATTTTAAAAAAAAAAGAAAAAAATCTTTTAAGGAAATATACTAGGGAAACTCTGTAAGAACTATCTCTATAAAGAGCCAAGAAACTGTGGACCAAGAATGGCACTTCTTAGTGCTCTTGCTAAATCAAGGGATACAAGCCATAGAGCTGAGGGATTAATGATGTTGCATATACCAAACAATACTTCATAAATAAATCTTGGGTCTTTGATAGGAATTGATTGTCAGACCATTCTCAACTATATGTTCTTCCGGATTTACTGAAACTTGAAGATATTTGTAATGGCATAGGACAGTAAAAATTAAATAAGCAGAT
The DNA here is from genome assembly GCA_017311185.1 of Proteles cristata cristata. Classification (NCBI taxonomy): domain Eukaryota; kingdom Metazoa; phylum Chordata; class Mammalia; order Carnivora; family Hyaenidae; genus Proteles; species Proteles cristata. The sequence continues at coordinate 2,962,198 of JAESUZ010000174.1, read as the reverse complement.
AGTAAGTGTTATATTCTTTTTTTTTTCAATGTTTTCATTTATTTTTGAGAGACAGAGAGTGAGCAGGGAAGGGGCAGAGAAAGAGAAGGAGACACAGAATCGGAAGCAGACTCCAGGCTCTGAGCTGTCAGCATAGAGCCTCATGCGGGGCTTGAACTCACATGCCATGAGATCATGAACCTGAGCCGAAGTCAGATGCCCAACCAACTGAGCCACCCAGGTGCCCCAGTAAGTGTTATATTCTTTAATGCTATGTGAAGGCCAATGTTTTCACACAGATGAATGGCCAGCCCTCATTCTCTGAAACAGTTACGGTGATAGCTAAGACTTCTATTTTTAAGTTTAGTCCAGCACATAAATCAGGTTCCAAACATTTTACACTGTAACTGTTTGAAAATTCCTTAATTGGAATATTTAGGGGGGAATTATTTCACCCAAACCAGACTTAAGGAGATAATAACACTCTTTTTAAAATTTTTTGGATGGGGCACCTGGGTGGCTCAATCGGTTAAGCGGCCGACTTTGGCTCAAGTCATGATCTCGCAGCTCGTGGGTCCAAGCCCCACATTGGGCTCTGTGCTGACAGCTCAGAGCCTGGAGCCTGCTTCAGATTCTGTATCTCCCTCTCTCTCTGACCCTCCCCTACTCACGCTTTCTCTCCTTCAGAAATAAATAAAACATTAAAAAAATTTTTTTGATTGAAGGGTCATAACTTCCTAGTCATCTCATGGGGAAAATTGGGTGTAAAATTATTCAAAAATTAACTAAAGAGTGCTCATTTCAGCAGCCCATATACTAAAAACCATCAATTAAAAAAACTGACACTTAGGAAATATGCAAAATTAATAAATGAAAATGATGAAATTGAAAGACATTTATCCAAATTAATCCTTTTGTTTTAAAATAATTTATATCAAATATTCTCAGTGGTAATCATTATTTAACACAACTAGTTATCTATGAAGGTCACTCCTGCTTTGTGACTATTAAACAAGGTCATTCATATTTAAGAGAATTCCTGTCCTCTACTCCAAGCAAAGTATGCCTGCAGATCTTCCAGAAGGTATTCCAGTTAATAGAATATCATTTAAAACCCAAGAGGGCCGCCTGCATGGCTTCGTCAGTTAAGTGTCTGACTCCGGATCAGGTCATGATCTCACAGTTCATGAGTTCCAGCTCCGGGTCGGGCTCTCTGCTGACAGCTGGGAGCCTGGAGCCTGCTTCACATTCTGTGTCTCCCTCTCTCTCTGCCCCTCCCTGGCTCATGCTCTGTATCTCTCAAAAATAAATAAACATTAAAGAAAATTAAAATTTAAAAAAACCCGAGACTACACAGCCACTCTCTATCAGATCTTGATTACCCATCTGCCATAAGATCAATTTCTGCTCATCCTAATCCTCAGTCATATTCAAATATTAGGATCACAAACTGGGATAAATACATGTAGTATTATCCATATTTGTCCCAATTCACAGAGAATGAAAAGAAACCATAAATACACCCCTTCAATGTTAATACAGGGACGTGAGAAATACATGTGGAAAACAATATGGAAGTATTTACCACAAGCCAAGTTTATGGAAATCCATTTTAATCATCCAAAAAATGGAAAGAGTTATATGAACCTAAAACGTGTAGCAAACTTAAATAAATTATATTTCCACTTAAATGTGCTATAGACGTTGAGTATTATTATAAAGTTTATATATAAATGTAAAATAATGCTGAGGGCATGGTTTTAAATGAGACAAATAGAATATACCTTTAATAAGTGTAGCAATACTATAGAAACACGCACAGGAGAAAACAGAGATCATGAAGCTGAGAGTCTATCAGAATTCGAATGGAAGACACCCATGAGTCCAAGGGTAAGAGAAGAAGGAAGCCTGGGAAGCAAGTTCTGAGCAACTCCAACGTTCAGTAACACTAACCTTGTCATTTTTACCATCCCAAGTGCATTTTCCTCTAAGATAAAAATAACAATACCACCTGCCACAAAAGGTTGTTGACTGGGCCCAGTAAGATAATATATATAAAACATTTAGCACAAACGCCTAGCCATATAGCAAACGCTCAGTAAATTCTGTTGTTACAATTATCATGCAAACAGATAAAAATTATCACAATTGTATTAAGATAGTGGGATGTTATAGGTAAAGTTTTCTATTTCCGAAACAGCTTGCAATTTCATATTACCTTTCTGATGTGTAAACATCTGTGTCATTTAGGATCCTCAAAAAAAAACAAATTGGCTGAAATTGAGTCACAATTTTTGCTCTAAGGATCCTGAAAAAGAAATTCCATCATTACATGATTAAAATGATCCATCAGGCAGCAATGTTTTAGTGTCTCATAGATAAAGAGGTTCTTATAATAATACTTTGTTCTGAAATCCATTACTTGCGTAGAGTTTGGTATAATATAGAATACAGATTTTCTTTTCGTATTTAGCACAGTGGAATGATACTTTCTGCGTATTTGTGGCTATTCTCCATGTTGGAGTTGTTCCTGGCAAGCACCGTGACCAAATGGGGAAATGAAGCATCTTGTCGTGGCAATAATCTCAGATAATGTGAGTACTTCATTTCTCTGGTGAATGAAGAAATGTCGTATTGGCTTCTCTTTTGAGCCCATGCTAAGGGGCTTAAGGTTTCAGTAGTATTGCTTGTTTTTAGTGTTACCTCCACACACCAAATATGAGCTGAAACAGTCTGGATGGCATATGTCTATATGCAAATGAAGATAATTCTCTCAAGATAAAATTTTCAGATTAAAGGAATATGCTTCCATAGCCTCATGGGAAAATGCAGTAGGAGACATATCATTTTCTGGCTCAGGTCTATGTCATTTGAAGGATAATCCTATGAAGATCAATCCAGTAGGTCTCCAGCCTCCAGTTCTCAAGTAAAGTTTAGATCCCTGAGATCTAGGTGCCTTGGAGCAGAAGGAAGATGAAGCATGTTGGGAAGAGAGAGAAATGGGTAATGACGGGTCCTATTATCAAATACATCCAGTCTTGGAAGAAACCAGTAATATCTAAACTTCTCCACTCCAAGCATGCTTTGACATTCAGACCCCTTCACAGCTAACTGAAAGTGGGCCAACTTTTGATCTGATAGGAGAGAAGGAATATTAATAAAAACTGAAATTGGGTGAACAAATGGGAGAAGTTCAGGGAAACTCAGGTCGGAGGGGTGTACAGGCAGTTGGACTAGAAGGAGTAAACCCAAATTCTCACCATTTACCCAACCCCATCCAGGCTTCCAGGGTGTGAGCAATTCATATTAAAATAACCTGATATAAAGGAAAACTTAAAGGGACACTTAGCATGTGACTGGAAAAATTACTAATAGTGAGGCTAAAGATTTAGGTAACTTGATTTAAAAGCCATCAGTGACCAAGAGGTCTTGGATCTCAAAGTGCCATATTCTCTGCAATGAGATTCACTCCACACATTCTAAGAAGAGACAGTATTTTTGTCCTTGTGAAAGATGTAGTCTCCAGATATCAAGGAAAAGGGGGAATAGTGCAGTCCCTACCCAAGAAACGAAAGTTAACATCTGATCATTTTATTTCCCTGCCTACATTTACCAAATACATCAGGTTAATCCATAAGGGAAATAATTTAATTTTAAAGTGTTTGTTAAGGAGAGGAAAATCAAAATGGAGTGAGGAGCTCGATGAGGCTGAAACACAGTGTTCGGAAGGAATGAATGAGAGGAAATGAGTCTGAGTAGCTGTGTGCTATGCCTGGGCACCAGGCTCTCATGCTGCCTAAACTAGAATGGGGGGAGGGAGCAGATGGAGAAAAGGAAGACAGAATCAAAAAATGTTTAGGATATCGCATGAAAAGGAATCTCTGGTCATTTTGATTTGAAAGTAGCTTTTGACTCCATGGCCAGAGAAATCAAATGATGGGTGAAGGTACTTTTTTTCTTCTTCTTTTTTTTTTTTAATGGAAATCTATTTGACATACAACATTTTATAAATTTAGGTGCACAACATGTTGACTTAATACATTGATATGTTGTAATATGATTGCCATGAGAACAATAGTTAGAGCCTCTATCATATCACATCATTATCATTTCTTTTTTGTGGCTGGAATCATTAAGATCTGGGTTCTACAATCATCACTCCAAGAGCCAAAAGCAGAAATCACACTTCTAGCCAAAAGCAGAACAAACAAATAACATATACGTGGCAACAACAAACGCCAATTTATTTCAGTCCGTGGGTTCCTAAGTTTTGACCCTTTGCTGGAGGGTTGACCTTGTGGGACGGAGAAGACCGATAGGGAACAGAATGTGGGAAACAGGGAGAAGAGATGCAGCAAGACAACCTTGAATGTGAAGTTACATTTTGTGTTATCACTTATGGTTATGCCATAGCAAACAGCACTGGATAAAATGCAATTTTATGTTAACGTTAATGAAGTGATACTTAACATGTTTTCTAAATGCTCTCGTCACATAGTCACCATTAAGCATAGCATCAAATTCATAACAGTTTAAATTTGGTTCGTTTCACTGGAAAACTAAACATTCATATATGTTTATTCTAGGCGTTCAGTGTTTGTGAAGCATGGTCATTAGTTTCCAGCCTAAAAGGGGAGAAAAGAAAAGAAAAACACCAAAAGCAAATGTGTTGTTGATTCCTGCAGGGGAGGGAGGGACAGGAAGGTCCTGAATGGTGAGAATATTCCCATCATCATCCCTTCCAAAACGTCCACTCAAAATCCTTGTGAGCTAACATAGACAGTCTTCTTTGATCAGTTTTTCAGATATGACTTGTCTGCCCAGAGAAGACATGACTCAGGAAGAGGTGTGGTATCTCTCAGAGTCCACAAATTAGTATTCTTTTTTTTTAAACAATTTTTTTAAGTTTATTCATTTTGAGAGAGAGAGACAGACAGTGTGAGCAGGGGAGGGGCGGAGAGAGAGAGGAAGATGCAGAATCCAAAGCAGACTCCAGGTTCTGAGCTGTTAGCACAGAGCCTGATGCGGGGCTTGAACTCACAAACCACGAGATCATGACCTGAGCCGAAGTCAGACACTTAACCAACTGAGCCACCCAGGTGCCCCATCACGAATTAGTATTCTTATTCAAGAATAACCTTAGAGAATATGCCAAAATGAGTAATGTTTCTTTCAAGCTGATTGTGTCCTTTCTCTGAGTCCCTCCGTGCTTTGCCTCTGAATTAAACTACTGAGTCAGAGTAGGTCTTTAATTGGGATGAATTTGGAAAGTCATTTGGTAGAAAAAGTCAATGACACTTTTTAAAATGCACTCATGATCAATTTACTAATACTCTCCTTATCTCAGTTTCATGGTACAAGAGAGTCCTTTCATTACATATTAAGGAGCAGAAGAACCATCATGGCCTCAGCCCAGGATGAAAAAGTTTAATGGTGAATGAAGGAAGAGCATCATCATGTTGTTCAAGCAGCTTTCTAGAAACACATTTTAGTAAAGTTTGTCCCAATGTTTCTTTTTCCCGGTTCTGTAAATAAAAATTAAAGTAAATGACTCTGGTTATATTTTCTGTATGGGGGGTGTTGAGTGTAACATTCTCTCAGTTTGGATCTGGTGGTCTCAAGTTACAGAATTATTTTACTCAAGAAAATTTCAGGAATCTCTGCTGAAGGTGCACCCAGGACCTTCCCCCAACTGGGGTCCCAAAGCAAGAAGCAGACCTATTTGGAAGAGCGGCATTTAGAAGACACCACCAGATTCTGTCCAAAGAGAGAAAATGAAAATAAACAAATATCTTTCAGCTATCAAAACCCCAAACAAGACCAGAAAGAGGAATTTCTCAGCTCTTTAAAAAAGCTTCTTAAAAGAAAAATGGAAAGGGGGCAACCTGGGTGGCTCAGTCAGTTAAGTGCCTGACTTCAGCTCAGGTCGTGATCTCACAGTTTGTGGGTTTGAGCCCCGCATCAGGCTCTGTGCTGACAGCTCAGAGCGTGGAGCCTGTGTGGGACTCTGTGTCTCCCTCTCTCTCCCTGCCCCTCCCCTGCTTGTGCTCTCTCTCTCTCTCTCTCTCAAAAGAAAATAAAAATTTTTAAAAAACTTTTTAAGAAAAATGGGAACCCAACCAATGAAGATTTCTGTGGTCCCTGTGGCTGGTGGTGACATCACAGCTTTCCCATTCCCAGATTTAGGTTTATTGGGTCAGAATACAGGCTATAAAACTGATGAAAAACCTTTAATGGGTCCTTCACCCACCAAACAAGATCCCTTCAGAAATCCACTTTCTCTTTCAGAGAACCTCGACCAAGGCACAGCTGTATAAAACACACTTACAGTTGTGTTGTCAAGTGGGAAGGTGAGGATAAAAGATGTGTATATCTGAGGAACACTCACATAAATACATACGAAACTAAATCGACATAGAAGACATTGAAGACATGAAGATTGGCCTCTAGCTGAAAGCTGGCATTTTGAATCTCAACACTTGGAAAAAGGGAAACGGAGACTTTTTACAACATTACAGAAAAAATAAATTTGGAGGAAAATAAACATTTGGAAGAACAAAAACTTCTAATTGAAGTCATTCCTCCAGTACAGTATTTTTTTTTTAATTTCCTTATTTTGAGAGAGAGAGAGGAGGGTGAGTAGGGAAGAGGTAGAGAGAAAGAAAGAGAGAATTCCAAACTGGCTCCTCACTATCAGGCTGTGCAATGCCCAACATGGGGCTCGAACCCACTGAACCATGAAATAATGACCTGAGAGGAAACCAAGATTCAGATACTTAACCAACTGAGCCACCCAGGACCCACTGCCTTTAAGCTTTGAAACTTCTTTTACTGGGGATGTGTGGGTGGCTCATTTGGTTAAGCATCTGACTTCGGGTTAGGTCATGATCTCACAGGTTGTGGGTTTGAGCCCCAAGTTGGGTTCTGTGTTGTCAAATCAGAGCCTGGAGGCTGCTTTGGATTCTGTGTCTTCCTCTCTCGTTGCCCCTCCCCCACTTGTGCTCTGTCTCTCGCTCTTTCAAAAATAAACAAACATTTGGAAATTAAAAGGAAGCTTAAAGGCACATTGACCCCCAAATAGGAAGAGAATCTTAAGAGTAGTAATTCTTTTGCAATAGTTTTGAAAATCAGTACAGGAAACAATGATTTCTCTCAAAACTGGGAGCCCAAGGAAACATTTCCTTCATGTGGCTTGTGCTGCTGATGAAAAGAGCCCAGGATCTGTTTCACGGAGTGTTCAGGGTTCACAGACCCACTGGGGGTCCCAGGTGTCATGCACACTCATGACCAGATGGACCGGGGAGAAAAACCCTGATGTGGCCACATCCTCTGGAAAAGACTTTCTTCAGTCTGGAAAGAAGGTGGCAACATCCGTGCTCTAATGGCTCACACAGTGGTTGCTATAAACACCATGTCAGAATGAAAACTTAGGGCTAGCAGCCCCTTATTCTGTTTTCCAGAAATAAGTTGCAAAGAAACAGAGTTCCTAGAGCTCAGACACAGGAATCATTGCAGTGAGGCTTGCCTGGATATGCAGTAACACGTGCTAACAACACGTGCTCCAGGGAGGAAGGAATGATGGAAGGGAGGGAGGAAGGGAGTATGGGCAAGTTCTCCAAAGGAGGCTTGATCATAACAAGATGGAGACAGGGAGGAGCGTAATGTTGATGAGAGACAGAGAGAGAGGGAGACACAGGATCTGAAGCAGGCTCCAGGCTCTGAGCTGTCAGCGCAGAGCCCAATGGAGGGCTTGAACTCCTGAACTCTGAGATCATGACCTGAGCCGAAGTCTGAGTCTTAACAGACTGAGCCACCCAGGTGCCCCTCATTCATTCATTCATTCATTCATTCATTCTTACTGTGTGCCAGACATAGTGCTATACCCTGAGAATAGCTGATTGCTATTCCAATAGCAAGGAAGGAGGGATTGTAGAAGGTTCTCAGCGGCAGGGAACTCCATGATGTCGCTTCTCCAAAAGGGTGTCTCTGCAGAGTTATCAGCCAGAGGGTGGAGTCAAGCCGGGCCTCCTCCCCCTGGGTGTGCACAGGACCAAGGACAGAGCATGGTGCAAACAGGACATCGCCGTCCGCCCACCGCCCCACTGTCACCGGGGAGCCTGCGGGCTCAGGGGAGCTGCGGGGTCCCACCATGCCACAGGGGTCCGCGCGGGGCTCCTCGAGCAGAGCCCCGCCCCCCTCCGGTGCCGCGCTCTTGACCACAACCGCAGCGTTGGAACCGCGCGAGGCTGCGGATGAGGGGCACAACCGAGGAAGCAGCGCCCACCGGGCTCCCCCGGGCAGGGCGGCCCCGAATTGAGGGCAGGATCACGCACCTCTGGCCCTGTGCGCAAGGCATGTAGGGAGCCTTGGCCGGGTTGCCCCTGGGACTCAGACCCTGTCACGCTGAGTCGGAGGTCGCCAGGCCCTGGACTGCCTCGTCCTGGGTTCTCCCATCGCTAGGAATGTTTTACGGTAACATTACTTGAGTTGAGAAGCTCCATGCACATCCTACGCCCCCATTCGGACAGCTGGGGGGCTGACGACGCTTCGCCTGGGAGAATCTCAGTCACTTGAAGTAAGTAATCTCTAGAAGGAAAGTTGACCTTGTGACTTGAGACACCATTATAAACCCAGACCCCCTCCGGGCTCCTATTTGAAACCGTTTGTTTTTTCTCTTTTTATGCTAATGCTTCAGAGCTCCATAATGAGATACTCTTGAGTCTTGGTTTTGGCTATTTTGTATGATCAGTGTTTTATCACCTTGAGGTGTGTTTCCAGGGGTCCCCCAAGGGAACTGTGTATAGTCACATAGCTTAGACTGAAGTCAGTCCATTCTAGGCACGCCGTCCTGATTTGATGAAAGGCTATCCCGAGTGTGAGCTTGCCTTTTAGGACAGTAGTAATAATAATACAATCCTGGCTATATTGTATACCTACTATATGCCAAACACTTTTCTAATTTCTTTCTCTTTTTTTAAAAAAACATTTTAGTGCTTATTTATTTTTGAGAGACAGGAAAAAAGAGCCTGGGCAGGAGAGGGGCAGAGAGAGAGAGGGACAAACAAAATCTGAAGCAGGCCCCAGGCTCTGAGCTGTCAGCACAGAGCCCTACGCAGGGCTTGAACCTACGAGTCGGGAAATCATGACCTGAGCCAAAGTCGGACACTTAACCTACTGAGCCACCCAGGTGACCTCTGGATATTCTCTTCTTGAAAGAAAGCAAGAATATTATTGAGAATGTTAGAAACAGTGCAAAAAAGCCAAAGAAACCAGGTTAATGGGGCTCTCACTAACAAAGTTGAGACAATTTGAATAACCCCTCAAAAAAGAATAAAAATCATCATTTAAAAGGACTTGTCTACAAAAGGCCATGAATCCATTATGATACACAAAAGAGAAAACTCAAACTGTTAATAATGATGATTAGAACACCTATAAAATGTGAACATGTTAGTATACGTTTCATTTTTCATTGATTCCAAGGGATAGGAAAATGTAAATGTGCATATGTGCATTCCCTTTCTCCCTTTAAGTGGATATCCATTTTTAAAGCACAAGTTAGTATATAAAGACATAGATATCTACATGAATAAATATGAAAGATGGACTCAAATATTATGCATCAGCTCTATGGCCCACTGGTGGTTATTTCTGGCGTAAGGGGCATCAAAGAGTTGATCGGCACTATAGGTTTCATTCATTTCCCAGTAGAGAAGAAGGGCAGAAATTAGCACTCAATGTTATTTACAAACAATCACTAGTTTAAGGATAGGTCCGCACTACATTTCAAGATGATCAATTAGCCAAATGTCCCACAGAAGAGAATGAACTGCTCAGACTCAGTCTGCCATCACTTATTCAATGTAAACCCTAGATAATTGTACACACTACAGTGAGAGTTTAAGAGGATGTTCATCCATCTCCAATTATTCTAGTCAGCCAGGTCAGTGCCCTGTACTGGCGGGAAAAAGAAGTTGTAGAAGGTGACGGCTAAGCAAAACTGAAAGCCTTTCTTATTCATGTGAGAGGCAAGGAACTAAATGTCCTGTGTTGTAACAGAGGCTCACTTTCCAAAGAGACTCAGTTTGATGACCAGAGCTCAAAAATAAGTAACTTCGGACTGCTCCACCAGCAATCCGTGATCCTACAACCCATTTGCTGTAACCTTGCTTGGACAGAGAAACTTTATTTTTCTTTTGGGTCTGGGAAGATTATCTGCAACCCTAGTATGTTTAAAAACTATCTGGGGGCACCTGGCTGGCTCAGTCAGTAGAGCACGTGACTCTTGATCTTGGGACTGTAAGTTTGAGCCCCATGTTGGGTAATGAGATTACCTAAAAATAAAATCTTAAAAAAATAAAAATAGTATCTGTTAAAACTGCTGTTACTCTAGGAAATATAAAGAAAAAAAGCTAAAAATGACTGAGTGCTTACCTTGCCAGGTACTTTTCTAAGTTCTATACATGCATTAACTTACATAGACTGCTCAGTAACCCTGAGTACGTACTCTGAAATGATTAGATTCCCCAAAACAAACCATCTACCAAGACTGAATCATGATGAAACAGGGCATATGAACAGACTAATGATGAGTAAAGAGATTGAATCGGTAATCAAAAATCTCCCAAAAACAACAAAAAGTCTAGGACCAGATAGCTTCACTGGTTAATTTTACCAAACATTTAAAGAAGAACACAAATCCTTCATAAACTTTTCAACAAAAAAAAAATTGAAAAGGAAAGAACACTTCCAAACTCCTTCTATGAGCCAGCATTACCCTATTTCCAGAGCCAGATAAGGACACCGCAAAAAAAGAAAATTATAGGCCAATATCTTTGATGAAGATACATGTAAAAACCCTCCACAAAATATTAGCAAATCAAATTCGGTAACACATTAAAAGAAATATACCTCTGGGGCACCACCACTAATCATCAGGGAAATGCAAATCAAAACCACAATGAGATCTCACACCACACCTGTTAGGATGTCTCATCAAAAAGGTAAGACAGGGGCACCTGGGTGGCTCAGTTGGTTAAGTGTCCGACTTCAGCTCAGGTCACGATCTCACAGTTCATGAGTTTGAGACCCGCATCAGGCTCTGTGCTCATAGCTCAGAGCCCAGAGCCTACTTCGGATTCTGTGTCTTTCTCTCTCTGCCCCACCCCCACTCACATTCTGTCTCTCTCTGCTTCTCAAAAATAAATAAATGTTAAAAAATAAAAGACAAGAGATAACAAATGTTGGTGAGGATATGGAGAAAAGGCAAGTCTTGTGCACTGTTGGTGGTAAGATAATGGAAAGCAGTATGTGGATTCCTCAAAAAATTAAAAATAGGACTACCACATAATCCTGCAATCCCACCCCTGGGCATATGCCCAAGGGATATGAATTCACTATCTCAAAACAGATATCTGCACTTCTATGATCATTTCAGCATATTCACAAAAGCCAAGAGAGGAAAAACAACCTAATGTTTTTCAGTGGATAAAGAAGATGTGGAATATGTATACAGTGGAATAGTATTTAATCGTTAAAAAAGAAAAATATTGCTATCTGTGACAACATGGATTTCTCAGAGGGTACTCCTGTCATTTCTGATCAGTTTCAGTTCCACCAATAGGCCACACTTTTTGGGTATGTTTCTGTCATACTCATCTTTTAACTGTAGACAGTAAGCACAGTAGAGGGCACATTTCAGGAGCTCAATGATGGTTGAATAAACTGTATAATACAAACAAATGTCTTCGTGTTCTGCACACATAACTGAATTCGCTTTCATTCCATGGTATTTTAGGTGGGATAGTTCTTAGTATATGGTATTTGGGCTTATGTTACTCATGAAGTCAATATTAGAGAAAGAGGGGCACCTGGGTGGCTCAGTTGGTTAAGCATCTGACTTTGGCTCAGATTATGATCTCAGGTTCTGAGTTAGAGCGCCGCCTACGGCTCTGTGCTGACAGCTCAGAGCCTGGAGCCTGCTTCATCAGATTCTGGGTCTCCCCCTCTCTCTGCCCCTCCCACACTCATGCATGCGCTCTCTCTCTCTCTCTCTCTCTCTCTCTTTCTCTCTCTCTCTCAAAAATAAATAAAAACATTAAAAACATTTTTTAAAAAGAAGAGGATGTCCAGACATGGATGTTTTTCTAGAGCAACAACCCTCCTGATTCCATGTGAGAGAAAACTAGAGAACCAAGCATGGGCACAAGGGTTACACGTGAGATTAAATGGTGACCAAAAGCTCTATTTCTGTTGGGTAAATTTTGGGAACCAAGCTTGAAATGATATTTATTTTGGGATGGGTCAGAGTTCACACTTATTCTTATGGTTTGAGACTTTATTGACTATCAAAACTCTCTATTGATTACATCTGAATTTGTGGAATCCAGCCCTATTTTCCAGAAGTGAGCCCCTCTTTCGCTGTCATATCCGCCCTTCCCCCTCATATGAACAGTATTCTCTGCAAAACTGTTGCCCCAGTCTCATCTGTCAGCCCAGGGACACCAGACAGATCTTTCTCCCAAAACTTTTTGCCTTCAGCTGCAATGTACAAGGATGGCTTGGTCCTGGCCTTCTCTTTTTAAGCAGTCACTTCCTCCATGTAATTTCTTTCCTATTCTCTCTTCCTTTGTTTAGCCAACATGAGGGCGAGCCCCTACATTTGCTGGAATACAGACACCAATAGGGAAGTTAAAGCTAGTCTCACAATCTGGAAGGACCCCCTACTCTGAGTGTGATTGCTCTATCTTCCCATAGCTTTACCACCATGTCATGTCCCAGGATTCTGTCTTCTTTCTCCCCACTTCCTCCTCTTCTATTGCCCAGAGATGTTGGTTGATGCCAGGGTTTCAGATAAAATAACCACAACATTTCAGGCTTCTAAGGACAAATATTTATTTTTCACTTATGGGAGTTTTGTCCAATGCTGCAGGTCAGCTATGGGCCTGCCTCTATGTCTTCCTTCTGGGATCCACACTAACATACAGCAAAATCCTGGGAAATGATATCCTTACAACATAGGGAAATGATAGAAATTTATAAGATCTCATTAGGTTTTGGATCAGGCTCGGCATCTGTCATGTCCTTCACTTTGGATCAGTCAAAGCATGTTCCAAGGTTACATCCAATATCAGCGAGGTAGGGAGATATGTATATTCCTTCCTTGGAGTGGAGCGTGGACACTACAAGTCATGAGGCAATATGTGAAGGAGTATAACTCTGTAACAGAGAAGGAAGAAACAATAATTCAAGTGACCATAGCTGCTGCTTTGAATCATCACCCACCAAAAGCCCTTAGAGAAGGCTACTAGGCATGGCCTCTGGCAATTTTATCAATTTAAGATGCAAAATATTGCCTTTTGTTTTAAGCTTCAATACCTAGCCACTATTCTACAACTCTGTGAAAATTCTCACTTGATGTTCATCCTCTTACACTAGTTTTAACTAAAATAAAGAGGAATTTGTCTTAAAGATGCAGGTGTGTTTCAGAGATAGGTCTAAAAAATCTAGTAGAATCAGGGACGTGAGAACTCATTAGAAATTTTTAGGGAGTCCTCTCCCTCCATCTCTTCTTTCTGAGCCCAGAGTGGGACTATATTGTCTTGGGGCCAAATTTCCTGGGAAAGGAACTCTGATTGTCTCAATTAGAGTAAGATGCCCACATGTTATCCAAGCAACTATGGCTAGATGGAGAGGCATTCTTGTGAAGACCAAACATGGCAACCAGAAACCCAAACTTGGGTGAACCTAAGGATGTATGGGAGCAGGTAATTCCTAGAAAAGGTGAAAATAATGGGAGTGGGGCACTTACACCAAAAGGTAACTGCTCAGTCTCATTTAAAGACCAGGAAAGAAGTATAACACCTGAGAAGTGGCTCTTGGTTTTTGACAGAAAGTTATTAGGTACGTAGCAAAGAGTAATATAAGTGGGTTGGTTCAAATCTTCCTTCAAAGAACATAGTGGAAAACCAGAGGCTGCAATATGAAGTGCTTTTTCTCAAAAATAATTAGTTTACCTTTTCTCTATATTTCTCTACAGAAAAGGAATCCATTCACTCTCTACAATTTCTCTGCCATATCTTAATTAAAATGTCAGAAGAATACACCCTAAAATTGGAGACCAGAGCTTTGGGGGTAAGGACTAAGTGCTATTGAGGCTAATAAGTGATGAGTGTTGCAACTTCCTAACATAAAAGGGAAGAGATGTTGGGCACACCCACCATGAATTCTGCAAAGGAAGGAAAGTTGATTAAAGCGCTCTGAGGCTAGAGCTAACAGGAGACAAATTACAGATCCACACACCAGTTCTGAAGAGTTCAACAGCATAACAACCTATTTTAGCAAATATGCTCTGAGATGGGTTATGAATCTCATAAGCAATGAGAAGGTCTATTTTCTGCCTTTGTTTGTAAACAGTTTGAAACAAGCTCAATAGATGAGGTGGTCAGACTCAGGCAATGGACCCAAAACCAGAATAGGCTGGAGACACTGGAGCTCTGTGGCCAGTGGCCATTTGATATCACTGGGCTCAAAACATGATCCTCTTATATTTAGCTCTGAGGTCGAATTGCATATCAGTGTTCCTAAACCTCTCCTAAACCTTAGAATGCTATATCCTTTTGTATTATGCACTAATGTTTGTAGGGCTTCAAAACATATTTCAGTATAAGCCAGCAAAATTGAAGCATGGCCTAGGAAAATCCCCAATATAACAAGTCTATGATTATCTCCAGTTGTCTGGAAGCTATTTGGCCCACTGCCAAAATGCAGGGTATAATTTAATGTAGCAGAGCCTCATGTATGGGGGGGGATGGTGAACAGAAGGGGAAGCTCATGGTATTTTCTCTACCTCATCCCCCATTGCCATGGTATTTTGCAGCTGGATTGAATGCTCCTTGTTTATTTATCTGGCCTGGATGGCAGTCATGGGAGAAGGTATAGGCCTGTCACTGGCCATCCACTGACCTACCAGTAAGATCCACCACCTCAAAGGAGATAAGGGGTTTAGGATCTTCTACTGAGTTCCTCCTACTAAACTCTCCTGAGTCTTCCACTGAACTCAGAGTAAGTCAGTGGATTCATGGCCCAGAAAGGAGTTGATTCTGAAGAGTGTGGCAATAGTGGGCAAGTCCATTTGATCCCGTCCCAAACTGCCATCCCCCACATGCCAGATCAAGGCAGGAGTAACCCGTAAATGCGTGGCTTTGTGTTGCCTCAATGTAAACTTCAAGCGAGAGGAGTATCATCACCCAATAGCCACTTCTTGTCTTTCTGTGGTAGTGAATTTTATGTGTCAACTTACCTGCACCACAGGGTGCCCAGATATTTGGTCACATAATTTAAGGTGTGAATTTTGTGAATGTGTTTTTATTATTCATTTATTGTTTTTGAAGTACACCAGTTGATATGCAATGTCGCACTAGTCTCAGGTGTACAACATAGTGATTGACAAGTCTGTACCTATTGCTGTGCTCACTGCAAATGTAGCCAGCTAGCATCTGTCATCATGCTACATAGTACCATTGACTATGTTCCCTATGCTGTACCTTTTATTCCCATGACTTATTCATTCCATAACTGGAAGCCTGTATCTCCCCCTCCCTCTTACCCATTTTGCCCATCCCCATCGCCTCCTTTGAAGGCGTTTTTAAGGAGATTAACATTTACATTGATGAACTTTAAGTTAAGGAAGATTGCCTTCCATAATGTGGATGGGCCTCATCCAATCAGGGGAAGGTCTGGCTAGAACAAAAGATTGCCTGCTTCAGGGGTTGCAGGCTCCCTTGTCACTGCTGTATCTACGTGGCTCTACTCTATCTGGAAAATAAGGCCCGACTCCATGCATGGCCCCTGAGAAACAGTTAAAGAAAATCAGAGGCCATGGAAGAGGCTTCCTTCATGCTTTTCTGAACAAAGCCTAGGGCCGTGGTCCAGAGCATAATCACAAAAGTCAGCACAGAGTATGACAGTGAGCAGAGCAACAGGTACCCAAAGTTCAATTCTGTGATGAGAGTGGATGAAAGAATGAGAGCAAGGTCATAAAGTACCTTTTTGGATTGGTGGTGAAGGATAAGAACTCGTCTGCTAGCCAGAGCTGATCTCACAGATCCACCTGTAAAAAGAAGGGGGGTGTCAAGGCAGAACCTGGGAGGTCCCCAGGGCCAATAGCCACCCGCCCTTGGGGTCGTGTGTCCTCCTGAACCAAACAGACAAATAGGCTTCTGCTCTTTACTTAACTAGAGCCAACTAGAAAATTAAATATCTCTGAAGATTTCTATGAAATGAAAACAAATACTCTCTGTTTAAATAAATGTGGAGACCTCCTCATCCATTTGCGGCTGCCATTTCTTCCTTGACACATAACTCTTTTATTGCTACTTCAGAAATACCAGGATAAGCTGGATATTGTCATGACCTTTCAGTCACCATGTTGTCATCGCCTGTGATAGATTTGACCCTAGTAATAAGGATCGCTCTCTCTTCTCACAGGCTGTGCAAATCATGAATGGCATGATTTACTCTGCGTTGGGGTCTCTCTGTTATGCATTATTTGTTGAAGAAGGGAACGGAAGAGATACTGGTTATGTGCCTGTCATTGTTACACTAACTTACATATTTTTGTCACCACCATTTGTGAGTAAACCATGGTGTTACTGATTTTAACTTATTTCTTTTTTTCTAATGTATCCAGTGAATTACTCAAGAGACCAAGCAATGAGCTAAAGATCCAGTCAATGTCTGACTCAAAGGAGCTCATTTTACTATGGAAACAGCTGTAACAAAATGGTGGGCGGGAGTGGAGAGTATACACTTAGACAAAGTCTTTTTATGTTTGTTGCATGTTTTCATAAGTTCCTTGAGAGGGTGGGGTGTACATGCAGAAAATATTTTGAAGGAGTATCCTTGAGGAAGAATAGAGTGGCTATCTGGATAACTATAAGGTGTTTTTGGGTGGAGGAGCAGAGAGAGGTAGAGTGAAAATTCAAAGGTCTGAGCTTAATGTTTGGGTATATAGTAGTGATTTTTAGAGAGGTTACCTAAGGAAAGAGAAGAGTCATGAGAGAGCCAACAGGAATTTGAGGAAATGAAAATAGAGATTTTTTTTTCAGTCATACTTTTATTTATTTATCAGTTAGGAAGGTAGTATAACTGAGTCTGGGATTCCCCAATATGTGTGCCACAGAATATTAGTCCCATAAGGTAGTCTGTGCAGAATGAGCTCTGAGGTCATATAGTATACCACACCTCTGTTTGCAGATTCATAGTGTCCTCTTTGATATCAAAGGCTCAGAGAGGGACTGCAGGAGAGAAACCTGTCTGAAGTTATTGAAGGGGCTGTTTACAACATTGAGATTTGCCTCACTATCCCTTTATTGACTACCAGCTACTAATATCCATGAAACTTGCGGTGATAAAACCGGATCTTGTTTCTCAAAAGCAAAGCCTCAGAGTCAGACAGTTCTGCCACCTAATTTGTGAAACTTAATTTTCACATCTGCTAAAGGAGACTAATAGTCACTATCCAGGGTATTGTATCGCTTTGAGGATCCAGTAGGAGAATCGACGTAAAGGGCCAATGCAGTATCATTCTCTTTCTGTTCCTTCATCCTCTTCATTGCTTTAGGAATTCATGAAGTACATATTTATTTATTTATTTATTTAATTTTAAATTACACCCAAGTTAGTTAGCAAATAGCACAACAATGATTTCAGGAGTAGAATCCAGCGATTCATTCCCTATGTGTAACACCCAGGGCTCACCCCAACAAGTATCTTCCTCAATGTCCCTTGCCCATTTAGCCTGCCCTCCAGCCACCCTCCATTTGTTCTCTATGTTTAAGAGGCTCTTACGGAAAACAGAGATTTCTAAAGTGAGTATTTCGAGTGAGGATATTATAGTAATTCCGTAGGCCGTAGTTGCTGAGGTGCCCACCAGGGACATCCCCAACTCTCAGGTGCTACAGCCAGGGAAACCCAAAGCCATGGCTTCACATAAGTTATCTTTTGCTCACAGTTACATCTAATCCAGAAGCAAATGATCAGTCAGGGGTCATTGTAATTCATAAGCACTGTGATCTAATAACACAACTAATATTCCACTTGTATCAAAAGTCCAACTGAAGAGAGCTAGAAAGTTAACCCAAGGCCACACTTCCCTTTAGAGGGGAAAGGATTTTATTAGTTCCTTATCCAACCTTTTGCACTCCTCAACCAGAAGCTGGGCTTCGTGGGAAAGAAGATTTGAATCCAATGACTTTTCGTAAAAAAAGCCTCTGACACATCGCAACTACAATAATTTCACCTAGGGGAGGCCTAGTAATAATGCTCAGGATGGAAGATGTTTCCTTAGAGGCTTTCCTACAGTGCTAGTCCCCAAGTTGAGGGCATTTACCAACACTCAGAGATTTCTGGAAAGAATTCTATGTCATAAAGAGAAACGCTTTACACGAAGAGAGTACAATGAATCACCTAGAAAGGTTCCTAAGTCCAAGACGTAGAAGAGAAGCTAACAGCAGAAATTAGCCACAAATAGTAATTATTCAATTTCATACTAGTGTGTATCAGGCACCTTCCGAAAGCACTTCAGGTCTGTTTTATATAATTGTCCCAATAGCTCTGTGATCCCTGCTATCGATCCCCATTCTACAAATTATAAAACCGAGACTTAGGAAAAAAATGTACATAACTTCTACAGAATGACCCAGCAATAAAGTGTCAGAGATTTTTTAAAAAAAATCAGGCCAAGATGTTCAAGCTTCCATGACAGGATTTCATTTTCTGGAACTATGAGATCCCCAGCCCTGAGTCCTCTTCTGTTAGTGCCATGGGCAGATTGAAGGCAGGTATAAGATATAACATTGAGGAAGATAATTAAATTCCTGATATGCCAGAAACAACAAATCTTCAACGGGTACCAGCAGGTGATATTAGCCCTCAGGACATGATGTTTGTAGAAGACAACCTGTCACTCTTCGGATCAAATGCTTTCTGAAGCTATTTCCTTTTGATGACGTCTTTCTTCTACAGCATTATGGGGGGAGACTTCTTGCAAGTGAGAGGCACCCCACTGGCTGCTAGGGATTACTTTCTAATAATATAGGTCATGAGCTTAATAAAGGACACACCGAACAAGTGAAATATCAACCTCATAAACTCATTGTGACCAACCCCAAAGTCCTTCAATGACCAGGGACGCTAAAATATCTTTTCATCTCTGTGACTTCTGGGACAGAGAAGTGGCACCTCCATTTTTCTGAGCATCCGCTAGGGGTCCTCCCAGAACTGAAGGAGTAAAAACCGCTTTCTTCTGAGAATTCAGTGATACTTTAGATCTCGAGACTGTCGCTGGGATTGGGAAAGCTCAGGGGACCATCAACGGGAGCAGGAGTTTACAAATGCCTGTTTCTATCCCCAGTTCGTTATGTCGGGCTCCTTCAGCATACAAACACAGAAGCATCCTACAAAATACAAGGTATGTTGAAATGCTTGCAGCAGCGCCAAAAATAAAAAGGGCACCTGGCACAAGAGAAATGATTAGTTCTGAGCCAGATGTTTTTTGTTTTTGTTTGTTTGTTGTTGTTTTGTGTTGTTGTTTGCAGGAGGTTGTGGGGCTCTTCCAAACATTTGGATAGGAAAAAAGTCATTTAAGTTTTATAAGGATGCACTCCAATGGGTATTTTGAGTACGAGTGTTTAAGGAGGGTACAATGTGAGAAACAGGTTTTTATAAGACCTCTGATGTGATGATTTGGATGGAATAAATCATTTCAGGGTATCTGAAGTGGTAGATAAAACCAAACAAAACCGAGAGTGAGACCCTGGAAAGGAGGCAAGGTGGGTCAGGCAAGCTTAGGAGATCAGTGTTTCGTCAGGAAAGGACATACGACAGAACAGAATGTGAGAAGAAAATTGTCTTCAGCAAACCCAGGTCTAGACACTATCACTGAAGTATAGATCTGGCATCATTAAAATATACCCAAGAAAGGAGTTGCATTCTCCTTGAGAATTTCTCTCCCCCCCCCCCCCACAGCGTTTAGGATCACAGTTCTAGAGGTCAACTGCCTGAATTCAAGTTCTGACTACCTTACTACTGACTGTGTGGGCAGGTTAACTCTACTCTGTGCCCACACTCCTCATCTGAAAAGCACGTGGCCACTAACACCACCTGCCTCAGAGGATTGTTCTGAGGACTAAAAGTGAGTAAATGAGCAACAGTCCTTGGTGCATGGCCAACATGTGTTAGCTCTGTGGATCAAAACCTACCAATGAGGGGCCCCTGGCTGGCTGAGTCAGTTAAGTGTCCAACTTTGGCTCAGGTCATGATCTCACAATTAGTGGGTTGGAGCCCCATGTCGGGCTCTGTGCTGACAACTAGCTCAGAGCCTGGAGCCTGCTTCAGATTCTGTATCTCCCTCTCTTTCTGACCCTCCCCTGCTAATGCTGTCTCTCTCTCACAGAAATAAATAAAAAAACATTTAAAAAAAATTTTTTTAAACCTACTGATGAAAACAAGGTGCTTTCAGGGACTGGTGAAAGAAGAAACTGAAAAACTATTGTTTCATCATTCAGTGAAAGGTCTGCCTGCCTTTTTAT
Source organism: Proteles cristata cristata (assembly GCA_017311185.1). Lineage (NCBI taxonomy): Eukaryota > Metazoa > Chordata > Mammalia > Carnivora > Hyaenidae > Proteles > Proteles cristata. The sequence goes on along the minus strand of JAESUZ010000174.1, from coordinate 2,941,628 downwards.
TGAGTTTTTTTCCCCCAAGAGGATAGGGTCAAAGAGACACTGGAGGCTATTTCACTGACCAGCAACTTAGTGACTATAATTATGGGCTTTTATATCTTTTTTTAACTTCTACCACTGTTAACATAGTTTTCTATCCTAGCTCTTTTTTCTAAGCTTTTCAGTGGATTTCCAGAGCATGCATGTGACCCAGGTGTTACCCCCTGGGGCTATAAGTACAGTGGCCTCAAAGCCCATGATTCCCCCTTGGGATTTTGCAAATCCCTGAAACTAACTCTCTCATGCTTCAATGTCTCTATTTGTGCATACTGTCCCAATTTCTTTTTTAATTTTTCTAATAGTTTATTGTCAGGTTGGTTTCCACATAACACCCAGCGCTCATCCCCACTCTTTTTTAATTTTTAATGTGTAATTTTGAGAGAGAGTTCAATCAGGGAGGAGGCAGAGAGGGAGGACACAGAATCTGAAACAGACTCCAGGCTTTGAGCTGTTGGCACAGACCCCGATGTCGGGCTCGAACTCACGAACCCCGAGATCATGGCTGTGAGATCATGACCTGAGCTGAAGTCAGGTGCTTAACTAACTGAGCCACCCAGGTGCCCTGTATACTGTTCCAATTTTGCTTCACAACATCAACAAACAAACATACACAAAAAAACAAAGCCAGGCATGAATGAACTTGGCCTCTTGCTTGGTTTTCACAAAAACTCACAAAAAGGTTTTTTTGTTTGTTTTCGTTTTTGTTTTTTCATTGAAGGATGGTGGGGGAAGATCATGACTCTAATTTCCCAAGGTCTAGCCATGATCGGACTCCTCCTATAACTCTCTCTCTCCAACCTCCAGCCTCACTGTTTTCTGCTCTCTCTTTCCCTCCCCTCACTCCACCTCAAGGAGCAAAACTAAACTCCTCTTTGAATCTCACACAGAGTAACTACTTCCTTCTCTGGAAACACTTACCATCACTCCTTGCAGAAGCGCAGACACTCATCCGCCTCCGGGACCCTTACCCAGGAGTTTCCCGGACTAATATGGCTCAACTTCCCAAGGAGAAATCAAATAATTATTTATTAAGTCATGAAAAAATGCTGTGGAAAAATTATTCTGGCGACAGCACAATATCTGTTATACTTAGGTACCGTAAAGCACCTATAATGTGCTCAGATTTCAATAAATCAGTCAAAAATATTTGCTGGGTTTCAGGCCTGTTCTGAGTATATAGGATGCATCAACAGCAAACAGACAAAGATTGATTGCCCCCATGGAGATTAGATCCTAATAGGAGGATAAACACAATAAACACAATAAGTAAGGAAACAATACAGTATGCTGGAAGGTGATAGCTGCCATGGAAAAAAAGAAGCCACCATAGGGGCCTTCAGTGGAGGCTGTTTAAGTAAGATTATCCAAGTAAGTCTTTATTTATTTATTTATTTATTTATTTATTTATTTATTTATTTATTTATATCTAAGTTAGTTACCATACAGTGTAGTATTGGTTTCAGGAGTAGGATTTAGTGATTCATCACTTCCATTAAACACCCAGTGCTCATCCCAACAAGCGCCCTCCTTCATGCCCATCACCCATGTAGCCCATCCCCTCACCCACCTCCCCTCCAGCAACCCTCAGTTTGTTCTCTGTCTTTCAGAGTCTCAGAGTTTGTCTCCCTCTCTGTTTTTATCTCATTTTTCCTTCCCTTCCCCTAGGTTCATCTGTTGTGTTTCTTACATTTCACATGAGTAAAATCATAGGATATGGATCTTTCTTTAAATGACTTATTTCACTTAGCATGACACACACCAGTTCCATCCACGTTGTTGCAAATGGCAAGATTTCATTCTTTTTGATCACCAAGTAATATTCCGTGTGTGTGTGTGTGTGTGTGTGTGTGTGTGTGTGTGTGTGTATACCACATCTCCAAATTAGTCTTATTAAGTTAGACACACCAGCAAACAGGACAGCACCCCCAGCAAAGGGATCGGCCATTGGAAAAGCCATAGAGTGAAAGCACGTCTGGCACCTTCTGGCAAGGAGGCCAGTGTGGCTGCAGCCAAGTGGCTTAGGGTATGGGAGCCAGATCCTCTTAGGTGAGTTTTTGCTCTGAGGAAAAGAGAGAAAGACTGGAGTATTCTGAGGAGAGACGTGATGAGGATGTGTCTGGAAAGGATCATTCTGACTGAAATTCGCTTGATGATTACATGCGAGAGGTGCCGGGTCAGAGGCAGAGAGGCCAGTTACAGGGCCACAGTGGGCCAGGGAAAAGATGGCGGTGGTTTGAACAGAGTAGATGAAGCAGAGGGAGGATAAGTGCTTGGCTGCTGGATATATATTGAAGGTGATATGCCTACAAGAGTCCCTACTAGTATACGGAGTGAGAAACAGAGGAACCAGGGACTGAAGCAAAGTTTTTGTCTTGAGCAATTAATTAGAAGGATTGAATTGGGAATCTCAAGACATGAAATAATATTTAAAGCAATGAGACTTGTCAACATCTCAAACAGAATGGGAAAGCAAAGAAGAAAAGAGAAGGCTGAGCCCTAGGGCCCTCCAACATGAAGACTAGGAAGAAGAAGGGGAAGATAACATTTTTAGTTCAAAAATTTCTTAGTTTACTGTCATTTCCTAAAGAGTACAATGTTACTTATATTTTATTCACGTGTATCCCTTCAGATTAGAGCAGAAAATGAATGTAGGGTATACATCTTCTGCCCTAAAATTTAAAAATGTATATTTTTAAAAAATAAAATGCATTAAATGACCCCTTAGATGGGCATAGATATTTGAGTTCATCAACTTTTGTATTCTGAAAACATACCAATCTATTTTCATGTTAGCCTGGAAAATTCTTCAGCCACCTAGGTAAACATATACCTTCTTTTTTTTTTTATTTTTTTTAATGTTTATTTATTTTTGAGAGACAGAGCAGTAGAGAAAGAGAGGGAGACACAGAATCCAAAGTAGGCTCCAGGATCCAAGCTGTCAACCCAGAGTCCAGTGTGGGGCTTGAACCCACAAATGGTGGTATCATGACTTGAGATGAAGTCGACACTTAACTGAGCCACCCAGGTGCCCCTATACCATCTTAATCAATTCTGGTTTTTTAAAGTGTACAGTTCAATGATTTTTTTTATTTAGCATACTCACAGATATGTGTGACTTTCACCATAGTCGATTTCAGAACATTTTCATTGCCCCAAAAAGTAACCTTGTATCATTTAGTTTTTGCTCCCCATACCACAACCCCCCATTTTCCCTAGCCCTAGGAAACCACAAAGCTGTGTTCTGTCTCTCTAGATATGACTATTCTAAACATTTCATTTAAAAAGCAATCATAAAAAAAAGCAGTCATCAAAAAGAGCGATAGTATAATATGTAATTTTTCATGAATAGTTTCTTTCACTTAGCATGTTTTTGAGGGTCACCCATGTTGTAGCATATATGAATCGGTACTTCATCCTTTCCATGGCTAAATAACATTCCATGGTACAGCTATGCTACATTTCATTTACCCATTCATCACTTGCTGAACCTCTGGGTTTATTCCACCTCTGGCTATCATTAATAGTGCTGTTGTAAACATTTATGTCCGGTATTCTATTTTAACCTATGCTTATAATTCTTTTTAGTGTATAAGTAAGAATAGAATTGCTAGGTTGAATGGTAACTCTGTTTAACCACTGAAGGAAATGACAGCCTCTGTTTTCTAAGTGACTACACCATTTTATAGTCCCACCAGCTGTGTGCGAGGATTCATATTTCTATATATCCTCACCAACATCTATTATTACCTGACCTCAGACTTTAGCCATCTTGGTGGGTCTGAAGCAGCATCTCACTGTGGTATGGCTACGCCTATATCCCTGAGGACTATTGATGTCATGTATCTTTTCATATGCTATTGGCCGTTTGGGGGTCTTCATTGGAAAAATGTCTGCTCCAGTCTTTTGCCCATTTTAAAATTCATTCATTAGCCTTTTATTGTCATTCAGTTGTAAGAGTTTTTATGTATTTTAGATACAAGCCCTTATCAGATATATGATTTGCAAATAGTTTTCCATTCTGCGGATCATATTTTCACTTTCTGAATAGTATCCTTTGAAGCATAGAACTTTTAATTTTGTGGGAACCCTAACTTATCAATTTTTCTTTTCACGTTCTTATTTTTGATGTCACGTTTAAGAATCCATTGCCACAACCAAAGGCACAAAGAGTTATGCCCATTTTCATAGAGGCATTTTATAGCTGTAGCTCTTATTTTTAGGTCTTTGATCCGTTTCGAGCGAATTTTTGTGGATGGTGTAACATAAGGGCTCTATTTCATTTTTCACATGTGAATGTCCAGTTGTCCCAGCATCATTTGATGAGAAGACTATTTTTCCTTCATTAAATTGTCTTGGCACCCTTGTGGGTTTGTTTCTGGACTTCCAATTCTATTTTATCGATCTATATGTCTATTCTTATGCCAGTACCACAAAGTCTTGATTACTATGGCTTTGTGGTTCATTTCAAAATCAGAAAGTATGAGTTATTCAATTTTGCTCCTCTTTTTCAAGATTTCTATTTTTCATCCTGAGTTTCTTTCAATGTCATACAAATTTTAATATCAGCCTACCAATTTCTGTAAGGAAAAACAGCTAGGACTCTGATAGAGATCTCACTGAATCTGCAGGTCAATTTGGGGGGTATTGATCTTAACAGTATTAAATCTTTGCATCTGTGTGAACGTGGATATTTTTGCATTACTCTTTCAAAACCATTTTTTCGCTTTCAGACTATAAGTTTTTTACTTCTTTTCTTAAGTTTACTCTTAAATATTTTATTCTTTTTGATGGCATTGTAAATGGAATTTTTTGAATTTTATTTTCAGATGGTTCATTTCCAGTGTATAGAAATACCATTGATTTGTGGATGTTGACCCTGTATCTTGTCCCTTCTGCTAAAGTCATTTATTGGTTCTAATAGTTTTTAGTATATTCCTTAGGATATTCTGGATAGAAGAACAGGTAATCTGTGAATAGATCCTTGACAAACTTGGATGCCTTTTGTTTCTGTTTATCCCCTAATCTCCCTGGCTAGGGTTTTAAGTGTTTTAATCACGAAAGGGTCTTGGGTTGTTTTCAAATGCTTTTTTCTGCATCTACTGAGATAGTCATATGGCTGTTTTTTATTTTATTGATATGGTGTATTACATTGACTTTGGAGATTAAACTGACCTTGCATTTATGGAATAAACCACATTTGGTCATGGTGTATAATGCTTTTTATATGTTCCTAGATTAGGTTTGTTAGCATTTTGTTGAAGGTTTTTGCACCCATGTTCATAAGAGATATTGGTTTATAGTTTTGTTGCTTTTGTGATGGCTTGGCCTGGTTATCAGGGTAATACCGGCCTCACAGAATGAGTTAGGAAGTGTCCCCTCCTATTCTATCTATGGAAGAGTTTGTGAAGAAATGATATTAATTCTTTAAATATTTGGTAGAAGTCACCATTGAAGTCATCTGGAACTGGCTTTTTCTTCATGGAAGGTTTTTAGTATCAAATTTGTTATAGATTTGTTCAGATTTTCTGGTTCTTCTTGAGTTAGTCTCAATAGCTTGTACATTGCTAGGAATTTGTCCATTTCATGTAATTTATCTAATTTGTTGCCATATAATTGTCCATAGTCAATGTTATCAGCAAATCTTGCTTTACTTGCTTAATCATTTACTTTAGTGCTCTGACCATCTTTATAATGATTATTTTGAAATCTTTGTCTAATGAAGATTACATTTGGCAACTCTCACAGACGATTTCTATTACCTGCTTTTTTTTTCCTTATGCATCAGTCAAAGTGCGTAAGTGTATATACACTTCTGTTTCCCTGCCTGTCCCATAAATTTCTTGTTGTTGGAAACTGGACATTTGTTTTATGTTTATTTGTTTATTTTTAGAGAGAGTGAGCACCAGGGAAGGGCAGAGAGAGAGAGAAAGAGAATCCCAAGCAGGCTCAATGCTGTCAGCACAGAACCTCCTACGTGGCTCAATCTCACAGACTTTGAGCTCATGACCTGAACTGAAATCAGGAGTCAGACAACTGACTGAGCCACCCAGATGCCCTGGAAACTGGGCATTTTAGATAATACATTGTAGCAACTCGGCATCCGACCCAACGGAACTTGGCTTACGATTATAACGGCTTATAATCATTATTTGATTTGTTTTATTTTGTTTTGTTTTGTTTTAAGGGCTGGCTGAAATAAGTTAGTGAAGTCTATCTCTCCCCCTCGATGTTAAATTGCTCCTCAGGGGTGGGTGCAGCTTTAAGTATACCCACAGTCACCCTAGGGTGCTATTCTCTCTTCTGTAGCCCACTTCTCCCCCAGACAAAATCTCTGAGCTAAAGCTCTGGTTCTAAAATGTGGGGGGCGCAAGGCAATAGAGTGTTTCTCTCTGAGTGACACCCCCACTTTAAGAGCTGAGGGCTTGGTGGAGGGGGACAACTTGCCTCTCGTGATGTGGAACCTCTACCTTATAAGTGAAGGCAAGGGTGATCAGGGCATGGCACCTCACTGGCACTGCAACCAAGAGAAAGCCCTCATCCCACAAGCCGGGGCTAGGCAAAAGGAGAGAACCCCCCTCTCTTGGCTGCACTCACTGGGACTTAGCCTCTATAGCAAGTAGCTGGAAGCAGGATTAGAAATGCTAATTAGATGATCTGCTCCTGGGGGTTGCTGGGAGATAGCTAGTACTCTGACTGGGATCTGGGTAGAAAGGGACCCGCACCAACCCAGAATGTTCTCCCTGAACTGGGAAGGGGGCGAGTGGGCATGGCTCTTGGTTCAGCTACCACAGACTCCTAAGTTTTTGACTGTTAGTAGATTTTCTTTTTTTATTTTATTTTAATTTTATTTATTTATTTGAGAGAGACAGAGACAGTGTGAGTGGGGAAAGGGCAGAAAGAGAAGGAGAGAAAGAGAATCCGAAGCAGATTCCGCACTACCACCACAGACTCTGATACGGGGCTCGAATTCACAAAACCATAAGATCAGGACCTGAGCTAAAACCAAGAGTCGGATGCTTAACTAACAGAGCCACCCAGGCACCCCTAGTTGATTTTGTTTCATCATTTGTTGTAGCCCTTAGGATTCTGGAGATTTAGAATGTTGGGGTTCTTCTTAGTTTTCACAAGTTTGGCTGAAGAGTTGATCTGTGAAGATCCTCACACTCTCATGCTGGAAGCAGAATGCTTCAAAAATAATAACATTGTACATTTAATTCAAATGTTTGATTAGGAGTTTTTGGAACATAAATACCTTTATTTTTTTATTAAGTTTATTTGTTTTCAGAGAGACAGAGACAGCATGAGTGGGGGAGGGGCAGAGAGACATGGAGAAAGAGAGAGAATCCCTAGCAGGCTCCACAGAGCCTGATGCAGGTCTCGAACTCATGAAACGTGAGATCATGACCTGAACCCAAATCAAGAGTCAGACGCTTAACTGACTGAGCCACCCAGGCACCCCTGGAACATAAATGTCTTTTTATAGGTGATCTTGGTTCATAAGCCTTTCTGAATCACTTATTCTCCTTTCTGCCTCTTCAGTCCGTGCATTGGAGGCCTCTAATTTATTATGTATCTCATTTATCGCATTTTTTAATTCATCATGCCTATTTTTATTTTCCATTCTGTCTGTAGCCATAGTTTCCTTGATGTACCCTATTTTTTTTCAAGCCCAGCTATTAATTTTACCATTATTATTCTAAAATCTTGTTCAGTTATGCTGCTGATATCTGTTTTGAGCAGTTCATTAGCTGTCATTTCTTCTTGGAGTTTCTTTGGAGAAGAGATCTTTCATTTCGTCATTTTAGTTAGCTTTCCAGCTCTTTTTGGTTTTAAAGACCTGTTATGCTCTCTGTATCTATGAGCGCTGCTATATCCAAGAAGACTCTGACTGTCCAGGGCCTATACTTTCAGAGAGTGTTTTTTGAATGGTATCTCTTGGTCTCTCTTGTTGGGACCTTGGTTATTTTATTTTCCTATTTGTAGTGATATTTGGGACTCTCAACCTTGTGTACTCTGGCTTGTTTCTTGAGGTAGCCCAACAGAAAGCAGATCTCCGAGAACCTGAAGGATGGCCAGGATGGACTCCCTGTCAGAGGAGCTTGGGTTACCGGTCTGCTATAAAAGGGTATAAGTCAGGAACAGCCAGGTGGAAGAGATGTGTAGGGCAAGTACTCCCGGAGCACCCCCATGTGTTCACTGTTAACCTTAAAAATAAAACTGCCAGGGACTCCTGGGTGACTCAGGTCATTATCTCACATTTCATGGGTTCGAGCCCCACGTCCAGCTCTGTGTTGACAGCTCGGAGCCTGGAGCCTGTCTTTGGATTCTGTGTCTCCCTCTCTCTGCTTCTCCCCTCTTATGTTCTTTCTCTTTCTCTCCAAAATAAATACTTAAAAATTTTTATTAAAAAATTTTTTTAAAAAAGAATAAAACTGCCAGTTATTTAACCGACAAAACTGGGTTTATTTGGCAATGGAGAAAATTGCAAAATAAGAAAGAATGACCACGGCAAAACTACACAGAAGGCCCCTCATAAGCCTTTCTGACCTCATACCTGGATATAGGGTAAGTGTGCAGAGGTGTCGTAAGTATGCATTTTCTGGAGCATACCACAACCTGGCTTTGTACTAGAGAAAGGTCTTTCTAGCTGATGCACCCCACAGTATAGCTCTACATTTCAAAAAAGTGAAATTGAAATCTTTAGCACAGCATGCCAGATTCCTCATAATCCATCCCGTGCCCACTTCTCCTGCCCATTTTATCCAACTCCTCTTCGTGTTGTGAGTTCCAGCCACACCAAATGATTCACTTCCCTGATGACCTGCTTTCCCATGCTTCTAAAATTTTGTATACACCCTCTCTCTTCCAGAATACATTTTCTCAATTTTGTCCACCACTGTGAACTGAAACCTGGATACAGCAAGACAAGATCTTCAGGGAAGAAGCCAGGGTCATAGTACCTAGGAAGTGAAGGACCAAGCTTAGAAAACACACAGGGTCTGAGGGGCACCTGGGTGGCTCAGTCAGTCGAGTGTCTGACTTCGGCTCAGGTCACGATCTCACAGTTTGTGGGTTCGGGGCCCGTGTCAGGCTCTGTGCTGACAGCTCAGAGCCTGGAGCCTGTTTCGGATTTTGTGTCTCCCTCTCTCTCTCTGCCCGTCCCCTGCTCACGCTGTCTCTTTCTCTCTCAGAAATAAATAAAACATTAAAAATTATTTTAAAAATTATAAAATAAAATAGACATTAAAAAAAAAAGACAGAGGATCTGAGAAAGTTCCAGAAGCCAGAAACAGAAAGCCTAGAAGTGCAGACTGTCTTTTAACAAGGAGAATCTGGCCAGGTTGTTACCATCACTGATACCAGAGCTTCTCTCTAGCACCCAAGCATCCCACTGCCCCACCGTATAACATCTGAGGTGCCCACTCTAGAGATGAATTCCAGTCTTCTGTTCATCTTTAAGTTACTTGCTCAAGATTCATAATCCTTAGGAAGAACATTCCATTGGCAACATCCTGGCCCTGCCTCCTGCAGATTGAAGTCATAGTAAAGTTCGATAAACTTCTTTCATACAGACCAAACAGGTAAGAGCCCCCAGAATAAAAGGGTGGCTGCCTGCTAGACAAGCAAAAATCAATATGCCTATTTCAGTTCTTTCTTTGGTTGACCAGTATCAAATCACTTCCTTCTTCCCTTTATTAAAAAAAAAAAAATCCTCTTTAAAATGTAACTATCCCTTATGTGCACATAAAAAAATCCACGAGTCCCTTCTCAAAGGGGCAGTTTCTCTTCACAGGTCATGCGAGGCTCACAGTGCCATTCAAAAGAGAGCAGATATTAGGGCACCTGGGTGGCTCAGTCGGTTAAGTGTCCACCTTGGTTCAGGTCATGATCTCACGGTTTGTGAGTTCAAGCCCCACATCAGGCTCTGGGCTGACAACTCAGAGTCTGGAACCTGCTTCAGATTCTGTGTCTCCCTCTCTCTCTCTCTGCTCCTTCCCTGTTCATGCTCTGTCTCTCTGCGTCTCTCATAACTAAATAAATGTTTTTAAAAATTAAAAAAGAGAGAGAGAGAGAGAGACAGCGTACGCTATCTTGAGGGAAGCTGGGAACTATGGGAAGGTATGAAGTAGTAAGGTGACCTTACTGGGGTAAAAATGACCTTGGCATATCTTGGACCTGAGGCTTCTTCATAGCCTGATGTTCATGAAATTTTATTAAATGAAATTGAGTGTTTGCCATTTTGTCTCCCCCATTAGTTCATAAGCTTTTCAAGCAGAAGCCTGTGTTTATCCTTAGCACAATGTTTAGCATGTTACAGGCACTGTTTAATTATTTGTTGAATAAATAAATACTTCATCAGAGGGGGAAAAAAAACACCTTTTTTTTATCCTGCTGGATTCTAGACAAATTTGAGGCAGAGTCCTGATTCCAGATAAAAAATTTCCAACTTAAATGCTCTTGAAAGGACAACAGGCTTATTGCTTCATCAAAACCTGCTTATGCTGCCTGTGACCAGTTTTCTTTGTATGTCTATTACAGCTTATTTTTAGCCTGGTTATGAACATCATAAGTGCCTGCTTGTCTACACTTGGTATACTTATATTAAGTATTGCAAGTTTAACATATCATCCAGAAGCCAATGCATACAATTGGTCACATGTAAGTACCAAGTTTAATAACAACTGGATTAAAAATTTAGATATAAATGGAAAAACTATGGTAAATGATGTACGTTGCAATGGTAAGGTATGGAAACGACAACCAAATTTGATGTATTTGGCATCAAATCCCATTTTGCCATGAGAATATTTAAAAATCAGTTTTAGTCCAACTAAAGAAACACTAGAAGCCTCAGAGAGAGATCAAAATTATCATTATGAGAAGATAAAGTGATAGGATGCCTAGAAAACCCCAAAGACTCAACTAAAAAAAAAATTACCGAAACAAAACAATTTAGTAAAGAAAAACATTGACAATATATTTTCTTTACACTAGAAATTACCACTTAGATATTGAAGAAGAAAAAATAAATAATCCAATCAAAATAACAACAAAACTATTAAAAACATGAGGGTCGTAAAAAAAAAAAAAGAACTGAATACTTTGAGCTACATTCTTTTTTTTAAATATTTATTAACTTTTGAAAGACAGAGCATGAGTGGGGGAGGGGCAGAGAGAAAGGGAGACACAGAATCTGAAGCAGGCTCCAGGCTCTGAGTGGTCAGCACAGAGCCAGATGAGGAGCTCAAACTCACAACCTGTGAGATCATGACCTGAGCTGAAGTCAGACACTTAACCAACTGAGTCACCCAGGGGCCCAAGAAACTACATTCTTGAATGCAAATTCACAATGTCATAAAATTGTTAAGATTCTGTAAAATAATACATACATGTGATGTAATTTCATTTGGAATCCCAAAAAAGGTTTTGGGGTGAATGAAATAAAATTACTCAAAAATGTGTATGGATGGAAAAAAAGATTGTGTGAAAAGTCCCAAGAAATTCTAGAAGCCAAATAATGATTGGGGAGGTACAAACAACTTGTTACATCAGAAATGCTGTAATATAATAAAAATGGTATAGTATTTACACACTAAAAGAAAAATCAATCGAAGAACAGCGAGTTGAGAAATAAATCCTAGTATAGGCAAAAACATTATTTTATGGGAGATCACTTTACCAGTCCATATGGAAAAAGTGAAATTTAATAAAATGATATTCAATCCATACCCTCTCCATTTCCAAAAAAAATAGCAATGGGCTCTACTTACCAATGTCTAAAAAGAAATCACAGACTCAATGAATGAGCATTAAAAAAGAAAGAAATGAATGAATGAGCCTAAAAACCATTGGAAAATGGCATAAAGTATAGAATTAGTGCATCTATTACAAAAGCAAATGAGAAAACCAAGAAGTATAGAGGAAAAAGAAACACATTTCACGTCACAAATATTTACGTCTTGGATATGTTATGGGCTGAGACACCAATAACCTAAGGAGTTAATAATATAATAATATAATAATAACCCCCCCCCAACCAGTAGGCTGCAAGGGTGCGGCCACCACCATGGTGAGCTGAAGTAAGGCCACCTCCTCAGCAGGTCCTGTGGACCGAGCATGGAGCCACACAGGATTATTCTCAAACCTCGACTTCTAAAGAATTGCCCTATTGGGTTTGGGGCTCTCTTGGGGTCTATGACCCCCACTTCCCTTCTCATAGCTCCCTTTTGGAAGGGCAATATCTAGCCTATGCCCGCCCCACCATTATGTCTTAGAGGTAGATAACTGCTTTTCTGATTGAGCAGGTCCACAGATGAAGAGGAATTCTACCTCAATATGGACCTTTCTAGGAGTCTCATCCACAACTGATTTAGATAACTTAGATGATGGGCTTCGGGGCTTTTTAATATGATGATATTTAGGTCAGATTTTGAACTTGGAGTTGATATTAAGATGGGTCAAAACTTTTGGAGATATTGGGATCAGGTAAATAGATTATGTACATGGGAGGGACATGAACTTAGAGGCAGGGCAGAGACAGACTGTTAAAAGGAAGTTGAATTATGTCCCCAGAAAAGATGTGTCCTAACCTATAGTACCTCAGAATGTGACATTATTTGAGAACAAAATCTCACAGATGTAATCAGTTGAGATGAGGTCATATGCGAATAGAGTGGGCCATTCATCCAATATAACTCGTGTCCTTTATAAGAAGAAAGAAATTTAGACACAGACAAGGAAAGAAGATGGCCAAGTATACATGAAGGCTGAGGTTGTAGTTAGGCTGACGCAAGCCAAGGGACACTTGGGGCTACCAGAAACTGAAAGAGGTAGGGAAGAATCCTCTCCTAAAGACTTTGGAAGGAACATTCTCTTGCCAATACATGCTCTTTGGACTTTGACCCTCAGAACGGTGAGACAATAAAGTTCAGTTGTGTTACCACCCAGCCATGGTACTTTATTACAGGGCCCCTAGGACACTGGTATAGCAGGTCAATAAACAGCCACCAACTGCTGTCCTCTCATGCTCTGAACCAACTGAGGTAAAATATGACAATCAAGCAGATATAGATAAAAATTATCAGCTTTATCGTGATTACCAAATGAGCTTGCTGCAACCTCTTTCCGTGAACTTAACTTATCTACCTAGATACAGGTAGACAATAGGTCCCCCTGTGCTGGGACCAGGGCATTATCAGAGGTTGAGGAGAACTTGGGCTCACAAAGAGAAATGATTCTGCAAAAAGAGAAAGAACCCAAAAGGGCCAGGTTCCTCTTGTGAAATCATCAGTTAGATAAAGCTCTGCTTCTCAAATGGGGAGTTGCAGCTGCGGAGCACTAAGAGACACTAGAAGCCTCTCTTAGAGCAGAAAGTCCTACTTTGGGCCATGGTAGAAAAATGGAAAAGGAGAGAGAATGGGTCCACCTAATACATGTAATAATGCTTATGATACATAGGTTAAGAGGAAATAGAACATGAAAATTATACATGCAGTAAATGGAAAAGCACAAAACACAAATCATGCAATGAGTCTTACCAAAAGAGAAAGTATAAAGAGATAAAAAGATGGGTGCTCAGTGTCAAACCCTGAAGAGTCTCACCCAGCTCACAGCACTAAGGTAATCTCTCTGCTTTCCAGTCTGGTCACATGTAAAAGAGAAATAAACGGGGGCGCCTGGGTGGCTTAGTCGGTTGAGCGTCCGACTTTCGCTTGGGTCATGATCTCGCAGTTCGTGGGTTCGAGCCCCGCGTCGGGCTCTGTGCTGACTGCCAGCTCAGGGCCTGGAGCCTGTTTCAGAGCCTGTGTCTCCCTCTCTCTCTGACCCTCCCCTGCTCACGCTGTCTCTCTCTCTCTCTCCTAGAAAGAAAAAAAAAGAAAAAAAAAGAGAAATAAACGTATCCAACTTGTGCAGTTGTTACTAGAATTAGTACTTGACATAATGCAAGGTGCATGTAAGAGTACTTGATAAATTTAAAACATATTTTGTTCTTAGGAAAAACACACAAAAATCATCACGGTTGTGTGAAAATGATATGATGAATGATATTTATTCCGTGCTTAGTAAGTCTTGTTCTTGTATCATTTTTAAATGGCTCATTAATATGAGGAATGTTTCTTTTCTTTTTAATTCAGTTAACTGGTGGTATGCTTTTACAATATGTACTCTTCACCACCATTGCAGAAGTGATCTGTGCATGCTTCATTATCAAATGGATTGGAGTAGCAATACATCATCCAGAATGCAGTGAGTAATTTTGTTTCTGGCTGGTCGATCAGGAGAAAGCAGCTTCTGTTAAGGATCCTCTCCGCAGGCAAATCATCAAAACCCTAGATGAGAACAAAAGCAGTAACCTCTTTACCATCAGCCATAGCAACTTCGTACCAGACATGCCTCCTGAGGCAAGGGAATTAAAAGCAAAAATGAACTATTGGTACCGTATCAAGATAAAAAGCTTCGGCACCACAAAGGGAAAGGTCAGCAAAGCTAAAAGGCAACCTTCAGAATGGGAGATGTTTGCAAATGACATATTCGACTCAGGGTTAGTATCCAAAACATCTAAAGAACTCAACACCTGAAAAAACAAATAATCCAGTTTTTAAAAATGGGCAGAAGACATGAGTGGACATTTTTTTTTTTCAAAGAAGATGTCCAGATGGCTAACAGACACATGAAAAGATCTTCAACATCACTCATCATTGGGGAAATAAAAATCAAAATTACAGTGAGTTATCACCTTACACCAGTCAGAATGGCTCAAATTAACAGCACAGGAAACAACAGGTGTTGGCAAAGATGTGGAGAAAGGGGAACCCTCTTACACTGTTGGTGGGAATGCAAACTGGTGCAGCCACTCTGGAAAACAGTATGAAGCCTCCTCAAAAAGTTAAAAATAGAACTACCCTTGGGGCGCCTGGGTGGCTTAGTCCGTTGAGCGTCCGACTTTCGCTTAGGTCATGATCTCGCGGTTCGTGGGTTCGAGCCCCGCATCGGGCTCTGTGCTGACTGCCAGCTCAGAGCCTGGAGCCTGTTTCAGTCTGTGACTCCCTCTCTCTCTGACCCTCCCCTGCTCATACTGTCTCTCTCTCTCTCCTAGAGATAAATAAAACATAACAAAAAAAAATTTTTTTTTTTTAAAAATAGAACTACCCTATGATCCACCAAATGGACTTCTGGTATTTACCCAAAGGATACAAAATTTGATTAGAAGGGATACATGCACTGATGTCTTGTAGACTTGCATCACCCAGGAGATTCATAGAAGGAATATAAACTGAAAAGATTTCACATAGACTGAAAAATAATATGGGGACACGAAATGCTATGGACTGTGAAATTCAAATTTAGTTATAAATTTTTGTTTCTGAAGTTTGAGATCTTCATGTCCCTTCAGAGTGTAGAGATTTTAGGGCGCCTGGGTGGCTTAGTCGGTTGCGCGTCCGACTTTCGCTTGGGTCATGATCTCGCGGTTCGTGGGTTCGAGCCCCGCGTCGGGCTCTGTGCTGACTGCCAGCTCAGAGCCTGGAGCCTGTTTCTGAGTCTGTGTCTCCCTCTCTCTCTGACCCTCCCCTGCTCACGCTGTCTCTCTCTCTCTCCTAGAAATAAATAAATAATATTAAAAACAAAAAAAGAAAAGAAAGTATAGATTTTAAAAGACATTGAAGAGACTAATCTGGAATAGAAGAATGGAGCTCTCTAAAAATCTATTCCTCCATAAGATAAATGAGAACACTGACAGAAGCTGTCAAAATTAACATTTCCTAACTCTGGAAATTAATCAAAGACTTGCAACAATCCAGGGAACACTTATGCAGGAAAACATGGCTGAACCTTGGTAAGAACGATGAGTTTTGTGGTTATCATTTGCCCTGTTCCCATCTCCACAGTAACCTTTAAATGAAATAACCTTCCGACCACAATAACTGTGAAAAACACCAGCCCAACAGCCACAAGCAGACGAAAACTGAGATTGGAGTTGCCAAAAACAAAAACAAAAACCAACCAAACAAACCGAAACATTCCCAGAGCATTGTTTCTGCTTAGTGTGGCAGCTCCCTGGAAATCTCCATGGGCAAGGCTCTTCTTCATTCACCTCTGAGCTCAATCACCATGAAAAGTTTTCTGGGATGTTTGTCAGAACAATTAGTCACATTGAACATTGTGTTAGCCTAAAGCAGGGATAACAGTTGGGGAAAACAAGAGGCTTACCAAAAAACCTAAGAGAAAAATCCTAGGGCATAAGAGGTCCCCTGGGAACCTTGAAACTGTGGCAATCCTGGAAATCGAGGATTATTGTGCTTATGAAGAGATGTGTGCATGCCCAGGAAAAGACGTGTCAATACTCACATCTGGGGCGCCTGGGTGGCTTAGTCGGTTAAGCATCCGACTTTCGCTTAGGTCATGATCTCGCGGTTCGTGGGTTCGAGCCCCCCGTCGGGCTCTGTGCTGACTGCCAGCTCAGAGCCTGGAGCCTGTTTCAGTCTGTGATTCCCTCTCTCTCTGACCCTGCCCTGCTCACACTGTCTCTCTCTCTCCTAGAAATAAATAAAAATATTTTTAAAAAAAATACTCTAATCTCCCACCTCTGAGCTGACCGGAAGCTATCTGCAAATAGTAAGTGATAGCTAAGGTAGAGTTGCAGCCTGTCTTCCAAGCCTGTAAAGACTTACCCCAACACACACACACACACACACACACACACACACACACACACACACAGAGCTTCTCAGCAAAGCCTGGGAAATTTCTTGGCTCAAAGCAGTTAAGGAAATCTATGTCCAATCATGTAATGATCACTAAGCTAACAGAGCAGAGATGTCAGTACCCCTACATGACATGAGTACTCGACACAATTAGTTCAGGAAAGCCACCCTTAGAATAACAAAAACAACAACAAAAACCAAAACCAACCCTTGGGAGAATGTGATTTCCAACAGATTCTACATTATATTATTTGATTTGATTTTAAATATAAATATTATATTTAATTTTATTAAATTAGATTATATTTAATTTATATTATATTATATTATATATTGTATATATCATTTTCATTATTTTATTTTAAATACTCAATTTTTAGCAAAAGAAATTATGAGATATGCAAAGGAAGAGAAAAATATGACCTAAACACTGGGGGGAAAAGCCATAGAAGAGGAACCAGAGGAAGCCTAGATATTGGACTTACTAGGAGAAAAAACAAACTCTAAGTTAGCTATGCTCAAAGAAACGAGAAACCATGTCTAAAAAATCTAAAGGAAAGTACAAAAGCAATGTTTCATGAAAAGGAATATCAATAAAGATAGAAACTATTGAAAAGAATCAAGTAGAAATTCTAGAGCAGAAAAACATATAATAACTAAAATGAAAACATCACTCACAGAGCTCAACAGAATATTTTATCTGACAGAAGAAATAATGCACCAACTTAGAGATAGATCAATTAAGGGGTGCCTGGATGGTTCAGTTGACTGAGCATCCAACTTCAACTCAAGTCATGAACTCACAGTTCATGAGTTCAAGCCCCGCATCAGGTTTCGTGCTGACAGCTCAGAGCCTGGAGCCTGACTTGTCTCCTCCTCTCTCTGCCTCTCCCCTGCTCACACTGTCTCTGTCTCTCTCTCTATTCTCTCAAAAATAAATAAAATTCAAAAAGAATTTTAAGGTCAATTAAAATTGTCTACTCCATGGAACAAAATGATAACAAATAAGAAAAACGAACAGAGCTTCAGACACCTTAACGTAATCAGTCATATCAAAATGTGCACAATGGAAGTTGCATAATAGGAGGAAATACAGAAAGAGAAAGCTACACAAAGAATTTTTGAAAATATATTAGGTGAGAACTCACAAATTTGATGAAAAACATTATTCTACATAATCCAAGGAGCTCAACAGACTCCAAAAAGGAGAAATTACAAGAGATCCAAACCTGGACACGTTATTACCAAGATTCTAATAGACAAAGACCAAGAGAAAATCTTGAAATCAGCAAAAGACAAGGAATTCATCCTGTAAAGGGGATCTTTAATAAAATTCCTCACGGCGGGGGTCGCCTGGGTGGCTCAGTGGGTTAAGCATCTGACTTCGGTTCAGGTCATGATCTCACAGTTTCTGAGTTTGAGCCTTGCACTGGGCTCTGTGCTGACACCTCAGAGCCTGGAGCCTGCTTCAGATTCTGTGTCTCCTTCTCCCTCTGCCCTTCCTCTGCTTGCATGCATTCTCTCTCTCTCTCTCTTTCTCTCTCTCTCAAAAATAAATAAACATTAAAAAAAGAAATTGGTAAAAGAAGGACATTTTAAAGTCTCACCAATATGTTCAAATGAAAGAGCACATTCGTAAATTACCGAAAGGTCAAAGAAGAAATCAAAAGGAAGAATAAAACATATTTTGAGATGAATAAAACAAACCACATACCACAACTTATTTGATGCAGCTAAAGTAGTGCTTAGAGGGAAATTCATAGCTATCAATACTATATTTATAAAAAGAGAAAAAAGTCTCAAATCAGAAACCTAACTTTCCACCTTTAAAAACTAGAATAGAGATGGGGACTGGGGGAAGCAGGTGAAGGAGAGTAAGAGCACACCTATCATGATGAGCACTGAGTAATGTGATGAATTGTGGAATCACTATATTGCACACCTGAAGCTGGTATAACACTGTATGTTCGGTCTGTTAACTCTACTGGAACTAAAGTTAAAAGTTAAATAAATATTAAGAACATAAACTAGAAGATAAAATTAAACCCAAAGTCAGAGGAAGAATGTAGATCATCAAGGCTTTGGTGGAAAAAATGAAATAGAGAATAGAAAAACAATTAGAGCAAAAGTTGATTCTTTCCAAAGAATTTATCCCCCGCCCAAAAAAGACAAATCTTTAGCTACACTACCAAGGAAAAAAGAGATTAGACTTCAGTTACTAAAATCACGAGTGAAAGGAGAGATGTGACTAAGAACCCCATGGACACAATAAAGACTAGAGGACATCTGGGAGGCTCAGTCAGTTAAGTGTCTGACTCTTAACATCTCAGGTCCTGACCTCAGGGTTGTGAGTTCAAGGCCTGCATTGGGATCCACATTGGGCATGAAGCCTATTTAAAAAAAAAAAAAAAAAAAAGACTAAAAGGGAATACTATGAATAATGATATGTCAACAATTTAGTTCACCTACATAAAATGGGCTAATTCCTAGAAATATACAAACTATTGAAACTGTCTACCAAGGAGTAATAAAAACCTAAATAGATTCATCATGTTGAGACTGAAATAATAATAGAAAATCTTTTCATAAAGAAAAGCCCAGTCCCAGGTGGCTACACCATAAATGTTCCTAAACATTTAAAGAATTAACATCAACCTTATACAAATTGTTCTAAAAAAGAAGAGGAGAGAATACTTCCTGACACATTCTATGAAGTTAGTATTACCCTGATACTAAAACCAGACAAATACATTAAACAAAAGGAAACTGCAGGGGCGCCTGGGTGGCTTAGTCGGTTAAGCGTCCGACTTTCGCTTAGGTCATGATCTCGCGGTTCGTGGGTTCGAGCCCCGCGTCGGGCTCTGTGCTGACTGCCAGCTCAGAGCCTGGAGCCTGTTTCAGTCTGTGACTCCCTCTCTCTCTGACCCTCCCCTGCTCACGCTGTCTCTCTCTCTCTCCTAGAAATAAATTTAAAAAAACATTAAAAAAAAACTTTAAAAAAATAAAAATAAAAAAAATAATAATAATAATAAAATACTTGGGAATTAACCAAGTAGTTGAAAGACTTACACAATGAAAACTACAAAATACTACTGAAAAAAATTAAAGGATATATAAGTAAATGGAAACACGTCCCAAGTTCACAATGGAAAGAATCAATGTTGCTAAGATGTCAATACTACTCAAACCAGTCTACAGATTCAGTGTAATCCCTATCAAAATGCAAATACCATTTATGCAGAAACAGAAAAACGCACCCTGAAATTTATATGGAATCTCAACAGATCCCAAATAGCAAAAACAACTTTGAAAAAGAAGAACAAGACTGGAAGACTCACACTTCCTGACTTCAAAACTTACGACAGAGCTACAATAATCACAATACAGGCTTTTCAACAAATAGTACTGGGGAAACTGGGTACCCACCTGCAAAAGAATGAATTTGGACTTAACTAACACCATGTACAAAAATTAACATAAAATGAATCAAAGACTTAACTGTGAGACCTAGAATAATAAGACTCTTAGAAGAAAACATGGGTCCAAACCTTCATGACATTTGACTTGGCAATGATTTTTTGGATATAACACCAAAAGCATAGGTAACAAAAGAAAAAAATAGACAAATTGGACTTCATGAAAATTAAAAATTTTGTGCCTCAGAAGAGCAAACACAATGAAGAAGTAAACCTTTGCAAACCATATATATAATAAGGGGGTAATATTAAGAATATATAGAGAACACTTCAAACTCAACAACAAAAATAAACAATTCAAAAATGGGCAAAGGACTTGAATAGATATTTCTTCAGATAAAGCCAGTAAGCACATGGAAAAATGTTCAACATCCCTGACCATTAGGGAAATGCAAAATCAAAATCACAATGAGGTATCATCTTATACCCATAAAGATGGCTACTATCAAAATATTTTTTTATAAAAAAAAAAACAGAAAACAAGTGTTGGCTGGAATGTAAAAAAAAAAAATTAGAACACTTGTGCACTTTTGGTGGGAACATAAAATGGTACAGCTGCTATGGAAAACAATATAATTGTTCCTTGAAAATTTAAAAATAGGATTATCGTAGGATCCAGCAATTCCACTTCTGGATATATACCCCAAAGAATTGAAAGCAGGGTCTCAAAGAGGTATTTGTTCACCCATGTTTAGAGAAGCATTATTCACAATGGCTACAATGCGGACACCCAATTTCCATCAACAGATGAATGAACAAGCAAAATGTGGTATATAACTATAATAGGATGTTACTCAGCCTTCAAAAGGAAGAAAGTTCTGACATATGCTACATCATGGATAAACCTTGAGGACATTATACTGAGTGAAATAAAGCAGTCACAAAAAGGCAAATGCTGTGTGATTCCACTCCCTAGGAGACAGAGTGGTCAAAACTGTAGAGTCAGAAAAGAGAATGATGGTTGCCAGGGGCTGGGAGTGAGGAGTTACTGTTTAATGGATATAGAGTTTTAGTTTTACAAGATGGAAAGAACTATGAAGATGGATGGTGATGATGACTGCAACGGCACCATATATGCATTTAATACCCCTGAACTGTGCACTTAAAAATGGTTATGATGATAACTATTATGTGTATTTTAACATGTAATTTATTTTAAATTGGAAAAAAGTCAATATAATACACTCCATTAATAGAATAAAGGACAGAAACAATCACTAAATCGTGATAGAAGGAAACGGGTTATAATGGCTGATAATCTTCTCTCCTTACCTACACAGTTTGTCTAAATTCTTTCAAGATAGATCATGAAATCCCCCCAACCAACACCTACAGTTTGATAAGTCAGCCTAAAACTCTGCATGGAGCCAGCATGGCACATTCGAGGGATTCCTGAAGGATATAGTATTTAGAGGAAAGTGATGGAAAATGATGCTGGAGAGGTAAATTGAGGCCAGACCTTAATAGGGCCCAGTCACGTTAGGAAAGAACTTGGAATTTAGCCTTTAAGTACCAGGATGCTATTAAAGCGTTTCTAGCATCAGGGCTTCTTGATCAAACTTTCTGGTTACATACAGCAGTCCCTCTTTATCCGTGGTTTCACTTTCCAAGGTGTCAAGTACCCTCAATCAACCACTGCCGGAAGTGGATCATCCTCCTGACAGATGGTCAGACAGACAGACAGTCAGTAGTAGCCTAACGCTACCTCACCAGCCCACAGGACTCACCTCATTGCATCTCGTACGCTATTCCCATTAGAATTTCTGCGGTGATCCCTCCCAAATCCTATAGTCGGAGCCAGACAGCTCTCCGCTCCATCGGTTGTCCAGATATTTCTCCTTCTGATCTAGAATATGAAGTACAGGACCCACGAGGACTCTCAGCACCCACCCCAGGCCAGCTGAAGGTCATTTTCTGAAGAGTAATATTTTAGTTTAATGTGGTGGTTGTAACTCAATGAAACCTCTGATTTCTGACGGGCCAGAGGTCTGTTGCACCTTGACCTCTCCCCTCAGGACAGAGTGGGTGTTATTTTTCTCAGTGTGGTTTCAACTGGTCACATTTAAGTTTGCATATTTGTTTGGTTTTCGTTGCTGGGATCTTTTGTTGTTGCTTTTGTTGTTTTGTTTTTGTTTTGTTTTGTTTCAGGGGTTTGGGATCACGCCCTTATTTTCTGGTATCACAGTGATCAATTTGCTGTCACCCACTCACCCCAGGTCTTTCTCTGTCAGAATTGAGTGTCTGTACATAATTCACAAAGAACAAGTGTGACTCCAGTCAAGAACGAAAGATTAATTGTGAATGGATGAAGAACCCTGCAACTGTTCTCAAGAGGCCTCATGGAAAATACATGCTAATGAAGTCCTTCCCAGTGGGCCTTCTCCCTACTTCTTCAATAAAGGATGCGAGCTGATCACAAGTTGACTCTACGCTTTTTAAAAACAATCTGAGGGGCACCTGGGTGGCTCAATCAGTTGGGCATCTGACTTCAGCTCAGGTCATAGTCTCACGGTTCGTGGGTTCAAGTCCCGCATCAGGCTCTGTGCTGACAGCTCAGAGCCTAGAACTTGCTTTAGATTCCGTATCTCCCTCTCTCTCTCTCTCTCTCTGCCCCTTCCCTGCTCACGCTCTGTCTTTCTCTCTCCCAAAAAATAAACAAAGTTAAAAAAAAAATTTGAGTGAACATGGACAAATACAGCCGGTCCAGGGGATGTAAGAAAGTAAAGGTGAATGTCCACTTTATCTTAGGTTGGAGAAGATCAGCCTGAGTGAAGGGACTCCTTCATCTGAGAAAAGGAAGTATTCTGACTTTGAAGGCAGCCATGGTGTCAAGGTAGCAATGGCAAGACTTTTGATTTTACTGTGCTTTCATTTCCTCTCCTGTAAAACAGAAATAATAGTTCCTAGCCCACAGAGTAGATGCAAATATTAAATTATAAAACATCATTAAAGGACTTAGAAGAGCTCCTAGTTAATTCTAATCCCTCAATAAATTCTCATTGTTTATCATTTATGAGCTCTTCTCATTATATCTGTAGGATGATGATATATAGGTGGAATTGTTATTTTCCAAGAATTAGTGACTTCTGAAAGTAGATGTGTGCTGAACATTCTAAGTCCCTAAAAACCACTGAAGAGCTTGCTGGAGGGGTGTTGTTGTGGGTCAAATTGTGTCCCCCCCCAAAAAGATATGTTGGTATCCCAGCCCCCCTCAGAATGTGACCTTTTTTGGAAATGGGGTCTTTACAGAGGTAATCATGATAAAAATAAGACCATTAGGATGGTCCCCATATTAATGACCAGTATCCTTGTGAAAAGGGGAAAGTGGACACAGAGGCACACACACACACAGAAGCGCACACACACACAGACGCGTGTGCACACACATACACACACAAGGAAGACTAAGTGAAAACGTCATGTGAAGACAGGATGGGGATGGTACATCTATCTACAAGCCAAGCAACACCAGATTGTTGGGAAATCACCAGAAATGAGGAAGAGGCAAGGAAGGATCTTTTCCTAAAGGTTTCAGAGGGAGCATGACCCTGTCAACAGCTCGATTTTGGATTTTGGATGCCTGGCCCCCAGAACAGTGAGACAATACATTTTTATTGTTCTGAACCACCCTGTTTGTGATACTTCATTACAGTCACCAAGAAAACTACCACAGGCGCCTTTTCACTATAATGAGCACTATATTCCCCCCTCCCTAGAGGGTATTAGGTTTACAGAGAGGGTGATCCTCACACCCTCATGTCCCGCAGCGCGGGGGATATGTATTTGATAGAATATGTGGCAAAGCGCTTTCAGAAAACGCTGTTGTTGACGTCAGCTGGAAGATGAGGCCAGGTTACAAAAAAGGCCACCACAAACTGCTCAGAACTGTCTACTTGATATTGTAGACAGTAGAAGCCACCGCATACCCACCTAGAATGAAGATAGAATCTATAGGAAGAAGACCATATCCTGATATGGGGTTATATGCACAGGGAATAATGCATGTATCAAGCAAGGAAGACAGTCCCCTCTCCACGAGCAGTCATGGTTCAGGTATCTCCTGGGTGCCCTCATTACAAGTAGAGGAATCAGGGGCGCTTGGGTGGCTTAGTAGGTTAAGCGTCCGACTTTCGCTTAGGTCATGATCTCGCGGTTCGTGGGTTCGAGCCCCGCGTCGGGCTCTGTGCTGACTGCCAGCTCAGAGCCTGGAGGCTGCTTCAGTCTGTGACTCCTCTCTCTCTGACCCTCCCCTGCTCACGCTGTCTCTCTCTCTCTCTCTCTCTCTCTCTCTCTCCTAGAAATAAAAAATAAATAAATAAAAAAACAAGTAGAGGGATCAGGTGGGGGTGGGGAGCGGTCCCCAGCCCTCTCACGAAACATCCTACAAGCCATTGGAGCCAAAAGACTGGCCCACCCATCTTTGTTAAGGCAGAGGGCAAAACTTGGACTCTGATGTGAAACTGAAGGCTTAAAATCATCAACTCTGAGCCTTGAGAGCTTAAATAAGGACGTTTCAATAATCAGAACTGAAACACTGTAATGGAAGGACCATCCACTCACCTGCACTCACTAGGAGAAAATAGCATCAGTTTCGTTGCAGGAACCTGAGTGCCCTCTCCTGGTCCGCTGCCCTACCTTCCCCCAGAGCATACACACCACCCGGCAGGGTAACGATTCTCAGCCCTTTTGTGTGTTCTCTACCATGAACAGGTAGCCCCAAAAAATGTGGAATCCATTGGCACACATAACTGATACTTTGTGACAACTAACACAACACCTGCCAACACATGAATTCCTACCAGTGGGAGCCACTAGGGAGGAATCAGCAGTCCCACAGGCCGGCTCATGAACATTTCATGTGGTCGGAGTTCAAGAGTCGTGCTTCCCACACATCTCAAGTTCCTAAGAGTTGGCGGCGGGGGCTGGGGGGGGAGGGACAGAGCCTCTAGATGGTTTAGCTCACATGCTGCTCAGATTCTGCCTTGTTAATTTTTTTAAACTCCATTTGCAGGCTGTAGTGTCCCCATTGATCGCAGGTGATGTGCACGGTCAAAGGCGTTGATGAGTCTACAGTTTTACAAACTTCCTTTAGCATCTTCCCACAAAATGTATGCCCTGATTACTATTAATGGAAAAGGACAGTCCAAATGAGGACAGACTCTGAGAAGTACTTTGCTGCCTGTCATGATGTCAGTTCTTGCACATGGGCATGCTTCCACACATCCTGAAAAAGCACACTGCAGCAATTCTTGGGCAAAGGAAGTACCACCCCATCGTGGGATTTCTGGGGAAGTTATGAGCATGTCCTTGTTTGTTGCGGTGAGTGAAGGAGATGACGTGCAGAGAAAAGGATTTAGAGAAAGAGAGCCAGGAATGCTAGACTTTCTACAATGCTCAGGACAGTCCCAGATGATGATGAATTGTCTCTCATGACTTTTGCATGTGCCACTAGCCATTCATGAAGAAGATAAACTCATTTATAATTGTTTAAGATCAGAGCTTAATAATCTGAACTTTCAGGGTTTATCCTATATCAAAGTTTCCGGGAATGTGACCGCCACATACTTTGTTTATCACTTGGGACTTCCCCAAGAGTGATTAACCTTATAAAATAACAGGAGAAAAGGCCATGCCACCTGTGGGATATAAATCACCAGTACAACACACTATATCAGTCTACATTTGTAACTATCTCATGCAAACACGTAACGGAAGAGATCTAAGACAGCTTTAAGGTAAAATGAATTACCAAATTGGGGAAAAAACATGAAACACAGGGAGCTCATTTAATTTCTGTTATCTTTTTAATGTTTATTTTTGAGGTAGAGAGGTGGGGGGAGGACACAGAGAGAGATGGGAGGAGAGAAGATCTGAAGCAGGCTCTAGGCTGAGAGCAGAGAGCCCGGCGTCGGGCTCGAACTCACAAACTGTGAGATCATGATCTGAGCTGAAGTAGGACACTTAACCAACTGAGTCACCCAGGTAATTGTTCTAAACATAGTTCATATTACTGCCATCTGTGGTGGTTAATTTTATGTGTCGACTTGAGTGGGCCACAGGATGCCAAATGATGTTTATCTAGTTAAGCATCATGGCTGGGTATGTCTGTAAGGGTGTTTCCAGAAGAGAATGGCATTTGAGTTGGTGTACTGAGTAAAGCAGATGGCCCTCTCCGGTGTGGGTGTGCATCATCCAATCCACTGAGGGCTTGACTAAAATGAGAAGGCAGAGGAAGGTTGAATTTGCTCTCTGCCTGACTGATTGAGCTAGGACATCATACTCCTGCCTTTCTCAGGCCTTCAGACCAGCGTATATACCATCAGCCTCTGACTTTGAGGCTTTCAAACTACACCGCCGGCTTCTCTGGGGCTCCAGCTTGCAAAAAAGCAAATGACGAGACTTCTCAGCCCCCACAGTCATGTGAGCCAATACCTTATAATATATCGATGTTTGAAATATAAAGAAATATATACATATGTCCTACTTTTCTGGAGAACCCTAATCATCCTATATGCATGTTTTAAGATTTATAACACCCGGTAAAAACTCTCTCTTCTGAACATCCCATACTGAAGCTACACATCTGGGTTTTTCCTGTTGTTTTCCAGTCGTACTCTGAGGCTTTCTCCAGGGATCCTCCACCACCATTTCTGCAAAGCCTCTTGGGCCACCACTTCTTTTACCAATCTGTCCTTGACACATCACCGCCCTTTCAAAGTGATGGCACCTGAGATCATGTTAAGATCATTTTATGAATGTTTGCCTCAGGGTGCCTGGGTGGCTCAGTCCATTAAGCGTCTGACTTCAGCTCAGACCTGCGTATCATGGTTCATGAGTTTGAGCCCCATGTGGGGCTCTGTGCTGACAGCTTGGAGCTTGGAGCCGGATTCAGATTCTGTGTCTCTCTTTCTCTTGGTGCCCCTACCCTGCTCATGCTCTGGACTTCTCTGTCTCTCAAAAATGGATAAGCAGTTTAAAAAAAATTTTTTTAAAGAGTATTTGCCTCAATGTACAGTAGGATTTCTCAGAGTGCATACATTTTCTGGGAGTTTCACTTCCCGATGCCATGTCATAACACGGGGAATCAATACTGTTTTTGCCCTGGTTACTTATTCCTCATTTTCTCTGCTTCAGCACTCTGGAATTGGCCTTGGCCTGGTCCCCCCACATAGGTTAACGTTTATCCTTCTTTCTCAGACTAAGAAGTCTCTTCTCTTTTTTTTATTCTGTTCTTTATTGCTTATAGTAATAATTTCACTCATACCTCTGCTCCTGTTTTTTTTTATTTTTGGGGGGGGGTGTTTTGCATTCTTTATACAGATGGCCTCTGATTTTCTTACTTCTCTTAAATCCAAACTTATGATTTTAAAAATGTTCAAGCATCTATTATGTCCTCTAATATATTCTGCCTTTAAAATTTTTTACAATGAAATAGATACTTTATTATAAATTTTTGTACTTTATATTACAGCAAAGGTCTTACACTGGGAAAGGTAGGACAAGCCTGGCTTTGCCACTGAGGGGTTGTGTTCTGGTAAGCAAGTCACTGCCTTTCTCCGCGGGTCAATTACATCACGTGGAAAATACTTTCCGGGTTTTCTCCCAAATATATCCCTCAAACTTTCATATAAGATAATATGATGGATAAAGGACCTTACTTTCTAATTTCATGCTATTCTTTTGACCTTTTTAGGGATTATTTTAATAAGTTTTGTGTACAGTACTCGCTCTTCTGTGGCCCTATCTTTTTTTTAAAATTTTTGTGTGTGTGTATTTATTTTTGAGAGAGAGAGAAGTGAGTGGGGAAGGGGCAGAGAGAGGGAGACACAGAATCCCAAGCAGCCTCCAGGCTCTGAACAGGAGCCCGACGTGGGGCTCAAGCTGAGAGATCATGATGTGAGCTGAAGTCAGATGCTCAACCAACTGAGCCACCCAGGTGTCCCATCTGTGACCTTATGTAAGCCTGTTTGCTAACTAGTGTTCTTTCTTTATTTTTTTAAACTTTTGATGTTTATTTATTTACTTTGAGAGAGAGTGTGAGTGGAGGAGGGACAGAGAGACACAGAATCTGAAGTAGGCTCCAGGCTCTGAGCTGTCGGCACAGAGCCTGATGCAGGGCTCAAACCCACAAACTGTGAGATCATGACCTGAGCCAAAGTCGGATGCTTAACTGACTGAGCCACCCAGGTGCCCCCTAACTAGTGTTCTTAACACACGGTACTGGTGAGCAGTCCTTGACCTTCAAAGAAGTGTTGTTCGTCATATTGGTTATTCAGTAATTTCCCTCTACTTAATACACTCTGTTCCCGGCTGTGGGTGAATCATTCCAGAAATGTTTGCTTATGAAGAATTCAATATAGATTGAGGTATTAGAAGCCAAAGGAACATCTGGACTCCCCAGAGACCATTGAGCATCTAATAGTTGGCATTTCTTGTACATATATACAAAGAGGGAATTGATTTGCAGGAAAGGAAACACTCTAAATTAGCATCTTCAGGAATTAACAGGGCAAGAGAAAACCCATCCTTGTGTTCTAGAACATGAAAAATTGACTTAGCTTTATATCCCAATATATGAGATTGAATTTCATGCAATAAAGTCACATTCAATAACTTAAAAAAATAAAAAGAATATGCTACAGTCACCGGTATAAAAATAATTATATATACTTTAATTAAGTATAATTAAATATAATTATTTTTATGAGTACAAATAATTCTCTTAATTCTCTTGGGGTGCCTGGGTGGCTCAGGTTGAGCATCGGACTCTTGATTTCGGCTCAGGGCTTGATCTCACGGGTTCATAAGTTCAAGCCCCACATCCAGCTCTGCACTGACAGTGCAGAGACTTCTGGGGATTCTCTCCCCCCGCCCCCCCGCCCACCGCTTGCACTTGTCTCTCTCAAAACAAAATAAGATAAACTTAAAAAAAAGAAAGACTGCATTCTGTTTCCTTTTGGCACCCCATATAATACAGCAATGCACAGAAATATGCACAAGGATACACATAAGCCATCAGCATTCCCAGAATGGATGGGATAAGTGTAAAGAGAGTATATCTTATTTCTTTATTTTTTTAATTCCAGTATATTTAACATACAATTTTATGTTAGCTTCAGGTATACAATACAGTGATTCAACAATTCTATACATTTCTAGGGCACATCATGATTCACATACTCTTAACATCCTTCACCTATGTCACCCATCCCCACCTTCGGGCCACCTCCCTTCTGGCAACCACAAGTTTGCTGTCTATATTTAAGAGTCTGTTTGCTTGTTTGTCTCTTTTCTTCTTTGTTCATTTATTTTGTTTCTTAAATTCCACTTATAAGTGAAATCATATGGCAGTTGTTTTTCTCTGACTTGTTTCACTTAGCATTATACCCTCTTGCTCCACCCATATTATTACGAAAGGCAAAATTTCATTCTTTTTCCATGGCTGAGTAATATTCTAGTGTGTGTGTGTGTGTGTGTGTGTGTGTGTGTGTGTGTGTGTAACATCTTCTTCACTCCTTCATCCGTGGATAGATACTTGGGTTGTTTCCAGATTTGGGCTATTATAAATAATGCTACAATAGACATAGGGTGCACATATCTTTTTGAATTAGTGTTTTCATATTCTTTTTTTAAGTTTATTTAAGTAATCTTTACATTCAACATGAGGCTTGAATTCATGTTCCTGAGATCAAGAATTGTATACTCCTCTGTCTGAGTGAGCCAGGCCCCCTCGTGTTTTCACATTCTTTAGGTAAATACCCAGTAGTGGGATTACTAGCTCATATGCTAATTCTTATTTTTATTTTTTTGAGGAACCTCCATACTTTTTCCACAGTGGCTGCACCAGTTTGCTTTTCCACCAGCAGTGCACAAGGGTTCCTTTTTGTCTACATCCTTACCAACACTTAACTGTTTCTTGTGTTTTTCATTTTAGTCATTTTGACAAGTGTGAGGTAATATCTCATTGTGGTTTGATTTGTTCTTTCCCTGATAATTAGTGATGTTGAGCACTTTTCATACGTCTGTTGGCCATCTACAGGTCATCTTTGGAGAAATGTCTATTCATGTCTTCTGCCCATCTTTTAATTGGATTGATTTTGGTTTGGGTGTTGAGTTGTATAAATTATTTATATATTTTGGATACTATCCATTATTAGATATGTCATTGCAAATATCTTCTCCAATTCAGCAGGTTGTCTTAGTTTTGTTAATAGTTTCCTTTGTTGTGCAGAAGCTTTTTGTTTTGATGCCATTCCAGTAGTTTATCTTTGCTTTTGTTTCCCTTGCCTTAAAAAAGATGTATTTAGAAAGATGTCACTACAAACCATGTCAGAGAAGTTACTGCCTGTTCTCTTCCAGGATTTTTATGGTTTCAGGTCTCACATTTTGGTTTTAAGTTTATTTTTGTGTGTTGCCGGAGGCCAGAGCCGGTTCCGGTAGGTCCAGGGGTCCCTGAAGGATGGACGGTGTCGGCGAGAGAGAGAGAGTGAGAGAGCCCTGGAGATTCTTTCTGATCACCAGGCAGGCATCTCTGTTCTGTCGGTTTTTCTGTCTTTATTTAAAGGTTCAGCAACAAGATGAAGTCATAGAAAGGAATCTCTTACAATGGGAGGTCTTTTGTGATAACAATAGTAGAATTATTCCAACCAAGGAAATAACGGAATGTTCTTAGTGAAAAATAGGATAACATATAGGTCAAATTGTATATTGATAAGTTAGGAGTATTTTGTCTGGCTCTCAAGAGGATGAATGTTTCTGAATTGGTTTGTTTGTGGAGACTAACATGGGGACCCTGAATGGGTCAGTCTTTTGCCCCTGGGTTATGTTTTAGCTACTCTTATCTATCCTCATCCCCGCTGCCAGTGTAAGAGAGGGTGTTTGTGGAAAGTAGGCCTTGAGGAAGGGACTGTTATGTCTCACCAATTAGCAAAGGTCTAAGTGGTAACTATGTTTTGCTCTTAACCCCAAAATAGGCCCTTGGTCTCAGGGCCAGGCTCAATTGTAATTCTTGTGTTCCTAACCCCCTAAGTCTCAGATCTGCAAAGCCCATAGGAAGAGCCTTTTGACAATTTTCCCCATAGAGCTTTCATCCAAAATTTCTTTTGTAAAGGCAGGAATGTGCTTTTCCTTATGAGGTATCTGTATTCAAAATATGGGTCTGATATGGAATATAGTGAGGCCTGGTCAATACCAGTAGGCTTATATCCAACATGAGCAGAAGGAGATACCACTTTTCATTTCTCACGGCAGGAGCTACAAACATTGCCATGTCCTTGCTGTGACCGCCATCCAGAGAGGCCGGTGCGGCTCCCGGCAGTGTGTGGTGTTAAGAAAAGGTCCAGATTAATTCTTTTGCATGTAGCTGTCCAGTTTTCACAACACTATTTGTTGAAGAAGCTGTTTTTTTCCCCATTGCATGTTCTTGCTTTCTTTGTCAAAGATTTACTAACTATATAAGCTTGGGTTTATTTCTGGGATCTCTATTCTATTACATTGATCTATGTGTCTACTTTTGTACCAGTACCATACTGACTTGATTACTACAGCTTTGTAGTATATCTTGAAATTTTGGATTGTGATGAAACGCCCAGAGTTCGAGAGACCCCAAAAACAGACCACCAGAGACCAGAGTCAAAGCCAATCGGCAAGGGTTGTTTATTTGCAGGTTTGAACCCGGACCTCCGCGCATTCGTCGCCGATGACACTGAGAGGCCTCGAACAAAGTCTTTGCAGCCTTTTTATAGACAGGAGTAAACAAGTCGTGGGGAGGGACGGGGGATCTCTATGGTTACAGGTTTGTCATTTGGTTGATATTTAAATATGAACATATACCATATTTGATTGGTTCCCGCCATCAGGTTTTTGGCGGGATCCAATTACAACATTTAGGATACCTTTGAATTCAGCCAATCATAGAGCGAGTCTAGGGTCTTGTTCGGCGACTAATACTTCCATTTTCCAGATATGGAAACTGAAGTCAGAGAAATTAAATGGCCTCCCTCAGGTCACACAGCTGGCGGGTGGTAAGGCTGCCCAGGCTGAGCCGGCTTCTTCCTGATTTCGGAGCCTGATCCCTGGGCCGTGGGACAGTCCTGGGTTTGGTGCTGGACAACACAGACAAACTCCCTGTCCTTAAGGATCGTGTCCTGTGGGGCTAGGAAGCAGCAGACAAGGGAGCCATGGATGAGATGATGTCAGATAGTAGTGAGTGCCATGAGGAATGTCTGGGCTGGAAACAGGGGAGGGAGAGTCCTGAGAGGAGGAGCTGGTTAGGACGGCCCTCCTGAGGAAGGCACGCTGGAAAGGAGAGGTCTGAAGGGCGTAGAGAAGCCAGCTGGGTGCTGGTCTGGAGGAAGAGCATTTCTGGCAGAGGGAACAACATGTCTGAGGGACAGAGTACAGGCCGGTGAGGCTAGGGCACAGTGCGCTCTGGGGAGAGGGTAGGGGCGTTGCAGGGCTTGGATTGGACGTGGCTTTGTAACCAGAGGGAGGAGTGTTGACTTTGTTTTATGTCTGTGTCACTTTTGACCGGAGGATGTGGCTTGAGAAGCCCACCTTCCCAGAGGTGGGGCTGCTCCTAGGGGCCAGAATCCTGTGAGTGCCATGAACCTGCTCTTGTTTGCCGTGGCCCTTATTTTCTGCTAGAGGGACATCCTGGTGACTTGTCGATAGCTAGGAGTCAAGGACAGCAAGCCCCGTGGGTACAGGGAAGGTAGCCAGCTGAACTGGGGGCCCTGCCCTCAGAGGCAACATGGTAGCTCATGATAGTGCCCTGTGGCTGCCCACCTGGAGCTTCCTGTGCAGCTCAGGGAGGCCCGAG
The DNA here is from genome assembly GCA_017311185.1 of Proteles cristata cristata. Lineage (NCBI taxonomy): Eukaryota > Metazoa > Chordata > Mammalia > Carnivora > Hyaenidae > Proteles > Proteles cristata. The sequence continues at coordinate 2,908,593 of JAESUZ010000174.1, read as the reverse complement.
CCCCCCTTCTGCACCCCCAGCTGTGGGCTTGGGCACAGTTGCAGGTGGAAGGCTGTGGCTGTGGGGCTCCCTTCAGTCCGGGAGCTGGGGCCTGCCTGAGTCTGTGTGGGGGTCTGGGAGGCCTAGGCACCGCCCATGCATGACTCCAAGCTGAGCTGTGAGCGCTGTCTTGCTAATGCTGATTCAGGGCTTGTCTCATAGGCTGCGGATTCTTGGTGATTATAATTTGCCCTCTTTTGCCCTCGGTAGCCTGGTTGCTGCCGTCGAGGACTCCAGGAGGATTAGCAGACACCGTGACGATCAAAGCTCCCTTTATTTTAGAAGTTTAGAGACTGGGGCCCAGAGAGGGCCCCATGCGTGTTTGTGCCCAGCCCAGCTCTCACCTGACCACAGCAGACGGCCCCTCTGGCAGCCCCAGGCAGCTCGCGGGAGGCTCTGAGCTGGCGGAGGCCGTGGCAGGGGCTGGGGCTGTCCTGCCGTTTGTCTAGCCGCACCCACAGCACGTCGTACGGCTCCGGGCACGCCTAGTAGTCAGCACTCATCCGGGGGCTTTGACGGATAACCTCTCGCCTCTGCAATTTGTAATCATTAGAATTTGTTGCACCTTGCTTTAAGCAAACGCAATCGATACGTACCAGATCCACACTGCGTTCCATATTCCCGGGGATGCAGGGATTGCCAAGCCTGAAGCCTACTTGGGTTTGATGTGTGCTGACGTTCAGGACACCATGAGGCCGGGACCTGACTGGGAGGTCCTGATTGCTGCGCGGGTGACTAAGGATTGCCCCTCAGGTGTTCTATCTCATAGGCCCATTTGAGGGATACAGAACCCTGAAGGGTTTGAATGAACACCCATCAGTGCTGAAGCCAGCTCAGCTAGCGAGGGCTAGGGCTCTGCCCCAGACTGAGTTCCTGAGGACAGGGACACCTACCCAGGCTTTGGCCCAGCTTTTTACTGTGTGTCCTGGACAGGCCTCAGCTCTCTCTGGAGAGTTGTCCTAGACCCAAAGTCAGGATCAAGGTGGTAAAGGCATGAAGCTGGGCATGGACAGAGCAGGCTGGGGAGAGCAGACCCTGCTGGAGAGTCTGCGTATCCCCTCAGCCCTCATCACTGCAACCACCTGGGAATGTGGGCAGATGGGTTTTTTCAGGTCATCATAGTTTTTAGGGAAAGAGAAGTTAAAAAAACCAGTCCCCCCCTTTTAAAGTTAGCAACTAATTTAAGTTTAAAAAAAAATTTCTGCAAATGCAAGCGCCTGTAGACTGGGCAGAGCTGTGGCCTACACTTGGTGAGGCCTGCACTCAGCAGTGCCCTGCGGGCAGGCACAGGGCACAGGGCACACAGCATTTGCAGGTCCCTGGTCCCCTGTTTGTTCCTGTGTTCTCTTACCACAGGAGGCCAGGACAGTTCCTGGCCACATGGGGATGTTTGCTGCCCAGAGAGGGGGACCCAATGAGAAAGCACCCATCCTCCGGGCAGGATGTCCCTGTGAGAGCCCCCCCTCCATCCAGTTTCACGGTGTCATCCCGCATCTAATACGGGGACACGGTTCCTACCTGCATCTAATATGGGGACACGGTGGTGGGTGAGTTCGATTCCTGCCCCTGGGAGCACGTGATAGAACCAGCTTCTTCCTTCCACCTGTTGAGGGTGAATGCCCCCAGCCCCCTGAGTCTCAGTGGGTCCTTGTGTGTGCCTGATGTACCTACAGTGTTCACCTGTGCTTGGGAAGGAACGGTCCTGACCTCGCACCAACTTGACTGGAAGCTCTGGGCTGTAACTGGACATGGGAGGCCACTGTTGACCCTGGGATGAGCTGGAAGGGCAAGATGCATTCTGTCCTGGGAAGTCACCCGGTGTGAGAGAAAATGGCAGGGCTGCTCAGCCCACCTACTTCCTGGCCCTTCCTGGTCCCTGACTCTGCTCCTTCTGCAAATATGACCCATGTCCTCGGCTCCCTGAGAGGCTAGCAGATCTCCCGACAGAGGGGCACACCCCCAAACAGCTGCCAGGCTCCTGCCACAGTGCTGGGGAGAGAGCTTCCCTGTAGTCCAAGTGCGTGAGATGGGGGTGGGCCAGTATCTCCCTCACTTCCTGTTGGCCCCTGCCCGGCTCCCTTCATCCCGTCCACATGCAACATGGAGTTTCTGTGTATGTAATATTATTTGTTTTTATTTCTGTAATCCCTTTATTGTTTGCACAACTGCTGTCAGACTGTTGCCTGAAAGTATCACAGGATAATTGCAGAACGCCTGCATAAGTAATTTCTTATGAAATCGGGCCTTGTCTGCATATAAAATTGTTTTTCGTTGCTGCATACATGGACTTCATTATATGGAGGCTGTTTACCGGGCGCGCACCTTCCCCACAGGCCACAGAGACGGGAGGGCCTGACACGGGGGAATAATGAAATACTATCTTTATTCTCTCTCGGCCAGACGACATTTCTGGAGGGCGACCGCGGGGCCTGACGTGGTCAGAAGGAGCCTGGCCCCGGAAGGAGCGGAGGCTTCGGTCCAGGTGGGGCCTCCCGTCGGGCCTCCGGGCCGCAGGGCCAGTCAGGCCAGTGGCTAATCCCGCGTGCGCCCGGCGTCGCTTCCGCCCGCATTTCTGTGATATTAATGGTGTGTGGTAGTGAAAGAAATGTGTTTTATTCTCAAGTCTAACCCTGCTGTTATCAAAGTAACTTCCAGCTTATTAGCGACAAAGGACTTTTCTCCTCTCGGCTGCCCTGTTCGCCAGGGCTTCCTGAATTAAACTGCTGCTTCCTGTCCTTGATATGCACGACCACATCTGGGCAGCCCGATCCCAGCCCCGCTGCCTAATAACAATCACCTTCCCTTTCAGTGTCTGTTGATTGTTTCTAATTCACTCTGACAGATAGTGCCTGACAACTCGCCGGCTCTTCCCTCCCTCCGTGACCTGGAGTTACTCACAGCACTTATAGAGTCTGTCATTTTTAATATTTGATTTCATTTTAAGTTATGTGTTTTACTGAGAAGATGAAACCAAAAAAAAGGGGACTTGTAATGGAACATAAATTTAACCCTTCTTGCCACCCGGCACCAGCCTGGGCGAAACCTCCCCCGCCTCTGGGTGCTGGTTTCTTTTTCCGCACAGTGCTGCCGCGGCTGGGGCTGCTGCTCTCACCTCCTCCGTGCTTTTTCCCCTCCTTCTTTCTCTCTTCCTTTTTTCCTGGTTGGCTTTCTGTCTTTCATTTCTGGAAACAAAAGCTTCGTGTCACGTTCTTTCCCTTTAATGGCGCTTGATTCGTTTATGGAGCTAATAATGCCTCTTTCTGCTTCACAACCAGGTTCTAAATGAAAGACCTTTTGGGGGTTTTACTCTGGGGTGAGGGAGTCAGAGGAGAGGCCTGGAGAAGTCTCAGTGACCAGCTTCAATTAAGGTGTCAAAACGTGTATTTGATCTTTCTTTTTGGAGATGTTCCTCTTTGTGTGAGCTGGTGGGGCAGGGAAATGGCCACATCTCCCCGGGTTTGAGATGAGCTCTCTCAGAGTGGGGCCTTCCCGAGAGTGGAGACCAGGCAGGCAGCGAGTTTGAGGCTGGACATACGTTTCCTTCTGTTGCTTCCCTCAGAGGCCGCCCCAGCCAGGCAGCCGTCCTCACTGGTGGGGCGGCATCCCACGTCACTTCAGGGTCCACTCTGCCGTGACTTTGTCTTTGTTTGCCACTACACAAAGGCCCCTGTGTCCCTCTAGGCCCTTCAGAGGTTGAGAGCTGTGAGGCCGTGCATTAGGTCAGCTTTGCAAATAGACACCACAAAATTTAAAAAAAAAAAGAGGCACATTAACCCATGATGCCTCACTTCTCCTGGCCTTGTGTGGATGTCTGTCCCACACAGTGCAATATGGACAGCTGTAGAGACAGGATAAGAGGGATCTGGGTCGTATCTCCAGTAAGAAAAGAAAAACCAATCTCCGCTTTACCCATGGCCTGGTCTCTCCATGACCAAACCTTATCCCAAGTGTGGGCTGTGTCACTCATGTCAGGACTCTGTTCTTCCAGAGCCTTAGGCCAAGGGTGGTGACTCTTGTCACCTTTGACTCTTGTGGCAGCAGTGGTTCCATAGCACAGGTGTGACGGTCCTAGGGGTCAAGCCGGTGGGTTTCCTGGAGAGCAGAGGGAGATAAGAAGCTGCTTTCCAGTACTCTCCTAGAAAGACGGTCTGTGAGGGGCCATGCAGCCCACACAGCGTGGCTCTCTGGGAGGGCACTTTGCAGGGAACACCGGGCTTGGGTGCCAGCAAAGAAAAGGGACTGGAATTCAGGCCGGAGCCACTGCCTACAGGCAGATGTTCTAGTGGCTTCCCTGCTGTTCAACGGCCCCTGGCTCCGGGCCCATGGACCCAGGGCCTGGGCAGGCCAGCCATGGCCATCCGTCTTGTCCCAGCTCCTCCCAGGATGACCTGTTCCCCGGGGATTTTCCTTCAGCAAGCCTAACCCTTCTAAAACCCGGGCTCTCCCTCTCTCGGGGCATTGTGGGTAAACCGAGGAAAAAAGAGCCGCTGTCTAGGTGGAGATGCCGTTCCTCTCCCCAGTGCCAAGCGCCCCCTCCTTCTGTAAGAGGTGACAGAGGCAAGAACAGTTCTCCGTTCCGGTGGTTTTGCAGCTCTGCTAGTGTATTTTGAAATCATCGTCTTTTGTTTCAGGCACGCTAATTAAAATACAAAAGGAAGATAATGCACAAAAAGTAAAGTGGGCACAAGCCTTTTAGCTTTATGTGGGAAATAAAGATCTGTGTACACAATGCTGTGGTATCTATTCCATAAGGACAAGATGGCTTTTCTCTTTCACTGACCCAGGTGGTCTTTATGGGTACGGTAATGGGCCAGGTGCAAAAGAAAAGAGAGGGAGAAAAGTATCTTGACTTTCCTTCTGTATCAGGCCTTCCCCGACACATGTTGAATGAGTGTGAATGTGTGTGTGTGGGGGGGGGGCTGCCAGGAGCGGTTGGGCGTGATGTGATTCTGGGACGGTCTTCGCGTCTGCCTCAGCTCAAAGTTGGGTTCAAAGGATCCAGTGCCATCAAGAAGAATACAGAGCTTTTCTGTTTTTGGGAGGACAGTTGAAGTAGGATTTTAAAGATGTTTCTGCATTTGAGGTTTAGCCTCAAGGCCAAGGCCAATTTATACTTTCATTCCCCTCAATATGGCCTCTTGGGCTACTATTGGATCTTGTTTTAAAGCAGAGAGGGGTGCCTGGGTGGCTTAGTCGGTTAAGCGTCAGACTTTCGCTTAGGTCGTGATCTCGTGGTTCGTAGGTTCGAGCCCCGCGTCGGGCTCTGTGCTGACTGCCAGCTCAGAGCCTGGAACCTGTTTCAGTCTGTGACTCCCTCCCTCTCTGACCCTCCCCTGCTCACGCTGTCTCTCTCCTATAAAAAAAAAGCAGAGAGAAATTGAGAGCTGACATCAGCTGAAGACTCTGATTTGGATTTTGTGTTGCAAGGGCCCACCTATTACCGGGTGAATCGGGGCCAGTCCCTAGAATTCAAGGTTGAGGGGTAGAGGGACACATAGTATTTCCCGTCTGTCCCCCATAACCCAGATTTTCTGTGGAAAATCTGCATGGGGAACAGCATGTTCAGTGAGGATCTAAACTCAGGAGGTCATGGAGGGTACTACTTTTGCAGGGGGTAGCTGTAACCAGGGCTGCAAATTAGTATGACCCCAAGGACTATCTCTAAGCATTTATTGACACTCAGTCTAAAAGGATGTACCTGAAGGGGAGTAAGGCACATCATTCTTCAGTAGAGTTTGAGCCAACAGAAATGTGCAGAGCTTTGACACTCTGTCTGCTACTGTCCGAGCAATGAAGGGTACAGACAGTGGGGAGAAGACACTTAGAAAGTCATATCACAATGAGTATGTGACCAGTGCCACCTCCTAGATTAAACAGAGAGCCATGAATTCAAACTGGAGAAGGAGAGATCAATAATTAAAAGCAATGTGAATACGGTGTTGACTGTGCTCAGCCCTGCACAGCTCTTTTAAGAATGGAAAAGTCAGGGGCTCCTGTGTGGCTCAGTCAAGCACCTGACTCTTGATATCGGCTCAGGTCATGATCCTATTGTTGTGAGATCGAGCCCTGTGTCGAGCTCCATGCTGAGCGTAGAACCTACTTAAGGTTCTCTCTCTCTTTTCCTCTGCCCCTCTCCCCTGCTAACATTCTCTCTCTCCAGAAACTAAAACATACAGTAAATAAAAAGGGAAAAAAGTCAGACTCATGTGTGGCTCAGGAAGAGCTTCGTGGAGAGCTGGTGTTGCAGCTGGGCCTTGGGGCCCCAGAAGATTTTCATAAATAGAGATGAGGGGAAGGCAAGAGAGAAGTTGCTTGCAGAAGGCAGGAATTTGCCAGGCGCATTTGCAGCTGGGGTGTGTGGGGGGATGGGATACTGAGGGCCATTCCTGGCAGAGGCAATAGAGGGTAAACTGGGGACAGGATTGGTGTTGGGGAATGACAAGTAGCTCTGTGGCGTTGGCACTGAGGGTACACACTCGCCTGAGTGGATATGTGGGGAGACCTGACTGATGGTGAGAGAGGCTTCCTGCCAGGTCAGGGACTTTGTGATTAATTAGGACGCATCCAAGGCTGAAATGGGCAGTGGATATGGGGCTGGGGAGAAAGAATATACCCGTCTCAGCCTGCTGTGGAATTAGACGTTACTCTTCTCTCGGTTGGGATTTACAGTGACTTTGGGAAGGGGTGAAGCAGAGGTTACCGTGAGGTTTGGGGTGTCCAGTCCGTGCCCTGCTGACCCATGGCACTCAGTTGTAGGAGTTTGTCCATGTTTGGGGCAGGCCCATGAAGTGCCCACAGTGAGCTGGCCTTTAAAAAAAAATGAAGATAATAAAGAGGAAATTACTTTTTTAAAAGCCCTGCTACCCTCACATCAATCAGAGACATACACGTTTTTCTCTGCATACGTGTGCGAAAGATGCACTTTGGGTTGTGCCAGGGGTGTGTGCCAATGTCAAGAGCAGGCACGAACAGCGGAACAATTAGCAGATTCATCAATTCTTCTGCTTATACTTCGATTCCAAGAGTAAAATGTTAGTTTGTTCAACACTCTGCCTTATGCCTTGATCGCAGTGTGAAAGTGTTGGCTAAGCTTAGCTTCCTGGTCAGAGGGTCAAGACCCGTGGCTTTTAAACATGCTTATGTGAAATCCAAACATTCATGGCCACTGGTGATCTTGGAATCACGGCACAACTTATGAAACGAACACGTAATTATCTTGTTTATTCAGGGTATAAATAGAGTTCATGCTTTTAAAAATTTTTCTTCCTGATAAGGACTTTAGCTAGCATTTGTTCTTCTCTGTCTGTCTGTTTCTCGGTCTCTCTCTGTCTCTGTCTCTCTGTCTCTGTCTCTCTTCTCTTCCTCTTCTCCTTTCAAAGGGGAGGGGCTTGCTGGGGCTTCTGAGGCTGTTTCTGGAAGAGGCAGGGCAGGCCTGTGGGTTTCCTCCTCAGAGCACTTCCTGCTTCCTGTCTAGCTGTGGTAGAGTAGACACGTGTGCCCGAGGAAGACCTCGCATGCTTGGACCCATCCCTGCCACTTCCACAAATTCAGGGAAGGGTTGCTAAGTCACATCTGCCTCCGACAACCCAGCTGGGGACCAGAGCCAGCAGAGCAAGACCTCCCATGCATGAGGGACAGGCCCTTTGGGACAGTGGAGGGGGGCAGAATCAAAGCCGAGAATGACCCCTTGGGTCTAAGTTACATGCTGTCATCATCCACACACCTCTGTTTTTGATTTTTACCACATCAAGTACAACCTGCTTGTAGACTTCATTAAAACGACACCCTTCTTTTAATTAAGTGTTATATTTAGCTTTGCTCTAAATAATAATATCTAGGAAATCCTGGGCTTGGTGTGCCAGTTATATAGTTTTCATAGCGGATATTGAAATAATTATATAAGTTGTTAATTTTTTTGAAAGGAGTTTTTTCCATGTATCATCTAGAATCATCTGGTGTATCCGAGTGCTCTGTTGCGGCCTTTGGGAATCAGTGGGTGGCCCTCTTTGGAATGTTTGCCTCTAGCCAGGTTCTTAGGGTCTAGCTCAGGTTCTTCCACTCCTGGGAAAGCCAGTCCCTCCAGCCCCCACAGCAAGACTTCCTCCGAGCCCATGCCTACCCTCAGACTCCCAGTTGTCATTTTGTCATGTGCTGCTTTGGTCACATCTGATAATGCTGTGAGCAGTTGCTGGCACCTTGCTTTCCAGATCTTCTCTTCCAGATTGCAGGATTCTTGAGAGTAGGCGCCATGCTCTTCTGTGTCCACCAAAGAGTATGATCGCTTGAGCTGGCTAGCTACCAGTCTATCCATGTGTCCATCTGTCCATTGTCCATCCATCTATCCATCCATCCTTCCATCCTATCCATCTTCTATCTATCTATCTATCTATCTATCTATCTATCTATCTATCTATCTATCTATCTATCTATCTATCTGTCTGTCTATCTGTCTATCTATCTTTCTATCCATCCATCCATCCATTTTCTTTCTGTTTCCTATCATCTGTCTATTCATCCTTCCATCGTCCCATCCATTTTTCTATTCCTCTATCATCTGTGTTTATGTAGCTCTCCTTTGACTATGTATCTATGGTCTAATCTATCATTTCTTTTTCCTCCCTCCTTCCTTCCTTTTATCCTACTTGATGAACCAGGTGCTGTCTTAGGCCCTGGGAATATAGCAGAAAACAAAACAAAATCCGTGCTTTGTGTGGCAGACATTCTAGCTGGAGGAGGCAGGCAATAAACAAATCAACAAATAGAAGAAACCAGAAATGATCTGTAGGGACACATGCAGAGTATTAAAATAGGGGGATCTGAGACAGAGACAGCAGGCAGAGCTGAGACTGAGAGGTCAGGGAAGGTCCTCTGGAGAGGTGACATTGAGTCTGACCTCTGAAGAGCAAGTCAGCCTGTAAGGAGGGGGCAGCTCCTGGACAGAGGGTTTGGCCCATGTAAATGCTCGGAAGCACAGGTGGGTTTGGTGGCTTTGAGGTGCAGAAAGGAAATTCAGACAAAAGAATGAAAATTTAATTCCAACTTTGACAAAGATGAGTTTTTCCATTTCTCACTTTGTAGGGGCTATAGCCCTTTTGCACCTAAGAAAGTCTTTCCCCTCACCTCTGAGAGTCCCTATGTCAAATCTCTTGTATGCATGTGTGTGTGTGTGGGTGGGGGGGAGATTTGGAAGCAGTGTCATGTGGTCCCCCTGCTGGGTTGGAGGGCAGAAGGGGAGCTCGCCACGATGAGGCTACCACTGACATGCTAATATTTCATTTTAATCTTGAGTGCCAGGTTACTTTCCAAATGAAGTGTCTCAGGCAAGGCTCTAACTTACATTAAATAAAAGAGTTTAATGCTAATTAAATATCATCTGACTACTGAAGCCATATTTATTGACGGTCTAAAAGAACATCATCGAGGTGGATGGACTTGGAACATGCCTCTGCTAGAAACATGCCCACAAGTGGTAGGACTCCTTTGCAATTCAGACTAGTGTGTCGCACACAAGGCAAAGCCTGGGACACACTGGAGGCTGGGAGCATGGAGTGGCCATCAACTTGCTTTGTTGGGTGGACAGGTCTGCACCTTTAATGTGTATCTGATTCAGGAGGTCTGGGGTATTGCCCATACTGCTCAGTTTTGACCAGACCCCACCAGGAAATGCAGGACCAGCTGTAAGGTGAGTAGCAAGAGTCTAGGATAGACCAGAAGTGAGTGAGCCCTGACGCTGGCTGTGAACTGCACCTCTAGCTACAGGGAGTGAAGGCCACATGTGGTATCTCCCACTTGTCTCACCTCCACCTGCGGCTCCATCCTTCATCTCCTCTTCCCTTGTCCCAGTCCTTCCTACCACTCCCTCCCATCCCTGCGGCATCATAGCCTCTCCCCAGGCTAAGAATGGTGGTTTCTTGTGGGTGGTAAAGTCTTTACACAGGGTTTGGCCCTCCGTCTTCCACCATTTGCCTTGTCTCTGGGTGTCTGATCCTCATGCTTGGAACAACTCTGCCCCAGTCTTCCTCTTCAGTGCCTCCAGGATTGATAGATTCTCTTCACAATGGCAGGAAGGAGGTGTACTTCCTAACTGTCTGCAAAGAGGGTCTTGCGTTGGGGTAGAACTGGCTTCTGCGGCCACATGTTGGTTGCATGCGGTATGGTAGGCCCTGGGACATGAAGTCCTGTTGTTCCAGTTCACCCTCTAGCCTCCCTTTGGAGAAACTTCTCTTGACCATGTTTTCCCCTTCCTCTGATCAGCAGCCTCTGAATGGTGAGGAATAGGGCTGTAGAACTCTGATGCAGTCGGGGCAAGATCATTCTCATCAGTGGACGAGGTTGTGACCACCACAGAACACTCTGCGGGTCGTCCATGGGAATATGGATCTGGGCTTGCTAGACCTTTGGATTTCTCTGGTGGGGGATCAAAAATCCAATTTTTCATATGGAACTTAGCTAGTGAGTGCAAGTTGATGACTCTTACTTGTTTTTCTTAAATCGCGATGTGAGCCAAACTGAGCGTGTGGGTTGGAATCTTGCAAGTAGGCTTCGAGGTTCTCTGGCACTCACAATTCTGGGGGGTGATTCAGTGGATCGTGCTGGAGAGAAGTCACTGGGGTCTGAGGAGGGACCTGGCTGAAATGAAGGTTGTCAAGTGGAGAGAGTTTTGAGGAATCAGGATCCATTCTGGAAGTGTGGGCCCTGACACGGTTCTCAGGCCTTGGGAAAACTCAGTCTTCCATACCAGCTTGTCTGCATCCACCTATAATTAGCATCTGAAATTTCTAAATGAACTGCCTGATCAAGTAAATTTAGCAAACTTCTCGTGAAGTGTTACCATATCCTCTTCCTCCAACTGTCCACACAGACATCCGTACCACCTTGCCTGCCTTCGCTTTTTGCAACTGAAGCTCCTTGTGTGTGCTGTCTGGCAGCCGCACAGACATCCCATTTATGTGATCTATAATGAGTTTATTAGTGTTTCACTGCCTCGTTGCTATTAAGTTTTATCAGTTTCAGCTTCAAGAGCACAAGGTTAAATTTTCAATAGAGTTTTCGCAAAGTTTAAGTGGGATTGTTAAAAACATGTCCAAATGGTAGAACCGTGTATTTAGTTCGAAGATCTTATTTCCGCCCACTAACGGATTTTGATCTCTTATTTATACATTCAACACATTTCTGAGGCTCACAGTGGCAGCACAGGGCTTGTGTTTTATTTTTGCAAACTAAATGTGAATGCATGGAGTGTAGACGATCCAACTGAAGCTGCATCAAATTGAGTCTGACTGGTCCGTGATCGTGTAGCCCTCCACGTTGGCCATCACTGTCCCACTGTGGAGACATGACTGGCTGTTGCTTTGACCTGGCAAATACACATTTTAAAGGAAAAGGGAGCATTCACAAATTATAAAGGGATGGATTATGATATTATTTTCTCCTGGTACCATAAGATAAAGAAGTTTTCCTTTGAAAATACGTGTGTATGTAATTGAATATTATTTACCTGGATCCCTTATGTAATACGTGAGCAATTTTTTTTTTTAAAGGAAGAAACCTATTCAGGAGTTTCTTTGGTGGCTGTAATCAGAATAAAGTGCTTTCACTTTTAGGTTAAGAGAAAAAAACCAGTAATCGGCTGAGATGCTATTATGGAAAGTTTATTATTATTGGTATATGAGCTAGCTGGGGGCTTAAGCACAGAGCAGTTGGATAATTTAGCTAGCTTCTGGATCCAATTAAAAAAAATCTATGTTGTGTCCACAGTGGGAGATGGCCATAGCTGAGAAAGCACTCTGTCGTAGATGGTGACACACCTGTGGCATTCTCTTGGTTATACGCAGTTTGGGATGCAGAATACTCTAAATCCTCTCATTACTGCCTTATAGAAGACAGACACTTCAAGCAGTTCTCCATTTATCTGAGATTACCAGTTAAACTCGTTAAAAAGCAGCCATGGCTTGTTCACTCAATTGGCTGTTGGGGAGATTTCGTGTTCTTGAGCGACAGTGTGGCTTTGATTAGTGGAGTGCTATACTTTTTAGGGGAGACCTTTTCTAACTTAATTTATGACTCCGGTTGAATGGCGTCTGTGCTGGGGTATTACGTATTTCCTCAACTATTGTACCTGGTGTCAATAAAGGCGCATTTAGGGAAATCTGAAATAAAACTCCAGGGTGTTTTTGTTCTTTGGGGAAGCAATGCACCATAAACATTTTGGGTTTGAGCCAACAGCTTTCCCTGACCGTGATTGCAAATTACTGTAGTATGTATAGATTGCTGGTGGAACACTATTTGAGGAAACCTGTATTTTATAGAATGTCACTTTTATGCACAATCCAGGCAAAAGAAAAAAAAAACTAATTTAGCCAGCAGACGGTATTCTTTGGAATGAGGATTTTGAAAAAAAAAATTTACAAAAAAAAAAAAACCCCACAGGCTCTAAATATGGCTTTTTATTTAATCATTATTACATCAATCATCGATATCAATACTTAATAGCAACCTGATAATGCAGCCAGTAGGTGAAACAGCTATTAAAAAGTGTAAAAAAATGATTAATCAGGTGTGGGGGGTATTAATGCTCTCCAATTCTTTTATGATAAGTACATATTTTTGAAAGTGTTTGTTTTTAATAATCGACTGTAATATTAGTTTGCAAAAAACGTAATTGCTTCTTAATTTTGCATCCTCGCTTCTTTGTGCCGGGTACAAAGGTAGTATATTTCTGTAGTTATTGTTTGCAGCACTCCGTGTAAAAAATCACGTTCATTTCAAGAAGCTGTTATGGTATTGATTCTGGTAAAGACTTCCATTAACTGACCAATCTAAATCTCATAAGTGATGTCAGGATAGTTATGCATTTGCTTGGTTCAAGTATGCAGCCATTATGTTAGAATGCAGGCAGTGTCTGAATGTGGCCGTTAAATTATTTCTAAATACCGAACCAGAACAGCTTAACAGTTCTGCAGTTTGAGACTGACACAAAAATGACAATCTGCCACCTCTTTGTTTTTTAAATATTAACGTTGTATTGGGATAGTATTTTTGGAGTAAAAACCTGTGGCACGAGAGGGTAAGTGACATAAACAAAGGCAGCTGGGCTTCATGAAATAATGGAACAATAAGGCCCTTCCAGCCGCACTCATCACTCCAGTATGTTAATTAGCATTCTGTTGTGGCCGCAACACTGAAAACATGTAATCTGTATTGGTGTACAGTACAGCTGTGAACACACATTCTTTTTTGTGAGTCCCTGGAGTTAGCCTTGCCATTGGCATATGCGTTTGGGCCAAAAGTCAAGCCATCACCACTAAAATAGCACACTATAGCAGCAAATGTCATTTGTCTTTCTTATTTTTTTCCCTCCCCTCAATGCCTCACGCTATCCAGTGATGTAATCTAGTATCACTGCATCTGTCTCCCTGCTCTATTTTTGCAGGAGGGTATCTGGGGAGGGGGGGTTGGATGCCAGCAAGCAGAGGATTTAAAAGGCAAGTGGCCCCAGAAGGGTCAAATTAAAAAAAAAAATCAGTTCTTCCTCTTTAAATTCTTCTTCTAAAATATATATATATATTTTTTAAATGCATAGATTTGTAAGTGTCATGGGCCGGAATCTGCTGCTTGTCTCCCTGGAGGGAGGGAGGAGCAGCTAATTCATAAGAAAAAAGAAACTCCGTGAACTTCATCATTATTTATCACCTGTATCCGGAAAATGTTTCACAGTCCTTCCTGCATGTAGTACCCACTTGGGGTAAGGTATATTCTTTCCATTTCAGAGCTGAAGAAACTGAGGCTGCAGCATGATCCAAAGGTGGACTCTAAATTGCAGGGCCTCTCTGGCTGGTCATTTGAGGGAAAGGGGTTACCACCAGTGAGCAGAGGCAGCCAGTGGCCGGGGGCAGGAACTCTGAAAGGGCTCGCGTCTGTGATCTCGCTGCCCACGTGTGGCCGGCTGGGAGCCGCCCCCTGCCACCCCGAGGCACCAACAGCCCCGGGTTATCTCTGATGCCAGCTGTGGAGACAGGTCAAGAAGACGATTCAGCATTTTGCTGTCATAGGAGCTGGACTGAGTGGTCAAACCTGCTTGGGATTTTACCTGATGGAGTTTGGCTTGAAAAGCAAGAATGGTTCCATTTCGATGATCCCTGTTCTCAAAGTGTTTTAGCTTTCTTTGTGCGTGTGTGTGTGCAGCCTCCCAGCACAGAACACTCACACACACACACACACATATACACGCAGGACAGAGCCCTTTGCAAAACTAATCTTGGAATCAAAAATTACATTTTCTAGTACTTTAAATGTATTATAAATTCAAATAAGGATCATCTAGTTGTTAAAACTTTTCCTACATTTCAGCTTGATTCTGTCTTCTCCTGCATTTGATTTGACTATACCAAAAAGCGATTTTTATAAAGCAGCAAAACAAAACTAACCAAACCAACACCCCCCCCACCCAACACCACCAGCCTGTCTCTGAAGTAACTTTCAGATTCTTTGGGCAAAGCTTCTTGCTGTCTCTTCCTGAAAAATGACAATGAATACTTAGCTACAGATTTTCCTTTTAATCTACCTCAAATCTGATTGAAAAATACCCCCCAAACCCCACCTCCCCTACCCCCCAAAAAACACAGCATCTGGGTCACCGTGCTGATCCAATTTGGTTCTACTTTTGGACTGTGGAAGAATCAAATTGTCTGCCATTTGGTGACCTGAGCAAGTGTCCACCTGAAGGCTGACGAGGTTAAAGGTTAATAGCACTTGCTTTTTTTTTTTTTTCTTTTCTTCTTCTTCTTTTTCTTTTTTTCTTTTTTTAAAAATTGTAGCCAAAGAGAACTCTTTCCCACTTGCCTGGTCCCCATAATGAGCCCTGTGGCAGCCTCGAGGCGTCGTCCTTCCCCACACTTGCCTGGGCGAGGTGAAGCAGGGCTGACATTGAGATTTTAGTTCTGTTGTTCCTCTTTTCCTAGAAATTCACCACCTCCCTCCCCCCCTTTGGTTAATGGCTCTTTAAATATTGAAATGCCTGGAAAAACAAAACAAAATAAAATAAAATGCAGGCTGTCAAAGAGATAAGAACAACAACAAAAATGTTGGTATCTTTTAGAATTTGTCTTCCTAGTGGTAAAAGTATATAATTAATAGGAGAATTTTCCTCCAGATGTGGCTATACTATAATAGAGCCTTATAAATGCTACAGAAAGAAAAATTGCTTGGAACGAAGGCGTCCTCAATGAGAGCACACCTGGGTCTGACAAAGATTGCATTTAGGGACTGCTGTGCTATCACAACGCAGAGAAAGACCAAGTCTCCGGGAGCAGCTGGAGAGAAAGCCCCGGCAAATCTGCATGCAAATAGCAGCACATTGTTAACTTAATCAGATGCCGAGAGGAAAAGATGTGCCAGAACCCAGAGGATGATCTACACACACACGGAGGGAGAGAGCGGCCTGAGCTGCCATGGGTACCGGGCGAGGGGTGGGCCCAGAGCAAGGTGCAGCCAGGCCCGGCCCCAGCCCACCCACCACCTGCCTGTTGGCCCCGGCCTGCAGTCAATTTATCACATAATGCTTGATTTGCTCTTTGAGAAGATAGAAATGATGGAGTGTATATCAATTGGGAGGAAGCTTTATTTTTTTTTATGGTGAAATAGGTACAGGCATTATTTTGCCTGACTCTATCTCCAATTAAATAATATTTCTGCCTAAATATCCGGGTGCATGAAGATAAGAAATACTGCCCCAGAGTGTATAAAGAAAGAGATTTTTTTCATTAAAAAAAAAAGTAACTCTCTATAGATTGAAGTGCTGGGTATAAATTGCACCTTTAGAAGAAGTGGAAGACACCTGTTATTTATATTTTATATTAATATTAATGGAATATATATATTTTCAATCTCCTCCATCTTTTAGTGTAGCACCATAAAAAATAAAAAGTAATACTATTTAATCACCCACAGCTTAATAGTGCCTTAGTTGTTTACTGCCATCACACTAATTGCTCTGTACTAATGTGTTTTTCTGTGATATCCAGTAGTGCTAAGAGAACAGAGATCCATAACCAATTAAATATAGTGTTTTTTATGTTAAAAATATATCTTGTGAGGCTAGAAAGCGAACAGAAGCCGCCCTTAAGAAAGGCACGTTGGCACCATCTCGGTGCCCAGCAGAAGGTGCCCGCATTGCCTCTTTTGCGCAAAGACAAAGGGGGTAATTTTTTTGGCAAGAAAACAAACCCAAGGAAAACACAACAAACTGTTTCCTAATTTTCCCTCTCCTGCAACTCCTCGGGCTGTTCCTGTTCTCTCTCTGGCACCGAGGGAGAGTTTGATTTGGGAGAGAGGAAGGGGGGTACCCAAGGCCACCCGGCGGTGCCCAGGCGCGCAGTCTCCGGAGCGGAGCCGGAGCCCGCAGGTCGGCAGTCAGGGAGGAGCAGGAGCGCCCGCGGCCGGCAGAGCGCCCATTCGCACCGGGTTCACGGTTCACGGGGGAGCATCCTGTGGCTTCCAGAAGGAGTGAAGCTCAGGGATCAGGCTTGCGGGCGCGGCCATAGAAGGGAGGGAGGGGCGGGGTGGGGGTGGGGATGGGGATGGGGGAAGGAATCAGATCACCAACGATGGTGGCAGTAACGGGACGAAGGCGCCGCCTAGGCCCGGGGTGTTTTAGTGCGAATCGTTATTCAGGAGCAAGAGCCGCCCAGCTCAGCCCGCCGCCTGTGTTCTTTGGCTGCGCGCCCGCCCGCCCAGGTCGGGTGGCTGTGACCGCAGCCTGCCAGCAGGGCCAGCCTTGTAGCTCAGCACTTCACCTGATGGAGGAGAGATAATGGGATCAATTAGAGGCGCCGTCACCATGCCGAGACAGCTGCTGGTGCGCAGTAACCACTGGTGACCCCTACACCTGGGCCACCCGGGACCCACCTTCGGGGACGATGGGCCACCCCAGCCGTGCCTGTCCCTCTTTGCCGCCTGTGCAGGGGAGCTCGGCCCTGGACTGCAGGGGTCCTTGGGCCTGAGCTCCCGCGTTTGCACATATGGGTGTAGGTGGCTGTGCGTGCCTGTGCATGCTGGTGTGAGTGCACCAGAACCGTGGATAGATGGGAAAGTGGGTGAGCTTGAATGTGCAAGTGAGAATGAGTGTGTGGGCGTGAGCAGATGAACACGTGTGTGCATTAGCGTGTGCAGCCACACGTGTTCATGAGTGTGCCTTGTGTGCATGAGGGTCTATATTTAAGTGCTGTGATGATGTGTATATGTGTACATATGCGAGAGCCCTCTGCACACGTGTGAGCATGTGTGCGTGTGTGTGGACACGCATGTAAGTGCACATGTTGACTGTGGGGGGCGTATCCTGTGTAGGCATGTGCATTTGAGGTTTGTGCGTATAGTGACCATAAGTAAGAGCATATGTATGTGCCTGTGTGCGTGGTGAGCGTGTATAATGAGTGAGTGCGTGTGGGTGTGCATTTCTCCACATGAGTGTGGGCCCATGTGTCTGCCTGTGGCCCAAGGGCCGGGGAATGGATGCTGTGGCCTTCCCTCCCTCAGTTCCTCATCCTCCAGGAACTTGGATACGGAGTTTTCTTTGTGGGCCACTTGTCCTTAAGAGAGTGCCAAGTGCCACCTGTCTGTGGCACCCTCTACCCCATGCTCCTCTTCGTGGATGGTGATAATGGCTCTGGCCCTCCGGACCGCGGTCTGTGTGTCTTCACCCCTGTGGATGTGTCTCTGTAGACTGCCGATCTACACCCTGGTCAGCCACTTGCGAATGGCCTGGCTACAGAGGTGGTGGGGTTCTCTGATCTGAGCCCATGTGTGCCTCCCCCGTTGATATGTCCCCCCATGACTATATGGCAGAAAATAAGGCTGGGCCCACCCAGGACCAGGGCGGCACAGCCCCGTTTCAGTTTAGCATGTATGGGGCACTATGTTGGGCATTCAAGTTTCATTTAGCCCTCAGAGGGGGCTGGACTGGACAGAGTCTCACCGGAAAACACAGTGGGCGAGGGCCTCCAAGGGACAAGAGGGGGTGTCATCCAGGTGACCATTCACTGGGAGCCTTGCCATTTATTGTTTTCCTGCCTGGGATGCTCTTCCTTCACCTGCCTGTCAGCTCAACTGTCCCCTCCTCAGAAAAGTCCTCCCGGAAGCTTCTACCCATCCGGTGTCCCACTTCATTCCTTTTTGGGTCCCCATAGCACTTTCTGCTGAAGCGCCACCTTCAGCTGCCGCCTCCAGTAAAGCTTCTGCTCCCTGAGGCCAGGCCTTGCTAGTGTGTTCGCTGCCATACTCAGCGCTTAGTGTAGTGACCAGCACACAGTGGGCCCGAGTGCAACGGGCCGACAGAGGTGGCATCTGCTGCCTGGCTGGTCTTGGGGTCCAGGGGCAAGCTGGAGGCAGCCAGTGCCTGCCCCATGGGCTCATGTCCTTGGCCACCCTGGGGTGGGGGCTCTTGAAGGGGGCCAGTTTCTCTGAGAGACCTGATATGACCTGGCACTGGGGCAGAGGTGAAGGAGGAAAGAGGCTCCAGATGGGAAGCTCAGTGCAGCAAGAGCTCAGGGATGGGAGTGGCACAAGGAGGCGTGTTTCTCTGGTGATGCCTTCCCCCCCCCCCGGTCTCTGGATGTGACAAGAGTCCTGGCTGGTTCTTGTGCATACCCTGCTTACAGAATAGGTTGTGTGGATTCTTTAGTCCCATGGCCATGCCCCTCCAAGACCTCTGGTGTCTAAATTCAGACCCATCTCTGACCTTGATGTGCCCTTGAACACAGAATTTGACCTGCCGTGACCCGATCTTCTCGTCTTTGAGACGGCCTGACGGCACCCGTGTCCTGCCATCTCTACACTGAAATGGAATTGCCAACGGTGCAGACTCCCTAAAAAGAAAGAAGTAGAGCATCCTGGCCCTGTTACTGTCCCTACCGTGACACCC
The DNA here is from genome assembly GCA_017311185.1 of Proteles cristata cristata. NCBI lineage: Eukaryota > Metazoa > Chordata > Mammalia > Carnivora > Hyaenidae > Proteles > Proteles cristata. The sequence goes on along the minus strand of JAESUZ010000174.1, from coordinate 2,889,638 downwards.
CTTCTGACGTTCTGAGTCTTCCGATACCCTTCACATGAACTCTGGCAGTGAATCGGCGTGGTCTGGCTCCTTCAGAAATGGCGGGAAACTCCTGGGCCGCTCTTTGAGGCTCTGTGTTAGAGGCTGTTCCATCTTCCTGGGTTGGTGCCCTGTTCCTTCCTGTTCGTGTCCCTGCATCACCCCAGCCTCAGCTCCGGCTGCTCTCAGGAAGGGGTGGGCAGGAGGGAGCAGCGGAGACGAGCCCACATCGAAGAGCTCTCTTGCAAGAAAGCACTCCCAGGGCCTGTTCAGAGGGTGGGGAAGCCTTGCCCTTTGACCTCTCACGAGGGCACCATGCCTGCTCTGAAGTTGCTCCGTCCACCTTCCCCGATGTCCCAAGGGCCTACTCTGTGTGAAATGCTGTGCCTGGTGCCTGAGGGACACAGGCGTGGGCCACTGTCTTATCAATCTCAAGTGACCCTGGCAGGTGTCTGGATTTCTGAGCCCAGGGAGTGAGGAGTGTGTTGGGGGTGGGTATGACTCCAGGCCCATCACATGCCTGGTTCGCAGTGGGGATGAGCTGCAAATCGTGTATGTTTAGTTACTTTGAAATATCCTATAAATATGATTTGACATATTAAGACTGTTGCTTTCATTTGACAATCCTAAATGTGCGTTATTTTGGCGTTTATGTCTCCCCTTGACGAGTTTGTACAAAACTGTTGTGGGAAGACAGGAATAAAGTTTCCCCACTGGCCCTTTGGTAGCTGGTCATGGGGCTACCTATTAAGTGCTCCCTGGGTGGGGAGCTCTGGCCAGGACTAGAGGTGCAACGGGCTGGTGCTTGTACTGTGTGGCGTTTTTACAGTCACACGGGCCGGAGTCCCCAGTGACAACCCCCAGGTCTGGCAAAATGGACCCCTGGCTTATGGCTTCTCCATGGAGCCCTCTTCGGCCTGCGTGGGTGATGATATTTAATTAAAGGAGTTGTTCAGTACTTTCTGTTGAGTTGATTCTTGTTTGAATGAAATGGAAGGTGGGTGGGGCATAGACACACCCTCATTGCCAGGAGAGTCTAAGGGCTGGAAAGGGGGAAGGGTGGAGGGTTTTTGGGTGAGGGCAAGAAAAAGGGGGGGGCTTGAGGGGAGATGAGGGGGGAAGGACGGCAGCTGGGAGACCTGGAGATCCACTTGTCTGTTTGGGGCCTGGGCGGGGGATTGAAGGGAAGAGACGCCCTCAGGTGGGAGCGGTAACAGCAGCAGATGCCGGGAGGGGGTAGGGGTAACGAAATGATACTGAATTCAACTTCAGCATGTTGCTGTGGTGGGCCTGCGACCAGCAGGCGATGGAGCACTATTCCTCTGCCAGGACTGTTCTGAGCACCTCACTTGCCTTGCCCGGTTTTGTTTCCACAGCAGCCCTGAGGAAGGACTTGAGAGTGCTGTTTTCTGGATGAGGGGCTCAAACCCGGAGTGGGGAATAACTCGCTCGTGCTCACTGAGCCGGGCAGTGGTGGAATGGGACCCTCAGAGCGAGGCCTGTGCCATGGATGCCTCACCACTCCGTGCCTCCTGCACCGAGCAGCTCTGGCAGGAGGACTGCGCCCGAGAACCCAGAAGTAGCAGTAAACACAAAATGTAGCCCCAGGTACAAGAGCATTCTTTGGGGAAGGCCTTTTTCTGAAAACAGATTTTTTTTTTTTTTGCCAGGAGTCAGCCTTTTGTCCCATCTTTACGTGGTCCAATTAGGCAATTGCACCCCTAATTAGCCAGCCTAAGGCACTCCTTGTTGGCTGCATAGAAATTAGCATGTGGGCATGAACGTTGGCAGGAAACCATGCATCACATCGGTGGTATGGCATAAGCACTGGAGATGGGCCCACCCTGTGATGTGTGGCCTGGATGGCTTTGCCACTCCGGCCACGCCTGTATACCCTCCACCCCCCACGCAAAGAATGTGGTGGATCAGCTCTAGGAAGCTTCGAGCCCAGTGAGTCTGAGTTATGAGCGGCCAAAGAAAGGTGAGGTATTGAGGAGTCATAAATATTAATTTTTTAGCGCTCTATAATTCACAAGTGATCCAACTGATTTGTCTCGAACGCTGCATGAAAACTCTGCTGTGGCCTCAGATGTGAGTGCTCTCAGACCAGAAGGAACCTTGTGCCCTCTGGAGTTTAGCCTTAAGGCACTGGGAGTGGACATCACCAGCTTCGGGTTCCCTTGGAAGTACAGCTCCGTGAGGGCGGAGTGTGGGCCATTTTCCAGAAGAATCGTGTCTGGCTGCTTCTCAGCAGGGACCTGCCCTGTGTCCATCCAGGTGTTCAACACCTGTTGCTACATAACCAGCACAAATCATGTCTCCTAAAGTCATCCCATTTCTCTTGACTAGATTAATATGTCTTTGCACCTGCTGTGTGCCAGGCACCATGCTAAGGACGGGATGCCAAGCTTGAATTTGGGGCAATGAGAGGAAAAGGGGGACACAGCTACTCAGCCTGCAATACACACACTGTAGAAAAGAGGGTAGTGTGGCGGGGAGGACACAGATGACGTCTTCTTGGGAGGCCTTCCTGAGGAAGTGACGTTTGATTGGAGTCTTACAGAGTAAGAGCTGAGTGTCCAGACATAGGGAAGCCCACAGGGGCACAGGTCCCAAGGTGGGAACAGGACTGCATGCTGAAAGATCTGGACCAGAGCATCAGGGACAGGGAGGAGAGACCCAGTGTGGTGAGGCCACCATGGAGGGTGACCAAGTGGGCTTTGCAGGCAGTGACAAGGTGCTAATTCCCAGGCTAATGGGAAGTCTGAACAAGTGTGATGGGGAGTGGGTGAGAGAGGATGGTGGGGGGTGTCTGGGAGAGGGATAGACCTGCTCAAGGTCCTTAGGGAGGTAGAGCTGACCTGATGGGTATATACAACCCTTTTGTTTCATTTCTCAGCCCCTCCACCCCCATCTAAATACCTTTAATGTATAAAGCATTGCTAACTAAATTCCCATGAAGTTTACTATGGCGAAACCAGCAAACATTTCTTATTTAAATTCTTTTGTGGGAAGACAGCAAGCAGGGAGAGGAGAATGCTTTTCATTCCCTGGTTTCAATCTCATCAGAGTGGCCGTGTGAGTCGTTTTGAGTAAATGGGAATCTTCTTTTGTTCACGTTTTGGCTGATGTGTTTACTCACTTTCAATGGGTTGCTATCTGCCCCTGCCACCCGCCCACAGAGACAGCTTGTGTCCCCTTCCCTGCTAGGGCTACTGACACAGCTATTGAAAGAAAGTTGTCCCGTCCGAATGAAGCATAAACATGTCAGCTTTGTGGACAGGATACCAATTCCTAATGCAGTGTGTGTGCAAAACTCTTCTTTTACGGTTTGGCAAAATTTCCGCCACTGCAGCGGTCCAGTGTTAGCCATTCATTTCCTCCAAGACATTTGGGTGGAAAATCCACAAAACAATAATAGATCAATACATTTAAATTAGAACTTTCAAAAATTCAATAATGGTATTTACAAATTAATAAAGCACTGTAAAGAAAATATCTGCACTTCTTTATTTAGGGATACAGTTAATTTTTTCATTGATTAAGCATTCTTTTGGTGGATGGGATGTGGGTAGGGAATTTTTTTTTTTTCCCTAAGAAGGAAGTCCTGTGTGAATGCTAGAGGTATCAGTGTATTTCTGGCAGCACACGAATGTTGCTAATGCATTGCTCAGACGGGGATCAGCGGTGAGAGAAGGAAGTGCGGCCTGGGTTGGCAGGAACTGCATCGGAGGTGAGGACGCAGTGGATCACATGCAATCCAAGTGGTTTTGGTGGGGATGGCAGGCATCTAAGTCCCTGACTTCAGAACATATGGGTGCTCTCTGTGTTAAGGAAGTTTAGTATAGGAAATCATCCTTTATCAAGCATAAATCAGGGAGCCATTCTTCTTTGTTCATAAAGATTCCCTGTGGAGATCCTCAAAATTGGCCAACTCACTCTTATGCAACTGGAATAAAATGCAGGTCTCTCCCCCCTAAAAGCAAGGAATGCAACTCAGGTTTTCGGGAACGTATCTACTTCATCAAGCTGGGTAGCCACACCCCACGGCTGTGCAGGCAGCCGTGCTCCTGCTAATGTTGACTGGGGTTCATTGTAGACCACATACTGTGTGTGGATGGGGCAGGGTGGTGAGCAGGGGACAGAGCCAGGTTCTCTCAATGACGCGCCATACTAGTGGATGGCACGGGGTGGGTGCCTGGTGCCTTTTCTGTCCAGTGGTCTCATGGGCCAGGCCCTGTGTTGGGCTCCCTGGGGGCCTTCAGTCATGGATGTGGGTCTGGACACTATGGAGCTGAGGTGCTGCATGGAGACTCCCAAATAGTGTAGAGTGTGACTGTCAAATGGTCACCCACACACGTTGCTGTGGGGCTCGGGGGAGGAAGAATGGGTACCCGCATGGCGTTTAGAAAAGGCCTGCTCCCAGCTGGAAAAGGAGGAAAGGGCCTCAAAGGGGCTGGAACATCCAGGAGGCAAGGGAACGGCAGGAGGGAAGGGAAGGTGGTTGAGTTTGGTGACCACCCCAGTGGTGAACGGAAGCGATGATAGTGGGGCTTATGGTGGTTGTGGTGACTGGAGGCGGCGGGGACCACGTGCCTGGGGCATCACCTGCCCTGGGAAGGAGTGCCAGTTCCAAAGAGGGGGGACAGTTTCCTGTTGGATGCCCGGATGGTTGTTTCCTGTGGGCTGGGGGACCAGGCAGTACCCTGGCTGCCAAGCGAGATTCCACCTCTGGTCATTCTTGGCTCTGTTGTGTTGTGTTGCCGTCATCATCCCCCCCACCTCCACTCCCAGCTGTTTGCTATTCCTAATGCAGGGAGCACTCCTGGTCATCTGCAAGGTGGAGTCCTACCATCTGAACTCAGCACTTAAGGCCTCTCTGCACCAGGCCTCACTAAGCATCCTTAGCCTTCTTATGGGCTCTAACATGGGTACGAGCTTATGCTGCCTTCTCGTGGGTATGAGCGCAGCACACTCTGTCCACCCCACACCTGGGCTTGCACAGTTTCCTCTAGTGGTAGGCTACCCACTACCCCCAGCTTTTCAGACTCGGCTGTTCAGGCTCACGTGCAATTTTACCTGCACCAGGAACCTCCACTGCCGTCTGAACTCAGCCTTATAGGTACTACCTTGGGATATCTTTTGTGTTGTTGCTTTGTATCCCCAGCTGGGGGGAGCCATAGACTCGGTAGAGCATTGCATGCTTGTGGGACCTTAATGGAAATGCCCAAATGAATGAATGAATGGCAGTTCCCAGGTCGTCACTGAACTGGCAGATGGTTTTAGAGATCCTGTGGACAGCTAGTGTTGCATCTGAGGCTCCCCACTCCCTGGCCCCATCCTACCTTCCCAGCTTCATGTCACGTGACATGTTCCCAGCCCCTGTCCTGTCCCTTTTCTATGTCACCTCTTGTCTGTGTCCCAGAACACCTTGCCATTCCTCAGATAACTAGACCCTTGGGTTCTCTATACCCTTTGCATATGTATTTCCTGGTCTTTGAAAGCCAGCCACTTATCCTTCTTCCTCCCACTCCAGAGAATTCCCATTCATCCTCCAGAATCCCACTGAAAAGTCACCCCACTGTGGAAGCCATTTCTCTTGGCCCTGGGTACAGTTAGCCCTCCTTTAGCTGACCACACGATGTAGTCTGTCTACACGTCTACCTTTCCTGCCTCTTGTCTCTCCTGGCACATAGTAGGTCCTTAGTCAGTGTTTGTTAATATTAATATCTGTGGACATCCAATATCTGGCACACAGCCAGAGCCATGGCTTTCAGGTATTTATTGTTAGGCTCTTGGGGACAGGTTTTGGTGGAAGAAACTTGGCAGTCCCTCCTGCCTCTCAGGGAGCAGGTCTATCATAGAGGAGCAGCGACAGAGCTTGTGTACGGGTTGGTGGTGTGGATAGGAGCGACTGTATCCAGGGCTTATCCAAAGTCACACTCTCTCAGCAGTTTTAAGATAGCATGTTGACATTTGCGTGTTAAGATTCTGATAAAAAGATGCTAGAGGAAGTGATGTACGAGCCCGAGCTGGGCTGTTGGATTTGTGATGGAAGCGTCGGTGGGGACACAAAGAGGTGGTCAGTGGAGGGAGAGCCCTGTTTTTTATGTTGGTCCACGTGTGATGCAAGCCTTCATGTACAGGCTCTGGGGCCCTGTGGTCGGAACCCGTCGAGGCCTTGGGATGGCATCACAAGAAAGCCTGAGCATCACCCGAATGTGGGAGAAGGTTGGTGCTCAGCTGTGAGCTGCTAAAGGAAATGGAGCTTGCCTCACCAGGGAGGGACTGTCACTGGCCACAGCCTGACTTTGGGTCCAGTCCCACACAGTTGAGGCCAAGGCCTCACGGCCCCTGGCTGCTGTGAGCGGGGCCCAGAAGACCTCGCTGAGCGAGGCTGGGGTAGGGAGGTGCTTGCTCCCTGCCCTCCTGTGGCTGATGGCGGTGAGGGACCCACTGCTTCTTTCCAAACCATTTATTGCCACTTACCACGGGCTTGGTTTACATCTGCCGCTGAGAGCAGAACGCTCCCAATTTGGAAGCCGTGGAGGCCGTTTTTCACCCACACTGACATAAGCCATGACTCTCGAAGCTGATGACACACTCCAGATAAGGTCAAATGCTCACAGAAAGGGACATTTGTTGCCTCTGTTGCTTAATCCCTGTTTGTAGAGAAGCTGCAGACACTAGTGGCTGTTGGATGTGCCGGCCTTGTCCCCAGGGACCTGGCTGGAGCGCATGGCTCCCTCCACCTTCATCTCACCCGGACACCTACTCATCTGCCTGTCCAGGACACGGGCCAGCCTAGAGCAGGGGTGCAGGCCCAGGAAGGGGTGTGGAGGGAGGTCAGGCACCCACCTGGCACAGGCGGGCTGGTCAGTACACCCCTGGGGTCCCCATTCCTCCTCCCAAGTCTACCCTCCTCCCCATGGCTCTCAGATTCCAAGGCCTTCAAGGCTGCACACGAATGTTGATCTGGCCAGGAATTAGCAGCTGTGAGAAGTGGGCTGTGGGGAGATGGAGACAGGGAAGTGGCTATTGGACTTCTGGCAGAGGGGGGAGGTGTGAATTAGAGCACACCGTGGGGGCCTCTTTTGCTTAACCTGAGTTAAGACCCACGAGCCAACAGACCACCACACCCAGGGACCTCAGTGAAAATGCATGTGTGTACTTCCTCTCCAAGAATTGGGGTGAAAAACATCACATGACTTTGCATGTCAAGTTAAAACTACCTGCAATTGTGGGTGTCAGTGAGGACTGGCAGGTGTGCTGGGGCACCCACCCGATGGGGGTCCCTGGTCTTCAGACCATGATTCTGCCCAAGTCCACATGGCCCTCTGGCAGGTGGGGTTTCCACTCCACAGTGTCTGTTGTGGCCTCCAGCTGTGGCCTCTCTGTGGCTTTGCCATCCAGGGTGCGACATGAGGGCGGTCAGTGCCTGAGACCCTCAGTGTCCTCCCAGATCACACTTTCCCTCGGTCACATCGTGGGACAGGGCTGCTCTGACTCTTTCGCTTCGGGGAGCAATCCAGCTACATGAGTGTGAACTTGCAAGGTGAGGGTGCCGTCATCTGGAGACCAGCTCTTCGTAACCCGGGGACTGTGCCTGTCACGTTCTTTCAGGGCTGGGCTGCAGTGGACGATGTATTTGTTTTTTCCCTGTGAGTACATGGCAGCTAATGTGAAGACAGAGGTTTTATGAATTTCCCCTGCATTCCAGGACTAAAATCTTGTCCTCATTAGGACATCTGGCAATAGAACATTTATGTAGTAACTGACTGACTGCAGGGGGCCTGCTTCCTGGAAGTCACCCCTTCCGTGTAGCAGCGCCCCTTTCAGGAGGGCTGAGGGCTGCATGGGGTCTTGGAGAGAGGACAGAGTCCACCAGCCCGACTCTTTTTGAGCACCAGCTCCTCCCACCTTGAAGTGGTAACACAGGACTGTGTGTGAGCCCCTCCACTTCCCTTCCCCCAGTGTGGGACCCTCCCCCAGCGTAGGCTCCCATCCTACACATGGCTCCCCATGCCTTTGCAGAGGCGAGGCATGGTCTTAGGATTCCCAAGTGAAGATTGGTCTGTACAGCCCTTCCACGCACAGGGACTCTTCAGGAAGTCACCGTGTGGTGGGTGATCCTCCCATGGAACCTTTTGGGAAGGACCTCCTGGGAGGGGGAGCATCTGCTCAGAGGGTGATTGCAGGGCCCCTGCTGGATCTGAGTATCGTAGGTCAGAGTCTTCCCTTTCATCTCCTCTGGGCACAAGATCATTGTAAAGAAAATTAACATTGGGCCCAAGATGTATGTTTACCACTGGTGGTCTTTTGTGGCACCTACACTTCCCAGCTTGAGATCTCTTACATGTTCAGTACAGTAAAATGAGTAATGATTTGCCCCCAGGGGACTGTATTGTGGTGACATTTATCATGGACCAGATCTGTGCCTTTCTTACCAATGGGGAAATTCCATACTGGGCTAAGCTGGGCATAGGACTGGACCCATCGAAGGTGCTGGCTTGGAAAATGTCCTTTGGGTAGAATCGTGATCATGCCCTCGGCCGCTGAATCCTGGTGGATTTGCTCCCTCATTTTTGCCCTGCCCACAGGGGTCCTGCTGGCCCACGGAGATAGCAGAGACCTGCTGTGGGCTCCTCCGGCCCCTGTCTTCTAGAAGCACCATTTGGTTGCTGAGTGCATTGTTGTGACATTTTCCAAGTTGAGCCGTAAAGGTCTCTGAGAAAAGATGTTTCCAGCATAACTGGAGAGGAAAGATGGCTGGCCAGGCCCCGTGGCATGCAGCACTGCTGTGTTTTCCCTGAAATGTCCCAAATGGCCACCAAGGTCCCTGCCCCCCTGTGCATGCTGCCTCCTTCCCTGGGACGCCTCCCCAGACATCCTGCTCAGGACCTCAGGGACTTTCAAGGACATGCCTGTGCACTGAGGGGCCTGCCCTGTAGGGGAAAGTTTACTCGTCATTTAGCAATTACTGTCTATTGAACCCATTTCTTACGGATCCCTGAGCTGTGGCTGAGACTGTCGAGCAGAAAGAAGAAAATCCTGCTAATTTGCTTTTCTCTTTACTTTAATCTTCAGTTCAGCTGTCCTTAGTGTACTTTGGAACTTATAAAATAAAAACTGCTAGGGCCTTCTCTTCTCTCCCCTTTAATAAGCCCTCAAACTGAAAAGGGTTTGGGAAAGAAGAAAGGCAGCATGAGCTGGTAAGAGCAGAGGCATTAAATGAAACTCAGAGTTGGTGGGGCAGGGGGTGGCTGCAGAGGGTTTATGGTGCAAGCCTGAGGGGCTGCCAGTCAGGACCCAGGGTGTCTCGAGGCTGCAGACTCCCCCAGCTCCTGACCTGGCATACCCTCCTGCTGTTTGCACCTCACCAGCCGGGCTCATCCAGAGAATCCCACACCCCACACCGGAGCTGGGGGTCCGGCTTCTGAGGTCTGAGGGCACGGGGCTTACATGCTTCCAGGCTCCCTGCACTTGCAGTGTCCTTCCTGGCTTTTAAAAACACCCAAGCATGCATGGCCAGAGATCCCCATGGGGAGGCCAGACAGCAGGCAGATCTGTGCATTTTCCAGAGGTTTCTAACTAAAGCAGGGGGAGACTACCTGTCCTCCCCACATCCCATGCTTACATTCAGCCCCCTTTAGCACCAGTGAGGGCTTGGGGTCACTGGGAGCATCCATTTTCATGTCAGAGGAGACAGAATTGTGAGCTTTCTTTTTTTTTTTTTATTTTTTATTTATTTATTTTTTTATTTCTAGGAGAGAGAGAGAGACAGTGTGAGCAGGGGAGGGTCAGAGAGAGAGGGAGTCACAGACTGAAACAGGCTCCAGGCTCTGAGCTGGCAGTCAGCACAGAGCCCGACGCGGGGCTCGAACCCACGAACCGCGAGATCATGACCCAAGCGAAAGTCGGACGCTTAACCGACTAAGCCACCCAGGCGCCCCCTTTCTAAGTCTTCTCAACAGAGCACTTTATAAACCTCAGGCATGGTGTGCCCTTGACACTGGCAGCATTAATGTTTATTCACTAGGGATGAAGTTTTGCTTCTAGAAGGGCATGTTGTGGGCCTGAAGTACCCCAACTTCAGCCCAAAGCTGAGATCCCAGCCGTTGCCTCTGCAGGTACCTGGACAGGTCAGACCTGGAAACCCTCTGCCAACAGCCCGAGGAAGTGCAAACAAATCATGTGGTCCCAGAACGCCTGCCATCTCTGATCCCAGGTGCAGAGGAGGGACTCTGGCCCCACACCTGGCCCAGCAGTCTCTATTTGGAAATGCTTGTGCCCAGGTGCTGCTTGCCCTCAGTGCTTAATACAAAGATGATAAAGCCCAGGACAGACGGGATCTGAAGAAGACCAAGAGAAAGAGGGTAAAAGGTAAAGGAACGTGGGGGGAAAAAACAGGCACACACATTTGCTAATTCGCCCAGAAACTGAATCTTCTGCCAAACTTTTCCTTGTTCTGATTTCAACTCTGGCACCCCTTTTCGAGGTGTCTTAGAATGTAATTGTCTCTCACACTGCTGGCACTGTAACCTTAAACCTTGTAATTATGCCCCAGGACAAATCAGTATTAATTTAGCTGATGTGGCATATCTTATAAATCCTATCCTCTCCCTTCTGGCCTCTCCTTGATTCAGGATTTCCCAGGGAAATCCTCTCTGCCAGGAGAGGCGAGTGGGCATGCATTCGTTCTGTCTGAGGTTCTCAGCTGTCTGGGTGCTGGGGAGGAATATTCAGGCTGCTTGCCATTGCAGGGAAGGGGGTGTCCCTGCTTTCGTAGCCCTCCGCTGCACCCACGCTCTTGGGAATTGGAATCTTCCCTTGGGGAGCCCCAGGGCCCCTATGGGTGTCGTCCAGAATTTGCAAGGAAACCAGACAGAAACCACAAATCCCCAGAGGCGGGGAAGGTGGGGGCAGAGAGAATTTGTGGTCAAATCTAAAATACAAATGGAGGGTAGAAGCAGCCACCAGAGGGATTTCATTAAGGAGACCACAGAATTTAGCCTCGAGAAGTTCACGCCCACGCGGAGACAGTGCACCGTCCCATCTCAAGGGTAGCACAGAAGGGATTCATGCCTTAAGCCGCCGCGGCCGCGGTAATTAGCTGCGGTTACCTGGTTACTCCGTGACGCCAACCCCCAGACCCTCCGCTTCCGCTTCCGCATGGAGCCCGCAACACGGCGTTTCCGGGTCAACCCGGTGCTCTCTGTGTGATTTCCCATTTTTCTAGGGTGTCTCTGTTCTTAGGAGAACTTCCGATAACCGTTCTTAAGTGAGCTAAAATTAAACTCCCAAACAAGGAGTTTTAAGTGCTGTTTTCTTTCTAGAGATGAAAATTGCACTAGAATGACTTCTTCATTTAACTGCATTACATTATGGTGGAAGGGACGGAGAGGACTGTGGTACAAAATAGTAATTAACTATTTTATTGCTGTCCTGGAAATTAGTGCACGGTTAGCTCAAAGTACGACAGGGTACACGCTCATGTAAGTTTTAAATGGCTTGGTAACGTCAAACCCCGGCAGTAGATATGTAAGATCGTGTGAATGCAGAACTCCCGCGGGCATTTGGAAAACACTTTTCTATTATCTGTATGGCACAATGTGGTAGGTTAATTCATTTGTCTGATCGGCAGGTGTATATGACACCTACTGTGTGAAGCTGTTCCTGAGGAGAACTGGTGTCTATGAGGGAGTCATGTCGATCCTAATTGCTGAGTAAGGGCAGTCGTTCCGAGGGTCATGCAGCTCACCATTCACTCGTTCATTCATTCAACCATCACATGTGGAACTTCACCACTAGGGCCAGTTTCCTGCTCGCACCATGTTCACACTTTGTTAGGGAAGAAACCAGGAGATATGCAGGTGTGACATGAGAAACATAAGCAGAGGTATCCAGGAAGAGGGTGCATTGCTTTCATTCATTCATTCATTCATTCATTCATTCATTCATATGCCCACTCAGTAATTCATTCATACCCAAATATTTTATTGGAGACTTACTATCCACAGGGGATATGATGATGAGCAAAAATAGACTCCATCCCTGTCTTTGCAGAGCCTTTAGTCTGGAGGGAGGGACAGATACTCATTAGAAAATCACACGAACATATACAAAATCACAACTCGGATAGGTGCCTTAGGGAGCAGTGTCTGGAGCTCTCAGAGCCTCCCTGCCAGGAACTTGCACCTGCCAAAGTATAATCTTAGCAATCTTGGGTGGGGGTTAGATAGGCACAGCACAAGGGAGAGCATTCTGACAGAGGGAACATCAAGTGCAAAGGCCCTGTGGCAGAGGGAGCTCAGTGAATCTGAGGGCTGGAAGGTGGGCATTGGGGTTGGAGGCTGAGAGTAAGGGGATGTTGTGAACTGGGTGGGAGAGAGAGGTGAGGTGAGACCCCATAGGCCTTGTAGACGTGTTTAAAGATTTTAGTCTCTAAAGTGACTGTTATACAATGGGCAGAATTGTTTAAGGGCTCATGCGGGTAGAATGGATGCAGGGAAACGAGCGGGAGCTTGGGTGTGTGGTGGTGGTTTGGATGGGGCGGTAGTGAAGGAGATGGAGAGAAAAGATGGGAAGCACATGTGGGGAAAAGCCTTTGGTTCCGAGGTGGAGGCCGAGGAGTCTGCCAAGAGAGCTGGCTGGGGATGGAGGTCCAGGCCAGGCAAGGGCACGTCCAGATGACTCAAGGTCAGCCACATGATCAGATCAGCTAGCAGCACCCAGTGACTCTTGCTGGATGTCAACCCCCATAGCAGGGGCCTTTCACACACCAGACACCGTGGATATCTATCTAATTGGTGGCACAGACCCTTCCTTAAAGGACTTCAATTTCCTCCTTTGTATCTTAGAGAATTATTTATATTTTCTGAAGCCAGTTCAACAGGTGTGCCCACCTAATACCTACTTATCTATTATGAACCTGTACAAATTCGGTAATTGCGTGTGCAAATGGGTAGTTAGATGTCTAACTACCAATAGGTGTATGTGTGGGTGTGTAATTACTGGATTTACATTTGTAAGCGCTCATTTCCTTAAACAGCCCTCTTCCCACCCCTACTTCCCGGCCACCTTCCTGCCTCCCAGCGCACACAGACACAGGTGTCTGACGGCGAGCTGTGTCTCTTGCATCTGCTCCAGGGCACCCGAGGAAGCCAACTTCAGCGGCCCTCCCTGGACCCCTGTACACCACCACACCCCCCACCAAGGGAAGGGAAACAATGTCATCTCTTCTCCTGTACTGGGTGGTGATTGTTTGCTCTGCCTGTAAGTAGTGCACTCTGGAAAGTACACGTGAGAAGTCGCCGCTTTAACCTCCCTAAAGAGAGAGAGAGAGTCCCCACTCATTAATGCCCAGGTCTTGCATGTGGTGGTGCTGGAGAGACATGGGGGGAGAGTCACCGGCTTTGGGGTCACACACGTCTGGCTCTCAGCTCAACTGCTAGTGGGCCTGGCTACCCCTGCAGATAAAGGTAAAGCACATAAAGGCTTTTGTGCCGGTGGCAAAGTTGCCCGATGGTGAGACTGTCATTTATACTGACGCTTCACTGAACCAGAGGGGGGTCTGGTCCCAGGCTTTCTGTTGTGTGGAAGGGATGGACCTTAGGTGAACCTTAATTACTGCCTGTCTTCATGTCATCGATGGTACAATATTAATAAAAAAGGTTTTTTAAAAAAGGGAGCTAACATGGGACAGGTATTTTATGACCCTACAAACATATAGTCTAAAACACCAACAAATTGTCACTTTGGGAACCTATAAAGGGAATGTCAAGTAACTGCAGCAATTTTTTTCTCAGTTTGCAACATCTATAGTAAAACACCCGAGATGCACATTTGGTTTGAGGTGTTGGGGTGGGCGGGTTGTGGTTTAGTGTTGAAACCCTATCCTGCTGGTGGCCGGAGAACATTGACCCTGATGTGTCACAGTCACTGGTCAGGAATTCATCCTGTGGGAAGAGGGCCTGGGGTCACCCAGACCTTTGTTCTATCAGCCTGAGGAGAGCTGCTCCTTCCCAGGGCACTTGGCTGGGGAGAGTCCATGCGATCCCCTCAGTGCTGCTGGCCCCCAGGTTTCAGCACCGTGTTCTTCTCTAACACCAAATTTTGTTTGTGCTGCGATAAAATGCCTCTTCATTTGGCTGAGTCTCAGATGCTATAAAGGATCCACCTCTCTCCATTTCTGTTTAGTAGGGACTTTTTATCATTTTTATGCAAGTTAAGGATGGTTTGGAGTGAAAGGTTACAAGTAACTGGATCACTTATACTTTTGTTTTCAGTTTCTTTTAATTAATAAAAATTCAGAAAAACTGAACAGAAAGTAAAGAGGTTTCCCATATAGCCCCACCCCCACATACCTCCAACCTCCCCCACTTTGGACAGCCCGCATCACAGGGGTACCTTTGTCACAATCGATGAACCTCCATTGACCCGTCATTAAAACCCCAAGTCCGTCGCTACATTAGGGTTCACTCTTGGTGTACATTCTATGGGTCTGGAAACTGTATAATGACACCTACCCGCCATTGTTGTGTTTGTATGCTACGATGTACATTACAAACTATGATACAATAATTTCCCGGCCCTAAAACGCGTCTCTGCTCTGCCTATTTCATTATGTTTTTAAAGACAACTTCTTGCCAAGCAAACAAATGCCAGTTATAAAAAATGCCATCCTTTTATTCAGGCAGAGGGATGCTGGGTAACTCCTCCCGTTCCCACCCAAGAGGCTGGTTTTGTCTGTGGGAGGGAGTTTGAACTGGTGGATCTCTTCCAAATAAAGGGCCACGTGTGTGTGTTCTAGGGTCTATAAGCAGTTTGAAAGGATGTGTCCAATTTGACTTCTGTTTTCTGGATCAGTTTGAAGTTCTAGAAACTTGCGGTTTATTTTTGGTTCTGGCAGTTTCTTTAGATGGGTCTCCCCCACTCACCTTTTGCGTAGACACTCAGTGTAGACTGCCGGTACTTCATGGGGCAGCAGGTTCCAGGAGGAGAATCTGCAAGTGGCTTTAGGGGTGGAGGGCTTTTCGTGGAATATGACCTGTCTCCTTTGTGTGCTGTGAGGGCAGCCTTTAAAGGGCTTCCTGACCTTCCTGCCAGATAGGACCTTGGGCCTCCTGCAAACCTGCTTCTTCTCCCCAGCCTCTTGCCAGAGCCCAGAGTTCCTGGCTGGCTTTTCGACCTTCCAGGGCCCTAAGGCTGAAAACCTGAGCGCTTATTATTTGTTGGAACTTGTGACGTGAGGGCTTGGTTAGCAGAGACCAAGCTTACTCAGTAGTAAGAGAGACTGTCCCTGTCCCTGACTTTCCTGCTGAATCTCGGGACTCCCAGATACATCATACATCCGGTGTCTAAACCCATACTTTGCATCATAAATGGAAGGTTTCGCTGAAAAGAACTCTGACCGGCTTGGGGCTCTCCTGCTAGCCTCCTCTCTTATCTGTTTTGCCAAGCAGAACTACAGGTGATAAAATTACATAGGACTAAGTGTGCGTGCAGACGCGTGCGAGCGCGCGCACACTCACACACACACACACACACACAGATGAGAGTATGTAAAACTAGTGAAATCTATGTCAGTTTTCTGCTTGTGATACTGTGCTGTGGTTATGTATGGGGTTACCGTGGGTAGGTGGAAAGTAGGCAGGGTCCCTCTATGTGATATGTTACAAGGACCTATGAATCTATAATGATCTCAAAACAAAAAGTTAAAAAAAAAAGAGGCAGCTTTCAGTCCTTCATTTTCTATTGACTTTTCCATCCTACCCCTTAGATTTTGGTTTCTGTGTATTCTTCACAGATCTGTCTCATTTATTTAAATGTTAATTGGCCTCTTTAATTTGGTTTCAATGCTGGGAGCCAAACTGGACAGTAAGATCTCTCCATGATTACCAGGTATGAGGACATGGAGGTGGGGGTCTGAGAAGACCCTCATTTTTATAGGAGGATAATCTGTGCTCAGAAATATGTAGATGTGAGAGAGAGAATCTTCCAGTGGAGAGAGTGGATTATTGGCTCTCAACATGGAGTTAAGAGCTTACAAAAGAGGCCAGCTCCAGGGTGTTAGAAAGTACCAACAGAAAATGGCATGTGATTTAAACATTCACTTTTTAGTTTTCTTTTTAACTCTTAAAATTTTGAAATAATTACAGGCTTATAGGAAGTTGCAAAGGTATTACAGGGAGGTCCCCATGGACTGTTTACCCAGTTTCCTCCATTGTGCACAGTTGAGCTTTGAACAGCATGGATATGATCTACACAGGTCCACTTAGACACAAGTTTTTTTGATACGTACAATGCTGTAAATGTATTTTCTCTTCTGTATGATTTTCTTAACACTTTCATTTCTCTAGCTCACTTTGCTGCAAGAATACAGTATAGAATATATGTAATATACAAAATAGGTGTTCATTGACTCTTTATGCTGTTGGTAAGGCTTTCAGTCAGTAGCAGGTGATCCGTAGTTGAGTTTTTGGTAAGTCAAAAGTTATATGCAGTTTTTCCACTGCTTGGGGGAGGGAGAAACACCCCTGACGCCTGCCGTGTTCCAGGGTCAACTGTAATAGCAAAACCAGGAAATTGATATTGCTACGAGGTGCACTTAGTTCTATGCTATTTGGTGGCATCTGTGCGTCCTGTGACGGACACCTCGGTTAAGATACAGACATAGTCCATCACCACAAAGAAGTCGCGCGTGCTGCCGCTTTTTGCTTGTAGTACTCATCCCAGCCCCACCATTCTAGCCTCTGACAGTTACTAATCTATATGCCACCTTTATGATTTTGTCAGTTTGAAAGTATTAAATAAATGGAGTCATGCGTTAAATGGACCTTTCTCACTCAGCATATTGCCCTTGAGATCCATCCACATGGCCGCATGTCTCAACGTGTGCTGGGTTGTCCTCCATTGTCTGAATGGACCACAGTGTGCTTACCCTTCGCCTCTTGTGGGGGCATTGTGGCTGTGTCCAGCTTTCGGCCAACACAGATAAAGCTGAGGTGAACGGTAGGTTGACAAGTTTTGTGTGGAAAGAGGTTTTCATTTCTGTGAGATAAATGCTCAGAAGGGCACTTGCTGGGTTGTATGGTAAGTGTATATTTTGTTGTTTTGTTTTGTTTTTGGAAGAGAGAGAGAGAGAGATGGGCGGGTAGAGGGGAAGGGAGAGAGAGAATTCTAAGCAGGTTCTGTGCTCAGTGCAGAGCCTGACTCGGGGACCCCAACTCAACAAATCGTGAGATTATGCCCTGAGCAGAAATCAAGAATCGGACATTTGACTGACTGAGCCACCCAGGCATGCTCCGTATGTTTGGTTTTGTAAGAAATCACCAAACTATTTTCAAGAGTGACTGTACCCATTTTGTATTTGGCTCAGTAATGTATGAGAGATCTAGTTTCTTTGCATCCTGGCCAGGATTTGGTATTCTCGCTATTTCTTATTTTAACTGCTGTGGTAGGTGTATCGTGGCATACCATCGTGGTTTTCATTCGTATTTCGCCAGTTGCTAGTGAACAACTCTTACTTTTTTGAACATCTTTCTATGTGTTTATTTGAACATCCTGTATATCCTTTTGGCGAAATGTCTGATCATGTCTTTTGCCCATTTTCTAATGCTATTTTTGTCTTTTTACTGTTGAGTTTGAGAGCTCTTTGTATATATTAGATTCAGTCCTTTGTCAGACATGTGGTTTGCAAATATTTTCTCCCAGCCTGTGACTTGTCTTTTCATCTTCCTAGCAGGGTCTTCCATGGAGCAAAATTCTTTATTTTGATGAGACCCAGTTCATCAATTTTACCTTTTATGGATCATGCCTTTGGTGCCACGTCTGAGAGCTATTTGCCAGAGTCTGAGTCCTGATGATTTTTTCCCGTGTCATCTTCTAAAAGTTTTAGTATCATGTTTCACTTTGAAACCTGTGATACATTTCGAGTTAATTTTTGTGTAAGATGTGACGTTTAGGTCAAGGTACTTTTTTTCCACTCAGCAGCATTTGTGGGAAAAACTACCCTTCGTCCTTTGAATTACTTGTAAGTCTTTGTAAAAAATGCCAAATGTACTTGCGGGTTGTCTGTTCTCTTCCATTGGCATACGCATCTTAGTCTTTGAGAGTAAGAAAGAGGGACTCCGGAGTCCAGGTTGGATGTCCCACATCCCAGTGCCTCTGGCCTCCAGCGAGAATGGGCGTGGCCCCAGGAGTGGGCATAGCGTCGCTGAGGGTTCGCTCTGCACAGGAACACGTGGGAGGGATTTCCCAGTCACTTTCTCTGCTGCGCCCCCCAGACACTGCTGTTTTTGCCCTCCCTTTCCTTCTTTTCTTTGCTTACGCATGTTCTCAGATTAAAGTGGGATTTTCTAAAACAGATTTTTCTACCATGGGGTAAAAACCGTAAGTAAACAGAATTATCATAACAATTTAAATAGTAATAAAATATGTTTTTCTGTTTCTATTCAAAGAAGGGAAAGGTAACTAGAGAAGATGAAAGAAAGATCTGGATTTGTGGGTGGTAGGTGTGTGTTTTCTTCTCCCTTTTCTTCTTCAATAATAGGTACAGAGTTTTCGGAAGGGACTTCAAGGCAAAAGGAAAAAAATAGCATATACTGTTATGGGGTTATTTTTATCTTTCATTTTTATGACAACTTATTTGTACTTAAGAGAATCTTTCCAAAGAGTTAGAAGCATCATTAAATAAAGACTGTGAAATGTGCAATATGGCTTATTTATTTAAATGTTAATTGGTCCAACGAACACTTCTAATTAGCTCTATATTTGCTTAGCAAAAAGTTTTACAAATTCCAATTGTGAAAAGCAGCTATTTTGAGCTGGTAAGCATGTTGCAGCCTCAGCTATGATTTTTCTATAGTTCTCAGCCCTTGAAGGCACAATTTAATTTTTCATGTATGCATACTAGCAACGGTAAACACTTGCGAGTGTAAAGAACCTTCTTTAATTAGCTGCACAACAATTAAAGGATTCACAAACTAAATTGAACCCTGTCTCGGTGCTTACTAGCTGAATTCCGCCACCTGTCACAACAGCGCTTTGTTCAATCTGTTATGCAAAATCATTATAGCAATATAGCGGAGGGGGGAAAAAAGAGAAAACAGCAATTATTTCTTACTTTTCTCTTGAATGGGTTATTTTGGGTTATACTGATGTCAGGTTCATTGAAGCTAACCTTTTGAAATCTGTAACAGCATAATACTTCTAAGGCAGTCTCAGGATGGCTAGGAGAGTATTTCGTTTTAGCCTTTCAGAAGGAGGCACTGCTCATCCTTAAAGTGTGTGGAGCCTCTGATCACTCGAAACAACCTGTTCTGACTGTCCCAGCCACCTCCTAGTTCCCCTTCTCCCGCGGAACCCTCGACAGGCGCCTGTGTTGTAAGAGCATGAAAACCACTGGGGCTGTTAAAGATGCAGTTCTCAAAAACTGCTTTTCTCCAAAGCATACCAAATCATATTATTTCATTGGCTCTACTTACTATAAAAAGTGTGTGTGTGTGTGTGTGTGAGAGAGAGAGAGAGAGAGAGAGATTTTTAATTTTTGAGCATTAAAAAAACCTTTTTTAAAGGTTTAACAATTTGACTTAAAGCGACCTACCATCCTGCAGATTGACTTGGAGGGGAATGCTCGCCCCTTGGCCGTTCGAACAGACAAAGGCTTTATTGTGAGGCCCAAACCCCAGGACTCACACGGCAGACTTCTCCTTGTAGTCGAGGAATAAATGTTTACATTTGGTGTTGCCATCCTCTGGCCTCTGGCAGGAATGCTCACAGCTCTGTGCACTCTCACGTGCAGAGAGGGTGAGCAGGGGTGCTAGGCGGGTGAGCACACCTCCGCTGATGAGCCGCCCCTGGAGATCCTCGCTGGCAGTTGCCTAAAATGGCATCAAGAACATATTGTTAGTCCCAGCCTCTGAAGCATATGTGATCGGGGCATTTCAGACGGTGGAGTGATTATAGACAAACAGCCGGGCTCATTCAGAGGGGCCCGCGCTTTCCGGCACGGCACTGTTTTTTAGAAGTCGCCTCTTTACGTCATTTCATGAAAATGTACAGAGAAGACAAGGCAGCCCTTTGAAAATACAAACTCTTTTCCCCAAAAATGCTGGAAGATGGAAAGTGAGAGCCAAAGGTCAAAGGCTGAGCAAGAATGTGTGTGTCTATTTTTCCTGTTTCTCGAGCAGAGAGGAAACTCTTATGGTTACGACATTTGGGTCATCAAGACCGGCTTGAGTCAGGTCCAGTGGGGGGAGGGGGGGGAGGTCTTGCAAGGTCTTGGCACTGACAGCGGGCTTGCCTCCTCTTGCTGCCGCAGACCAGACTCTTGGGCCGGTCGAGGCTAGTGCGTGCACTTCAAGTGAGTTATGGCCCACTTACTTGAAGTTTGTGAAATGCATGCCTGATGCAAAGTTGCAGCCCCGGAGAGGCTGCCTTGCGCATGCCGCTGAGCCCGGCGGCTGCTGTCCTGGCCTTGGGTCCAGCTGCTCCCTGACCGTGCCTGGCTCGTGCTGCAATCCTGATGGCAAGGGTTCTGCACCAGCCCCGTGACGGGAGCCTGCTGGTGCCTGTGGGGATGGGATGGTCACATAGTAGGCTCTCAGTGAACATCTGCTGGTCGGCATACACAGAATCTCCACTTGGCTGAAGAATTCATGGGAATCTAAGGGTGAATTCAGGCAACTTAATCCTTTTAGCTTTCCCTTCCACTGGCCTAGGACTCCTTCTTTCCTTCTTTCTTTTTTTTTTTTTCTTTTTCTGCTCTTCATCTAAAATCTCCTTAGCACCGTGTACTGGTTGTTGTTTCCCACGTTCCTTGCTGCCAGTCCTACAAAGACAAATGGCACATGGAATGGCCTTCAAGTCAGCACCATCTGCAGAGGGGCTGTTATCATGCACACAGACCTGGGTCTGGGCACACGAGGGCCCGCCCTGCCCTCCAGTGGCTTCCATTCTGTTCGGAGAAGCCCAGTCCCCCCGGAGAAAACACGCAGGCAAGCTCAGGTGGGGGTTCCTTATTCATGTGAGGCTGGAGGGAGCCACTGGGTTCCTTGACTCCAGTGTCCCAGGAGTCCCAGCTGCTTTAACTGACAGCTACCGAAGGGAGTAGTGAATTAGGGGTAGATAGATGCATGGTACACTGAGAAAGTTCCAGCAATTCCATTTATCAGCTAGGTGACTTTGGGCATGCTATTTAACCTCTCTATGCCTATTTCCTCCATCATGGGTTAGATAATAGTAAAATTATCTTGCAGCGTTGCTGTGAGGATCGGTGAAGGCTCTCAGAACATGTTCAGTGCACAAGGGGTTACCCTTGCTGTGGCCCTCAGTGCCACTCCCTGAGCTTGGGGTCTTTCTAGTGGGTGAGCGCCAATGGCTGTGGGACTGAAAGCAGCTTCAGGCTGGACGGGCCCATGAGGGCATAGACCATTGCCTTCTGGAAAGCTTTGGGAGGACATGGGACCATTAAGATTGCTCTTCTGTCTTTGGCCTCTTGCCAGCCTTCCTCTTGGTGTCTGTTCATAAGTCCGGTGCTCGAGTCCAGAAGGCAGATTTTCAGCACCAGTATCATCAGAAGGTGCACCCAGCGTGTTTTCCACCTGGGCGTTCTGCCTATTGGGAATCGGCACTACCCATCGAAGGATGTGTGGATGCCCTCTCTCCAAGTCAGATACCCACAGAGTCTCTGTCAGAGTCAGGAGTTCTTGCACATTTGCTACAGGAGAAGTATGTGTGCTGTGCAAGGCATGTGGGAGAGGTACAGACACATCTAACATATGACTTGTTAACCTAGTGCAGGCGTCAGTGAAAGGGGACAGCTGATCAGCTACAGTGAGTGCTGGGAGAGAAACAGCCCAAGGAAGGAGAAGAGAGGCAGGAGATTCTCATGTGGTTATGGGCTCAGGAAAGGTTCGGATGGCAGATGCCAGGGATGCCAGTTGGAACTGGACTGGGCTGGCCTCTGGAATGATGTTTGAAATCTACACCCCTTTGCTCTGGGCCAGGGGACATCAGAATGATGTAGGAGTGCTCTGCTCTTTGGTGAAGGATAATTTGTGGGGCTATAAATACCTGAGATAGGAAATGCATATTTTTAGCTCTGAGTATTGAGGAAACTTGTATTATCTAGTGGTGGTTGGGGCCATTTCCTAACTGTTACCACCCTGAGACACTGCGCTTGCCAGTTTTCCTTTAAAGGACTGAGCAATGTGCCAGGGGTGGCGCAGCTCGGCAATTGACACAATGACCCTTGGTAGATGTCTGTTCAATGACTACATGTCTGCATCCTGTGAACCAGGTTTCTGTCATGAATGTGCTTGTTTAAAATGGGAACCACATCTTTGTGGTGTTTCCTTGTAGATTACTACCATGTAAAAGCTCCTTATGGTGATAACCTTTGGAAAAAACATGTGCCTCCTGAATAATCTAGAAGGAGCTCGATGAGGAAGATAGACGGGCTTTGGCACCCTTGTGGCCCCGTCATGTCAACCTGCCTCACCTGTAAGCGAAAGGATCTGGCTTTGGCAGAAATTGCGTTCACTCCCTAGCCCACCCCGCAGCAGGTGGGTAGATAAAGAGCCACTGGAGCTAGCTGACTAGCCAACTCCACTCTGCTCCTTTCTGACCTAACATGTCCTGTGTGACGGACAGGTGGATTATATGATGCCCTGGATGCTGAAAAGTCTACCGGAGAGCGTTTCTTTCTTATTTCTATACACTTACAGTTTACTAATTTGTCTATCATGACATTTAAGCTTATTTTGAAAAATCAGAAAACAGAAATGAGTGGCTAGAAGGAAATAGAAACTCCTTAGTGATCACCAATGTGGACTCCTTGCTCTGCATCCTTCTATACTATTTTATGCATTTATTTTCTTTTGTTGTTGTTGCTGTTGTTTATAAAGTGGGATTGTACTTCACATGCCACCTTATAATCAAATGCTTAATTTAATGTATTCTTCTGGATCTTTTTTGATGAGTGCAAGAACAATTGTATAACTACCATGATTTATTTCTTTGGTAGAATCTGGGGGGTTGGCTATTTAGACGTGCCTTTTTTTTTTTTTTTCTCTTTTGATGTAGGAACTAGGCTCTTTGTCTTTGACTCATAGAAGGTGACTGAAGTTCCCTTTTGGGGAAGGAAAGTGACAGTCAGGAAATCAGTGGCATTGTTTTCTCTGACCTAGTGGGCACTATGAATGTTTGCCTTGACAGACTCATCAACACCCCTGAAGGGGTGCAAGTCTTTGGGTCAGATTTAGGGATATGACAAAGATGTGTCCCTTCTCCCGTGCAAAGCTATGGGGATATGTACACATACACATGTGTGCACAGAAGTTTTGAGGAAGTTCAGTCTGTTCTTTGCTAGGTTTCCAGTGATTGAATCCAAACCACATAGACCACAGGGGAAAGCATGGCAATCTAGGCACCGCATCCTAGTGCCATTGGCCTCTGAAGGCACTGCCCCAGCTTTTTGGGTATCTCCCATGGGTGTTAAACATTCTTTTATATCATTTTTAGTGAATGCATGGGATCTAGTTCAAAATGCACTCATGCAAGCCCGTCCTCCCCATTTTATGCTACCTTCCACCCCCACCCTATTAACCTTGGTCCTTTTCATTCATTTCCTCCAGTGCTCCCTCTATATTCCTTTTCCAGGCTGTGCCCCTTTTTCCTGGAACTAAAAAGTCACCCACTGCTAATGCTGTCAAAATCTTCTTGACCTCTGATGTGAGCTGGAAGCTACTTCTCTTCCAATTTCAGAAGTTGAGAGGGATGCTGGTGGGGGCAGACGAAGGAAAAGGAGGAAGGACATCAGGTGGCTTAACTGCTGAGTTGCAGTCTGCCTTTTTCCTTTGTTATTCATTATCCATCCATCCATCCATCCATCCATCCATCCATCCATCCATCATTCTATAATATTCCACCTGTGCATCCATCTCTGGTATCTAGAATGGTATCTGGCATAGAGTAATTGCTCAATAAATATTTGTTGAATGGATGGATGAATGAATCAATGAATGAATAAAAAAGATAAGAGGTCTTGAACTTGGAGAGTTTATTTCCTATCAACAGCTCACAACAGGGCTCCCCATGAGATTCAGATTGCTCCTGCTGGCAATACCTTCTATATCTTATTCTGCTGAAAGGGCATCTGAAGATCTCATCTTTCAGAGTTTTCTTTTCTAATGTAGTTAACATCCTGCCTCATTTTCCCCTTCTGAATCCTTGTCTTCCCACCCTGCTTTCTTCCTCCCTTGGCAGCAGGCAAGGAAGAAGGGCAATTTAGTTGTACTTTTATTAACAGCACTCTGATGGACTTCATTTTAGTGATATCTTAGTACACATTCTCAATTATTTCTTTAGGTTTAATTGCTAGATGTGGAATTGCCGGGTTAAAGGAAATGTACATTCAAAGATTTTAATACTTGTTGCCAAGGTGCCCTGTCCTTCAGGCATATTATGTCACATTACTACCTCCCCAACACACACATATGATAATAGTGCCCCTTCCTTATTGAGTATTATTTAACAAAGTGATATAAATTTGATATGGAAAGTATATCTATGTTTTATGTAGTTATCAATCTCTCTCTCTCTATCTCTATCTTTAATGAAATATCTATAGTTCTTCTTTGGTGAATTACCTGTTTATGCCCTCTGTGTGGTATCTTTTTGTGTTCAGTATTTGAATTTTTCTTTTGAATTGTAGGGTCTCTTCATACATCAAAGATATTAACTCTTTGTCATTTATATATCTTGCAACTGTTTCTTCCAAGTTTTTCACTTGCCTTTTAATTTTGTACGTGGCATTTTTTAATGAGATAAAGGGATTTAAGTGATCAAATCTTTTAATCTATTCCTTTGCTGTCTTTGGTGTCATGTTTTAAAAATGATTTCCTACCCCATTATTGTATTAATATACTCCTAAATTCACCTTCTTATGTATTTATGGTCTTATTTTTAGGTATAAATCTTTAATCCATCAAACATTTATTTTGAGGTATATTATTAGGGCAAAATTTTGTATACATACTTTACACACATATATACATATTCATGATTTGCTATTATGAAAGAGATTTTAAAATTGTACTTTCCAACTGATACATATATATGTGTATATATATGTATACATATTTTTGTTATAACTGGTATATAAGATATATAGGAAAACTTTTTTTTTATATAAAGAAAACAAGTTTTGAAAGTCATCTCAGAGAAATATAGAATGCACATGCAAACCTTACTTACCACTTCCACCTTAACCGAACTGCTTTCCTAAGAGGTAATTATTATCAGCAGGTTGGTGTATCTCTATCCTTATATACAAAAATACATCAAGATATAAAGGAGTGTGTGTGTGTTTTAACTAATGTGGGAAAATCATGTATGTGCTGATGTGCCACTAGCATTTATACACTTAATATAGAGAGTTATTTAATTATCTTAAACTTCAATAAAATACCATGACATGAATTTACCATAACTTATATAAGTATTTCCAAACTGATCAATGATTGTATCATTCTCATATTTTCTCCAGCTAAAAAGAGGCTACAGAAAATATTCTGGAAGATACCTGTATGAGTGTTTCTATATTATAGATACCTATAAGTAGCATTGCTAGGTTGAAGGGTATGCGCATTTCTTTTTTTTAAAGTTTATTTATTTATTTTGAGAGAGAGCCTGCACACATATGCACACATATGCACATGTGAGCAAGGGAAGGGCCAAAAGAGAGGGAGAGAGAGAATCCCAAGGAGGCTCTGTGCTGTCAGCACAGAGCTGGACATGAGTCTCCAACTCAAAAACCATGAGATCATGACCTGAGCCAAAATCAAGAGTTGGACACTTAACCGACTGAGCCATCCAGGTGTCCCAGGTATGCATTTAAAATGGTCATGTCTAGGGGCACCTGGGTGGCTTAGTCGGTTAAGTGTCTGACTTCAGCTCAGGTCATGATCTCACGGTTTGTGGGTTCGAGCCTCGTGTCGGGCTCTGTACTGACAGCTCAGAACCTGGAGCCTGCTTTGGATTCTATGTCTCATTCTCTCTCTGCCCCTCCCCCACTTGTGCTCTGCCTCTTTCTGTCTCTCAGAAATAAATAAATGTAAAAAATTTTTTTAAATGGTCATGTCTATTATTAGAATTTTCCCCCACATTATGCTTATTTACTTTTTAATTAATTAATTTTTATTATTGTAGTATAGTGGACAGAATGTTATGTTACTTTCAGGTGTATAATGTAGTGATTCAACAATTCTATACATTACTCAGGGCTCACCATGATAAGTGTAGTCACCCAAAACACTAATTCAAAAAGATAAACACCCACTATGTTTACTGCAGCATTATTTACAATGCCAAGATAGGGAGGGTGGGTGGGTTTTTAAAGAGGGCACCAGTTTACATTTCCACAGATAGTGTGTGAGAGTGGCCAATCTCTCATACCCTTGTCAACAGTGTGGAAATAAAGCTCTAGTTTTTAGTTGTCTGACACACTAAAAGTATTTTCATTTTATGTGAATTTCCATTTGCATTTTCATAAAGGTATACTTTCCATTTATGTGACATCCCTTTTAAATGTCCTTTTTATATTTTGCACATTTTATCTTATGATTTGTTCTGTGCCTTAATGACATAAAGGAGGTCTTTGTATGTTAATGTCCATATTTTGTGTATGTGTTCTGCCTTTTGATTAATGGCATTGGAGTCTTCTTTACTAAAGAAGATTGAAAAAAAGTCTCCTACAGTTTCTTCAATGACCTCTTAGTTTTAATAATATTTTTGTGTGAAGTAGTTTTCTAAATGACATATTGTCCCAATGTTTATCATCCATCTATTATTTCACTATGTATCATAATCATCTTTATTAAAACCATGTGTCTCTTTTGGGGTTCTCTCTATCTGGCCCATTGACTTCTTTATCTACTCTTATACACTGCCCCACTATTTCATTTATATTATTTTATTGTATTTTAATTTGATAGTGTGCATGCTGTCTCTTTATTCTCCTTTCTTAAAATGTATTTGGCAATTATCACAGTTTCTTTCAAACAAATTTTAGATTTCACTTGCTAAATTCGATCCTATTGGCTAGTGGGCTTCAACTTCTAGATTGATTTACTCATCTTTACATCTATGAACATGGTATGTCTCTTCCTTTATTCAGGTTTTATTTTATGCCCTTCCATAAAGTCTTATGTTTTACTTCATATAGGTCTTGTCCATTTCTTAT
The DNA here is from genome assembly GCA_017311185.1 of Proteles cristata cristata. Lineage (NCBI taxonomy): Eukaryota > Metazoa > Chordata > Mammalia > Carnivora > Hyaenidae > Proteles > Proteles cristata. Next base: position 2,862,373 of record JAESUZ010000174.1, on the reverse strand, counting down.
ATATGTTTTGAAGTATTTAAATTTTCCTCTGAGAATTTATAACTTTTTAGTGTATAAGAAACAATATTTTCAGGGATGCCTGGGTGGCTTAGTCGTTTAAGTGTCTGACTTTCGCTTAGGTCATGATCTCGTGGTTCGTGGGTTTGAGCCCCACATCGGGCTCTGTGCTGACTGCCAGTTCGGAGCCTGGAGCCTGTTTCAGTCTGTGACTCCCTCTCTCTGACCCTCCCCTGCTCATGCTGTCTCTCTCTCTCTCTCTCCCTCCTAGAAATAAATAAAACATAAAAAAAAATTAAAAAATAAAGAAACAATATTTTCAGTAAATTGATCTTTGACTTCTTACTACACGTTAATTAGTACTAACAGTTTTACATTTTATTCTTTGAATTTTTAAAAAAATATTTCTTTATTGAGAGAGAGAGAGAGACAGATAGACAGACAGAATGAGCCGGGGAAGGGGCAGAAAAAGAAGGAGAGAGGGAATTTCAAGCAGGCTTTAGACAGTGCAGAGCCCAACACCAGGCTCCATCTCATGACGATGTGGTCTTGACCTGAGCCGAAATCAAGAGTTAGATGCTTAACTGACTGGGCCACCCAGGTGCCACATATTCTTTGAATATTTTACATAACAGTCATTTTCATCTTCTACTAGTGACAGTGTGTCTATTATTATATTTCATATTTTATTATGAAATGTAATTCATATATTATATTTCACATTTTATTTTTCCTTTTTAAAAATCACATCGTTTGCATTGGCTAAAACTTCCAGGACAGAGTGTGTAGTTGCTGGCTTTAATAGAAATGCTTTCAATATTTTGACATCAAACATAATGTGTGATGGAGACCACTTATCTTTTTGTAAATTAGGAAGAAACGTTGAGTTTTATCAAGTGCTTTTGGGATACCATTGGTATAATATGGGTATTCTCTTGTAAGATATTATTATAATGAATTGATATATTTCCTGGTGTTAAATGATTCTGAATTATTGTAGTAAACGCTGGTTGTTCTTTCATGAATTGTTATATAAATATCCTGCTAGGTTCATTTTATTAATGGTTTATTTAGGATATTTACGTTGATGTTAATAAATGATATTGCTCTATAGCTTCTACAGGTAGTCGCTGTAGTAGTGGTGGTAGTAGTAGTAGTTTTTATTCCTCCTCCTGTCCTCTCCCTCCTCCCTCCCCTCCTCCCCCTCAAGCTCCCCCTCCTTTTTCAGCCTACTGAGTCCCTAAGTAAGTCAAGGGCTTACTCCTCCTTCTCCTCTCATTCCTCCTCTCGTCTGTGGTCCTCTGTATTGTTCATACTACCACTATCCTAGTCTCAGAGAGAACTGGGGATTTTTCTGGTTTTCTGTGCTCTGGGACTGTTTTTACACATAGAGATAATCTGTTCCTTTGAAGGAACTATGAGCTTGCAACTGATTGGGGCTTTTTTTCCTTAATATAACTGTTCATTATCTTTTAAATTTCTGCTATAGTTATTATTTTATTTAACTTTCCATTGAGTCATATCTGATCCTTTTTTTCTAGGTAATAATTCATTTTAAAATATATTTTCAAATTTAGTAGTATAAAGTTGTTCTGGGTTCTATTCTAATGTTTTTCAATTTTTAAAAATGTTTTATTTATTTTTTGAGAGAGAGAGAGAGAGTACAACCAGGGGAGGGGCAGAGAAGGGGGGAGACACAGAATTTGAAGCTGGCTCCAGGCTCTGAGCTGTTAGCACAGAGGCTGACTCGGGGCTTGAACTGTGAGATCATGACCTGAGCTGAAGTCAGAAGCTTAAAGGACTGAGCCACCCAGGCACCCCATTCTAATTTTTAAGTCTCCTTTGTATATGAATTTGTTTCCCCTTCTTCAATATTAATGTTATTTGCATTTTCTCTATTTTTATCCATATTGCCAAGTTTGTTTGTTTGTTTGTTTATTGGTCTTTTCAAAGAACCAGCTTTTAGTATGTTCTTTTTTTCCCCCCTTTGAAGGCTGGGGGAGGAGGGTGTTCCTTGTAATTAGTTTCTGCTGTTCTCTTTATTAATACCTTCCTTCTATTTTCTTCAGGTTTATTTTTACATTTCTGCCCAGCTTCTTGAATTGAGGCTTGGTTAACTTGTCTTCAAACCTATTTGCTTTCTATTCGTTACATGTAAGGTTATCACTTTCTATTAATTAAATGTAAGGTTATAAAATTTCTTTTGAGTACTGTTTTAGGCACTTTCTGGAAATTATGTTTATGTTTCTCTCATTCTGTTTTTACTTTTAATTTGAGTATGTGGATAATACGTCTTCTGTGTTTTAGCATGTTATTTTTGTATGTGTGGCCTACAACATGTAACATTTCTGAAATGTTGCATGGATATATGTGAAGATTTCATATTTTTCTTAAATATGGATTTCTGTCACTATATTCCTATTTTTAAATTGATTTTTAGATGTGGTAACAGTTCCCTGATGGATTTGTTAGTTCTGTATCTTACATTAGCTCAGGCTTTGCATTATTACATACAGTAAAGCTTTGCTCTGAAGTTTACAGAAGCTCATGGCTATGGCGGTTTCATGCAGTTTTTGATAGACTGTGCCCTTTTCTTGGACATAAAACTGTCTCTTACCTATTTAATATTTTTGCCTTAAGTTATATTTTTTCTGATACTAACATTGTAAAACCTGCTTTTATTTTATTTTTTAAATTTCTTAAGCAATTTTTTAAAACATTTATTTACTATTAAGAAACAGAGAGAGTGAGAGCATGAGCAGGGGAAGGGGAGAGAGACACACAGAATCCGAATCAGGCTGCAGGCTTCAAGCTGTCAGCACAGAGCCCGACATGGGGCTCGAAACCACAAACCGGGAGATCATGGCCTGAGCTGAAGTCGGAAGCCCAACCGACTGAGCCATCCAGGAGCCCCAAACCTGTTTTTATTTTGCTAACATTGTTTCATATATGTCTTTTCCATTCCTGTATTCTCAACCTGCATGTGTAAACTGGCTCTCACATAAGTAGTATAAAACCGAGGAATTGTGTACATACACAACCTAATCCAATATCTGATGTTCTCGCTTTTACACATGATTTTAAGCCATTAATGTTTATTAAGTTTACTGACATGTTTGGTTTTATTCCTACTATCTTATTTTATGTTGTCTCTTTACCATGTTATATACCAAGTTTTATTTATTCTTTTCTTTTATTGTATGAATTAAATTTTCTTTTTTTTTTTCTGATTTAGAGATTATATACATGGGATGTAGTCATGTAGTGGTAACATTTAATTTCCAACATGTATATTTAAGCTTGTGTGTGTGCACGTGTGTGCACATGTATGTGTGCATGTGCACATAGACCCTCCGCATTCATTTCCTTCCAAGAACCTGAGCATGTGTTCACTCTTTATCTTATCTGTCATCTCAGCCCAGTCCACCCCCTTTCCCCTTCCTTTTATGTTAAAATGATCTGTGATTTTAATTCCAGACTTTTTCCTTAACATGCGCTACACGTTATTTGGATTTAATTTTTTTTTTTTTTTTACTGTTTTTTTATTTATTTCTAGCAGGGAGAGAGAGAGAGAGACAGCGTGAGCAGGGGAGGGTCAAAGAGAGAGGGAGTCACAGACTGAAATAGGCTCCAGGCTCTGAGCTGGCAGTCAGCACAGAGCCCGACGCGGGGCTCGAACCCACGAACCGCGAGATCATGACCTAAGCAAAAGTCGGACACTTAACCGACTAAGCCACCCAGGCGCCCCTCGTTATTTGGATTTAAATATAAATTTTAACTGACATTTCGTTCATCCCTTTTTTAATATCTTGTTTCCTCTGTTGTATTCAGTCTTTCAGAGAAAGTCTGAGTCCTTTCATGTCTGAAAATGTGTGACTTTTTAAAAAGTTTTGCACTTGATGCTATGTATAGAAGTCCAGGTTCAAAATAACTTCTTCCAGCCCCGTGACACTATACTCCTTGATTGTTTGGAGGCATCCAGGGTTGACGAGAAGTCCTATGACAGACTAGTTCTGACTCCTTTGTGGGCAAACTCTTTCTTTTTCCTTTTTTTCTTTTCTTTTTTTTATTCATTCATTCATTCTTCTTTTTTTCCTTCTCATCGCTCTGTCTCCAGGTAGCCATTTCCCTCTTAGCAGTGCAATATTCTCTTTATTCTTCCTACAGATACTAGTTAGAATTTTTAATTAAATCATCCCTGTTCTTTAAATTATGTTTGTTTCTTTTGGTTTTGCCTTGGCTCTTCCTTTTGGGTGTGTTAGTAGCTTCCCTCACATTTCTGGTGAGGTTTATTTGTCACTTCTATTTATAAGAAGAGGGCTAGTGGCTTATTGAGGGCAGCTGGCCCATCTTCCTTTGTGGCTCTGTAGGTCCGTTATGCCACAGGCTTTGCCACCGAATGGAAGGTTGTGCATGGCTTCGCATCGAGGGGGCCTTCAGGACCATCAGACCCTACTTTGGGGTGTGCACTGTGGGTTAGGCCCGTGGACTGGGACTCTCCTGCCTCCCCAGCGCCACAAGGGCAAGAGAGCAATAGGCAGGCTTCCCCTCTGGCAGTGGGAGACTGGGGTCCCTGTCCCTGCCTCCTTCCAGAGCTGCCCTTCCATTTCCTCCTCTCGTTCTTCAGAAAGCACTGGTAGCTCTGCTCTGCTTGGCCTCAGGGCCCTGGCATCCCGCTGGGGCACCGTTCAGGTCAGCAGTCTCTCGCCCTCATTGGATTGTATTTGGTGCCTGGCGTTGGGGAGAGATTCTCTTCTGCCACCATGATCTTATTCTGAGTCATGAGTTTCTCTGGATTATCTCGTGTTCTCCAAATCTGTTTCTCCTGAGCATATTTGAGGCTGTGTTTTTGGTCTACTCTTATTTATCTGATCCCATCTATTTTCCACATTCTGGAGATATCTCAAAATCTCTGGCACACTGGCAACCACTTCTTTTTAATGCCATGAGATAATTATCTTATGTGAAAAAAAAATCTTTTATGAAATTTCCCAGGTGTTGGGTGGCAGAGAAGAATAGATGTATGCAGTTCACTGCCTGGACACAATCAATCTACGGCTGATTTTATTTAAATTTGACTCTCTGGGTTTTAATATTTAGTGGGGTTTATTTAGGCAGTCACATGTATCATTGGGAAGTAGTGACAATGTTTTCTTATTTCCAATATTTGTAGTTCTTATTTGATTTTCTTTGCTGGTTGCATTGGCTGGAACTTCCATATCAATATTTCAGAACTGTAGTGACAGAGCATCTTGAGATCTTTAGTTTGTGTTTAATTTTTTAAATTGTTTAATGTTTGTTATTTTTGAGAGAGAGAGAGAGAGAGAGAGAGAGAGAGGGAACAAGTGGGGGAGGGGCAGCAGAGAGAGAAGCCTAAAGCAGACTCCAGGCTCTGAGCTGTCACCACAAAGCCTGACGTGGGGCTCGAACTCATGAAATGTGAGATCATGATCTGAGCTGAAGTCGGACACTCAACCAACTGAGCCACCCAAGTGCCCCTGTTTGTGTTTAATTTTGATGAAATGCCCCTAGTGTTTTACCATAAACCAAGTATATAATATAGTGATTCAACAGTCCTATAAGTGAGTCAAGATAGCATCAAGATAATCCCCTTTGCCTATTTCTCCCATCCTCACAGTCTCCTCTGTTAAACATCAGTTTTTTTAGTCCCTATGGTTAAGAGTCTATTTCTTGGCTTGTCTCTCTCTTTTCATTTTGGGTTGTTCTGAAATAGAAATTTTGATGATCTTATTTTTGCATTACCAGGAATTTTTTAAAAATCAGAAATAAACACCCTATTTTGTTTAAGGCTTTTATTTTATTTTATTTTTTGGTAAACAATCTACCAACATGATCGTGTGGATTTTGTTCTCTGGCCTGAAGATGAATGCTGCGTCACCCTTTCGGACATCCATGGAGTGTTCCTGGGGTGACCCTCTTTGCACCCCAGGGTACTCACCATATAACTTTTCCTCCTTCAGAGAAGGCAGCCTTTGCCAGGTGATATGCCTTCATTATTCTCACTGAGCTGTGAGTAGAGCAGAGCATGGATGAGAAGAAATTAACTTAATGGCCTTTACTCCATTGAATCTAAATGGTAGGCACTTAGTAAATGATTGTTGAACTTAATGGAACTATTTATTTAGTCTTCCAGGGTTTGTTGTAAAAATCTAAATATCCCAGGAGAGAAAATACCTTAAGCTTGTGTCCACTTCTTCATGAATCTTTATTTGTCTGCTTCAGTTATACTTTGGAATATCTGTGCTGGTCCAGACACTGTCTAGGGCCTGGAGGAGTGAGGTGAGGCGGGTGGGCGTGGCTTTCTGTGACAGGGGACCAACTCAGAAGGTCTTGTCTCCGTCATACAACCATCCCTAAAGCACCACTTCCTGGTAATCACGTCTTAATGAATGTTACACAATTTAAAAAATTAAAATATATATTATATGCATTTATTTTGGAGAATGTATATATATATATACATATATATGTATATATGTTTTAGTGAATGTTACACAATTTAAAAAATTAAAATATATATTATATATATTTAGTTTGGAGAAAAAATATATATGTATATATATGGCTAGTCACCCAATATTTAAAAAGAAAAGTATTAAAGATTGATCCCTGATATGTGGTGGTGGGTTTTCTTTCACTGTAGCTTTCTTTTCAAAGATATGTTTTATTTTTATTATTTTTTGCTTAGAGAAACAATCCATGCCCATGAAATAATTTGGTAAATACAAAATAGTGTTCAGAAGACGTTTAATCCCACCCCCCTCAGAGATAATAGTTTGTTAACATTTTGTTACATTTTCTTGCCTTGTCTTCTCTCTCTTTTTTTTCAGAATTGGAATTAGATTGTAATTATAGTTTTATATTTCACTTAAAATTATATATGAGCATTTCCCCATCTTCTGAAGCACCTTTCGAAAGCCTGGTTTTAAGGCAGCGTATCCGTAGCAGCATGGACCTACCACCCCCCACGCTTGGACATGTAGGTTGACTCTGTATTTTGTTGCCATAAGGAATATTTGGACAGTTTTGCCTTCATTCTGGTACCATTCTAGGTTTGTTCTAGGAGTGGAGAACTGAGTCATAGGTTGTAACTATTTTTGAGACTTTTGATCTACAATGCCAAGTTGATTTGAGCAAAATAGTAGCAATTTACACCCCTTCAACCCTGTGTAAGGATGTCCTTTACCTGTTACAGCAGCAGATAGTGTCATGAGGGTGCGCGCGCGCACATGTATCCATACCTGTGCCTCTGTGTGTGATGAATGTCATTACTGTGGTTTTCAATCGGATTCCACCCAAGGCAGAGAACATAAAGTACACTTGGGTGGTAAACGAGAAGGGAGCTGGTAGTGTCGAGGAACCAGCACTGTGGGGACAGGCAGGGGGGCGGGCAGGGCATCCTGGAGAAGGCACGGCTTGGACCGGGTCCGAGAAGAGGCAGTATGTTTCCTCCCCTGATGTGCTCACATCTGGGGAGGCTTCAGCGTGAGGCCCCGCTCACCACAGCTCACCCCATCCAAGCAGGACTCCCAACGTGTCCCCTGCTCCTCCGTGTCCTTGCCAGGCACGGAGAAGCCATCAGCGACCCAGGGAGCTCAGTGAAGAGGAAAGAAAGCAGAGCAGAGAGGGGACAGAGTTCTCCCCCAGGCGCTTTTTCTGGGGGCTGGAGCAGAGGCCAGCCGGTGATGCCAGCCCCGAGATGAGTCACGGCCTGGTGCTTGCAGGAGCTGGGCACCAAGGGTGCTGGGCATCTGCAGGGCCCAGCCTGCATGTGACACTCCCAGGATGTCACGGGGAACTGCTTGTTAGTGGCTGAGAACAGAATCTGGCTTAATGCTTTTAACAAGTTAATGTTTGTGCTCATGGGCTCTGTGCACATTTAAGAATTAATTAAATCCTTTAAGGAAGTCATTTATGTTTGAGACCAAAGAAGACACTCAGGGGCCAGAACACCCCCAAGAAGATGGCCCAATCACCACTCAAATGGCTTGGCAGCCCCACAAGACCAACTTCCCTGCCCGACCCTCCCCCCCCCTCCCCGGCCCTGATCCACAGTGCGCTCAGATACCCTTAACCCATTCTTTCTGTGAGGCTCTTGGGGAGGCATATTAAACTCGAGTTATTTCCAATTTCATCTAAGGTGTCTCTATCCAATGCCGTGTCTTCAAGTCTGCAGCGTGGGATTCAAAATCTCTGAGCGTCATCAAAGTCTTAGGAAAATATATTACTGGAAAGTAGAGCTGCTACTCGTGTGTTAATTACAACAAGGCCGACTGCTGCACAGATAATCTCCAGCGTCGGAAGCATCAGCTCAGGCAATATCAGGAAAAACAAAATCTTTCTTAAAAACATCCTAAATTCTCATTTGCACCCTTTGAGGAGAACATACGGTTCATTGTGAAGCTAAATCCCATCTATTTAGTTGTTCTTAGAAAGATTTCACCGATATTTGAAGTGTTCCTCTCTTGAAAAAGAAAAACAAGGTAGATTTGCAGGACCCAGTCTCAGAACTGCTGTGCTCTTTTCAGAGGCTTTATCTCCCAGAGAGAACTCTGTGGATTACCCACTGGGGCCAGGTTCTGAGTGCAGGGAGAACTTGACCATACTTAATACAGGTGTGTTGATTATATGTGTTTGTCTTTTGGTTGGTTTCACTGTTTTCCCTTCACTTGCCATCAAAGTTGGTGTTTTTGCAACAGGCGGAAGTCTTCTGTGAACTTGGCGGGGAGCGGAGGCTTCTAATCACCCACCCCTCAGGCAAAGAGACCCTCGGAGAAGGGCAGCAGAGGCCAGCCGCCGGTCCGGCCTCGGGCTTGGAGGAGCAAGGGCACCTGGTCCCCCGAGGAAAACGAACCAGGCTGATGACCCTAACAGCATCCTGCGGGCTTTGGAGGGGATAAAGGTCAGAGACTGGTGAGGGGAGGACCCAAGAGGCAGAGAAGGGAGGAGTCAGTGTATTTTCAAATTAAGGCTTTCCTTTAATGAGGTGGAAAGGTCAATGAATCCTGTTGATTCAGAACTTTTTTTCAATGTTTTATTTGTTTTTGTGAGACAGACAGAGAGCAGGGCAGGGGCAGAGAGAAAGAGGGGGCAAAGGATCCAAAGGGGGCTTTGTGGTGACCGCACAGAGCCTGATGAGGGGCTCGAGCTCACGAAATGTGAGATCATGACCTGAGCCAAAGTTGGACCCTTAACCGACTGAGCCATCCAGAGGCCCCATTCAGAATTTCTTAAGGAGATCCTTATCCGACCTGATCTGAAGGTCCTCACTGGTAAAGGAGGGGTTGCTTTGACCAGGGAGAAGCTGGCTACTGGGTATCCTGAGACCCCACATGAAATAACTGGCATCACAGGGTGAGAGACCTACCATGCCTCAAGCACACGCCCTCGCTCTCTGGGGGTGAGCCCCACTGGCTGGTGTGCACAAAGCCCTGTATCTTTGTCAGCCTCCCTCCGTAAGAGAGAGCAGGCCTCGGGCCAGAGCCTGCTGCAGGCAGCAGTATTCAGCCAGAATTTAATAGCATTGTTCTCATTTTATTTATTTTTATAATTACCTTTAATTTAGAGCAAGTGATACAAATTTCCATTTAGGGTAATGATATAGTTTCCTTTTAAATGCATTAAAGTAAAAAATAGTGAATTAATTAAAAAAATATTAGCAGGGGTACAAAAACATGGCAAAAAGGGGGAGGTGGTTTACTGCAGTGAAGCTCTATGGCAAAAAGCATCAGGCAGGTGGCATGTGGACGCCTGCAATTGGGAAATACAGGCCCATAAGGCCCTTGGAAACTGTTTTTATTTTCCTTATTTCCTGAGACAGGTTGAGGGGACCCTGGGTGAATGGAGAGTTCAGGATTTGGGGAAGCAGAGCTCTGCAGAAAAACCCCTGAAGACGGGCACATTGACCATGGAGGTTTAAAAGGGATCCCAGCCCCAGGAAAGTGCCCCAGAAGGATCCCTGGATAGGGACCCCTTTCTCCTCATTAAGATTGTTGGGCTTTTTTTTAGAAAGGGCTAAGGCCACCTGGCAAACCCAAGGGCCTCGCTGCGTGAGCAAAAGTTTACCAGGTGTCAAGCTGTGTTACGATGGATTCTGATTCCTTTTTTTCCCCTCACCTTTCTCTGAATTCTCCTGACACCTCCTTGCAAAAGTGTTCCTTTGGGAATACTCCCTGTGCTCTTTCTGCTTTCAGTTTTGGTATCAGACCAAGACTCTGTTCCTTTCTAGGGGGGACCAGTGCGGGTTCATGTCCACAGTCCTCATAAGTACTCGCACATCAGGGATGCCTGTAGGAATCCCCTTGGGCCCTTCTGCCCATGCGCCATATCCACATCTTCCCATCTCCCGCCCACTCATCCACACATCCCGCCACCACTCATCCATCCACCCACACATCTATCCAGCTGTGGGTCCATCCATCCCTCCAGATACCTGTCCACACCTACATCTAGTAATCCGTCCATCCATCCACACATTCATTAACCTTACATTCTATCCACTTAATATGAATTAGGAATATTATGTATACTCCATTATAAAAAAGTTAAAGAAAAAAAGTCTTCCGGGTTTGCCCAACACTCAGGTGACTATCAGGGACGTAGCAGTAACAGTAGAAGAGATCGTCACTGCCACTGCAGAGTTTATGGCTAATGGGGAGGCAGAAATGGAACGAGTGACTGTTCTGTGCCAGGCGAAATGAATGGATGAGTGAATGAATGGATCTGTACGGCCCTTTTCTCCAGCACTGCTGGGCACTTGGGGCCCGTGGTGTCCAGGGATGCTGTGGGTGAGCAAGCAGCCTCATAGATCAGAGGTTGCACATGCTGGTTCCTGGCCAGCCTCATTCCTCAGGTGAGAGGGCAGGTGCTGCAGAGCCTGCTGGATCCCTCCCCTGCCACTGAGGGCCTGCCCAGCCTGTGCGAAGGGCATGCAAGGGGCAGGGCTTCCCCCTGGGGAGTCCCGGGAGAGCGAGGCTGGCAGCTCTAGCAGCTGCATCAGGGCAGGGGGCAGGGGAGTGGTCGAGGCACAGGGCACAGGGCTCAGGGAGACAGGGGCAGGTGGGTGGGCAGATGAGCAGTAACTTGACCAGGATGCAGGGGAGGCCAGGCACAGGTGAGCTCAGGCCCCCTGCCAGGGTAGGCATGGCCTCTGGAAGACAAGACACGGTCTAATATTCTCTGCCCAGTCCTATGTGCTTTGCAGGGGCCTGGGCTGCCTCCTAGCTGTGAGTACACACAGGAGGCAGGGGGGATCGCTCCTGGGGGGCACCAGCCCAGGGACACAGGTGTGGCTGGAGACACGGCCTGCCGCAGCTCGTTTTCATTCTCCTCTGCTCCAGGTACCCCATTTCCAGCCCTGCGGGTCTGGAGGCCCTCCCACTCCCTCACTCCCCGACGTGCACACAGCACGTGCCAGAGGAACCTATACTCAGGCAGGGGCACTGGGTGGCTCAGTCAGTTAAGCATCTGACTTCAGCTCAGGTCATGATCTCACGGTTCGTGGGTTCAAGCCCCGCGTCGGGCTCTGTGCTGACAGCTCAGAGCCTGGAGCCTGCTTCAGATTCTCTCTTTCTTTCTCTGTCTCTCTCTGTCTCTGTCTCTCTCAAAAACAAATAAACATTAAAAATTAAAAAAAAAAATCCACACAAACCTGCTGAAGACTTCTGTACTATTAACAGCTAAACTTTAATAGAATCTCTTTTCCTTGAAGCAAACAAAAAAAGCCCTGTGGGAAAGACCCAATGGTGGAATTCCAGATCCCTTGGCAAATGGCAAGGAGACAGCTGGGCAGGGCGAGAAATGCATCCTCAGTGCCCATTGTGGAGCACTTATTCTGCGTCCAGGGGACACAGCAGAAGGCTCAGCCTGCCTTTTCCACTTCACACCAGACACTTCCATAAGAGTCAAGGCAGAGCGAGGCTCGGCACCCTAGGGCGTGCATGGTGTGGCTGGCCTGCACTGGGATGAGATCAGTGGAAGAGAACAAAGATGGGAAGGAGTTGGCGTGATCATCAGGCGGGCAGGAGGCTGGATGGGCAGAGTAGAAGCTGAAGGCACAGCGGGTGTCTGGAAGGGAGGCTGTGGTCTTTTATCAGCCAAGACTCCTTTGGTTTCAAGTGACGAGAAATCCAACCCAAACCAACTTAAAGCACTGGGAGATTGTGTTGGCTCATGTAATTGCAAAGTATTTAAATGGTTCAGCTTCAGGTGCCATTTGATCCAGGAGCTCAAATTATGTCCCTGAGTAGCTGACTTCTCTCCTCTGTCTCCTTGGGACTGGCCTTATCCTAGCATGTGACAGCCCCACCCCCAGCAGCTTCCAAATCTTGGTAGCAAAATGGCTGCCAAAGCTCCAGACCTCACCAGAGATTGTCTAAGCATCTGTAGCTCACTGGCAAGCCCTAACCCTCACTCTCATTGGTTTGAATTAAGTTCCAGGATGATCCTTGAACTTAGCACCAAGGCCAAGGGGTGGGATATTCTGAAGAGCTCAAATGGACTTCACAGTTGGGGTCCAGGGGTTGTCTACAGCCCGTCCAAACCCCAGGGCTGAGCAGGAAGAGGTTGATTCCCCTATGCAGGATCTAGGGTGGGCCTGGGTGGAGGGAAATGAATGTCTGCCCAGACCTCTGCAGTTGGTGGAAGAGTCTAGATCTGCTAAACTTGGCTTCCCAGGGGTGTGTGCAGGAACCCATCCCCATGAATTTACCGGAAGTCTTAGATCTGCCTAACTGTCCTGAGCTCTTGTAGGGTGGTGTCTCTGTGGACCCCTTTCCCAGACAGCCGTCTGGGAGGCTGGGAAGGCTCCCCTTCCAGCAGAACAGTGGTGGGCCAGGGGCTGGCCACACACCCCAGATGGGCATGGCGGTGGGGGCCTCCCCAGAGGTGGCCTACCTTGACGAGATTTTTGTAACACTCCAGGGAGCTACAAACAGGTAGTGCTTGGCTTCCTCGGCCCTGTGTTATGAAAAGCTTGAGTTACAAATGCTCCAGCTATTAAAAACCTGCTACTGACCAAGAGCAATAAAATATCTGCTGTTTATGAGTAATTAGCCACTTCTGGAAAAGAGCTCTATCCCTTTAAATTTATGGGGTGCCTTGATTTATGCATTTCATGGAGGGATGTCATGTTACATCACATCAACCTGATGTAATTTGATGCAAATCAAACACATGAATGAGCGAATGGAAACATTCTTTCCTTCTCCTGAAGTATACTGCTAAATGGGGGGCATTTTCACCTTCTACCCCATCTTTCCTCTTCTTGCTTGCCTGCTTAGGAAAGACTTGGGAGAATCTTTATCTTGAGTTTCTTCAGTCCTGAGTGCCCTGGGGCTATAGCCTCTGACTACCCTGGGGTGATTCCTGGGAGGATTTCACATTCCCGAGGGTGGTGGAGACTCAGACCTCAACAGCTAGTTCATGGCTTTATGCCCCACACTGGGCTCTACAGGAGGTCGAGGAAGTTCCATGCTAACAGGCTCTAGCTGATTTCGAGGACCTCAAGGCTGGTCAGCACACACAGGACATGATGCAATCAAGAGTCTAATTTTATGTTGTCTGATTGAAGAAGGAGTTATGGGGAAAAAAAGAAACTGGTGAGCTTGAGGTCCAGCAGGGGAAGATAGATTATTGAAGCCTTTTTGTAATGGCTGGTCCCCCTTTGGCTGCTGAGCGAGTAGAGGCAAGAATTTGTTGGTTGGACCATCCATCTTTGTATTTGTGCATTATTTCTTCCTTTATCCACTCACCTATCCATTTGGCCAGCCAGCGAGCATTTACTTAGTGCCTACTAAATGTTTTTAATTAAAAAATTTTTTTAATGATTATTTGTTTTTGAGAAAGAGACAGAACACGGACCGGGGAAGGGCAGAGAGAGAGGGAGACACGGAATCCGAAGCAGGTTCCAGGCTCTGCTGGAGGTGGGGCTTGAACTCACAAACCATGAGATTATGGCCTGAGAGGCAGTCTGACACAATTGGACTGAGCCACCCAGGCACCCCAGCACCTACTAAATTTTTTGAGTGCTTAGGAGGTAACCAAGGAACACAGACACATACCTACTAACTAGCTATGTGACCTTAGCAGGACCATCATGTATCTGCTGGCCTCAGTATACCTATCTATAAAGTGGGCACATCAGACTAAGCATCCAGGAGTGAGGGGACTTCTGAGTGTGCTCCAGCTTTGCCACCACCACCTGCGCCTCCCTTCCCTCAAGTAGCATCCTTGTGCAAAGAGAGAAGTTGTGCATGGGCTCATTCATAGGATGGAGAAGTGCTCCCCAAGCAGCTGAGAATGTGGAGGAAAGTGGTGAGAAGTGAGATTGGGTGGAGGGTGGGGGTGACTGTGGAAGTTTTTGGCATGAACTCTGGTTAGTTGTACTGCAGGGAAGACCATAATGCTTGTTCTTTGCCTCTTGTTTTTACATGGAGACAGCCTGTGGGTGCAGAAGCAGCAAGCAGAAACAGGCTGGCCCGAGGACCGGGGACATTGCCCCCCAAGTAAGCAGGGTGCATTGGCTAGGTCTAAACTGTGTTCCGTCAGCACAACCTTCAGGCCCCAGAGTTTAGTTTCCCTGGTAGGGCTGCAGAGGCTTTCTAAGAGCTTTCTCCAGGTAAAGCAGAAAGCCTGAACCACATCTTTGAATGCCAGGGTTCTTTCAGTTCCTTTAGTCTCCAGCATAGATGTGGAAGAGCTTTCTAGAGTGCTCACCTTCCTGGCCTGTCTTCCTCAAAGCAACAGTCAGTGGCTTTCGAGAGCCCCACACAGTAGCTCTGGCATCTGACTCTGGAAGGGAAGCCATGGTTGGAACAAGGCCATTTACCTCTCCTGTGTTCTACTCTGGGTGTGCTGTGGTTCTGTGGAGAAAATGTAGGGTCCTCACAAGGTCTGGGCGTACTTTTTAACAGAATCATTTTAAAACAGGACCTCCCTATTGTTTGAAGTCTTTCTGCTGTCTAGCAGGAGGTGACATTTCTTTCTTTTTTTTTTTTTAATGTTTATTTGAGAGAGAGAGGCAGAGTTCGAGTGAGGGAAGGTCAGAGAGAGAGAGGGAGACACAGAATGCGAAGCAGGCTCCAGGCTCCAAGCATCAGCACAGAGCCCGATGTGGGGCTCCAACCCATGAACCGTAAGATCATGACCTGAGCCGAAGTTGGTCACTTAACTCACCCAGGCGCCCCATGGGAGTGACATTTCTTTTCTTTTCTTTTCTTTTCTTTTCTTTTCTTTTCTTTTCTTTTCTTTTCTTTTCTTTTCTTTTCTTTTCTTTTCTTTTCTTTTCTTTTCTTTTCTCTCCTTTTCTTTTCTTTTCTTTTCTTTTCTTGTCTTTTCTTTTTTGTTTATTTATTTTTGAGAGGAGAGAGATGGAGTTGGAGTGAGGAGGGTCAGAGAGAGAGGGAGACACAGAATCGGAAGCAGGCTCCAGGCTCTGAGCCGTCAGCACAGAGCCCGACATGGGGCTCAAACTATGAACTGTGAGATCATGGCCTGAGCCGAAGTCGGATGCTTAACTGACTAAGCCAAACAGGCGCCCCAAGGGAGTGACATTTCTATGGTCGTTAGCCAATTCTATTTTTTCTGTGAATTGTCTGTTCGTGTGCCTTTTTTTTGTCCATGTTTCAAATGGGGGTGTTCAGCTCTTCCTCATTGACTGCAAACACTTTTGAAAATACAAATGATGAAGTTATGAACCCCTTGGCTACCACATAGGCCTTGGGAGTGTTTGACTTCCAGGAGGCTGTCGAGTGAGACTGACCAGGACTAGGCGGGCTGAAAGCCCAGCAGTGATGGCCGGTGGATGGTCATGTGGTCATAGAAGAAGAGCCAGGTGCAGAAACCTGTCCAGAGCAAACACCTTCCATAAATTACTGCATTGTTACTCTCCTGTCACAGACGCATAACTGACGAGGTACCGCCTTGAAGGTTCTGAGCTGTCAGTTCTTCTGGAGAAGACACAGACCACCTCTGGTGGCAGCCGCCCATTTTCATTGGTCACAGAGTCCTAGAAAAGAGTCTCCTCTGGGGCCCTAAAGATTGACACAACTGCCCTGCTGTTGACCACCATCACTTCTAGATGCCATTTGCAGTTTGTGTAGCTCAGACCTCTACACCAAACTCTTCACGCTTCACCACACCCCAGGGCTTCCGGAAAGCCCCTTCTTAGGAAATACCTCATGTCCAGGTATCCTCTTGAGGTGAGGGTGGTGAAGACTTCCTGTCACACTCATGATGATAAAGTACAGCCTGTCCGGGGCAGGTTGGACTGACCACAGGCTGATGGCCCTGGACTAGCCCATGCATGGCATTTCCTCCCTTATAAGAAGAAAAACATTAATTGCTTCATTTTTAATGTTTCCCCTGGTGTTCAGCATTGATGAAGTTCAACTCCAGCCATTCTCTGTGATTGGTGATGGTTCAGGAGCAGGGTTTGGCTGGGAGGCCCCTTCCCTGTCAGGTGGGCCACACAGAAGCATAAATCAGGATGCAGGAGGACAGACTGAGTAGCTGAGGGTAGCAATCAGCCTGGCCAGCCTGCTTGGGTTTACGGTCCGGAAGCCATGACTCTGAGAGGGGCTGGGGCATCCGAGGCCACACAGCTGTCTGGGCTAGGATGCAGGTTGGTTCCAGGGCAGGATGGAGAGTGACCGTGGGGGAGGGTGCAGGCCACGTGGGACAGGTATGGGCGGCAGCCAGTGTTCTGGGATGCCCAGCCGGGTTGGTGTTCCAGGCACTAGGAACATGGCGCTGCTCTGCACTGGTTGGTCGTTTCTTCCTGCCTGTGCAAGGACCTGGGTCTTGGAGTGATGGGATCTGGGGTTGGGAGGGATGTATCAGCAGAGGTTCAGAGAGAAGCAAGCCCGAGGAAGGGAATGGCTGTGTCATCCTGTCAACAAGCCCGTCCCTTTTAGGCCTCTTCTGTGCTGACACTCAGCGATGCATGGTCAAGGTGTGGTGGTTGCCCTCATAGCTGCCAGTCCCCTGACCCTTTGTGCACAGATGGATCTTTGAGCCGGTGGTGCAGCTCTATCTGCCCTCTGGATGCTGAGGTCTAGCAGGGTGGGATATTGCTGATTCTTTTCTCTACAGAGCCTGGCACAGGGTCTGGCACATGGTGGATTGTTAGGAAATGCTGAATGAATGAGTGGATGAACACGTTTGCTTGGGCAAGTGTGAGTATACTGAAGGAAGCAGAGGAGTAAAAGGAATGAGGGGTCTATAAAGGGCAGGTGGATGGGGCTTAGAATTCACCTAGCCAGCATTTGTTGTTCGTAACAGGTTCGTGTTACGTGCAAAGCATTGGGTTTGGGTTAGATATGGGTCTCTGGAGGTCCCATACAGGGGTGGGGAATGGTGAGACAGGGACTCAGATCATCCACCATGAGATGGAGTGGGATTAGCCCTTCATGGCGACTGTGAAGTGTGGGGGATTGGGAGCGGCATGGATGGGGTGACATTTTACATCAGGCTCTATGGGGTGAACTTCTCACCTGGCTTGTGCCTTGAGGAGAAGAGAGCAGGGTCTGCCTGGGGCCGCAGGAGTGACCTGTGGTCTGACTCCTTCTGCCCTGGGTGTCCCCTCTCTCCCCAAGGGGAGATGCTGTGCCCTGGGCCTGTACCCTTTGTTGATTGATATGTTCACTCATTTATTCGTTCATGTCTGCATTCAATGAGTTATCCGTTTGCTTGCTCGTTTCCTCATTCATTCAGCAAATATTTATTGACTACATCCGCTGGGCCTGGCTCAGTGCCAGTGCTGGGGGCACACCACTGAAGCGGGTGGTATGGCCTCCACCCACAGGGAGTCTCTGGACAGGTATACAGACAAACCCAACCCCAGCATGAAAGCCATTGTGAGGGGACAAGATGGACAGACAGGGGGGCTCCTGACCTGAGTATCAAGGAGGGCCACCTGGATGAGGTGACATTTAATCTTCACCAGAGGACAAGGCATAGGGATCAAGTGGGGACTGCAGGGAGAGTGTTCCAGACAGAGGGGATGATATGCACAAAAGACACCAAGTGCCCTCACTTGCTCCCTGAAAATAGAGGGCCCCCTTTCCAAATACCAATAGGCTTAAACAAGATGAGCCTTAAACAAGGGCTCTCCCTCCTTACACACGTGTGAGCTGGGAAGTCTGTCTTTGCTCTCTCTTCTTTCCTAACTGTGGTTGGAAATTCATCTCTGTCTCTGAGTCCATCTGCGTGAAGCAGCAGCACCCTTTGCTGGGAAAGCAGCTCCCAGCAGCCCCGTGTCTGTGAGCTTGGCCCCATGGCAAGCTGCTTCGGTCAGGAGCTGCTCAACTGCCCTTCCCTCCCCTCCTGAGAATCTGGCCCCACGGAGGCCAGGCTAGGCCAGCCTGGTGACCTGCACAGGAGCTGGAGATACTGAACTGGGGACCCCAAGAGCCAAAAAGGACTGAAGCCCCAGCCCGGCCCTGACCAGGCCCTATCTATTGGCCCGCACCTTGTAGTTGCAGGCAGCGGGGACTCCCTTGGTGTGCCTGGATTTTTTGCTCAGTAATTATTGTGTATACTTAGGAGATGATGTGTATCTGAGCTTATGTCTTCGACAGGTGCCCCTGTGAACAGATCTCCCTGGGCTGACTTCTATGAATATTTCACAATCAGGCCCTCTTTGATCACTCTTGCATATATGCATTCTACATTATATTTAGTTTTACACCGAATCAAATCTGAGGCTTCTGTGAAATGAAAATAAAGCATTCGACACAATATCCTAGTTCAGAAGTGCTCAGAGGTAAATGGCTTTAATCAGGGGTGAAAGGGTGTTTGCTGCTGCCCTCTGGGAGGAAGGGGCTGCCGGGAATCCTGTGGGTGCCGGGTCCCCCTGTTTTGTTCTAGGGCAGTGGCTGTGTGCTGAGCCTGAGCAGGGAGCCAAGGCGGGTTAATAGGGGATTAAATATCTAACTTCCTGCCATGGGGAAGTCTGCTTAAAAAGAGAAAGAAAGCCAGTGAGAGAGAAATAATCAATACACTTCATGACAACGGCTGGAATCTTTTTCAGTTTTGTGATATTTTAAAGGTAGGTCATTCATTAAAAGCCCATATATATATAGTTTTTGTTGCTTCCCCTGATGGGGTGGACACAGTTCAGATAAATCAATTACAACAAATTAGGGGGCCATTTCCTTCCCAAATCATCCATCTGGGAGAAATGGAAGCGCCAATTGAAGTGGCCTGCATTCTGTGGGGAGAGGCCTGGGCTGTTGCCCACAAAATGCTGTGCATTCTTATGATGCTCTGGGATATCTCTCTCACCTGCACTGTGATCATCAGAAGCTTAAAGGACCAGCTTTTGGTGGGACTTGGTCCTCCAGGTGCCATAGACAGGGGTCATAGAAGCCCTGCTGTCACAGAGCTCCACAGAGGAGGAGGAGAAATGTGACTTCCTTATTGACGTGTATTGGGGTGCATTGAACATGTACAAATAGTTCCAGAGAAACTGCCTGCATGGGAGCTCTGGAGACTGTGTATCACCTCCAGCCTGAAGCAAATCCAGGAAGGCTTCCTGGAATAGGTGAAGGATAAATTTGGGCTGCCACAGGAGAGTTGGGGGTGGGCTACCAGATTTGGGGGTGGCCCTTCTTTCACTTTTTTGCTGTTACAAAGAAGAGGGAAGATCAATGTCCTCTCCAAACTCCGAGCAGCCTTTTCTCTCAGGCGCAGGGAGGTCTCCCTCACCACAACGAGAACTTCAGCCCTCAGATGTTTGCTTTGTGGTTCAGGAGTTTATTTTCACCCTCTGTTTTCCCCCATCTCCTCTGACCCAAAGTGCTAGAAAACTACTAATGTGGTGCAGCAGCTGTTGAGACATCCATGTTATACTACGACTGACAGGAGCTTCCTGAGCCCCCGTTTGCCCCAGATGTAAACTCCATACTGCACAGACAGGCGTTCAAGTCTGTGCCTGGCCTCCCACTTCCACTCCACCCTCCATCTTCTCCCAGAACATTCCATGCTTACCCCCTATTTTGCACATTCTGTTCCCTCTGTCCTACATGCCCTTTCACCTTTCTGTGCCTAGTGACCTCCTTCAGGCTCAGCCAAGGACCGACCTCTTCCCAGTTGTTATCCTCACTGGTTTCCCTTCCCTTGCCCCCGCTGCCCATCCCTGCCTGTGCCAGCCTCACAGCCTGTTGTGGATTTCTCCCTTTCAGCACTTCTGTCCAGTGGGTCTCTCTCCCCTTAAGTCAACTTTCAAAGGCAAGGCTCTGGTCTTGCTTATAGCTGCCCCACGTCTCGCCACATGTAAGCCCTGAGAAATGCTGCTGAATGATGAGTCCCACTTGATGATGCACAGTAAAGCTGGCAATGAATGAGGTTTTATCAACCATGTTTATGGGCTTGGTTGTGCCTTGGTTGTGTTCTTTGCCTCTCCATATTTATTCTACTCCCAGATTAAAGATCTTTCTAGACCTGGAAGTCTGGGCTGAAGCTGTGGTTGGCACCTGAGAAAGTTTCCTGTACAACCTTCTACAATTAAGTGCCATGTTGTCTCTCCTGCAATCCCATTTGCCTTCTCAAAACCCCTGCGAAGTAATGCAGGTCAGTTGATACCAGCTCATTTTGGAGACAAAGAAGTTGAGACTCAGGCAGGTAACCGAGGTACCACAGCTGTGGAAGTGCTACAACTGGATTCATGTTCCTAGCATCTCAGGGGCCTTTCTCTTTCCACTGCTCTAGGCTGGTTGGGGGAATAACCCACCTGTCCTAGGGCAGGAGAACATGCTATAATATATCCACCTTATGACTACAAAGGCAATAAGATAATATAAATAAATATTTGCTTGACACCCTCCCCCACTGGTGAGTAAGAGACTTGCCACATTTCTATATCCACAGTGCCTTCCCCCACCCCACTTCTCACCCCCCACCGCTGCCCACGCCAGTCCCCTGTGCTGCTTTCTCTGGAATGTACTGCATGTTTCTTCTTCCTGGCACACATGTTTGTGAGGGCTCTGGCTCCTTACCCTCCTTTTAGCTCTCCCTGAACTGTGGTTTCCTTTGTTTCTATACATTTTGCAAATGGAGGAGCTGACATCTGTCAGCATTCAGCCCAGCAAGACTAACATGGTATGGACAGCAGAAGCCAGCTTTCCCACCAGCATGTCTTACTCGGACTCTGGAGTCAGTCTCCCAAGTTGTGTGACCCTGTTGGACTTAAGTTTTCTGAGCCTCAGTTTCCTCTTTTTAGTGTGGGAATAGTTTACTACCTACTATCCTAAGGTTGTAGGAGGCTAAATGAGATAATGGTTGTGAAATACCTAGCACAGTGTTGGCACAGGGTATTGTGATGAGAAGGAGGAGGATGATGATGAAAAGGAGGACGGTGAGGAGGATGCTGTTGATATGTAGATGGTGATGGTGGTGGGGATGGCTACAATGAAGATGGTGACAATAGAGATTATGATGGTGATGGCGAAGGTGGTGATGATGACAGTGATGATAATGGTGCTGATGGTAAAGGTGATAATGGTGACTATGATTGTGATGGTGAAGGTGATGATATGATGGCCATGATAAAAATGATGATATGGTGGTGATAGTGAAGGTGATGATAACAGTGGTGATGATGGTGATGGTGATGATGAAGACAGTGGTGACGGTGGTAGTGAAGGTGATGATGATGTGATGACTTTGGTGACAATGGTGAACATGATGATGATAGTGATGGCTGTGGTGAAGATGACAATGGTGATGATGGTGATGGCAATGGTGACAATAATGAAGGTGATGTTGGTGATGGCTATAATGAAGAGGATGACCATGGTGATGATGCTGATGATGAAGGTGATGACAAATGATGACAGAGGTGATGATGGTGATGGTGAAGGTGATGATGATGGTGATGACAGTGGTGATGTTGTTGGTGAAGGTAATGATGATGATGGCAGTGGTAACAATGGTGATGGTGAAGGTGATGGTGGTGTTGTTGATGGTATTGTTGATGGTGGTGATGGTGAATATGATGATGATGGTGATGATGATAGTGGTGATGATGGTGATGGTGAAGATGAAGACAGTGGTGACAATGGTGAAGAGGATGGTGATGATGACAATGGTGACCTTGTTGGTGGTGAAGGTAATGATGTCAATGGTGACAGTTGTGATGATGGTGGTGGTGAAGATGAAGACAATGGTGACAATAGTGAAGGTGATGGTGATGACAGTGGTGACGGTGGTGGTGGTGATGATGAAAATAGTTATGATGAAAAGGAAGGTGATGATGATGACAGTGATGAAAATGGTGATAACAGTTATTTGTTTTTTGTGTTTTATTTTTGAGAGCTTGTTCCGCCTAACACATCCATGGTCTTAACAGCCACCACATATGAGACTGTTGGAGTTCCATCCCAGCATCTGTTTGCCTGGCTTCGTGTGCTGTGGGCAGATGAGAAACCAGGAACTCAGACAGGAAGTGTTCTCTACCCTGAAAAGATGACCAGGAGCATGCTTTTGAATGTTTTCCTTTCCCGTCTGATATGCTCATGATCTGTCTTCAATTCTGGTCTACAGTTTCCACCCAGACTCCAAAACCAATATGCTTTTGCCCTTGAGAATTTTGAAATCATCCAAAGTCTTAAAAGAGAGGATACTTTTTATTTGGTTTTCTTCTCCTAAGTCCTCCAACCCCTAACCCCCAGTACAGAAACTGGCTGGGGCTCCATGGGGCTGTGTGCAAAGCTGGTCCAGTGGGTTCTCACTCACCATCCAATGACCATAAGGGCCCTGATCTTGGCCAACATTCCATCCACAAGGGGAGATTATGGAGTTCAACCATACTCTCCAACTTGATTCTCCCGGTCACACAGTCACCATACTCCACAGCCCTATTTGCATATCATATTTTCATTAATAAATTCAGCAAGGATTTAACTATTTCTGACCCTGTCTCATAGCATTGTCTACACATCAGTCAGAATGGAACAGGTCACCTGAACTGCCCTCCTGTTTATCTATTAATCATCTGGCAAATAAACCACTCAGTATCCTGCCCACCTCAGTAATGTTTGTGATGTAATTTGTTTGGATGCCCAAATGTCACCAGCGTTGATTGTAAGAGATGAAAAAATGTACTTGCTCAGCATAGCAAGCTCTAGGCCAAAATGTAAGCATGAAATCTCTGGTTTATTTTTGTAATAATGTTTACAGCTGTTTAATGACCCTGAAAAGGTTCAGTAGTCTGGTGTTCTGTATTTTCAGAACAGGAGTGTATTATGCTTATAACAACCTTGGTTAAACAGTTTGAGCTACAACAATTGGAAAATAGTATTTAATAAGAAGCCATTGCATTCTAGGTGAAGTCGTCTTAATTACTACTTCCCTAGGTGTAAGAAAGCAAGGTGGATTGTTGGGGAAGGGCAGAGGGTCATATGAGCCCCCCAAGAAAGGGGGTCCACCTAATACCAGAACTGTGTGCTGTGAGTCCCACAGTGGTGTTTGGGGCCCTTGCTGGGAACCCACATCCCTCCCCTGCCCAGCAGTTGGGAGCTGTAGGACTCCTGTACGTTTTCCGAGGCAGCACTTTTACCCACATTGATAAAAAAGGGAATATTTAGTTGTGCTTGGCTAGACAACAATATTTGATTTTTAAAAACCCAGTTGAAATGGTTATTTTGAAAGTCATTTCATTTCCCAACTATTCTTTTTCATGGTATAAGGATAAAACTCGTTCATGCAACTTACTGGCAAGATCTATATTTTTTGGACTATTCATAAGATTACTTTCTTTTTTCTGTGCTAGCAAAATGAAACTGTGTTTTTGTGTAAAATTTATTTAGACTCGTAGCAGCTGGCATTTCTGGTGTCCTGATAGTTTTAAATTTCATTTTGAGTGAAAGATACAATTAGGTTCTCTATTGGAAGAGTTAAGTGAAAACTTTTGTCATTGATATCACAGGAAATAGTTTTGAAGGCAGAAATACAAAATCAAAATAACCATTAGCACCATCAAAGGCAGCTGAATGGCTCACTGTACCTGCAATGATGAGAATGATGAGACAGAATGTATTTTGATAATCTGTGCAGCCAATGGTGGGTTTCCTATGCCACAAATACCCTTGTATGAAATGTAAAATTGCACAGCTAGAAGAAAACCTCTAGCCTTCAGAAGCTTTCAACTGGGGCCCTACCTGTGCTCAGATGTGGGGTCCAGACATTTCCACATGGTGGTGAGCAATGCCATGGTGACTGGGACTCACATGCATGCCTGCTTCTTTGTCAATATTGACAGTTGTCTTGAGTACCAGTAGGGCCCTGCCATGACCCTGAAGATCAGGAAAGATCAGGACTGGGGTGGAATGTTGGAGTGTTTCCAGGTTGGAGGGGTGGTGTACCAGATTCAGCAGTTTACAGTGGCCTCTAACTGTCCAGCCTTGACTGCCTTTCCACAGTTAGGCAAATTACATATGCATTGGTTCCTTCCATCTGTCAACTAGGGTTTATTGATCTTCTTCCTGATATGCTGTGGGCTGGGGCCCTGAGCTGAAGGCCGGGGCAAGCTGTTCTCAGTGTTTAGTAGTTTGTTTACTTGCTTTTAGTTGTGCTGAGTGTTTCCCCACCTGGGTGGGAGGGTCAGGCGAGTTACTGTTTAGATTCCTCAGCAGGGCACAGCTCCTCCCTTGTCTCAAGCCCAGGATTGTGGCCAACCCTATACTGGCTACTGGCTTCTTCATGTGGGTCCCTCAGCTGCGGGACTGTGGGATAATGAGTTCAGAGCCAGGGCCAGAGAGAGAAGGATGGGTTGGGCACATGGGATAAAGGGCTCCTTAGACTTAGTAACCATGCAGGGGCAGTGCTGCGTGTAGACGTTCATGTGCCCGAGTTACCAGGACAGAGGGAGTATCCCTGGTCCTGGAGTATCCCAGGACACAGGGTGTTCTGCCAGGGATACTGACAGCCATTCACCACAGGGCCCGTGAGGGAGCAGTGTGATTCTAAAGGGAAGGCAGTTTCCCTGTGCTTGCTCCCCGAGGGCTGGGGAACAGGAATAACTACTGCCTCCTTCCATCCAACAGTGAGACCCTGCCGGGTCTCCCTGGGCCCCAGGAGCTCTCAGGGCTGCAGTTGGATCCAATCCCTTAACAGTAGGACAAATGATCCCTGAGTTTCCCAGGATATGCATCTGTACAAGTTTCTAGAGTGCTACTACTAGGGAATGCCTGCATCTCCCCCAACACAGACTCACTCATGCACACACATATATCCACATGCCTGCGCGCACGCGTGCGCGCGCACACACACGTACACACACACACACATGCCAAAGCGGCAGTGGTTACTCCTTTCTTTAAACCTTCAGTACAGGCTCTCTAGGGCCTTTTTTCATTGCTTGCCATTAATTGGTGACCTTGCCTATGTTGGCCTCCAGGGTCCCAGACACCCTTGAGGGCAGGTACTAGAAGGCCCCTGGCAAGTATTTACTGAATGACTGACATAAGGGGTAAATGAGTTCTGGAAGGGTGAAGTGTCAAGGCTGGAGAAATTGGGGCTGACCCAGGTTTTGTGAGTCGCGGGCCGGGCCTGGGGCCAGCTCATCCTGCCTCGGCTGCTTTGGCCCAGGGACAGCACAACAATTACCCCGTGCTCTTTCCAAGAACTCACGCTCCCCTTTCTTGCTCTAAGTCTGGCGGCTGGCATGGGTTACAACTGACCCATCGCAATGCCTGCACCTGCTCACAGAATCATGGGGTGCTTGGGTCTCACCAAACATTTTGAGACAATTGTCTGGCGGGGCCCTTCCTCACCGGGGGTTGCGTAGGCTCATTCGAGGGCCTGCATGTGCACTGTAATCCTCAGAGGGTGTCCTAGAGTGCCTGCAATCCTCAGAGGGTGTCCTAGGGTGCCTGTAATCCTCAGAGGGTGTCCTAGGGTGCCAGCCATCTCTACTGAAATTCTAAGTTCTCACATGGGTCCCATGATGGGTAGTCAAGCTCTGAAGGGGGTTAGCTGCTCAGTGGTGGCCCAGGCTTGGGATGGTCACCATGGGCATATATAATGAAAGATCTGGTGATGGGGGGGCTCTCTCTTGGTGGTTCCTGGACCCCTAGGTTCTACATTAGCCAGAGACCCTTCCAACTCTGACAAACTACTATCAGTAGATAGTAGATGCTGGTGGACTTTTGTAAGCTGAGTTGGGGTCACATGAAGCTGGGAGAGAGTGGTTCTACAGGGCTAGCCTTCTTTTATGGGCTATGTTTATAGGGTCTCTTCATCCATTTGTCTGTTTTGGTCAGAACATGCTTCACATACAGTGGGCTAGCTGTGTCCTGGGCCTTGAAGCTTCATCTGATCGAAGCAGACGTGATCATGCCCTCGTGGAAAAGAAGCACGTTTGTAAAAGGGTCAACAACAAAAGGTTGTGCTGTAAGGAAAGAAATAAGGTGATAGGTAGAGAGAGGCAGAAGGCGACAGCCTCTGACAGTACCTTTGCACATTCTATACCATTCTTTCTTCCCTCAGCTGAGGCTTCAACAAAGGCATCTGAAGTCCAGTTCCTTATAAAAGATCTGTTGACTGAAAAAAAAGTTCTTTAACATAATTAAAGGATTCCATATGCAAGCCTAACTTGAAAACTCCCTATATTCATTATTTGACAAATTGAGCTCTTACTTACCCAGCATGAATGAGGATGGGGGATGGTCTTCAACCTGCTGCCCCTCACCCAACCTGATTTGCAGTCTCCCTGTAGTGCACATTCAGCCTCCTCTCCCTCCTGCTGAATTGGCGTCAGTTCATCAGCAGCAACCTGAAAATAGCCTGTCTTTCTGGATTCATGTCTTCTGAGAAGGCCAACTGGGCAGCTTTGGAAGTGGGCCAGCCATGTTGCCTTTGGACTTTCCAAACTCCCCAGAGCCATTGGGTGGAATTCTGAGTACTCCCAAGTGGCCTCAGGGTCATGATCTGTGTTTGCTTAGGAGAGGAGCCAGCACAGCTGGATGGAGCTTGAAGGTGGAGAAGGGGCTTCAGACAGGGCCCTGGGGGCTGAGAGTCTCTGCCTGGGATCTTCCAGGCAGCAGTCATGCTCTAGCAGCTTCTGCACACTGGACCTGCTCCTCCCTGCTGGTCAGTGGGTGCCACAAACACTGGGGTTTGCCATTCTGTCTACCGGCGTGTCTTACGTGCCAAGGACAGGGACTGGCATACAGTGGGAACTCGGCAAGTTTGGTGAATGAAAGCAAGAATCTCCAGGAGATATTACTCCTTTCTGGCTGGTCTCCAAAATGGACTTTTTTATTTCTTGGTTTGTTTTTTAATTTGAGCGCAGACAGCCACCAGAAGCAAAAAGGAAAGATAGCGAATTGGTAGTCTTCTTTTCCTACAGGTGACCATGTTCCTAAAGGTGTGCATGAATGTGTGCAGGTATCATTCATGGACACAGTCAGTCCTGTACCCTGGTTGCTGTTTTTCTCCCTCCTGCAAAGAAACATTCATGTCTTTTCTTCCCTCCCCTTGCAAGACGGACTCACAGCCCCTGTCCTCTTGCCAAGGAAGCCAGGTCTCCTGTTGGAGACCCTCCATGCCATGCATAGTCTGCCTGGCGGGAGGCCCAGGAGGCAGCAGACCGCCCCCCCCTCCCCCCCGCTCCCCAGGGCTGAATGCGCTTCCTCCACAGTTGAGCTCTGTCCCCACTGGTCCCCCTAGGGAATTGCTTGGCTCAGGAATCCATCCTGGCTGGGGTTAAGCGCTCCTCCTGGACCACCTGGCTGGCCAACACATGTAAACATTGGGATACAAAGAGGAGAGATGTGCAAAAACTGTTCCAATGGCAGGAAGTGAATTTGGACGCCTTCAGGTGGAAGTAAGATCTGGAAATAGAAGGACCCAGGCATAGGTTCGCTGCCTTTCAAAGCTGAGCTCCTCACACGCTGTGACGTGGAAGAAGCCGTTCCTTCCACTCCAGCCCCATGCAGAGTGGCTTTTGCGGTTCTGCGCAGGCTGGGAAGGGGGCAGAGAGGAACATTAAAGGCAATTATGCAGACCAGCTTTGAGTGTTAGTGTTTAACAAACAGCTTTGAGTTCTAATTTTCTGCAAAACACATACTGCAGGTACAATTTGTACTCATTACTGTATACTGGGAAAGTTATTGAAAACACTCCAACTTGGTTGAGACTTCCTACAGTATCATCCCTGGATTTTAATTGGTTTTTATCTAGTTCTATAAAGGATCTCTTTAAACCCAATCACAGTCCCTGCCTGGGATATCATGTCTGCAGAAGGACAGAGAGAGCCCATTAAATGGTGTAAGTCTTCACCCCTATCCAAAAATGAACAGTCTGGATGATCCACTAAGATTCCGACACCAGATAATTTATACTTCTTTTGATGGGCACAGTTACCAAATGACAAAATAACAGTGTTTCGTAACATAAGGGTTAAATCTTAATCTCTGAGGTTTGCAAAGCCGCTACTCGCAGTCTCCTTAAAATTTAATATACCTCGTTAATGCTTCCTTGCAAACACTGAAGGATTTTTATGATTATAATCATGTGTTACAGCACCTAGTACTGTTTCTAAGCAGCATACTAATCAGCTTAATGAGATATTACTGCACTTTTTGTTGACTAAAGCAAAATCCCTTTTATTGTTCTAAAGCCTGTCCTTTACTTTATTTTTTCCCAAAACATTATCTTGTTTTATTATGTACCAGTAAATATCATGCCATTGGGTTTTTGAGGGTTTTTTTTTTTTTTTTGGGCCAAATCATAAAATAATCTCTTTCATCTCAGACTGGCAAATGTATTGAATATAGTCACTGGAAACAAAAGTTCCAAGTGAGTCTGTTTGGTGTTGCGGTGAAAGCCCTTCCGCTCCAAGGCAAACTCTGAACAGAACCAACAGGTGCAGGTGATACGAGGTGCATGGGAGGGAAAGTTTAACACGTAGACCCTTGATTTGTTATTAGGTGTTGAAAGTGGTAAAACATTAATAATTTAAATGCGAATGAATAATTGCGGTCGGTAAATAGAAAATACAAGGAAGACGATCTATCGCCAAAACAAATTGGAGGAGCAATGCCATATTGCATAATTGGCATTTAATAATTCATCTTTTTATTATTGTTTTTGACTATAATTCCTTAGCATTATTATGTGTAGGTAAGGCATGAAATGCAAATTCCTCACCAGCTGATGCTGTTGATTCGCTGCGCCACGGTACCTGGCACAGATCTCAACTCTCTCTTTATTTTCAGGGATGGAAGAAGCCAGTCTGTGCCTTGGAGTGTCCTCGGCGGCGCCGGAAGCTGAGCCCCACCTGAGCGGTCCTGTCCTCAACGGCCAGTATGCCATGAGTCAGAAGTTGCACCAGATCACCTCCCAGCTCAGCCATGCCTTCCCTGAGCTGCATCCCCGGCCCAATCCGGAAGAGAAGGCCCCCGCGCCCCTGGACGAGAAGGCCCACGTGCCCATGAGTGGCCAGCCCATGGGCAGTCAGATGGCGCTCCTGGCCAACCAGCTGGGCAGGGACGTCGACACCAGCCTCAACGGGCGGGTGGACCTGCAGCAGTTCCTCAATGGGCAGAACCTGGGCATCATGTCCCAGATGAGCGACATCGAGGATGATGCCCGCAAAAACCGCAAGTACCCGTGCCCCCTGTGCGGCAAGCGTTTCCGCTTCAACAGCATCCTCTCCCTGCACATGCGCACTCACACCGGCGAGAAGCCCTTCAAGTGCCCCTACTGCGACCACCGGGCGGCGCAGAAGGGCAACCTCAAGATTCACCTGCGGACCCACAAGCTGGGCAACCTGGGTAAGGGGCGCGGGCGGGTGCGCGAGGAGAACCGCCTGCTGCACGAGCTGGAGGAGAGGGCCATCCTGCGGGACAAGCAGATGAAGAGCAGCCTGCTGCAGCCGCGGCCGGACCTGAAGCCCCTGGCGCACGCGCAGCAGACGCCGCTGGCCGCCTGCAACCTGGCCCCGCCCACCAACCACAGCGTGCCCGACGTGGCCAACCCGGTGCCCTCGCCCAAGCCGGCCAGCGTGCAGGAGGACGCGGTGGTCCCGGCCGCCGGCTTCCGCTGCACCTTCTGCAAGGGCAAGTTCAAGAAGCGCGAGGAGCTGGACCGCCACATCCGCATCCTGCACAAGCCCTACAAGTGCACGCTGTGCGACTTCGCGGCCTCGCAGGAGGAGGAGCTCATCAGCCACGTGGAGAAGGCTCACATCACCGCTGAGTCGGCCCAGGGCCAGGGCCCCAACGGCGGCGGTGAGCAGTCGGCCAACGAGTTCCGCTGCGAGGTGTGTGGCCAGGTGTTCAGCCAGGCGTGGTTCCTGAAGGGCCACATGCGGAAGCACAAAGACTCCTTCGAGCACTGCTGCCAGATCTGCGGCCGGCGCTTCAAAGAGCCCTGGTTCCTGAAGAACCACATGAAGGTCCACCTCAACAAGCTGTCAGTGAAGAACAAGTCCCCCAGTGACCCGGAGGTGCCTGTGCCCATGGGTGGCATGTCCCAGGAGGCCCACGCCAACCTGTACTCCAGGTACCTCTCCTGTCTGCAGAGCGGCTTCATGGCCCCGGACAAAGCCAGCCTGAGTGAGCCTGGCCAGCTCTATGGCAAAGGCGAGCTGCCCGTGAAGGAGAGGGAGGTCCTGGGGAAGCTGCTGTCCCCTATATCCAGCATGGCCCACGGGGTCCCGGAGGGCGACAAGCACTCCCTCCTGGGATGCCTCAACCTCGTGCCGCCGCTGAAGTCCAGCTGCATCGAGCGGTTGCAGGCGGCTGCCAAAGCTGCCGAGATGGACCCCGTGAACAGCTACCAGGCTTGGCAGCTCATGGCCAGGGGCATGGCCATGGAACATGGCTTCTTGTCTAAAGAGCATCAGCTACAGCGCAACCACGAAGACACTTTGGCAAACGCCGGAGTTATGTTTGATAAGGAGAAGCGGGAGTACGTGTTAGTGGGAGCAGATGGCTCCAAGCAGAAAATGCCTGCTGATTTGGTTCACAGCACTAAAGTGGGCAATCAGAGAGACCTGCCAAATAAGCTCGACCCTTTAGAAGGCAGTCGGGATTTTTTGTCACATGGGCTGAACCAGGCGCTCGAATACAACCTGCAGGGTCCCGGGAACATGAAGGAGAAGCCCACCGAGTGCCCCGACTGCGGCCGGGTGTTCCGCACCTACCACCAGGTGGTTGTGCACTCCCGCGTCCACAAGCGGGACCGCAAGGGCGACGAGGACGGGCTGCACGTGGGCCTGGACGAGCGGCGCGGCTCGGGCAGTGACCAGGAGTCCCAGTCGGTGAGCCGTTCCACCACACCGGGCTCCTCCAACGTCACCGAGGAGAGTGGGGCCGGCGGGGGGCTGTCCCAGACCGGGAGTGCCCAGGAGGACAGCCCGCATCCCTCCTCGCCATCCTCCTCAGGTAGGCTGCCAGGGAAGACGGGGGACGAGCAGGTGGGATGAGGGCCCACCCTGTCCAGGGGGTCTGGCTCTACCCCGGCCTCTGGGGGAAGGGCCTTTGCTGCTCTTCCAGGGCAGTCCTGAGCTCACTCTGGCTTGATAGCGAGCGTGGACCTTGCCCTTCTGGCCCACCTCAAGGGAAGACTAGCTTTTCAAGCCTTTGGCCTTCCCTTGAGCACTGGCTACCGGGAGAGAAAGTTGATCCTACTGTATGGTAGAGATGGCCACCTGGTACATTTGCCAACAGGCATAGCCTGTCCTCCCCCAGGCAGGTCCCTGCCCAGCCCCCTTATCTGCCCCGACCCCCATCTGCCATCACCTTGTCTCTGGAACCCAGGAGCTGGTGTTTTTGGCTCCATCCACGGATGTGAAGGTGTAAGTTCAGACCTTCGCCATCTTTCCCCCTGAGTATATTCCCACAGTGGTCTCATTTGGGCACCCCACTCTCCCTCCCTAGACCAAACCTGTCTCCTGTCTCCTGTCTCCTTCTGAAATGACAGCGTGGCTCACCTGTCGGGCCCCTATAACCTGAAGAACCACACCACTCTCGTCTGATGGTTAAGAAAAGCACAGAGGTTTGAAACACAGATGCATGACTGCGTGTCTTAAATTGTACTGTTACACGGGCGATACAGCTTTGGGGTCTAAAATAGCAAAGCAGAAAATCTGTCATCAAAATGTCTGTGAAACGCTGAAGCTTCCTGGCCCGCTTTGGGGGAAAAAAAAAACCCAAAATCAACAACAACAAAAAAAGCCGCACTAGCCTAAGATAGCTAAATTAAAATCGCTACCTAACAGCAGGTAAGCTTGCTGCCTCCGTCCGTATTTTCAAAGTCCCTTTCTAATGGATGGTAAATTGAAAGTTATATCTCTAGCCCTTTATAAAGAAAGCATCTTGCTAATACTGTAATCATTCTGCAGCCTAACAACAGAGGAAATCATGCCATAACAAATACCCTGTTACTAATGGCAACATTGATTTCTGCAATCAGCCATTAAGTCTAGAAAATGAAAGACAGTTTGAGGCACCTCAAGGCACTGCATTGCTCACTGTTCAAGGCGTGGCGGCACTCTGTTGAGGGTCATTTTGGTAAAGTTTTTTCCTCCTTTTTGCTTTTTTCCCTTCTGGGTTTCAGTAAATGGTTTAGTATTGGAAGCAGTTCACTGCTATGGTTATTAAGTAGATGCTGGTTTAGTTTTGTTTGCTACTGTCCATGCTTCGGTATACCCTTCTTCTAGGACAAAATTAGTATTAAAATAAAGTGAAAGTCTGCTGGCTTATTACAAACCAGTAAAGAATTGTTAACACACATAAATCTGAACTGCACATTCCAGGGATTCCGATAGCACTTAATGCTGCTGCTTAAATACCCATGAAACACACTGTCTGCTCCTGGAGTCCTAGACTCATTTGCGATTTATTTCTGGTGAGGCACTCTGGAAGAGTCCGACCAGGAATGTGAGCTGCCACGGAGGGGTGAGGCTGCGCCACACAGAGTGACCACTGCGAAGAGCGTATGAGATGCAAGGGAAGGGTATTCAAGTTTTGCTGCCTGACAGAGGAAACTCCATAAAAATAGATTTCCCGTGCAGAGGCAGCACGGGCTGTCAGGAGGGCAATTTCCCAATGGCAGGAGGGATGATTTCCACCCTCCTATGAAGAGGGTCCCCTGTCCTGGGGTGTGTCATCTCACTGTTTTATGGAATGGGGGGCCTTGAAGGGGCAGAAAGCAGAGGGCAAACTGGCTCCCCTAAGTTTTTGGAGTGACGTGGAGTTAACACTGACAGATTTTCATCCCTCTCCCAGACCTGCTGAAACGAAGAGGTCTCAGCAGAATATTCCGGCACCAAATGTTCGGCTTTATTAATGACGTGTTTACCATGTTTTTCCCACCTTCTGGCCAAGTGATAGCCTCATGCTATTCTATCTCTGTAGTTTCCATATCTGTAAATGCTCTATTGAAAAACCCCATTTTGCTTAAAAGAACCAACCCGGCTTACAACTCAAAGAATTATTCTTGAGTTGTGGTTATCTTCTAGCTTTTATTTCCCTTCACTGAAGTATTTTACAATTGTGAATACTGATTCTTTCATTTCTGGTTGACTTCTTTGTTTTCTTCATATTCAAATTAGACCCTTTCATAATTTTCTGACTAAGTGGGAAAATTGATGGCATACCAATACGCAGCCCAAATCAGCCGCACGCCTGAAGCATTCAGGTTGTCCTGGGATTAGGACCCTTAACCCGATATAGTTAGTCTTCCTTCTGATTTCTAACAAGTATGACTTGTGTAAAGTGCGATTAAAATAAGCATTTAAATAAAAATCTTTACTCAATAGGCATTTTATTATTACCTGTTAGAGAGAAACCTGCAAGGTGAAGGAGGAAGAAAATCTTTAAGCCCTTAAGTAAAGAAAGAAGTACTTATTAAGGCTTCTATTAAGCAATAACCACAAAACACGGTTTTACAAATTTCTCAGACTGCATAACAATGTCGCAAAACTCAATTTGCATCACTTGATTCTTGTTTTGTTGAAAACTGGGTCAGTAGGGCCTGAGAAACTATTTTTTCAGATCTTAACCAGTGAATTCTTCTTTATAAATCGCTGCTCTTAACATGATAGTAGTTCTGAATTCATCATAAAAAACCTTTTTACAGAGAGCCTCTTAGAACAGATCTCCAGAAGAAGGCTTACAATGAGTGGCAGAGACGTCCTTTGTTATCTGATGTAATTCTTTGCAAAGGAGGATTGGGAACGGAGTGGCTGTTTAAAAATGTCTTGCCCAGACCGAGACGAAGAAGGGGTCAAGTTTGCAATCAAACAGTTATTGCCGAGATGGGCGACTGTCACTGGCTAGGCTAATATGGGATGCAGCTGTTTGTTATGTGAGCAAAAGAATGTTTGATTCAGTGAACATGTGAAAATGATTCCAGTGAACCAGAAAATGTGTTTGTTCTTGGGCTCTCCAAACTGCTGAGAACCAAGCTGAAGATCAACCGCGAAAACTAGGACCTTTGACAAATTGAGAGGTCATATTTTCTAACAGAAAATGGACAAAACTAGTCACACGGATCACTTCCCCATCGTTCCCCTTTGTTTTATTTTGTTGTTGTTGTTGTTGTTGTTGTTGTTGATTTGACTTACCAATAATTTCACACCATCATAGATGTCATTTCTGCCTCCATGTACCACGCACAAGGAAACTATTTGGAAAGCAGCAGCTTATAAATTTTACTCTTTTATGACATTTAGAAAGCGGGGCGGCTGTTTTGACGCTCCCTCATTTTCTGGCTCGCATGCAGATGCTCCGATGGCATTAATCTCGACATCTCTCCCCAAAACCTCGTCTAAGACGGTGCTCAGATTGGAGCTTTGCTCTGAGCCAGAAGACGACCAAAGTTCTGTTTCTTTGGATTTTGCCTTGGAAATCACGCTCAGAATAATTAAAACTTAATGTACTAAGAAACGATACTGTTCATTATATCCAACAGGGCATTTACCTTCTGCATTCCCCATAATTTTGGAGAGGGGCTAATTGAAGTGTTGATGGTGGGAAAGGGGTAATTGAATGCGTTGACCCTCTGTTCATTAAATAAAGTCGGCTAAGTTATGTGATCAATGGAAAGCCAGGGAGAGATGCAAAAGATGAAAATATCGTTAACCCCTACTACTTCTGGTATAATATTTTGAGATGGTCAGGGATTATTTGATCAGCTGGGCTGGGAGCCTTGTGGGGTCCTCTTTTGTTGGCTGAGCCGCATTCCTGAAATGCTGGGTCTCCATCCTGTGTAGGCCCATTGACCACAGCATCAAAGGCCTTTATCCGGGGCTCCCTTGCATTTATTGATATGATAGATTTTCTTTCTTTTCCACCCCTTTTTCTGATGCGGCTCCTCCCTGCCCCCATTCCTGATAACCGCTGCCTGCTGCACACAAACAAATCGAGGCACCCCAAAGAAGGGGGGGAACAAAAAAGAAAAAGAAAAAATTTAAGTCTGAGGATTAAGATCTTCATTTTTTTTTTTTTGCTTGTGCATTCCAATTGTTCTTAAAATATTTGGCAATGTCAATTAGTAACTGAGCAGAGTTAGCTGATGAACACAATTTTCCAGTAGACTGAGCACCCTATTGTTGCCGAGTGAACAGCAGATTTCTGAGGTCATTATCATTCGCTGGTTGCTTGGCCCAGCTGCTTCCTGCTGCAAAAGCCAAACTTTATACTGGAGCTTGGGGATGGCGTGCAGCAACAGGGGGCTGGGAGGGGGAAGAGGGGAGCTGGCTGCAGAGCCGAAGACAGTCATTATCAGCAGAGGAAACAGAAAGTAAAAGTTTCCAGGCAATTCCAGGAAAACTGCCCTATCAGGCTTCTTCCTCCTGTTCCTCTCCAAACACCTTCAGCTTCCAGGCAGGGAATTTAGAGGACCAGGGGACGCCCCGTGGGCATTGTGGCAACTAATCTCTTTGCAGAGCAGAACTTTGGAAAACAATAATCCCATTTACAAATTTACTTAAAAATTGTTAACCCAATCCGAGGCATGTGAGTGATTCCTCTTAGAGAGGCTGCTTCGTTTTTTATTAAAAACAGAAAAAGAAAAAAAAAGAAAACCCACCAAGTCCTTTTTAAAAGATGAAATTACTTTCTTGAAATTAGCAAACTCGAAGATGACAAACAGGGAACATTATGTCATTTTCCAGAGGGACCTTTGGAGCAAATAATAGTCTGAAATTCCTTGTAAAATCAAATTTAGTGTGGAAGGCTCCCTCTGCCCTTTCCAGCTTCCCTTCCCCCCCCCGCCCCTCCCTCCCCTACCCCCTAGTTTGGGAGCTGGTTCAGTGAGATGAAAAGCTGCACTTTTTTAAAGCTCAGCTGTTAAAACTGAGCGCCATATGCAGCCCTTCCATACCCGACGTGGAAGCGTGTGCAGGCGGCCGCCGTGTTTGTGGAGATTTACGGAGGCTCCGCTGTGTGTGCCTAAGCTGTCCCCGGGCAGGCGCAAGGGGCCCCTTCCTGCCGGCGGGATGACGTCCCCCACCTGGCCTAATGTGCTGGCCAGACCTGGGCTGACTCACGCACGAGTGAGGTGTCCGATGGGGCAAAGGTCAGAGGGCCCGGTGGCTTTCCTCTGGTCTCTCACCTTGCTGCTGGGTCTGGGGATGGCGTGCCGGAGCGGTGGTAAAGTAGACCTCAGGTGCTTATTCAGATCATTCTCCTCCTCATCTAGCAGCCGGACGCCTACCAGCAGCTCCTTTTTATAAACTTCCCATTCACTGCGTGCACTTTGATTATCTTATGTCCAGAAGCAATTATTTGGGAACACTCAGTACCACTCTGGGGCTTTTCCTGTCTGTCTCACCCCCTTGCATGTAGCTATAAATCCCACTTCCACAGGGCTGCCCGATGGCGCTGTCACTTAGCATTTCAGAAAGAGAGAAATTGTACTGGCTCTAAAAGTCTTCCAATTGGGAGTGTGACATAAAAGATGTGTGACATTAAATCCCAGAAGTAAAGCCTCCTGGACGGGCCTGTAGATTCCCAGGACAGACACCGTTTTGTGCGGGAGGGATTCAATTTTTGGTCGCAGGGCCAATCAAAACCCTGCCCTTGTTTGGCCCACTGCCTCACCTCGCCCACCCACATGGTGGGGCACCACGCTGCCGGGGTCCCCTCGAGTGCTCAGAGGGGTGCGGTGCTCCTGTCCAGAAAGCCCTGAGAAGCCTGAAATGCTCATGGCGCCCCCCTTCTGTGCGCATGTTAACTCGGCGAATGGACACGTGTATGTAAATCTAAATTTAATGGTAATAAGAAAAACACAGATTAGCTAAGGCCAGGTTACAATGAGGCAAAGAATTAAGCAGTCAGTGTTCAATATAGAGCATGAAGCACTAGCTGCGTGATTCCCGTTAATTGGAATGGAAGTTTCCGGGCTTGGGTTCTGGCCACCACCTTGAGTATGTTGGGGCTGGAACTAGCGGTTTGCTTTACGGACCGCTACGTGTGGCCAAAAGCAGGCAGGTATCGTGAGATTCTAGGAGCCACCTTTCCCCACTCTCTCGCTGTGCCTTTAGGTACTTGGGAATGTACGTCTGTGGAGTTAGCCTCTGTTTGGGAGATCCTTGAGGATCTCCTCTTCACCCAAACCCCTCCCCCTCCAGGTCCCTCATATTTGACTCCCCTCTCTGGCATGAAGCTGGTTTATAAGAAGCACACTCCCGAGAGGGTAAGGTTTCCTTGCCTTACACCTCGACCACTTCCCACCTCTGCCCTCCTTGGAGAGAAGATTCTGGAAGGTGGCCCTGATGTCTCAGGAGGGTGGAGTCAAGGCCAAGCTTCTACAGGTCTCCCACCGGGATGCTGGGGGGGTCACGAGGTGGAGAGCAGAGGGAATCGTGGGGAGAGAGCAGTGTGGGGAGCATTCTGAGCCTGTGAGGGTCAGAGGAGGAGTGAGCAGTTAACTCCTTTAACTGCTGAGCTGTTTGGGAGCGTTGGTGGTAGGGGAGGAGAAACACCTGCAGAGATCAGGAGATTGGATTTGTGCAGACAGCCCAAATTCGTGATGACTGGGCTAGGACCTTTGCCATCTGTGCCCCTTGGGCCTGCTTGCTGCCTTTCTGCGTTCCTCTCTCCCTCTGCCCCCCCACCCCGTCCTCTGTCGGCATCTGAAAGGCTCCTCCCTCCACTTTTGCACACTGGGCCAACCCGCTGAGGAAGGAGGAGGGGTGCAGAGAGGAAAGAGGCTCTCCAGCAGGGTAGCAGGGTGTGGGGCAGGTGGTAGGGGCTCTCTCTTCTCCCCAGAAAGTGAGCCTCACAGCAGCTTGAAAGGAGCCACGGGTCCCCCTTGCCTCTTCCTGGCAGGACGGGACTACGGCAACATTTACTTAAGCTGTGGAGTTTGGCACCGCTGCCGCCAGGCACCATCTGGAAAGCCCTTCTCAGAAAGCTGTGGACCCTCCCAAAAGAGCTCAGGGTAGCAGGACTTGGGCAGAGCTTTGGGGCTTTTCTGCTCAGGCAGAACCTGAGCCTGGAGGCACCTGAGCTGGGTGTCGGGGCCGGGGATCCTCTGGAAGCCGCATACGTAGGTAGCGAACACAGGTCTCTCTTTGGCCGGCTCGTGGCTATTTTCTGCCGGGCCGGGTAAGTCCAAGCCAGATCTGGTTTAACTGTTCTTTGTCTGGAGTGCACTCGACTTCCTGGGGTTGTGTTTCCATTTATTTATTTTGTATTGTGTTCTGCTTACCGTTTTCACCTGCGTCCTGGTATGTCGTGGGTACGAAGGTGTGGAGCCAGCCAAGACTGTTCTGGTTAGTTACTGATACAACTCTGATGTAACAGGGCTTGTTAACATCATGCGAGAAATGAGTGTGGTGCCTCTCAACGGTCCTGGGGAGACAGGACCTAGAATTCGGAGGCTTGGCTTGTGACAAACAGGGCCAAGCTAAGCACAGAGATTTGCCACCATCCTATTATCTGATCCACATCTTCAAAAAGGCTGCAGAGCCCCAAAACAGTGCGTGTCTGAACACTCCCTCCGGCTACCTGATGGGTGGGCCGAGGCACAAAAGCTGCCATGCCGAACGCCAGGGAGACGGTCCCGGTGGGATTTGTGTGCTCACATTTGTTTCTTTTTCCCACTCAAGCAAAGCTGTCCAGGGCCCGGCTTCTGGTGGGCCCCGTCTCCTTATTGCTGCGAGCCTTGGGGTTTGGTATGACATGTGGCATGTGTGTGAGAGAAGTGTGAGGCACAGCACAAGCTGACTCCTTGGCTGGGCTGCCCACTGCACCACGTGGGGGTCCGGCCAACCCTTCTCGGGGGTACTCAGCCAGGTGCTGGCAGGAGGAAGTGGGTGGAGTGGGGCTGGGCTTTCAGCACCCGGTCACTTGCTTCCAAAGGCTGGGCTCAGTTTTCCATTTCTCCTGGGAGGCAGAGTATACCTTTGGGAAACTTTCACATGTTTTACTCTGTGCCATGGGTCCAGAACATTCTACAGAGGAATTCATCCTTTCTCTGGTGGGAAAGGACGGAATTGGACTGGAATGCAGGTGGCCACCAGTTTTGTCTTTTTGTCTGACCTCGGCTCCAAAGCCATTTGATGTATGACGAAACAGGACCCCACCACCGAAGCTCTCTTCTCTTCATTAAAGTAATGACCCGGAGCTCTTAACTCAGTGGTTGTCATCCATGGTTTCTGGAGACCCTCAGTTGTCTTCAATCATCTTGAGAGGCATTTTGGAATATTTCCAACTTGCTTATGTTTGGTTCAACATCAAATGTACGCAGCGCGTGTTTCCTTGAAGGCCGAGTCAGACGTGTTTCTCTCCATTGCTAAATATATTCTGTTGATTTCATTGCTAAAATAGGTGTTTTAATTTTTTTTAAGTAATTTTCCCTGAAAAAGTGAAGCGACTCTTCTCAAAGCTGTGGTGTGAAATAAAATAATTGGTACTGTGGGAGACACCTTGGTGGGGCTGTGTCCTTCTCATCTGGGGCCTGACTGCTCCGAAGAATCCCTCCTGGGTGACCTTCAAACCCTTTCCACCTGGCGTCCTCCAAGAGGGGCGCTTCCTGCCTTCTTTGCTGTTTTTGCGGTTGTCCAATGGCAGTTTTATCATTGTACTCCTCTTAGGCATTTAGAAAATATGGATACATAAAAATAAAAATAACATTTAAGTATGTATGCTCACCGCCACTCAGAGATAATTAGCACATCCTCTTCCAGTCCCTTTTCTGGGCTTCAAGATGTGTTTAGCAAAAAAGGATTATACGGCACATAATTGTATGCGCCATAGTTGCTGCTTAAATATATGCCATATTTTTGTTGTCACTGAAGATTCTACACAAGGGTCAGCGGACTTTTTCTGTACAGGCCCAGATAATATCTATTATAGGTGTTGCAGGCCACGTGGTCTCTATTTTAATGACTCAGTTCTACCATAAATTGAAGTACATGACGAACTTCCAGTGAAACTTTATTTATTTACTTTTTTAAATGTTTATTTATTTTTAAGAGGCAGAGAGTAAGCAGGGGAAGCGCAGAGAGAGAAGACACAGAATCTGAAGCAGGCTCCAGGCTCTGAGCTGACAGCACAGAGCCCAACATGGGGCTCGAACTCATGAACTGCGAGATCATGACTTGAGCTGAAGTTGGCCGCTTAACCAACTGAGCCACCAGGTGCCCCCCAGTAAAACTTGATTTACAAAAACAAGTGACAGGTGGATTTGGACCATGGCTATTCTTTGCAGACTCCTGTTCTACAGTAATATCTAGGCTTTTTTTTTTTTAAGCTTCACACAAGTACATGTTCTTTTTATTATGTTTATTTATTTTGAGAGAGCGCGAGAGCGTGAGTGTGGGTAGAGGAGGGGCAGAGAGGGAGAGAGAGAATTGCAAGCAGGCTCCGCACTGTCAGTGCAGAGCCTGACATGGGGCTTAAACTCACAAACTTTGAGATCATGACCCAAAGCTAAGTCAAGAGTCAGATGCTTAAGCAACAGAGCTACCCAGGTGCCCCTCACACAAGTAATATCTTCTTTAAGAAAAAGATAGCAATACAGAGAAGCAAAGGAAAAAAGGTCTACATCTGTAGAATGGTGTAGCCAGTCCCCTAACTGCAGAGCATCATATGACTTGCTTCCATTTTTTTCCCCTGCACCTAAATCTTTCTGATCATCACAATTATTTTCTTAGTGAGACTTCAGGAAGTGGACTCTCCAGTCACAGGTCGGCAGCCCTGAGGCCACCAGACGTATATTACGGGGTGCTTCATCTTGAGGCCACTCTTCCAGTGCTGCAGTTTTTCCATGAGCAAGCTTGGCTTACGGTTATACTGAAATCTTTCTCCCTGGGGCTAGGCAGTTCACTACACTGAGACTCATTAGTTCGTAAAATACTCATTTGTCCTTTCATTAATTTATTTATTCACTCAAGGACAAGATTTTATTAAGTAGGTTCTGAACCAACTGATGTGCCAGGTACTGGGGATGCAAAGATGGGGAGAGATACTTCTGGGCATCTGGAGGCCCAGAGCCCAGGGGGCCTGGGCATGTCCTTAAACAGAGAGAGGGAGATGCACAGGAGGACCCATCCCACAGCCTGGAGGAACGGCGACTCACCTGACACCCACATTTGCTCCCGAAGGACCTGGAAAGGTAAAGGTAGCTTCTCTGTCACCTGAGTGACTCCTTTAGCAATCCACTTTGTCCCTCTGCACTATCTGGCCAATCCGACGACTTCTGGGGGAAGCAGACACCTGGCTCAGTCCCGAGTCTGGCTGTGAACTAGAGTTGGAATCACTCTCTTGCTGCAAGAGAGGCCCCATGGGGAAGTCCAGCTGGCGCTTTTGAGGAAGCCCCCCCCACCCCAGTGGGGTGGGGGGAGGCGGCAGGAGGGAACCTGGGGAGGGGATTGACAGCTTTGCAGTGGTGCTGGGTAGCCCACTACACTCCCCAGGTGGCCTGGAGCAGAAAGGGGGTCACCAGGGAGGGACAGGATGGTAAAGGGGAGCAGGAAGTAAGGGGCAGGCTCCTGGCTCCGCCTGATGGGCTCTGATGTGCCCTGGGTGGGTGAGGGGCACAAGTCAGGCATCCGTGTGTGCGGCCTCCCACGGGACCCTGCACACAGAGCATGTGAGAACACGTAAGACCCCTGCTGGAAAGAGTTTCACCCAAACTCCCCTGACTTCAGAGCCATCCATACCTGCCCCACAGGGGGTCAGGTGAGTCATGAGGGGGGGCTCTGCCCACTCGTACATCCACCGTCCTTCTTCGTCAGCCTGAGAACGGGATCATGGGCCCTGTAGATGGAGCCGCTTTTCTTTTATGGGTAGTGGGACGTGAACACACACCCACAATGAGAACGCGGGGAGCAGTTTCTTCCAGGACACATCAAGCCTCAGTTGCCCTTTATTTTCTGTGAATGAAACATGATAAGCGTAGCTATTAACCCAGAGACAGATGTGTCTTCTAATGTTTAAGGAACGGCTCAGGGCAGAGCACGCACACTTCAGCGAGGAGCTGCCCCCCGTGCCCCCAGGTCTTCAACTGAATCTCGACCATGCCGCTGGGCTGTCTGTGCAGCTCATTCCTCTTCCCTGGGCCTGGGCATTTTCATCCACATGGCTGGGGTGCGGTGGGGAAGTCTAGAAGGCTCCAAGACCCCCTTCATCTCCTGTCCCATCCCTTCCCAAACCTTTCCATGGCCCAAGAGTAACTTCCAAGCCTGTCATCTCCTGATCCCTGAGCTGAGAACTCAGGGAGTTCACAGGGTCCGAGGATTTCATGGATTTCTTGGTGATGTTTGCGTTCGAGCCTCGAGCAGACGGCAGGGCCACATCATCCCTGCGGGGCCAGAGGGCCTGGTGAGACCCACTTATATTTCCTTTCCCATGGGCTACCTTCCCATTTGTTGTTTCTGTCAGAGGGCTGCACGCCGTGGAGACAGAGCTTGGTGGCCAGGGTAAGGGGTCACCACCAGGGACCCTCACCCAGTGCGGCTGAAGGCTGGCTCTTCCATTCCTACAGGCTAACCTCTCGGTGGTCACAGTGAATGGCTCGTGTGCTGGCCCTTAGGAGCTGTGTGGCCCAGCCAGGGCTGCTTAGCCTCTCTGTGCCTCCGTGTCCATGGGTCATTTTTCATTCTATACAAGGCCTAGCAGAGTCCCTGGTGCAAGGCAGTGCTCAATAAATGTGGCCTGTGACTAGAATTATTTCTGCACTATACAATACAAAACAGGTGGGTACAAAATTAGAAACTTGGCCAGTTGTTGGAAGTCACACACCACCAAAGGGCTGGCCCAAGGGGGTTAGTGTCACAGGGTTAGGCTGGCATTTGCCTGCATCTCCAGTGAAACAGTGGGATCAATTGGATTTGGGACCCTTATGAAGCAGGAGCTGACATTGTCTTGGGAAGACAGTTCCCCTTCATGGCGACCACTGCTACCAAGAGGTCCATTCTCTGCCCACTTTTCTCTTGTACTGTGTAGCCACAAATGAATCCCAATTCAAACTGACTCCACAACTGTAACTCCAAAGATTCAGTGGTTCAAGTGACTGAAAGGTCTGGGGAAAGGTCTGACTCTAAGTGATGCAGATTTAGCAAATGGTATCCCCAAGATTTCTTCTCCTCATAGTAGCAAAAAGGCTGCCACAGCTGACACCTCACATCCCCACCCCGTCAATTAAAGGAGCATGCTCTTCTGGAGCCCCAGCAACTATCCCCTTGTGTTTTGTTATGTCTTACTGTGTCATCATGCCCATTTCTGAATCCGTCACCGTGGCCAGGGCTATGGCACATACCACCTGGCTTATGTCAAGCAGGGCTCATCTTTAGGTGGGATGGGGGAGAGTGTGATCTCATCCAGCCCAGTTGCTGTGAATCAGAAAGACGAATTTTTCCCAAAGAGATTTGGATGAAGGAGGCATAGAGCCCGAGCAAAAAAACTGTCCAAAATGTCACCGCTCCAAGGTCCTGCCAGCAGTGGAAAGATTTGCTTTCTTGTTCAGGACATCTAAAGAGATGTCTCAGCCTCCTGAGCAAGGTGGCCTAGGGTCTATCCAGGTCTGCCCCAGCGGGTCGTTCAGGGAGGAGGGCTAGTTCCTTTTTTTCTCCATGCATCCATTTCTGTTTCTTCTCTCTTTCTGTGCTGTGGAGCGTCATGTTAGCCTGGAAATGACAACAGCTGCCACCAAAGTCAATCGACCAAAGTCTTCCCCTATGTCTGCTGGGTTGTCCAGGGCCGTGTCCTGGGTGCATCCGTTGAGGGGTGGGACCCACAAGGAGTAGAAGGTGTGATTTCCTGCTCCGGAGGAGAAAGTGGTGTGACTTTGGGGAATGGCGCAGCTAGCAGAGAGCTGGAGAGCACAGGGCCCCAGCAGTTACCTGCACAGACTGTGGCGCGGTGTGCAGGGCACGGTCTGCCTTCTCAGGCCAAGGGAGCAGCCTGGTTGTCAGCTTCCACCCCTCCCCCTCAGCAGCCTCCTCCCCTGGTGGAAACATGGCAATGACCAAAATCGTGCACTTGTCTTGGGTGTGAAAGGACACGGTGGAGATGAAAACTGCAGGTACGTGGGGGTGGGGCCATCCCAGGGGCCAGGCAGTTAGCCCCACTCCCAGGCCGAGCAGAGGGAGCCTTTACATCAGCGTAGGGCCCTGCTTTCTGGGCTGTACAGGCAGACAGCAGAGGGCTCCACAGAAGACATGGCCAGGAACTGGCTGTCCCAGGGCCTACAGTCTGGCCAGGGAGAGAGTGCCATCAGATGAGTAAACTGAGGCATGGGGAGACTGTATTGCGTGAGAGAGGCAGAAAGTGGCAGAGCTGGGATTGAAGCCTACATCTGTCTGGACTCTTGCCATTTAATACCACCATTGGGTTGTGCAGGGAATGGGATGAATGCGGCTGAGAGCAGAGGCCCTGTCCA
This sequence comes from Proteles cristata cristata, assembly GCA_017311185.1. Classification (NCBI taxonomy): domain Eukaryota; kingdom Metazoa; phylum Chordata; class Mammalia; order Carnivora; family Hyaenidae; genus Proteles; species Proteles cristata. Next base: position 2,817,511 of record JAESUZ010000174.1, on the reverse strand, counting down.
CCAGCGGCATCCCCAGCTCCACACTGGCCAAGGCCAGTTCTGCTACATCAGCCTCTGGTCACCCCAGGATTTTCTCCTTCCCTCTGCCCAGTTCTTGCTCTGTCCCACTGAGGACTGACCAGGGTGCACCCTGAGTTCCACACTTCCACTTGATCCCCCAAGCCTGTGGTCGTAGATACCCCTGCCAACCCCAGCTCAAGGTCACGTGCACGATAGCTCACAGGTGTCTTGAGAACAGGTCTCTAGGGTGCCCTTAGTGGCCCAAGATGGGGAGAATGAGGCCCTGGGAGCATGTCCCGGTGGATGGGGACCTGGTTTGGACTTGGCAGATCTGATTCTCTGCCCTGTGGGAGCTGGCCTGGGTCTGAGTTTCCACAGTCCTTCCAACACTGAGTCTGCCAGCATCGTTTCCAGGCCGTCCTTTGCAGGCTGGCATCAGAAGGCAGTCCCGTCTGGGTGGTGGGACAGAGAACGCAGGCAGAGGTTCACTAGTGGTGCTGCCCAGCCCTGGCCAGTGGATGTGCCCACAGATCTCCACCCAGAAGGGGGCTCTCTCCCGCCCCTCTCCTTTTGTGAGGAGAAGAGGGGAAAGCCCCCACTGGCAGATGAACAGAAGAGAAGGAGAGGTCTCTAATCCTGCTCCCTCTGAGGTGTAAATTAGGAGGACAGAATTCTCATCTAGGAAGCCTTTCAGAGGAGGGGCTGCGCAGTCCTTTGTTGTCGCGCCTCATGGTACCAAAAGCTGAACCAAGCGGTCACTTCACACTGGCCGTGCCTCGCAGAATGCTATGAGCTCTGGCTCTGCCCTAGACCCATGGCGGTGCTTCTGGGGAAGGGCCCAGGCTCAGCTGGGGCTGAGTCTCCTGTCATGGGTGGGGAAGGGAGGGTGAGCGGGTCCACATTGCCCATGGCTGCTGGGAAAGGGGCATTCGTTGGGACTGTGTGCCTTTGTGCTAAGGAGCTTGTGTATTTGAATGCCTGTTGTGTGTGCTGGTGTGAGAACAGGCATGCTGTCCTGGGCTGGCGTTACTGTGTGGATGCCTGCAGGCTGCCTTACTCATTGGATGTAGGTTGCTGAGGAGGTGTGAGTTGCTATGAGTTTGCATAGCTGTGCATAAGTGTATGTTGGATGTCTTGGGCTATGGATGTATTGGTACGTGAGTGGATGTGCATGCACTGATGTGTGTGTGAGTGGGGGTGGGTTGGGCTATGAATATCAGCAAGTGTGTGTGGATATTGGGGTGTGCACTAGAATGTCATTTGGGGATCTGCAAATATGTTGGAGTGGCTGTGTGGTTTTGGGGAGTGTGTATGTGTGCATTGGCACGTGTTAGTAAAGGATGTGTCGAGGTGTATACGGTGGTATGTGTTGTATATGTTGTGTGGTCGTGTGTATATAACGGTGTCTGTTTGTGTGGGGATGTGTGTGTCCGCAGGAGTTTGCGTGTGTCAGTCTGGGTGTGGGGTTGTGTGTTGTGTGGATAAGGATGTGTATGGTGGGTGGCATGATGGGGCATGCCATAAGGCTATTACCAACTATTATGCAGGGTTGGTTGGCCTCCCCAAAGCATTGTGGCCCTTCCATGTCCTTGCAGGAAGAGAAGTTGGGTTCTGAGCCCAGCTCCACCCTCTTTACTAGAACCTCAGAACATTGCTAATAGGGTCCCCCTGCCTTTGCTGGCTCAGCCTCAGAAACTCTGGCTCCTGAAATGCAACCTGGCAAACATGGGGTGGGAGGGTCTTGTCTTCCAGCATCTCACAACCAGGCCCTTGTAGCCTCAAGCTCCTTGTGGAAGATGCCGGGGATTGAGGGTGGGGTCCCATCCAGGGGGCCTCTGTTCTGGAGCTCAGCCAGCTGTGTATCTGGAGTAGGAGCAGAAGCCCCCAAGGGCTGCTGCATTCTTCTCACAACCCTAGCAGAGAGCACCGATACAGCAGGTGGTCAGGGAATGCTGGGCCACTTACACAAAACAAAATGAAAAGCTCTTTTCCAGAACAATGAACACTTGCCCAGGAGCCAACCAGGGCTCAATTCTTGCCATCACTCTTCCTCTAGGTACTAATGAACCTAAGATCCCAGCACAGAGCCTGGCAACATAGACCCGCAGTGGGGTCACTATAGCCAGTCGAGCCTCCCTCTGCCAGGAAAGGGAGGACCTGAGTGCACAGGGGAGCATGGAGGTCTGAGATGGGGTACAGCTTATGGGAATGTAGCTCTGGGATCAAGCCCTCACAGTGATGTGTTCAGTTTGCCATCAGTACCCATGACACCCCCTCTCTGGGGCACTGGAAACCTTGGCTCCATATAAATTCCTCCTCCCTTGATGACCATTCTCCATGAACTTCAGAGCTTTCTCTCCTTCCTCCCCCTCCTTGAATGCATCAGCAGCCTCACCAACAGTGTGCCCGATGGAGGGAACGACAGTGAAGTAGAAGTCATAGGCACCACATTGTTGGTCCTTCAGCTCTGTGGCAGCAGTTTGTGAAATGATCTTGCTGCCACTTTTTGGTTTAGTTGGCTATGTTCTATGGCCACCCTGGGTAACCTAGGAGGTCATCCCTGGGGATGGGTAGTGGTTGGAGGTGAGCCTTATTGAGCTCACCACAAGGTAGAGTCTTCAGAATGGTGCCCCAGACAAGCAGCAGGCATTGAGGAGGTATCAGTCTCATCAAAGTCTAGGGACCACATGGGCCCTGAGTCTTTGAGGAGCTCCGGATCAGAGGGCTTTCCACTGACCTCTGCATGGACATGGTATAGCATCCCCTTTTCCTGAAATACAAAGCCATCTTCTAGCCATTCCATAAGTTCAGAAAGAAAGAAAATATCAGGGGACTGTGTGTGGTGGGTCAAGGCAGCAGTGAGTTTGGTGAAAGTCTGTCTAGAAGTCACACAGAGCCTTGAGTCCACGGGTCACCTCTGCCCAGCTCCTGCCACAAGTGTGTGAAAAAGAGTGCTTTGGAGTCAGCTGTCCTTTCTTGCTTGACAGTTGAGGAAGTGCTACTATCTGTGAGGTATGAGCCCTGGTGAGCAGAGCATGGTGGGCTGCAGGAGACGGTGGGGCAAAGAGCGGTAGAGGAGGAGGGCATCCGTGAGGGAAAGGAGGCTCCTCTGCACGAGGCTCCTGTCTGAGCTCCTTAACAGGGAAAGCAAGGCCACAGGGAATTTGGATGGAATCTACCAGAACTCCTGAGGGCTTAAGGACCCTAGAGGACGGGAACTCCTGCTAAAAACTGGGGCTGTCATGGATGGCGGGGTGAGGAGTGATGTTGGCCTAGGTGTTGGGGTGGTCATTCGAATGATTCACCCACGTCCTGTCCATGTTTGCAACTCTCCAGGAACTTCCCACTGCCATGTGGGACAAAACCCATGGCCAGTCAGGCCTTATAATCCCCCACTGCATCCTCTCTCACTCGCTGAGGCCCCGTTATCTTCTCTTTGCTCTCAGCCCCATAGAGCCAGCCCCCCCGGTGGCCTTTGCCTGGTCTGTCGTCTCTCAGACATGCTCGTGACACAGAGTGTCACAGGCTGGTTGCGTGTCATCATCCAGACCTCACCTCAAGAGTGGCGTCCTCCAGGGGCCTTTCCGTGCCACGCGGTAGGGTCCATCCTTGGGCCAGCCTCTCTTTGAAAGCGTTATTCTGTATTTTCATCTTTGAGCCCCTTGGGAAGCGTTGTGTCCACCGTTTGCTGATTTGTGTACTCCCTGCTTCTATTCAGTCACATGCTTCCTTGTGGGCTTGTTCTTCCCCCGGTGCACGCTCCGTGCGAGCAGGACCTCTGCGTGCTTTGGTGCTACGTGGCCTGTGCTCACAACAGTGCCCGGACATGGCAGAAGCTTGCAAGAACTCTGGTAAAATACTTGTAACAGTAAAGTTACCGTCATAACCTTTTTTTTTTTTTTTTTTTTTTTTTTTAATTTGAGAGAGTGAAAGCAAGAGTGAGGAGAGGAGAGGGGCAGAGGGAGAGAGAGAGAGAGAATCCCAAGCAGGCTCTGCACTCAGTGCACAGCCTGAAGCAGGGCTCAATCCCACAACCCTGGGATCATGACCTGAGCCAAAATGAGAAGTGGAATGCTCAACCAACAGAGCCATCCAAGCGCCTCCTTAACTACTTTTAAGTGAGTGGTCGGTGGTGTTAACTACAGTCACACTTGTGCAGCCATCACTGCCATCCATGCGCAGAACTGGCACGCTGTGCCCATTCATTGGTAATTCCCTGTCCCTCTCCCTCCCCCCCACCCCCTTTTACCTTCTGTGTCTGCGACTGGCTCGTTTCACTTACCCCAGTGTCGTCAAGATTTATCCTTTTTAAGGCTGCAAATAGTTCATGGTGTGGCTAGAATGCATTTTGTTTCTCCCATCACCTGTCTCCTGACACTAGCAACTTCTGGCTAGTTCGATAACCACTTTTGAATCAATGAGTGAAGGTGGGGGGCATGTCCTGCACCTCTTCTTGAACCTGCCTGAGGAGAAGACTTGGTAACTCATTGTATCCAGCGCCAGCCACTCTCCAGAAGCCAGCTGGGTCTCAGCAAAGCACGTGTGTTGGGGTCTGGGACTTGGCCACCGAGACACTGAGCATTTTTGCTAGAGAGTTTCTGGAGGGGGGATGGGAGTCAGCTTCTGATCAGACCTTGGGCCACTGGGAGGGCCGCCATGTGCCTTGAGGAGCCATAGTTCTTTCCCCGGGGGCAGGAACATGGCCGCCATGTCAGAACCTCATTTCCTAATCTTGTGGAGGGAGTTGTGTCCATAGCATGTGTGGGGTGACTGGTGTGTGTGTGTGTGTGTGTGTGTGTGTGAGCCAGCACTGCGCCCTGGGGCAGGGCAGGAGTGGGGCGGGTCCTGGCCCCTGGGGCTGACACGAGGAGGGAGTGGACAGAGCAGGTCAGCAGCACTCCATGGTGATGCTGAACTGTGCACGGCCAGTGTGTACGCTTTCCATTGGAGCACAGAATTCCAGAAAACAATCCCTTGTGTCCTGTATGTTTCACTGGGAGTTACATTCTCCTCACAGCTTGCCCTGTGCCTTTTAGAAATAGAATCCCTTTCTTGGGTCAGTGCTGAAGTCAGGACAAAGATGAGGACTCAACAGTTCAGTTTGGGTGTGGGAGATGCGGTGACTGGGGTGGGGGGGCGGATTGGGAGCATGCCATGCAACTGGAAGGGGAAGGGTGTAGGGAAGGACCCAGGCACTCCGTGTGCATTCTGGCCTCCTGGCTGCCAGCAGACTTGGTCAGATCATCTGGGGAGCATCGTAAGTGGCTGCTTATATGTGCACCATGGCTTGCTTACAACCCAGGCTTGGGCTGGGGTGCCAGAAAACACACATCCCCCTTCTCTACTCAAAGAGTCATAGCCTGGGCAGGATAAGCTTCAAGGCCCATCTTGTCTTGGGGTCAGCTTGAGTGATGTGGATCCAACAGGGTTTGTGAGGGCTTCTTGATGGAGGTGGTAGTGATGGAGAGGCACCTGCAAGATGGCTGGTGAAGTTGGTCTTGATGGGGGAGCTGGTGCGTGGGAGGGAGGCAGTGGGGTAGAGTGTGGCTCCGGAGGTCCTGGGCACCTGTGCCGGCCTGCAGCCTGAGCAGGGACAAGTGTCGGATGCTCAGATCAGCAAAGAAGGAGGTGGTGGAGGACGGCTTGGCTTGGTGTGAAGGTTCAAGGGTACCCAGGCAGAATTTCATTCTTTCTGCTCTCGATGGAAGGAGAGACAGATGAGTGTCATTACCGCTGTCTCATAAAGGTGAATTTTCTCCAGGCATCCTGGGGATTTCTCCCTACCTTGGTACCTGGAAGGCCAAGATGCCATGAGTCAGGGCCATGGGTGGGCAGCTGCAGACCCCCTTCCTGCAGTGGGTGCTGCCCCCTATATCAGTCTATTTGGGCTACAATAAAAATGCCATAGATTAGTATATAAGCAACAGAGATTCCCCTCCCCCAGTTCAGGAGGCTGGGAAGTCTATGATAAGGCAGATTCCCTGTACTATAAGGGCCAACTTCCTGGTTAATAAGGGACTGTCTTCTCACTGTGACCTCACATGGGGGAAAGCAGAGGGAACTCTCTGGGTCCTTTTTATAAGGACACTAATTCCATTCATGAGGACTCCACCCCCATGACCTATGCACCTCCCCAAATCTCCACCCCTCCAAATACCAATGTGTTGGGGCTTAGGATTTCAACACAGGAATTTTATGGAGACACAAATATTCAGTCTATACACCTCTTCACTGTCCCCCCAAAAGCAGTGTGTTGATCAGGTTCTCTAAACATAAACAGACCAGAGAAGAAAATGACAGGAAACTGCAGCATGCTGTGAGCTATATCAGACCTCTCTTTGTCCAGGGGTCTACAGGTAAAATTAGAGTCCTTCTCTTCAGAGGGGAGCAAACCATTTGAACTTTACAAGCCAGCGTACCTAGACACTTCCCCATTTCTGGGGTCACCAATAACCTGTGGCTGATGGAAGCAAATCTGAAAGGGGGATGTCTGGCAAGGTTTAGATCATGAAATGCAGCCACGGACAGATGTCTCCATTCCACACTCCATGCCCTGTCCCTCCAGGGGTGCCTGTCTGGCTCACAGCTTCCATGACCTGCTTCGGGACCACCCAGGACTCCAGAGACCGACAGCGGCTGCCTGGGAATCTGAACGCAGGTTACAGGGGGAACTGCATGAATTCTGCCTTCTCAGGCTGTCCCTGACCGGCCCACATCTTCCCCGCATGCTATATATGGCAAGAAGCACAATATTTAGCTGACAGGGAAGGAGCCAGACAATTCAACAGCACCCCATGGTCTCCAGGGGGGAGAATGTAGCTAAAAAAAGTATTGTATAAATTATTTTTTTAAGTTTATTTACTTATTTTGAGAGAGAGAGAGAGCATGCGCATCAGTAGGGGAGGGGCAAAGAGGGAGGGAAACAGAGGATCTGAAGTGGGCTCTGCACTGAGAACAGAGAGTCTGATGTGGAGCTTGAACTCACCAACTGCAAGATCATCACCTGAGCCAAAGTTGGACATTTAATGGACCGAGCCACCCAAGCACCCCAAGTTAAATTTATTTTTAAAGTATATTTTTCTTTCATGCTGATCCCACAACCTCTTCCAGGGTGAGCAGTGGATGGGGGATCTAGTGGGCAGTACAAGTCACAGAGAGGAAGTTGGGGCTTCCTGTCTGCACCCACAGCCTTCCCCCTTCCTGGCCCTTTGGAACTACAATCCTTTCAGCTGCACTTTTTTTGGGGAGAGTAGTAAACTTTTTATTTTAGAATAGTGTTAGATTTATAGAAAAGGGCAAAGGATAATACAGAGTGTCGAGTCTCATGTTGTTAATATTGCTAAGGCACATTTGTCACAAGGAATGAGTCAATACTGATTGATACATTATCATTAAAGTCCATACTTTATTCAGATTTCCTCAGTTTTTACCTGATGTCCTTATCTGTTCCAGGATCTCATTCAAATACCACATTGCATTTGGTTTCTTTTTAATAGAACTCGATTTTTTTGGAGCCATCTTTGGTTCACAGCAACATTGAGGGAGAAGCACAGAGTCCCCCCACACCGCTGTACCCCCACCCACTCCCCACTGTTGACATCTAGTTGTCTGTCTCCTTAGGATCTCTTGATGGTGACTGGTTCCCAGACTTTCCTTGTTTTTGGTGACCATGACAGTTTTGAGGAGTCCCGGTCAGGTATTTTTTAGACCGTCTTTCAATTTGGGTTTATCTGAGGTTTCCCTCAGGGCTAGACTGGGGTTGTGGGTCCTCAGGAGGAAGACCACAGAGGTAATGTGCTACCTGCATCATGTCATCTCAGGGGTCTGTCAACCCGATTTATCACTGTTGATGCTGACCTTGGCCACCTGTCTGAGGTTGTTTTTGGCATGTTTCTCCCTGGTAAAACCACACCCCTTTCAGTGAAATTTAGTTGGTGGGACCAGCCGCATAATTTGGGGTTCAGTACAAAATGAGAAGTTAGGACCCGTGGTTCAAAATTACTAAGAATTGCAAGAGAATGATCACAGAACGTGAAACCAAAGTCAGGGTTCTGTGTGCTGGCACCGACTGCATTCCTGCAAGCCAGGCTTGCCTGTGGCACTGCTGTCAGATTCCCCAAGTCCCCCCAGAGCCCCACGTGCACAGGCACAGGAGCCCTGTGCTGGCGGTCATGGCTCCCTGGGCGGTTGAAGGGGGCAGCTGGCTAGGGAGGGTCAGAAGTACCCACAGCCACGTGGCAACACCAGTGTAGCCGAGCATGTTGGCACATCACAGGTGTCCGCGGAGGTCCTGCTGAGCCACCTGCCTGGGAACATGAAGAAGTCGACCTGAGTGAGCCCCCTGCGACAGAGAGAGAGAGAGAGAGAGAGAGAGAGAGAGAATGGTCAAGGATATGCGTGAGGCAGCAGTTAGTAGCAAACACAGCAACTCCATAATTTAAAAAAATGCGCTGCCTTTATTTTGGAGGTGAGGGGGTGACTTTCTCCATTTTCTCGCCCAGAGCATTGCTTTCTCCCTGGAAGATCTTAGAACATCTTATTTACAAAGTGCAAACTGAGCCTGTGTATGAGGGGCAACCCAGGGAGCTGGTTTGGAGGGGGGACACCTGGCGATGGCAGCCCCTCTCCTCTCTGCTCCCTCATTTGGAGCCGAGGGCGTCTCACTCCCTGGTCTCAGGTGCGTACCTGTGGAAGCACAGACCCCTCACAGCAGCCTCGGTGCGGCGATAAGAGCGTACAGCTGCCAAACGCCTTCTCCTTGCTGTTACTCACCCAGCTGTTTAGAGAAGGAGAGAGTATTTCTAATCAGCCATATGGCATGGAGTTTTATTTGCCGTGGTAAGTTAAAATGTACATTATTGGTCAGCATCTTGCATGCAAATTTTGACACTGAATTCCAGGCGTACCTGTGGAAGAGAGTGGTAGCAAGTGGGATGTGTGTAATTACACTGCATCGCAGGCTTGTAACATCACCATTCCTAACTATGCCCGGTATCTCACTGCAGTGGCTGCCCGGGGATATTGCTGCGCGCCTCCTGTAGCCAGAGAAAGATTATGTAAACATGGTGTGCGATCTCGAAAGTGAGTAATGAAGTTGAGTACTTGTTGCAAAAATTAATAAATGGCTGGTTTACACATGATGGAGGAGTCTCCTGTGTGAAAACGGAGTTGCCGGGCGTAGTGATGGATAAATGCACCTCCAGGCACAGGTGACTTGAAGACATGCATCCTTTTCTCTGTCGATATGATCAGGGGGACAATTCTAGCCCGTGCCCTAAACTCTCTACTTGACTAAAGTGAAATTGTCACAAATATATCTTTTTCCACTCTGTTGCCTGTCAGAACCTTAACCCTTGCCTCAGAGGAGAGTGTATAGAGACTCTGCAGTTTCTGGAATGGTCCATGCTGGCCCATGCCTCTCAACCTTTGCAGACACTCTTCCTTCATTCATGTCCATCAAGTATCTTAAGCACCTTACCATGTGTCCCAGGGCTATAGCTCACTTCATGAGTTTATTTTGAGCCTCAGTTCAAGTGCCACGTTTTCTGAAGTGCTTTCTGTCTGTTCCTGCTTGCCTTGGCTAGTTAACCTCTTGCCCTTTGTGTCCATAGTTCCTTGATGGTGCTTATGCTTCTGTCACTGTTCGTCTCCTCCCACGAGGGGCACCCATGGAGTCAGACAGACTGGGGTCCAAATCGCAGTGCCACCAAGGACCAGCTTGAATGACCTTGAGCAAGAGACCTTTAGAGCCTCAAATGGCCCACCTGTAAAATGGGAGACACTAGTTTGCAGTCTGTAAGGTGGTGAGGATTAGGTATGAGATCATGTATCTCGTGCGTAGTAGATGCTCATTAAATGTGTGTTAATGCATGGATGGAGGAAGTGGGGCTTCTGCGGAGTCTGTCCGTCTGTAGCCTGGTAGGACAAGGAGGAGGGCACGTGGGAAAGAAGGCAGAGGCAGGACAAAGGTGACGTGTGGAAGCCAGCGAGGTGTGTCGGGGAACAGCATCCCCGTCTGGCTGGAAGTGTGTCAGCGACTGGAAGGGGAGTCTAGGGCCCGATGGGGAGAGCCTTGACACCAGGCCAGAACTTAATGTGGCAGGCACTGGGTTCCTGGGCCGTGCGCGTGAGAAACGACTGAGGTCTGCAGCCTGGCTGTGCGGACGGCGTGTGGAGGGTTCCCTGTTGTCGCACATGTCCTGGGTCCTCACGATCTTCCCGCCTTCTGATATCCGACCCCTTCCCAGACCTTTCTGGAGCTCCCGGGTCCCCGCCAGCAGCCTGGCCCAACCCTGGGGAACTGCCGTCCTCCCGCCCTTCCCCTCCATCAGGGGGTCCAAGCGCCCACATGCTGCTGGGCGAGGATACCGCACAAAGCCCCTGAATAGGTGCGCTACAGCAGTTTGGGTTTTCTCTTACTGCTAACATTGATTACTATTAATTAAGGTTGATATTTACAATCAGAAGGAGTACAGGAGCAGATCATTTTTTATTAATCACTGTTCTAGAGTCATCATTAGTCATCATTATCAAAATATTGAGACAGTGGCCAGTGGCTGGGATTTTAAAACCAAGTGAGTGATTGAATTATATAGAGTCAGTGCTTTCTGTCATCTCTCTTTCCTGGTTCTCCCTGTTGTCCCCCAATCCCCCAAACTGGTCTCCACCTCCTGCCATTTACTCTCTTCTTCTCCCCACTCCCTCTTATGCCTTCCTTCTCTCCCTCCCTTTCTCCCTTCCTTTCTTTCCTTTGCCATAAATGATACCATCTTGAGATTCTGCAACTTGCTTTTTCCTTTCAGTGATACGGCTTAAGGAGATCTTATGTCATGATTTGAACTCTGGCTCACTCCTTTGCATGCCCACGCAGTATGAAGTATGACCATGGGATTGGACGCAGTATGAAGTATGACCATGGGATTGGACTTGTTTATTTTTATAGCCAGTTCCCAACTGGGGAACATTTAAGTTATTCCCCTCCCCCTTTCTTCCTCTTGTCGCCATAGCCGGTGACATGGCGGGGACCCTCTGTGCATCTCTGGGAGCACCATGTGAGAGCAGCCTCCAGGGCAGGTGTGGAGAAGGGGACTTGCTGCGGCCCCCAGGTTCCCAGACCCTCCTCACCTTATCCCTGAACGTCAGTCAGACCAAACCCCACCTGGGTCTCTGGAATGGCCCAGCACTTGGCTGTGCTTACAGAGGTGTTCCTCCCCACCTGGAATGCCTTCTCCCTCCATGTTCGAATCCTGCCTGTATCTTAGCACTGGAGCTGTGACTGCCCCCCACACTGTCTGCTTCCTCTTGGGAAAATTTCCTAGGAACTTGTCACTTTTTAGTCAAGTGCATTTTGTAGTTTTATTCTGAATTTTCAGCCCATGAGGACCAGGAGGTCTCTTCCTGGATCATTTTATATATATATATATATATATATATTTTTTTTTTTTTTTTTTTTAAACTTTCTGATCCATCAAATAGCTCCAATTTTTTTGTTTGGGTTCTTTTTATTTTTTATTTTTATTTTTTTCATTTTTGAGAGAGAGATAGAGACAGCATGAGCAGGGGAGGGTCAGAGAGAGAGGGAGACACAGAATCCGAAGCAGGCTCCAGGCTCTGAGCTAGCCGTCAGCACAGAGCCTGATGTGGGGCTCGAACCCATGAACCGTGAGATCATGACCTGAGCCAAAGTCGGACCCTTAACCGACTGAGCCACCCAGGTGCCCCCCTGGGTCATTATAGATAGCCAGTAAGGGTTCCATGAGCTCATGAGCCTTTTCCTTGTGTTAGGGAAGAGCTTGTGCCTTGTGTTCTCAGAGTCACACTCCCCAGGGGTGGAAGTGAGGACCGAGGCTTCTCTTGCCTTTTGCCTTCTAAGGTAACTGGTCTTCCTCCTCCCACAGCTCCAGACGAGCCCCTGCAGCTACTCTGTGTGAGCCGTCCCAGCCACCTGCTGCACAGTGGTGCTGCTCCTGTGCATCCTGGTCATTAGCACCCTGGCATTTGGGATGAAGAAAATAAGAGTTTAGGGGTCCTGTCCTCCATTTAGGAATTTTTTAAAAGTAGGTAAACACTTGTAGGTAATTTAATTTGTCTGTTACTGGCACACATGGATTTACTAAGTAGGAAAACGTCGCTAAGTTGTGGACACACGCTGCATACAATTCAATGAGAATCGGCCTCTGATGGGTAGCAATAAATGTCAGACTGTTCAACATTGATTGTTCATGAAGGAATATTGCTTAACAGAGAATAAAGCACTTTTTTGAGGTTATTCTATTGGTTTGACTTTAAATACAAAAAGAAGTAGGAATACTGACGCCCTCTGTGGCTCCCTACACCCCGTGGCTGGAGACAGGGGACCTGGTGGGAGTGGGGAACAGATCACTTGCACCTCTGTTCTCTTGATGGCTCCTTCCACCCCCAGAGAGATGGGAAGGATGTCTCAAAGCCTCTAGCGGCTTCCTACAGTACTGCCAACTTCTTCATTTGCCTTGCCTGCCTCTTAGACCTCCGTCCTGTGTTTCTTCTCTCATCTGTTACTCTCCAGCTATATTGGTCTGTTTGCTATTCCTCAGAAAGCTCCTGTATGAACCTGCCCCAGGGTCTTTGCACTTCTGCTCTCTCTGCATAAAGTGCCATTCTTTGCTTTTCCCTGACCTCCCACCCAAAGTCAATGCTCCCTGGTGTCCCACACTCCATCAGTGCCTAACCATCCCATCACACTTATATAGATTATGATCTGGAATAGTCTCATTTGTGTTTTGCCAACATCTTACCTGCCGCGCCCCCCACCCCCCCGCGACTAGAATGTGGGGTCTCTCTCATGCACCTGGGTAATCCAATGCCTAGAGCAGTTTGTGATATAAGAATAGCATACATTCTTTCGTGATCCAACAAGTATTGACAGAACAAGTGTGTTGAACGACTCTCCGCAAAGTGATAGGACATACATTTGATAAAACAGCAACCTCCCAAGGCATGAGAAAAAGATGCTTTGGCTGCCTTTCAAATGCATCTCCCTTTAGTAGAATTTTTCTCCTTTACGACTTGAAGGAAGCAGGGGTTTCCAGCAGTGGTTGGTTCCTGAGACTTTTTAGACAACCTGGTTCTTTGCTTGGAGTGCTGAGCCTTGGGGCTCTCTGAGCCCATGGCCAGGTCCCTCGTTCCCAGAAATGGGGTTCTGCTTTCTCACTTTGCCGAGCACGCAGACAGCCAGGCTGGCACACTAGCTGCAAACTCTTGAGTTTAGCTGATGAATCTGAGGACTTAAGTGAAGTGGAAATCTCCCCCTCCTACTCCATGGTAGTTATCACCGCCTGGAATAAAAGGAAAAGATGATTCTTTCCCTTTGTCTCAGGGGAGCCTCTGTTGTTATAAAACACTTAGGTCAGGGGATAGAGTTTCCTTACTCTGTAGAAATAAAAATCTGTGTACTTTTCCTAGCACTGAAGAAAACCAGCAACCTTTTATTAATTTTTTTAAAGCACCGTGTAGCTTCCCAGCATGTGTCTTCTTTGCACCCCTCATCCAGACCTTGGCACCCTGTGAGGAGTGAAGGGCAGAGGTCAGCGTGTGCAGGCCAGGGTATTGATTGATCACATCCAAAAAAGTTGTTGGTGTGGATAATCCTGTTTTTTTTTTTTCCAGGAGAAAGTATTATGCTTGACCCTGAGAATCAGATGTTAAGAAATGTATGCTATGAAGTAATTTTGGCTGATTTAATCTAAACTTCCTGTGTTCTCTCCGGCAGAGGTTTCAAGGTTGGGAGGGTCTTACAGTCTACCAAGGCCCTGCCTCTGCTTACACACCTCTGGGTGGGCCACCCTCCACCCCTCCAGGGGGCTGCTGTGTCTGGTGAGCTCCCATGTAGAAAGTGCTTTGAATACAGAAGTACTGCTGTCCTCTGGGCTTGGAGTGGGCAGGCTTGGTCTGGATCCGAACTGCGCCCACAGACTCGGCAGGAGCCTGGAGCCTCAGTTTCCTCACGTGGACTGGGGAGCGAAAGCACGTAGCTCCCATGACTGTTGTTAGAAATGGCCATTGTTCTCCTCTAAAGCAGAGAATGTAGCCCAGAACAGCACTCAGTAAATGTTCTCTCCCTCTCTTTCTCTCTCTCTCTCTCTTCCTGCTGCTCTCCCTCCCGCCCCCACCCAGCTCCCTTGTATTGCCCTGAACTCTGCTCTCTAAGTATGGGCATATGGTCCTGGCTTCCCTGAGACCCTCACTAGCCCAAGGGCCCAGGGACAAAAGTCATGTTGCTTTGAGGCTTGTCTCACTGTCTTATTCCTTGCCTTCTATTCCCCATGGTTAATCACATGGCCTGTGGGCGTGGCCTGCTCTAAGATGGCTCTTCTTCGTTTTTGGTCCTGGGCTTCAGAGTATTTGCTTGTCTGGGGGCCATTGCTTCTTTGCTTCCCCCTAGGGGTGTTTATCACTGACTGACCCGCAGTTCTTTCTCGGGGCCAAGGCGCAACCCTGCCCTTTCCACCACCCTATATTGCTGCTCTGGGCTTTTGGACCCTATTATTATTTAGGATAACAGTGGCTGCTGTTATAGATGGACCCTAAAATTGTAGTGTCGCTACTCAGCAGCATGCCTCTTTTCCTCTATCACATAAAATTCAATCAGTGTGGACATGAGGCGCTTTCATTTAGGGACCAGGCCAGTGGACTCTGAATCATTTTCAAAATGTAGTTCCTAAGGTCAGGGAGGGTATTGAAATCAGATGTCAAGCAAGGGAGGAGGAGGAGGACAGCAGGGGATTTATGGGTAGACCTGTAAATGGGGTGCTTCATTTTGCACAGGTCCCATTGGCCAGGGCTAATCATGTGGCACTTTGTCCAAGTCCCATTGGCCAGGACTAGTCATGTGCCACTTTGCCCAAGTCCCATTGGCCAGGTCTAGTCACGTGGCACTTTGTGCAAGTCCCATTGGCCAGAACTAGTCATGTGGCCCAGCTGGATGTGGGTGAGCCTGGGAATCCACTTCTAGCAACCACTCCATGCCATGAAAGGAAATATGGATCATTGGTCAGCAGCTATTTCTTCTATCACTGGTTATGGAAAAGACCAGCAACTTCTTGATTCTCTGACTTGGTGTCATTGCCCCTCACAACACACCTAGACTTCCTTCCTCTATGTCTTTCTCATGCTGAACTGAACTTTTAAAAGGATGCTTTTTATTTATTTATTTATTTTTTGCTGTCTTTAATACTATTTTGATTCCCTTAGTCTTTCTAAAGATAAGGTCATTCCAAGTTCTAGCCACTTACATCTGACTCTCTAGTGACATGTTCCTTTCTTTTCCTCTATTTTTATCTAGATCATCAGTCAATTCACTGGCTTACGTGACAAACAGATATGTGTATGTGCATGTGTAAATACATGTGTATGTTTACAGGCATGTGTATGCATGTGTGTAAATGCATGTATATGTGTTTGTGTGAATGCGCTTGCATGTGTGTGTATATATATATATGTCCATGTATATGCTGGAGACCCACTAAGATCTTTTCAAATCTATTTTTAGCAGTCACACTGGCTTCTTGGGGCACTGCCTTCTCCCTCACTGGGGTCTTCTGGCTTCACAGACGGCATAGCATCTTTGAGAGCATCTTCACCTTGTTTGCCTAGACTTTCATGCCTGGGAATCCTGCCTTTCTTTACTTCAAGCGTTTTGAACCTTGGCATCCTAAAATTTAGGATGCACGTTGGTTAATGATGAATTACAAACTCTTATTGACTTTTTGACGAATGCCAGGCAGTACTTGCTAAATGGATTTAAGCTTCATGACAGGGCCATATTTCCCCACACATCCCACTGCACCTTCCACTCAGCGGGTCCCAACCTCATTGCCCTTAGATGGGTCCCTCCTCCCAAGTACCCTGGCTATCCACAAGAACAGAACCCCACACCACCCATTAGCTGACCAGAAGCCTGGGAGGCAGCCCAGTGGCTCCCTCCCAACCTCCCATGGGAGCCTTTCTTTCTGTCTCTTAATGAACTCTTGAATGAATCCCATGGTCCCCACAGCAAGTGCCTATTTCAATTCCTGTGGAATTCCCTCTTAAACACAGCCTTCATCCCTAAAGCCGACTCTTGTTCAAACCAGTGTTCTGCAACCCCCCAGAAATCTGAGCATGCCACTTGCTGTTCTGTCTAAAACAACCCAGTGGTTTCCCACTGCCCTCCATAAAAAGGCCATAGGATCCTGCACTTGTCTGTCTCTACCGCTACTTCCCTTCATCCCCACACACTCAGAGTTATGATGGGGCTGACTTCTGCAATCTCCTAGCCCCATATTCATTCATCCCTTGGGGTCCTGGCATGTTCCACTCCCTCTACCTGGAATGTCAGTAACCCCATCATTGCCTGGCTAAGCCTGCCTCCCTTTGAAGACTCCTCAAGAAGCCACCACCACATGGGGTTAGGGGGGATGCCCAGGGTGCTCTCTGTGGTCCCCAGCCCATCCATCCACCAGCGCAGAGGCCAGATCACAGCTGTTCTTCACCCCCTCAGCCCCCCAATCACTCCCAGGAAACACTCCATACACTCTGTTGAATGAATAAATGTTCCAGAAATCCATATTCAGCTGTATAGTTCTCTGTTTACTTCTTTAATATATCAAGTAACTGTTTTTCCTCATCCTTTTTCTTTTTCTGGAATAACAGTGATTTGCTCCTGCACTTCTCTCTCATTACATGGATTCCTCCAAGCTTCTAGCTATTTTCTTTTTTTGTAGCAGCTTTATTGAGATATAACTCACAAACCATACAATTCACCCATGCAAAGTGTGTAAGTCAGTGATTTTCATTATGTTCACAGAGTTGTGAACCCTCCTCACAATCCATTTTAGAATATTTTCATCACCTCAGAAAGAACTCCTGTACCCTTTCACTATTAGCTCCAATCCCCTGGTCACTCCCAGCCCTAGCAAACCACTAATCCCTTTCCTATCCCTACAGATTTGTCTATTCAGGATGTCCTGTAGCCTTCTGAAAGCTTACCTCTGTGCAGGACACATTCACTCCTTGCTTGGTTCTCTTGAGCTAGTAGTGGACTTTTATATCCCCTTCCCTTCCTTCCTTCGTTCCTTCCTTCCACTTGTTTTCTCTTGGGCCCTTTAGCAAAGACTCAAACTCAGTGTAATGGCTCTTAATTTTTCTGGGACCAGGAAAGGGGAGGCATATCTCTTCTTTGTTATAAGGATTAATTACTTTGTTTGTAAAGTGCTATAAGGTTTGCAGAGTGGAAAATCAAACTATTGTTGGTTTTGTTTAGTTGTTCCAAATTAATGTCACTTTCTCAGGTTTTTTTCTTAATTTGGTCTACCTCATTAGCAAAATCAAATTTTAGAGGAAGATGTTACAAGCCTGCTTTTATCATACTGCCAGCCTGGAGAGCCCGTAGCGGGAGAGGAGATGGGCTTGGAGGCAGGGGCTGGAGATGATACAGCCCGGAGCCCAGTAAAGGAACACTCTCGTTTTGTGGTGGCGTGAATCATGCCTACTCACTGGGAAGGGGAGAGAGGCTCTTGGTCTACATGTGGCGCATGTATTTTCTGTAATCACTTACCTGGTTTTGGTCTAGTTGGTCCTGGTGCTCCACAAATATTTCCTTGACTCAGCTCAAGGGCAAGTGCCGATAATTCGCCTAAGAGGCACTGAAACTGCTAAATACAGGGAACACAGATGAGCTGCTCTAGTATTAAAAAATTGCGAACTTGAATCAAGAATCCAGTGACCATTTTTAGCCTATTGAATTATAACAAATATTAAAAACTAAATCCACCAGCTGCTGAGGAGACAGAGAACCAGGACTCGCAATAATGCTGGTGGCATGCTAAATGGCTGACGTCCCCACAAAAGACAATTTGTCAATACCTATCAAGAGTAATAACACGTTAGACTCGTTGACCCAGTAATTCTACTTCTGAGAATCTATTTTAAGGAATTTATCCAAAGTATGAAAAAGGCTATATGTGTGAAATGTTCATTATAGCATCATTTAAGATGTCAAAAATTAAGACAGGAATTGAGCTAAATGTATGGCGTTGGGGTTTTCCATGGAACCAGATCTCCTTGATGGACAGTTGTGCAGTCAATTAAAATGATGGTTTTCAGGGCTGTGCACAAGAACAAAAGAAAGAAGCACAACCGAAAGTGGACCGTGAACACGGCCACGTGAAAAGACATGTACAGAAGAGCAGGGAAGGAGACATGCTAAAATAATTACTGCACGCATGACATTGTGGAGCATTTTGCTTTGTGTCTCCTGTATTTTCTATCATGTAGCGTCACTTCCATCATAATAAAAAAAAATTTGAAAAATCAACTACCTGGCACATCTTAGGAAGGTCAAACTTACTGTTTTGTTCTTGGGACACCTGAAGTGAGGAGCACTGGTAGTAAACCAGCCTAATAATCATATTCCCTGGATTTCCATGGAAAATGACAATTTTCCCCATTCCCTGAAACAAATCTTGACTAACTCTGATAGTTGAGCAATTAGAACTTTGGCATACAATCTTTCTTCTTCAACTCCTATAATTAGTGGTCTCCAATTATATGAATCAATTTCAATTTCTATAAATCAGATGATTTAGAGAAAAGGCTGTTCAATTTCCTTTTCAACTGTATGGTTTCAGCAGCAATAAAACTCTCAGCTTAAAATATCAGGATGCAACTTGCTCCAGAAATATTACCCAGAGCAGTTAGGAGCCCCGGCATCTCACAGGTAGCCCTCGTGGCATTGCTTGTCCATCTGCCACTGAATCTGATCTGAGACTGACATTTGCTTATAGATTCCTTCCCAGTCTGGGTGACTGTCAGCACACCTGCCTGGTCTTCTAACACACAGACCCAGCTTGGACCCAGATAGATCTATCTATGTAATGCTCATCAGCATGTCAACTTTGTCCTTTAATCCTGCACTTGACAACCTTAGTGGCCTGTGAAGGCTTTGCGGTGGCCTCATGCCCCGGTACGTACTGGCTGGGTGGCTGGATTCCCCTAAGCCTAGTTTCGAGAAGCGCTCAATACATCCAGCTGCTTTTGTGGGGGCTTTTCCTGAATTAATTCCTGATGTGTCACTGGAATTTGGAAATGTGTTTTCTTCTTCTCCCTTAGTCCATTACTGATGAGGTACGATCTCTTTCATTCCACCAGGAGCAAATATTCTTATTAATTTAAAAAAAATTTATTTATTTCAAATAAGATTACATTTTATTCTTTTAATTTTTTTCACATTTATCTATTTTTGAGAGAGAGAGAGAGAAAGAGAGACAGAGTGCAAGTAGAAAGGCAGAGAGAGAGACAGAGTGCAAGTAGGGGAGGGGCAGAGAGAGAGAGGGAGACACAGAATCTGCAGCAGGATCCAGGCTCTGAGCTGTCAGCACAGAGCCTGACGTGGGGCTTGAACTCATGGACCGTGAGATCAAGACCTGAGCCAAAGTCGGACGCTTAACTGACTGAGCTACCCAAGCATGCAAAATTTTAAAAATTTTAAAAAGAAAAAACTGTTCAGCTACTTTTTAAAAATCTGAGCATCTCAACAGACTCTTCCCAGTGTTGAATCACAAAGACACGTTCTTGAGGCATTCACTCTGCCCCCCTTTCTGAAAGCAGGAAGGCAGGGTGGGCAGAGGGCAGCTTGAGGGGTGTGCTGCTGGAACCAGAGCTGAGGGCCGCTCTGCGCTGCAGATAGACGACTGCCGGCCCCTCTCTGCTCCCCTTGGAGGAGATAAGTGGCCAGTGCTGGTGTTTGCTGCTAATGCGGTTTTTAGCAAGATGTCTCCTTTTTGTCGGAGATTGGCTTATGCTTTTATAGTACTCTTAAATTCAGCTTATGTTGAATTATTGTTGTTCTCCGTTTTATACATTACTTCCAGTTCCCGCAGCATTAGAGCCTCATTAAGTGCTGGGGCTGCTAACTGAGGTTTCTTGACAGATAGATCATGGAAAATCAGGACATGGCCCAGTGGCCACGGTGGCCATCTCAGAATGCTGGTGCAGAGACCCTCAAACCCACACTTTGAGTTCTTGTTCGGAACCTCGAGCTCTTGAGAGATGGGGCAGCAAGACCATCTTCTAAACCTTAAAGAGGACGAGGCCCTCGTCTCATGGAATAATGCTCAGTTAGACAGGGAAGTTAAAGCAAAACACAGAAACATGAAAGAAGGGCAGTCATGGAATATGATGTTCTGTAGCTGTTAACAATCACATGTTCAAGAACAGTAACTTCAAACCATACTTGGAATGTTATTATTTTTTAACGTTTATTTATTTATTTTTGCACGCACATGAGAGAGAGAAAGAGAGAATGAGCAGGGAAGGAGCAGAGAGAGAGGGAGACACAGAATCAACAGCAGGTTCTGTGCATCAGCACATATCCTGATGTGGGCCTCGAACTCATGGGAACCCCGAGATCATAACCTGAGCCAAAACCAACAGTTGGATGCTTAACCGACTGAGCTACCCAGGCACCCCTCAATATTATTTTTAAGGGGAAAAATGGGATGAGAAACTAAACACAGTCTCCGTTTCGTCTGTTTGAATATGTATGTTAATCACAGTTAAATGCATATGATTGGCAGGAATATAAAAGTATTAGCGTCATAGTGAGGGGATAGAATTAGAATTAAAAGTGGTTTTCAGTTTCTTTTGTTTATACCTTTCTCTGTTTTCCAAATCTCCTACAACGAGTATGAAATACATTTTTATAAATAAAACGTGGAAGGTTATTTAAGAGGCTAAAGAAGGAAAGTACACTCCAAATGGCCTGAGGGTATTTGATGACATATATTGCTGTCTCCTGTTCTGCAGGCTTTGCGACAAAGCCAACACGTGCTGAAAACTAGCTGCCTATAGTGAAAGCTTCCTATGCACGTCACGTGTATTTTACTTGAATTTGAAGATTTGCAAGCCTCTCCGTTCGCTCTAGTGAGTGGTAACCAGCAAGGAAAATGCTGGGCTTTGGAGGATAAAAGCATTTTTATTTTTTTTTTTAAACCAAGTTGACCACTCCTTAGACCAGCACATAGTTTTGCTGCTGAGTAAACACAATCTTCCTTTCTATCCTTTTTTGATAAGCTGTAGATGGGGGAACCACTCCTGTGGCTAGGGAGCCAATCCTAGTAGGCAGTTTTTTTCCAATCAGGGCAATAGACTCATAAGTATTCAAAATTAGCATTTTACTGTTTGCAGACCCTTTTCCACCTCTGGTAGGGAGTTCTCTATGTACCATGTTTAGATCTCCATTTTACAGATGAGAAAATGGTGGTCACATCCCTTTGCTGATCATGGTGGAAATAGAATCTGACCCCTGGTTTTAAAATTGCTCTTTCGTGGGCTCTTTATGCGGTCACCATGGGTTTCCCCCTTCCATGTAGATAACGTTACTCACTTAAAGAAACTTCTTCACTGGCCAGTGACGGGCATTTTCTTCCTTCTCCCACATACTCTTCCTGGAAGCAGAAATAAGGCGCTATTGTTATCCAAAGGCCACTTTCTCCTAAGTATGTCGTGAGGCTCCCCAAGTTGATGGTGTCTTTTGCTGGGGTACAATACCGGGGAATGTCAAGTATTCTGGAGTGCCCACTGAAAAGTTTTTTATTTTGGTATAAGGGAAAAAAAAGAGCTTTTAAATTTTAAAGTGCAAAATTTGGATTTGGAGGAAAAAAATGTAAAAGTTGGTAATAATGAAGACTTTGTTTGGTAGGCGCCCCAGCGCGGTAACAGGCCAGCTGCTTATCGGGTAGATCCCTGGCGGGGTGTTAGCAGGGCGCAGGTGTGACCCTCATTGGAGACGGGAGGGTCTGGGTGGGAGCCTGGGGTGTGGAGAGGATGGGTAAATATGCAAAATCCAATCAGAAGAGCATGGGCTATTTAAGCGTCTACCAGGGCATTTCCGAGTGCCTTAGTCAGTGTAGGGAAAGGCCATGATGCCTGTCTTCCTGAGAATAAATGGTCAGTTGTGTCCTGACTCAGGGAGCAGGGTATTTTGTATAATTACCACTCCATGATAATTTTCCTCCCCATAAACCCCTTTAAAATGGCATCCAAGAGAAGCAACATTCAGAAAGAACAGCTCTCTGGGGGTATCGTTCCTTCAACGGCATCCAGGTGAGCAAAATAAGCCAGAGATCTTCCATCTCCTGCTTAGGAAATGTTTCTGGGTTAAGATTGTTCTTCCAAGTTTGCCTTCCTGGGGCATGTGGGCTTTTGCTGCAAAGGACACCACCGTGTTTGTTGGGGGCGGGGGCTCCAGAGTCCGTCTCTTTATCAGGTCAATGCACGTACCTGGTAATACAATGCCAATCCATAGCTAAAAATAGCGCCCTTTTGTTGTGAGCTCCCCACACAAAGGGAAGGGACACACAGATCAAACCCACTTCATCCCTGTCTTCTGCCCTGTGCTTCCCGGTGTCCCTGATCAAACCCCGTGGTTTCCTTCTCAAATGGCTTTTTCATTTAAAAAGGAGGGGGTGGGACTGAAACAGTAATGTTGAGGCCCATGCACTGAGAAAAACTCTTTTGAAATAATAGGTGCTAGAAAGCACAAGGTCAGCCTCTTGTGGCCCCACACCGCCCGGAGTAGGCATGCACGACTTAGGTCAAAGTGCGTGAACTCCTTTCCCGGGGTGTGTTGGGGAAGTCCAGCTTTTTAAATTTTTTTTTAAACAAGTGGTCTTCAAAGATATACAAGACATTATTCTTTACCATATCGCATTAGCCATAGTTCAACTTTATATTCCTTGATCAGTGTTGTGTTTTCCTCCTGACTTTTGCTACTTTTGTTTATTGCCCTGGATTAAGCACCAGAACACAAGGTTTTATTTCCCTTTGTCTAAGTGTACCTTCCCTTGCCTTCTTGCTAACTGCCTATATGTACACAGGGGGTGGGCACAGAGTCTTGCTTGTATTTTGGGCGAGGATGGGGGTGGGAAGGTTGGATCATAGAGGGGCACAGAATATTAATTAGACAGAAAGTGCTCTCTGTGCCTTATCTGCATAAAGAAAGATAAAGCCCATGTAAATAATATGTGTGTTTCCCATAATGAATGTCCCCTTTCTCTCCATTTCTGCATAGTATTAGAAATTGCGTTTTTATTATATGAGACATTGGATGCATGCCAACAAGTTTTTCTTTTAACTTGATATTTTGGGCTCTGATCTTTGTTAGAACTACAATGGCATGTATCTCATACAGTCAGAGGTCATTTCTATAGCTCCTTCCCCTTCCCATCATTTCTGGGGAATGTTTGTTTTCAAAACAAAGAATTGGGTTAAAGCTTAGGTATCATATATCAGAACATATTTCAAGCTGAAATTAAGAACACTCAAACCTTCCTTTTAAAGGTCAGATATTATTTATTATTATTATAAAAATGATCTGTGATTTATGAATTTAACTTCTCGTAAACCTTCTTTGTAACAGAATATGCAGTCAGAGGCTTAACATTACATTGTTTTCTTTTGACAACGTATCCACGAGACCACTGCAGCTGTTCCTTTACTCACAATAGCAGATTAATTAACACAATCATATGCTGTTGGCTCTTACTCAATGAGTGGGTCTGCAGCGGGATAGATAGGTAAATCCTTTAAATGCGGTGCAGATAAAGCATATACTACGGTAGTTTCATAACTAGCCAGTTTCGCTTCTGACTAGCCAGCCCTATCGGGATGGGGTTCATGGACCACAGACGCCATGAGCTTGAATTTCAAAGTCAGCCACACCTATTTCAGCGCCATAACGCCCAACATTTGCAAGACGTAAATATGTAAAAGCAGAAGACCTCTCAGAAATCAGCGGCTTTGGTTAAAATAGCAGTCAGCCTGCCGCCAGCATTTTGAGTCTGCAGTATTTTTTTAAAGTTCAATCATTGCTTTCCTTAAATATCTTACTTGCTATTACTCACTTTTTTCTTTTTCTTTTTCTTTTTTTCTTTTTTCTTTCTTTCTTTCTTTCTTTCTTTCTTTCTTTCTTTCTTTCTTT
Source organism: Proteles cristata cristata (assembly GCA_017311185.1). NCBI lineage: Eukaryota > Metazoa > Chordata > Mammalia > Carnivora > Hyaenidae > Proteles > Proteles cristata. The sequence goes on along the minus strand of JAESUZ010000174.1, from coordinate 2,793,516 downwards.
CTTTCTTTCTTTTCTTTTTTTTTTTTTTTTTTGCCCACCCCTCAGCACAGATAGTTCTGGGCAGCCGTCATGACTTTGGTTTTTAAGGACTAAAAGATTTTTTTCTTCAGCATGTGTACTAATGAAAACGTGGGTAACTAAACCTTCCCTCCCTGCCCAGTCACCAGCCGTGAGTATTTATTGGCAACTTTAGCTGACATTTTAGTGAACGTCAAACCTTTGTTAGAGAAAATGTAAGGCTTTGCTTTAGAAACAGGCATACCCATGTTAGGAACGAGGCAGTGGGCTTAATAGAATTTCCTTCAGACTTTTTTTCTAATGTCCATTACATATGCAACACTAATTTACTTTTTGTTGTTTTACTTAGCACAGAAATTGAAAATGTGACAAGCTTTGCTGGATTAAAAGGCTCATTTTATAGACACAGAGACCAAGAGAAAGAAGAAAAACAAATCCATAATTTGGAACCTTTTAGAACATCCAGGTGGTAGAAATTCAGACTCTCACATCACTCGCTGTGTCTGTGGTAGGACTGAGGGTCCTTTGAAGCCAGCCCCGTCCTTTAGAAATACACCACTGGTTGGCCATGCTGAGGTCTCTTAAATTCAGCACCGTGGATGTTCCCCAGCACTGGATCCTGGCTCAGAGGTCTCTCTAGGTTCCATGAAATTCTGAATGCTGAAGAAATGATGTGTTAGGCATCTCAAGTTTTGTAGGGGCTCAGGGTTTCTGTGATTCTCCTTTCCAGAACCTCGGAACAGCCACCTTATGGGAAGATCAGGCATTGAGCCTTTCTCCTCATCACCCTTTCCCCTAGTTAACCTTTGTTACCCCTAAAGTCAAAAATTATCTTCAAAAAAGGTCCAGAACACGTGAATAATTAGTTGTACATAGAAACATGATTTAGAAAAATTGGAATATTTGATTCTGAATTGAGCACACAATTGGCTTGGAAAGCCGCACAGACAGAGGGCAGGCAGGGAAGCAGGAATGTCCCGTAGAAACTTGGGAGGAGCACTTACGACTGGACTGTTCAAGCTAAACGTCGGGGTCCCAGCAAATGCACAGTCTGCACCAGGAACAGCTGTCGTCCCCAGGAGCACTGGACAACTTGCAGAGTCACTGTCATCTTTCTCAGCCACGGAAATTCATGTAGCCCTTTCTTTCTCTCTGCTTGGAGGTGGAAGCCTCCCGGAGAAGGCGGAGGTGATTCCGCTGTCTGGAGAGTGTGACAATTGACCTTGTGACTTTAAGGTACAAGTGATGATGCTTCTGACCAGTCCCACATCTACTTGGAGCTCAGTGTCTAGGAACGCAAACGGCTCCATCTGTCTCTCCGTCTAATGTGTGGCATTTTTATGCGATACATGGCTCAGCCCAAAGTTCCAGAGCCTTTCTTTTTCACCTTTATTTTTATTTTTTTTTCTAGTTTTAAAAAATATTTTATTTATTTATTTATTTATTTATTTATTTATTTATTTATTTATGAATGAGAGAGAGAGAACACAAGTGAGGGAGAGGCAGAGAGAGAGGGAGTGAGAGAATCCCAAGCAGGCTCCATGCTGTTAGTGCAGAGCCCAATGTGAGGCTTGACCTCACAAACAGTGAGATCATGACCTGAGCCAAAATCAAGATTCAGATGCTTACACGACTGACGCACCCAGGCGCCCCTCATTTTTTCTAGTTTTATTGAAAAATAATTAACATATATCTCCATAAGTTTAAGGCACACAGCATGAGGGTTGATTTACACATATTGTGAAGTGATCACAATGGGCTCTGCTAACGGCCATCTTCTCATGTAGAGGCAATAAAAAGAAAAGAAAGAGAAAAGGAAAAATAAATTCTTCTGGTGAAGAGCACTCTTAGGACGTAGTTGCTTACCAACTTCCCTTTACATCACAAGACAGTGTTAACTCTGGTCATTGCATCCTGAGTACCCACTTGTCTCCTAACTGGAAGTTTGCATCTTTTGACTGCCTTCTTCAGTTCCCTCTTTCCCCACCCTTCACCTCTGGTAACCACATGTCTAATCTCCTTTTCCAGGAGTCTCTTTTTGCTTTTGTTTTAGATTCCACATGTAAGTGAGATCATATGGTATTTGCCTTTCTCTGCTGATTTATCTCACTTAACATAACACCCTCAAGGCCTATGTTGTCACAAATGGTGGGGCTTCCTCTTTCATGGCTGAATAATACTCCATTATATATATATATATATATATATATCTTTTTTATCCATCCTTCCACTTTATCATCCATCCACTGATGGATGCTCAGGTTGTTTCCATGTATTGGTTATTTGTAAATAGTGCTGCTACGAACATGGGGATACAGATGCCTTTTTGAGTTAGTATTTTCATTTCATTTGGATTTATTCCCAGAAGTGGGATTGCTGGATAATACGATAGTTTTGTTTTTGTTTTTTGAGGATCCTCCATACTGTTTTCCACAGTGACTGGGACAGTGTACATTCCCACCAACAGTGCACAGGGTCCTTTTCTCCACATCTTTGCCAGCATTTGTTATCTCTTGTCTTTGTGATAATGGCCATTCTAACAGGTGTGGTTATATCCGGGTTCTGATTTGCATTTCCCTGATGATTAGAGATTTGAGCACCTTTTCATGCACCTATTGGCCTTTCATAGATCTTCTTTGGGGAAATATGTATTCAGGTTTTTTGCCGATTTTTAAATTGGGTTATTTGTTTCCTGTACTATTGGGTTGTAGGAATTCTTTATATTTTTTAGGCACTAATCCCTTATCAGATATATGGGTTTGTAAATATTTTTTTCCCATTTTCTAGGTTGTCTTTTTACTTTGTTGATGGTTTCTTGTGCTGTGCAGAGGCTTTGTTGTTTACATAGTCCCACCGGTTTATTAGCGATTTTATTGTTTATGCTTTAGGTGTCCTGTCCGGAAAATCATCACCAAGACCTATGGGATGCAGCTTTATTGCTGTGTTTTCTTCTAGGACTTCTGAGGTTTCAGGTCTTACATTTAAGTCTTTAATCCATTTTGAGTTAATTTTTGTGAGTGGCAAAAGATAGGGGTCCAGTTTCATTCTTTCATGTATGAATATCCAATTATCCTGAACAGACTGTCTTTTGTCCATTGAGTGTTCTTGGCTCCCTTGTCAGATATTAGTTGACTGTATATGATTGGCTTTATTTCTGGGTTCCACGGGTCCTTTCCAGGGTCTTCTTTAAGTGCTCAAAGATGCCTCTGATGTACCACTAACCAAATGGGCATGGATTTAGTGGATGTTTCCTGTGATTTCACATTATGGCCAAAAAGTGTTCAGCAGGTGACTGTGAGCTAGGCCAAGAGCCAGAAGACTTTGGTTCTCGTGCAGCTATTTTTTGTAGCATTGAGGCACTGAGTAAGTCTGTAAACTCTTTCTACTTCCTGTATTATATTACTTAATTGGGTTCACTATGTGCACATTTCTTCGTGGAAAGATATGAAAAAATAAGACCTTGGATATGAAATGTAGGTAATGCTGTGTGAGATGCCAAGTAAAGACCTCCTGGCAGTTCATAGAAGGTGATAGGCTCTGGGGGTTGAGGGGGAGGGAGTTCTGGCTGCTTGCTTTACCTCCCATGCCCGCAGTGGTATCTGCTACTTTGCATTCAATAAACATTTGTTGGATAAATGAGTAAACAGACAATCATAAGATCCTGTGCTGTAGGAGACAAGGAGAATACAAGGAGGGTTCTGGAAGGAAACTGAACTCATCTCTGAGCAAGCAAGTAGGCACACTGGTGTGTCCAGTGGAGAGAAAGGCAGCTGTATAGACTCATAGAATTATTGGGTGGAGAGATCTAATAGGTGAATATATTCTTTCACTGAAAGGACAGAAGGGACCTGCCCAAGGTTGCACATTCACAGTGGAGCTTGCGGCTGGTTTCTTGAGCAGCCTAGGCTGCTCTTCATAGGTGTCTCTGATTCAAGAAAATCCTCTGGATTCCAAGGGCTCATCGGGCTAGGATTGACCATTAAGGCAATGCGCTGGGTCATGGTACTGCAGGAAGGATATGTGCTCAAGTAAGCAAGACATGATGGCAAAGAAGTTACAGCAAGAGACTCCAGTGGCGGAGGGCAGGGAGGCCAGCCTGTTGAGATGATGATTTAGGCAATGGGTAGTGTGCTTTGCCTTTGTAAGAATAGTCAAGAGCATCAGGATGTACAGTTGCAGAAATAATTTTCATTCCCCTGACTGTACTGACAACACTTTGCATAAAGATGCAAGGTGCAGTGACTGGCACATGGTTGGGATTCAACAAATATCTGTTGGATGGACTTACTGAAGGAAGGATTGCACACTCCTGTGAGGCTTCTGGAGGACCTAGTGTCCAGGTGTAAGGAGAACCTGAACCCTGGGTTGCCCTTCCTGCTGTTTGCCTCGGCCCCTACCCCATACCCTGAACTCATGCAAAGGGTCCTGGCCTATTTTGGAAACACCTTAGTCCATTTATACCCTCCATTTCCTTTCTTTGGAATGTCTTTTTTCCTCTTAACTTGTCAAACATCTACTCATCTTTTAAGGATCAGCTGGGTGGCCACCTCTTCCAGGAAGCCCTCCCTCATTGCCCTATTCCTCTCCAGCCTACATGATCACTGCTGAGAATGCCATGGACCCTCGCAAACATCTTTGTAAGGCTCTTAGTGTTTCCTCCGTGAGGAGGGCAGAGCAGGAATCTACTGACTTGCTTCTCCTATTCCCCAGCATGGTCTGGGCAGTGAGCTGTGGGTTAACTAACAGCATGGGGAGCTACACAGAATGAATGTGAGTGAAAGTTTGTTGTCTGAATGAACAAATCTCTCATTTCATTGCTCTTGGAACTGCAGATGGAGGAAGACAACAGAGACAGTTAGTGGATAGGAAGTGGCATTTGGGAGGCCAAACAGTAAAGATGGTGGGGGGGGGGGCTCAGAGGGCACAGGTCTTGGCCTTTTGAATGCACTTGATGCTCAAGGTCACTGGATACATGTGCCGGTGACCATCTGAGGCTGGTCCCAAGGCAGGTTCTTTCCTTGTGGTGAGCTGGGTCTCCATGGGGGTGAGGGTGGCCTTGTGGTCTGTATGCTGCCAGTGTAGCCTCCCTCTGTACTAGGGTGAGATGAGTGGGTTCTGCTCCCACGTGCATGTCCTCTGGGGGAGCTTGGCTCAGAGGCTTGAATGTCCTTTCCAGGGTAGAGGATTAGTGGTCAAATAGGTAGACATTGTGGTAATCCTCCCTCCTCCCCTTCCTCTCCTTAAATGCCAGAGAAGAAGCATCTGCAGGTGCTGACACACATACAGAGAGACACTGGCAGCCACAATGCCCATCCGTTGTGGGTGTGCCCCCGGGTGTGTGTATTTAAGAGGCACGGTGGATGGCTTGAGGCATCGATGATGCTCTTGAATGGCAAATTGGTCAGAGTTCCACAATGGTAATGATCACTCTGCCCGTGACCTTTCTAGTGCATTTACATTTTATCACAACATGCATAAGCCACCCATAGGCTTCCCATTGGCTAGGTCATTCCTTATGCACAATAACCCAGCATGCAGGGGGACGCATCCCGCGTGGAGGAGAGAGGGGCAGCCTCTGACACAGCTCGCTCTATTGTTGCACGGTAATCTTTATCACCAAAGGAGACTTTTGACTCAAGCCCACGTTTTCCTCCTTTTTTAAAAGTGAAGGCATTCAAATGTGACTTTGAGTCCCTCCTTTTCACAGCGTACTATGATGAAGCCCTAGACCCAACGCTGCTCCTGCCCTCCTACCCTGTGCCCTGTGTGGGGCTAGGAGGCAAAATGGTGCTCCAGGATAGGCCACAGGACTGTCTTATGTAGGGCTGTTGTATTTTAAGACAGTGCTTTCCAAAGGAGATGGCTTCAGTGTTGTGCATATGAGTGTTTGAGGGTGGGATTGGGTTTGTGTGTGTGAGCACAGTGTGTGTGTGTGTGTGTGTGTGTGTGTGCATGCGCACACACGCACACGTGTGCGTGCATTCCCATGATTGTCATGCAGGAACTCAACCTGGCACCAGGTTGAGTGGGCAACCCCAGAAGTCTCACTCACTGAGCTTCTAACCCCGTGCCCGTCAGCCATATGCAATCAGTGAGGTGTGCACTCCCCTAGTCACTCATTTCCTTGTGTATTTCAAATGATCAAAGAGATTGCAATACTCTTTGGCTTGTAGAAAAACGCTAACTGCCGAGGAGAGCACCAGAAATAGGATGTTCCGGATGCTGGGTCCTGTTTTGGTGCTGGCTGTCTGGATGAGGTGGGTGCCAGGGTGCCCACTTCACAGCAGGGGTCGGAGGTTCAGGGCGGTTGGGTCCGCTGCCCATCAACAGGTGTCCCTCGCACTGCCCAGGTGGGCCGCCGCCGGCGGGACACTGCAGGGTATGAGCAGCGAGGGACCGCTGGTGCCTTCCAGCTGATCCGTCCCGTGTAGTTGAGTCGTCATTGCTGTTTTCATTTGCGCCTTTAGGTTACAGTGCCAAGAACAAAAATAAGCCTGGCTATTTTTCACTCATATTTGGTACTTCTTTTTCTTCTTCTTCTTTTTTTCTCAAATGCCATTGAAATAGAATTCTAATTTTTACTTAAAATGTGTAATCTTAATAAATTGCTACATTATTGCATGATGCTTGATATATTTAAAGACCACCTCTTTTTCCAGAAGAGCTCATCTCCAATAATATAATCACAATCAATAGAAAAACATGTTTCTATATACAGTATCTGCTCCTTTTTTTAGGGCCTATCTATACAGATAAAAGAGACTTATCTCTATGTGTACGTGTATATGTGTGGGCTGTTAGAATGTCATAATATTTTAACAATGTAACTTTATATTTCATCTCCAAACATCCAGATCTTAGACTTTATATCAGACTTACCTATATACATGATGGGCCTTACACATTTTAAAAGTTTCACGTAACTGTCTTATTTTTTGTGAAGCAGTCCTTTGGGCTTCTCCAGACCTATTAGCTTTGTTAGCTCCCCTTGACCTCAAGGCTGAGAGGAAAAAGGTCTTTGGAGACCTGACTTCTTCTTGGCCTTGGGTAATGCACATCCAACAAGGGTTTGGTAAAGATCTTTGTTCAGGGGGTGCAAAGGGCAGAGGCGAGGGAAAAAGAGTGGGCAGGTGAGCATGTGGTGAAGCTCCCTCTCGTGACTGACCTCAGAAGGGCCTGAGGGGCTGCTCACAGGGGTCTTCAGAATCCAAAGCTAAGATGGCGCTCTCTCCAGAAGTACTTCAAGTCCATCTTTTGGGGCACGCCCTTTTTAACCCAAGAGGCTAATGTGAAGGAGTAAATGTTTGGGGTCCCCCTCTCTCTGCAATTTCATTTTTAAGTCGAATCCTCGGTGTGATTGATGGTACTTGAAGTTGGGGCTCTGGGGAGGTAATTGATTGGGTCACGAGGGTGATGCCCTCCTGAATGATATTACCGCCCCTGTAAGACGTCAGAGAGCTGCCCTGCTCCTTTTCCACCATGGGAGGATACGAGGAGAGGTTGACCATCTGCAGGATAGAAGGCACGTTCGCATCAGAACCAGACCGGGTCAGCTCAGCACACTGACCTTGGACTTCCAGCCTGCAGAACCGCAGAAATAAATTTTTGTTGTTGACAAGCCACCCAGTTTATGATGTTTCGTTATGGCAGCCTCAGCTAAGATAGCTGATATTTGTCTAAAGTATTTCTTAGATTGTTTAAAATCGTTTCCCTTGGAGCACATGTTTTCTTGGGGTGGGCTTAAATTCCAGTTAGTGTGGCTGGCTGATGCTCTGACAACCCAGGGCTACCCCAGGTCCAGTAGTCTCAGGACTACGAGGAAGACAGATGGGCCACAAAGGCAAAGACTTTGGGTCTTATCCCAGCAGTACCACCACCTTGCTGTGGAACCTTTCTCATTCTTAGGCCTTCAGTCTTCCCATCTGTGCAATGGGAGTGTGCCAAGCTCTTCAATGAGCTCCTTTCTGGCTTTGCGCTTTTTATCGACCCTTCTCTTGGGATTTATTCAGGATGTGTGACTGAAGGTCTGTCCCTGTCACATAGAAGTTTAGTCTTTCACCCTGAGTAAAGAACTTGAGACCCCAAATATGGGTATTGGGTAGGGTTATTTCCTTTTAGGAAAGGTTCCCACCTATCCCCATACCTTATTAAAGGGATTAACCACTGAATGCCAGTAACAATGACAATCACTACTCATATTTACTGAGAGTTTAATACTTGGCAGATATAGTGCTAAACCCTATGGCTGTTTTATCTCATGTGCTCCACAAAATGTCTCTAAATGGTAAGCATGACTATTGTGATTCCCAGTTTATTGAGAAGAGAGCTGAGGGTTTGAGAAGTGAAAAGCTTAAGGTCATTTGCTTACAAATGGCAGATACTTGATTCAATTTAGGATTATCTGATGTCACAGCTCAGACTCTTAACTGCTGCACACTTTACAGATACTCTTCATATTTGCTCATAGCTCCTGCACCTCAGAAACTATTTCCTATCTTCACTAGCACCAGGGTTGCATTTCACCTTTTTATGTGCTGGTGTCCCTGTCCTATTTGAACCCTTCCCATTGGCCCTAACCCTGTCTTCTCCATCACCTGAGCAGTTGGGAGCTGATCGTGTGAAACCATTGACTGGGTACCATTACCATTGACTAATGCCAAGAGTAACACACCCCTGAAATGCTCACGTAAGTAAGTGAGAAAGTAGAATAGAATTTGATTCATAATAATTTCGTATCTTGTGCAGAACCTCCGAGGACCACACCAGTGGCAGAGTGGGAGATGGATCTCACTTGGTTTTGGGTGCTCAGGGAGCTCACTTGCACACTGCGATCTCAGGAATGGGGGCCCAGGGGCGGCATCTGCACTGCTGAGAATTTTGGCAGAGGCGAAAGGTGGGGGAAGGCAAAGTCTGAATGAGTTGAATCCTCTAAGTAATGTAGACAGTAATCTCACAGCTGAGAAGGGCCAAGCTGACATATCCGGATCTTTGCCTGAAGGACTCACCTGGCCAAATGCCTTAGGGCTCGTATACACTCCAGGGAGAATTGAGCCGCTTTTCCTTGAGTGGTGGGATGCTAAATGAAAATGTAATTGCAGGATGAATTGCTGGTCCTGAATCTGACAAGTTCTCTTTTCTGAACTAAACTGCGCACAGTGAGCCAGTTTCTGATAGTGAGTCTGTATGTGCGGGAACAGGGCGGGGCTGGCCAGAGGTACAGGTGACAAGGCTTCTCTTCAGCCCACTAGCACCAGGGAGCAGAGATTTGCTTACACTCAGGGCGGCAGGTGACCAGGGCAGGATGCCCGCCATGAGAAATAGTGACTAGTCAGAGAGATCAAACCGGACAGCCAGGCCAAGTCCACCACAGGAGAGATAGCCACCTTGGCTGGATCTCTCTAGGAAATAGCTGCGAGATTTAATGGGAGAGACTCTTCATTACATCATAGTTAGCTGATAGGGACCCAAGTGTTCTCATCATATCTTGTTTTCTTAGGAAGAAGGACAAAAGATCTCAGGTGACTTTATTGCCCTTCCAGCAAACTAAGAGGGTGTAGGCTAGACAGCAGAGTTTTGATTCTCTGGGCATCCCCCAGCAAAGCAGTAGGAGACACTGGGGTCAAATCCCTGAGGCAAGTGAATGAGTTTAGGAACACTGAGCATTGTCCTTCTTATTTTCCTTTCTTGTTCTTTCTTTCCTTTTCTTTTTATTTTGGATTTTTTAAAAAATTGTTAAATATTTATTTATTTTTGAGAGACAGAAAGATAGAGTGTGAGCAGGGGAATGGCAGAGAGAGAAGGAGACACAGAATCCAAAGCAGGCTCCAGGCTCTGAGCTGTCAGCACAGAGCCCAACACGGGGCTTGAACTCACAACCGGGAGATCATGACCTGAGCTGAAGTCGGCTGCATAACCAACTGAGCCACTCAGGCACCCCTTTTTATTTTGGGCTTCTAATTCATTCCTTAGGCCAAAATAAATCCCAGATGTGGCAAGAAGTTAAGTGTGACACAAACAAACAAACACATAAAGACCTAGAAGAAAATGTAAGTATTTTTATAATCGTAGGGGGAAGCCTTTGCTAGCCATAGCATCAGAGCCAGAAACCCTAAGAGTAAAGGTTGGCAAACTTCACTACTCCTTCACTTAGCATAGTGATAATCAGTAAGTATTTTTTCATGAATTTGACTGCATGAAAAAAAATTAAATACTTCTAAGCAGTATGTGCACGCGCGCACACACACACACACACACACACACACACACACACAGACTCACGCAGAAATATATTTTAGATCCAAACATAAACTGTGAAAGATAATATGGGAAAAAATATTTGCCACATGTATGAGACACAACGGGTTAATATTCCTGGTACAGAGAATAAAGCTCTCACAAATCAATAAGAAAAAGACAAATCCTCCAATAGAAAAATTGTCAAAGGACATGGGCAGGCAATTTGGAGAAGAAATACAAATGGTCAATAATCAAAGAGCAGTAAAGGAAATCTTTGCAGCCATTAAATGCATGAGGCTGACCTGTATTTACTGACTTGGAAAGGTGCCCATGACATATTGTTGGATGAGAAAAGTGGGCTACAAAACAGCAGGTAGAGTATGAGTCCATGTATGGAAAATTGTGAGAGTATCTTAATCCCCATTCTTTGTGCAAACAATGGAAATGTTCTCCAAGTTGGCTTTAACAAGAACAACCTGAGGAGCCCAGAGCTCCTCCTCATCACCCTCCCCCACTTGCGAGGCCAGTGGTGGCGGTCTCACCTGTGGCTGGCTGGGTCAGGAACCTGTAAGCGTCCCTGGGAAGCAAGACACCAATTCCCCAGTCCTGGATCCCTAGGCCAGAAGGTTATGACCACTCTTCTCTCCAGTTTTTTGGCTTCTCTTTTTCTCTATGCAGGCTGATTGGGCAGTAGGATTGAGGATAATTTTTATTTGTTGAAAAAATATATTTTTGTGCTATTGGGATTTTTTTTTTTTACTGTGAGTGCATATTATTTTTAAATTTAAGAAAAAAGACTATTAATTTATTTTCAAAAATAGGAAAAAATCCAGTTTGGAAATTTGACTAGTAAAGCATTAATATCCTCAGTAGAGACGAAATGCCCACAATTTGATAAGGAAGATAATACCCTAACCAAGAGGGAACAAAATGCCGCCTCAGAGCCCTTGTTTAGTGAGTGTTTACTATATGTTAGGAATTTAATGAAACATCCTGTAAATACCATCTCTTCCACAACTTAATAAGGAAGATGCCATTCCTTCCCTTCCTCCGTCCCTCCCTCGCTCCTTTCTTCCTTCCACTGAAGACCCACTGAATATCTGCTTTCCGTCAAGTCTCTTCTGGGCCCCACAGATGGGACTGTTACCCTCACAGCACTTACATTTCTATTATCTCTGTTTTGCTGCAAAGGAAGCTGAGGTTTGACGAAGCTTCCACCAGTACACCTGTTTCTAATGAGCATGTTACAGGATCCTCACAATGTGAGCGTGTGATTCCCAGAGGAAGAGAAATAAATGGCCAATAAACATATGGAAATATTTTCACCCGATTAGCAGTCTCAGAAAACAATTAAAAATAGTTTTGGTTTATTTATTTCTGTATTTGCTTCTCAAGCTGCCAAAGATTTTTTAAGATTGATAACAATGAGTATTGTCTGTAGGGCTGGGAGAAATCAGACACTCTCTTAGTCTGCCAGTAGGTGTTTATATTTATGCAAAGTTTCTGGAGAATACTTTGGCAAATGTGTCAAAGCCCCCCAAATAAATGTGTACCCATTGCCCTAGCAATTTATTTTATGAAATTATTCATATATATATGTATGTATATGTGTATAAGATAATCAAAGATGTTTGACCAATGATACTCATTGCAGCCCAGGTTATAATAGTAAAGTTTTGGAAACCTTTTAAATGTACCTCAAAAAGAAATTGATTACAGAAACTGTGATTTCCTTACTATAGAATCCTGTGCAGTTATTGAAAATGATAGCATAGGCCTGCATTTACAACATGCAAAGATATTTACAATATATTACGAAGTGGAAAAAGCAGATTACAAAGTCTGCTGGCCTAATAGGACCTTCTTTTTTGGTAAAGGTGGAAATATATTTAGATATATGTTTTTTCATAGAAACACCTGAAAGCGTCTAAAGTAAAATGTTAAGAATGATTATCTCAGGGTCGAAGAGTTAAGGCTGATACCTTCCTGACATATATCTTTTGCAATGATCACGTCATCAGTTTTATAATCAGGTAAAACCAAACCCAAATAAGGAAGCTACTTCTGTGGTGGAGGAAGGCACCAAAGCGAAGCCCAGGCATGGAGAATGCACTGGGTTAGCTCTGCAGATGGGGAGTGAGGGGGGTCAGGGCACCACCTCTGCGTGTGGGGTTTGGGGCACCACCTAGTTCCCCAGACCCAATACCCCTACAGTTACTCGCTCAGGAGGTATGTGTCTCAGGGATCCTTGTCATCAAAGGAGGCAGGCATCATGTGAGAGGGGCTAGGGCCCGGCTTCGGGAACAGTGGAAAGGGACAGGCACCAACCACCCGATGTCACCCAGAGGTAAGGGGCGCCGGCTCCAGTGCACCCTGTGAGGGCTTCTCCCCTGCTCCTGGAAAAGACAACTTCCATCTTACAAGATACAAATGCAAAGCAAAATGAAATGACTAAAGAAACTTGAAAGGAAACAGATACAAGTAAGAGACTAAAGTATTGGGAACAAGCTAAAAGTTGAAGTAGAGAACATTGAGAAAGATGAGATTGAATAGGATAGGATGAAAACTAACAGGATTTCAAATAGCCAGCCTGGGATGGTAAGACAATGAAACACAGTTAACATGTTTTTAAAATGTAATACCCACCCCAGAATAGAGAGGGTCAGAAGCTAGAGATTTTAAAAAGACAAAACGTGGAGTGCCTGAGTGGCTCAGACCGATAAGCATCCGACTCCTGATTTCGGCTCAGGTCATGATCTCATGATTGGTGAGTTCCAGCTGATAGTGCAGAGCCTGCTTGGGATTCTCTGTCTCCTTATCTCCCTTTGCCCTTCCCTCATTCTTTCTTTCCCTCTCTCTCCTCCCTCTCTCTCTCTCAAAAATAAGTAAATAATTCTATGAAAAAATAAAAAGATAAAACTTGACAGAGATGAAGTTGTAAAGTGTAAAAAGCAGTGACAAAGGGCTTGAGAAGCCATAATTGAAAGGTACCACAAAGAGAAAGACAAATGACAAGAGGAAGGTTAAAAATTAGCAGAAGAGGAGCGCCTGGGTGGCTCAGTCGGTTAAGCGTCCGACTTCGGCTCAGGTCATGATCTGATGGTTTATGGGTTCAAACCCCGCGTTGGGCTCTGTGCTGACAACTCAGAGCCTGGAGCCCATTTTGGATTCTGTGTGTGTCTCTCTCTCCCTGCCACTCACACTCTGTCTCTCTGTCTCTTTCTCAAAAATAAACATTAAAAAAAAAAAAAGATTAGCAGAAGACAAAGGAGAAATGGTAAGTCAGAGGAAGCCAAAATTCTACCGAATATGATCATTTAAGGCTAAAGTTTTAGGACTACTTTTACCTAGTACGTGAAACAGGCAGGTGGCCCCAATTTTTTTAAGTATATTTATTTATTTTGAGAAAGAGAGCACACTTATGCAAGCAAAGATGGGGATAAGAGAGAGGAAAAGAGAATTCCAAGCAGGCTCCTCACTGTCAGCCCAGAGCCCGACTCGAGGCTCACACTCACAAACACTGAGATCATTCGTGGCTCAAACTCACCAACACTGAGATCATGACCCGAGCCAAAATCAGGAGTCAGATGCTTAAATGCCTGAGCCACCCAGGCACCCCTGGTGGCTCAAAGTTTTAATGGGATCATCTGTGCTCTGATCCCAGAAATGCCCATGTTTTTCTGTCACCATGCTTAGCTGTCATCGTGACAGTTGTCTGGGTAATAACCTGATTAATGTCTTTCTTCACCCACAAAACTGCAAGGTGCATGAGGGCAGGGGTCTTGTCTGTTTGCTTTCTGGTACATTCCAGGACCTTTCGAGTGATCAGTGGTCTATCGTTGGTGATTAAATGAAGAAGCACCTCTCATAGCTGTCAAGAGGTGCCTGTAGCACTGTGCCCAACAATTTAGACAGGGATGTGACTGGCTGCCAGTTCCCCATTGCAAACCAAACCCTCCCAGGCCTGGAGACACAGCCGAGTGCCAGAGGTGGCTAGTGTCCCCAGGGCCCTTCCTCCACATTCACTGACTGCCTGAGGAGGTGAAGACTGTTCGATGTGTCTCCTAGTTTTCAGAAGTTTGTGGTGAGAAGAGGTGCCGGAGGCAGAAGAGGCAGTCTAGGCTTGAAGTGTCACCCTCCGACTACACTTGCAGACCCATGGGTGGCCTGGGAGAGAAAAGTTTCCAGAAAAGGGACACCCATTCAGGAGCGTGGAGACTGGGGTGGTGGCTATAAGCATGACCTCTTGTTCCATCTCTCTGTTTACCTTCTTTGTGTGAGAATCCTACTCCCTGGCATGTGACAAGGAACTGGGGGAAGCACTGGGACCCCATTCTGCTGAAGAGAAGACTGAGTTCCAGGCTATGTTTGCCCAAGGAAGCTTAATTAGGTGCCCCATGATGGTGGAACAGCACAGGGATGAAGCCGATGGGATTTAATTACACAAGATTTGAGCTGTGTGGACTTCACAGCCCATAGAGAGGACTGGAGGGGGCTGAGGGCCAGGTGTGCGAGGGGACACTGACTCAGCTCAGAAGTGATGGGTGACAAAGAGGTAGTCCAAGCTCTGGCTTGGAAAGGATAAAGGATCCTCGCTGAACAAGAGAGGTGAGGCTGGCTCTAAGAATCAGCTCATGCAGTCCATTTTTGAGACCCTATCATCACACCCCGCCAACAAAACAGCAATCACGCTCTTCCTCAGTGACTGAATTTGTGTGTGTGGGCCTGTGTGTTGTGACCTCTAATGACTGGATTAACGTCCCCTCCCAAGTAACTGAACCCAGAGGGGCAAAGCCTGCAAGAGGTGTTGTTGGTCTGAAGCATGACTGAACCTGGAGACTTGGTGGGGGGCAGAAGCAGAAATTGGTGGAAAGCCGTCGAATAGCTGATTTCCTTCTTCCTTGTGTCACTGGCAAAATGGGATCTCTCTGTGGTGGGTAGCACATGGCAGAGAGCCTCAGAGCTTGCCTTATCAAGGTGAGTGTGCTTCACGAACAAGTGACTTCGCTGTCTTTAAAGGGATCGTCACTGTATCTGACAAGACAGCATTGTGGGGAGAAATTAGAAGTGGAAGTTTATAAACTAGAAGTGTCTGCTGGCGGTCTTCATCCATATCACTGAAACTTCAGCATACCTTTTTTTTTAAATAGAAATTTTGCCCACATATACACTAATAAAAATAAATCTGTTTCCGATTACTAACTATGCAGCCAGGTGCTTGTTTGTTATGAGAAAGGCATGTTCATTAATTTTCAGCTATGAAAAGTGCACTGTGCCATAAATATACAATTCAAAATGTACCGCTGATAAATGAATACACAGATTGTTAATGTGCCAGAGAGGGGCACTGGGCATAAAGCACATGCCAAACAGGAGCACCCAGGTGACGGGCTGGCACTCACAGACCTGGCCGGAACATTGCCACCTAGCCAGCCTCAGCTCAAGGGCCGCCCCTTTCCCAGAGGCTTCAACTTGCCTTGTTTTTCCCTCCGTGGTAGCAGATCTTACAGCAAGAGCTTTGGGGAGGAAGGGCGGGTGGCTGTGAGTTGCCCATGAAGGCACTCCACCGAGACGCAGGCATAGCTGGCCCTCTTCTTCTCTCCCTAGCATTGGCCACTGACCTGTCTTCTCTGGTGTCAAAGTAATGGATCCTTGAAAGCTTCAAGTGGGTGGATCTCAGAGAAGGCTTGTCCCTTCCATTCTCCAGGGAGAAGGAAATGTCCTCATGATAGTTGTCTTGTTCTGGGCTGGGAAGATGTCTG